>CM030360.1:309555832-310155832 GCA_017893485.1 Hemerocallis citrina
GGGCCCACCATTAGCTGGTATTTTCCAAACTCATGTTGATCCCCATGAATTAGAGAGGGGATGTTAATTATAGTATAAATGATATTGATATATAACATGTATAGCACGTGCTTATCCACAATTGCATATATTACATATATACTTGACTGCACCTTAACAACAAAAATTCACTTTTCACCTTCCAATTGTTACAATATGCTCAGTAGTTTCAACTCTAAAATTTGATATTTAAACTATCATATTTTATTTCTCCAGAAACGATTATTATCATAGTTTATTTTCATAATTTTGTGAAATTGTTCAAGTGCAAACAAATATATTATATTGAATGTAATCGCTAACACACCCATATCCAACTACTTGGTAAAATAATGTATACCCAGACCTGTGTCATGTCCTACCCAGACCCTGTTCATGTAGGTAGTAAGTATCTCAACGTTTGGATTGAGAGGAGGTAGATCAACCCCAGAGAGCATCCAAATAAACCAAAGCTATGGAATTAGAGGTATGTTAAACAGACTCCATTGATCTTAACTTACCGCTTTATCGGAACAGACTCCACGTAGTAAAGTAAAACCCTAATAAACTAGAATGACTTGCACAAAATTCAGTATTTAACATAGTAACTACTGGACCTAGCCACAAAAAGTTCATATCCAACGTGTATAGTCACATGCTACCTGTAAGCTAAACAGTAGAACTCAGACATATAGCAAAGTTAGAGACACAAACCTTACTCTGTCCCTGGCCCTCATCTCAGCAGGTTTCTTCCTGTTCTCCTCTGCAAACACGACAGTCAACTCTCTTCCATGAAGGATTTGCCTGTCCATTTGGTACTTTGCTTCAGCTGCATCTGCAGGGTCCACATATTGAACAAAACCAAATCCACGAGGCTCTCTGCAACAGACACAAATTAAGTTTGGGTTTAGGAGACCTTAATTTACTACAAGCAGCAAACTAACATCCAATTGGACTGTCAGAAAACCACAGCAGAAGCCTGGAGCTAAAAATGGAAGGTCATATGCAAAAGGAAATACTTTCAATACTTCCCCTGGCTGCTAACCTTGCATTCTGAATATCTTGAATATCTTCATTATGTATGACTTCAACACAACTTCTCTCCTCACCAGTCCCAGAACTCTTTAAGACTTGAATGATATCATCAATCTTTATTTTCACTGTTAAACTCAACAGCCTTGATAAAAATGTTCAATATGCAAATTATAGAACTGGTCTAGATTGTGAAATACACAATACCTAACAGCAGACAAATATATATTCTTTTTTCTAGGTTTGGAAGCATGATAAATAGCCTTTCAAAGCCTCAGAGATAATAGTTACGAGTATGCCCTAATTGCAGCCTAGGGTGTCTAGCGATAAAGCTACAATGTAGGCATGCCACCCCGATGGTTGCACAACAGAAACTTTGTTGTTGATTTTTTCATTTTAATTTTAACCATAATCTAGTGGCCTATTTTACTCTAATTACCAAAAAGCCATCTTTAAGTGACTAAATGACAAACTTTCAAACACCGTAAGTTTCCATATTTACAATTTTATGTTCGGTAGATATATATAGAACTACGGAATTCAGTAACTAAGCGGACCACAATTTATTGGAGTGGGGTGTAAACATAAAGTTGTTAGAAAGGAAAATTTATATATTCATTATGAACTCAAACCTTGAAATTTTCACTAAATTGGTTTGTTTGACAAAGGAGGAAAGATGCCTCAACATACCCTGTGTAATAATCACGTGGCAAATAGATGTCCTTTAAAGGGCCAAACTGCTCAAATGGCCTACGAAGATCTTCAGGTCTGTAACGATAAAATATAACAGAAATAGGTAAGATCAGCATAAATATATGACAGTGGATAAAAGAAAGAGATTACAGTATAAGAATTCAACATATACAAATCACCAGACAATTGTCTCTTGAGAATGAAAGATTATAAGATAAGAACTTAATGATGCAATATATTTACAGATTGATAAAAAAAATAATAAGCAGAAGAAGAAAGAAAAGAAAAAAAGAAAAAAAGAAAAAAAGAAAAAACACACTTGATCAAGGTAGCTGAATGGAGTCATGATTATAACATACTGACTACAGTAAGTAAAATGCTGACGGAAGATCCATGATCTCTAAATTATTTATGATAATATTAGGGCTTGATCATGACTGGTTACAATGAACTAACTAAAACATACTGATGAATCCAACAAAATAGACATTAGAATATCGTTCAAGGCATGTGAAATAGGTTATATATTTGCCATAAATAATATCATTCCATTCTTAAGTAAAGCCACTTTCACTAGCTGAATTCAGAAATTTAAAATAATTTCGAAGAAGCTGATTATATAATTGTGTTGCAACCACCAAGTAAAAAGAAAGGCGCACGATTTTGTAATCTATTAGTACTAAGAATTCTCTAGGATTTCTTAACTTGTGATAAAAAAAAAATCCAAAGATCAGTATAAATCAGTACTATTAACTATCTCTGCTAACAGTCATCCAAAACCAATCATTGAGAATTTAAAAATCTTCACAATTATCAGGGAAGTCCACGGTGATTATGTAATTAAAGTGGCAAAAGAATGCTCCATTTATGGGTGAGTAAATAGTTGTAGATGAATTCATAGTTAACAATTTAGGGATGGAATCGGACCATGCGTGCATCATGCCTGCTCATGCCCAATCAATACAAATAGATTCATGGCAAGCTTCGGCTTCGCCCAGTACAGATGCCTAAATGGCCAGCATATTGAGCTAGCTGTTCACAAATATGTCCGCCAAGGTTTTAAATGCCGAATATCGGAATCGTGTCGGCCTAGAAATTTGAGTACATCGGGATATATCGGGATATCTAAATATATCGGGTTAGTATGTAGGATAGAAAAATATATTCTGGATATAATCTACATGACATGCACATACATTGCATTCCCACATTTATCACATAAATAACAAACAATTCGAAACTAACACGCATTGTAAACCTATAATATTTCTAAAATTCTGCACACATTGCACAATGCACATTAATTATATACAATAAATCAAATGACGCCAAAACATACATATGCATGAACTAAATAGGATAATGAAACTGAAAAATCAACCAAACAAATGAAATATATTGATGTTAGAGATAGAAACCATGAAAAGTTTGGTATATCTAATTTGAAACTGTGAAAAACCCTACTGATAGATCTGAAGTTGTGGTAAGGGTGAGAGTAATAATATTTATATTCTAATACGCCCCTGCAGGTTGAGGGCCATTTTATGGGCCAAGACCTAAACTATACGGAGTGGTATTTTTTTTTAAAAAACCCACATTTAAATTGCGCAGCCGGAAAGATTCGAATATGGGTAGCTCTGATACCATTTGAAAGACCTTACCAATAGATCAAAACTCCGAAGTTATGGTAAGGGTAAGGGTTTTAATATTTACATTCTAACATGACCTGCAGGTTGAAGGGCATCTTTGTGGGAAAAAACCTAGACTAGCAGTATTTTTTTTATCCGCATTTAAATTGCACAGCCGGAAAGATTCAAACCTGAGTAGCTCTGATACCATGTGAAAGACCCTATCAATAGACAAAAACTCAGAAGTTATGGTAAGGGTGAGGGTTTTAATATTTATATCCTAACAGGAACAAAAGAAAACTAAGAATCCAAGCAAGGTGATAAAGTTTTGAAACATAAAACATTTTGAACATAGCGAGCTGTGAGTGGTTTTTTCCCCTTCCTTTTTTACTTTCATATCACAAGTTCTATAAGAGGGATTGGGTTCAATTGGGTTGGTATGGATAACTGATGTAAAACCAACCCTAAAATAGAGAATTTTCAAGAATTTTAATGGGTTAATTTTACCAACAAGAAAGTGCGGATCTAAGTTGGAAATTTTTAACAGTTAACAGGTTCGATGGGTTTTCAAGAATTGAATAAGTGTAACAGTCCCAATTAATAATTCAATCGTACGATCAACAATTAAATTCCTATGTGTTAGCAAGTAATAAGTTCAATATCGATTCATACTCTATTCTAGCATGTGGATCACTCAATCTCAGTTATTTTGTGGTCGACAGACAAATTAGATAATATACTAGATAATAGAGCAGTAAAATACAAATATTTAATAAGGGAACGAGTATACCGAATGCGAAGAAGCCAGTGTCGATCTCAGAGTTGAACAGCAACAGCAACACAGTGAGCAAAGTCAGCAACAAAGCCACGTAGTGGCAGATCTGGTTGCCGGCGATGAGGGGAGACAGCAAGCGGGGCGGCGGCGACAGGATGCGACGGCGCTGGGTCAGGGATGTCCGGGCGAAGGTGAGGGAGGGGTAGCGGACGATGATGAAGGGTGTGGAACTGTGGTGGTGGTGATGGGTCGACGGAGTTTGGGGATGAAGGGCGTGGTCGCGGTGAGGTGGTGACGGGACGAAGGCGACGGCGGTGGTAGGGAGAGGAGGGGGCGTTGTCGAGGTCGGGATAGGGGGAAACAGGAGAATCGATGGTTGGGTTAGTTTTCTTCTTCTTTTGGTTCGATCGGGATCTGAAGTATACGAAGGAGAAGGGTGGGGAAAAAGATGTGGATGGCGGCTGGTATGGGGATTTGTGATTAGGGTTTTAGTATTTGGGAATTAGGATTTGTATTAGGGATTTTTTTTTGTTGGGGGATAGATTTTAAAATTAATCACTAACTCTAAAATTGATTAGGATTTATCACAAACCCTAATTTGGATCTCAATTGTATCACACAAAGGAGAGCGGAAGAGCAAAAACTCAACACAGATTTTTTTTTAATCAATAATGGCATATCTTCTCATTCATCTCAAGGCCTTTAAATAGGCTCAAAATACATCTTGATACACATCTCCCAAAATATTCTCAAAATCTAAAAAAATAAAAAAGATTACATATGGCTATAATTACCAGAAACAAAAATGGTAATGAAATAAACTAAACAGGAAAGATGTCCTCATCATTCTCTCCGGGTGGGAGAGAGCTCGACCCAGTCGAGTCAAAACCAGTGATCCTGCCATTGTGCTCCAAAAGATCTGGATCCAGTTGCGGGAGCCCCTTACGATCACTGCAAGTGTCATCCGACTTCGGCTTATTTTTCCACCTTACCAAATACTTGTGCATACCACCATTTCTAGTAGATATTATCCAATTCTTCTGTCGATGGGTAAGTAATATCTGGTAGTGGAGGTAATAGGGGAATCTCACCATTAGGCTGCAGGGTATGCTCATCTATAAGAAAATTTCTAGGGTTGAATTTTGGGTCTTCATAAAGTACTAGATCCTCAATATTGAAAGTCTTACTTATGCCAAAACCTTCAGGAAGGTCAACGACATAGGTACTATTATTGATTGCATGTAGAATCTTAAATAGGCCTGCAGCACGTATGTTCAAGTTCTTAACGGGTCCAACAGGAAACCGTTCCGGATGAATCCGAACCATCACTTCATCACCAATATCAAAAGTTATAAATTTCCTTCTAGTATCTGCTATTAACTTGTAGTTAAAATTATTCTCATTAAGTTCCTTGAAAATTTCTCTATGCAAGTCATGAATATTATATGCAAATGTGGGTGCACTCTGTGACTTTGTGATGTTCTAATACATGAGTAAAATCTATGGATTGCCAAGTAACTTGGGAAGGAATAGGTGTCTCGAGTATACTCAATAGAGGTGACTGGATAGGCTGAATACAATTGAGAGACTGGTCATCCTCTTTTTCATCAAAGTCATCACTAATATTAGGTTCATAGGTAAACTCATTGTCGAGCTCATCAGCGATGACTACGGTACCCTCTACAATATTAATCCTACTTGGACTAGGACAGTTGCCAGCAACATGACCGTATCCCTTACATTTATAGCACTTAGTGAGAGGGTCAATCTTACTGTAATCTCTTTCAGTGTTCTTACCCTTATGTTCATCTCTATGTGAATTAAAATTTGAATTAGATTTGCTGGGGTAAGACTTGTTAGGATACTGAAGAGAGGAGTGCTCGGGTCTAGAGGGATCAGGAGGATTCATTCTAGAGGAATGATCCATCGAATCGCTGGACTTGTAATGGAAACTAGCTTTAAGGGAATCCATATCAAGGACTAGAGCGTAGGCTGCCGCTATTGAGTTCACATTTCTATAGATTAGTTCGTTCCTAAGATCGGCTCGTAATCCAGCCCTGAACCTAGAGAGAGTTTGTTCTTCACTCTCTTTACCTAAAGCATTGCACCGAATAAGGAAGGCATCAAATTTATCAACATATTCTTGTGTGGATTTACTTCCTTGATAAAGTTGGTTCCACGAATCTAGCAATCGAGTATGGAACGACAACGGTACATATCTCTCAGTGAGCTTCTCTTTCATGGCCTCCCAGGTGGCTATGGGTGCCAGACCTCGGCCTCTGCGGGCATGTTCAAGATTGATCCAATGTTGTTGAGCTTTACCCGTTAATTTCATAGTGGCAAATTTAACTTTAAGGGCTTCGCTCATGTCGAACCACACAAAGTAGTGGTCCATGGCACGGATCCAATCGAGGTAAGTTTGGGGTTCCATGTGGCCTTCTAACTGGGGAACGTTAGCCTTCACGTTCTTTTTATATTGTTCGTCAGGGTCACGTTTTTGACGTCGATCGTCATGAACATTCCCTTGAGGGATCTGACGATGGGCATGAAGCTCAGCGATAATGGTTTGATTTAGCTCCACTTTCTCAAGCCTCTAATTGATATTGGCAAGAGTTGCTTGGATGGCAGCTAGGGTAGCGGAGATATCAGGATTGTCCATTTCAGGTCTGGGAAGTCTAGGGTTCCTAATTGGGTGATTGGGAAGGGAAAGGCTCTTTAGGGTCTGTGATGGTGCTGCGAAGACGCATTCACCAAAAGTGGAAACTATAGGGTGTGTCCTAATTTTTTTTTTAAATGAATCTGAAATAAACTAAAATAAAAGAAAGAAAAATAAAATAAAAGACTACACAATCCTAAATGAATGCAAAAATGATGCCTACGATGCAAGAACTAGGATTTAATAAACCTTCGCTCTAATACCAAAATGATGTAAAACCAATCCTAAAATAGAGAATTTCCAAGAATTTTAATGGGTTAATTTTACCAACATGAAAGAGGGGATCTAAGTTGAAAATTTTTAACAGTTAACAGGTTCGATGGGTTTTCAAGAATTGAATAAGTGTAACAGTCCCAATTAATAATTCAATCGTACGATCAACAATTAAATTCCTATGTGTTAGCAAGTAATAAGTTCAATATCGATTCATACTCTATTCTAGCATGTAGATCACTCAATCTCAGTTATTTTGTGGTCGACAGGCAAATTAGATAATATACTAGATAATAGAGCAGTAAAACACAAATATTTAATAAGGGAACGAGTATACCGAATGCGAAGAAGCCAGTGTCGATCTTAGAGTTAAAAAGCAACAGCAACACAGTGAGCAAAGTCAGCAACAAAGCCACGTAGTGGCAGATCTGGTCGCCGGCGATGAGGGGAAACAGCAAGCGGGGCGGCGGCGGCAGGATGCGACGGCGCTGGGTCAGGGATGTCCGGGCGAAGGTGAGGGAGGGGTAGCGGACGATGATGAAGGGTGTGGAACTGTGGTGGTGGTGATGGGTCGACGGAGTTTGGGGATGAAGGGCGTGATCGCGGTGAGGTGGTGACGGGACGAAGGTGACGGCGGTGGTAGGGAGAGGAGGGGGCGTTGTCGAGGTCGGGATAGGGGAAACAGGAGAATCGATGGTTGGGTTAGTTTTCTTCTTCTTTTGGTTCGATCGGGATCTGAAGTATACGAAGGAGAAGGGTGGGGGAAAATATGTGGATGGCAGCTACTATGGGGATTTGTGATTAGGGTTTTAGTATTTGGGAATTAGGATTTGTATTAGGGATTTTTTTTTGGTTGGGGGATAGATTTTAGAATTAATCACTAACTCTAAAATTGATTAGGATTTATCACAAACCCTAATTTGGATCTCAATTGTATCACACAAAGGAGAGCGGAAGAACAAAAACTCTAACACAGATTTTTTTTAATCAATAATGGCATATCTTCTCATTCATCTCAAGGCCTTTAAATAGGCTCAAAATACATCTTGATAGACATCTCCCAAAATATTCTCAAAATCTAAAAAAATACAAAAAGATTACATATGGCTATAATTGCCAGAAACAAAAATGGTAATGAAATAAACTAAACAGGAAAGATGTCCTCATCAATAACGGTTTCGGGTTGGATTTGATTCAAACCCATAAAACAAAAACCTTTTTGAACAGATTGCATTCACATATTTTTCAGAAATATCAGGTCGATATCTAATATATCGACAATATATTTCCCAAAATGACATATATTAAATATATTAGTATATCATGTCGATTTACTCTCCAACCAGATATATTGGATATATCGATGATATTTAAAATATTTATGTCTGCACATCATAACAATGTTTACATGGAGCCTTATATGTGTCTAATCTGAGTTGCACAACAACACTCCTTGTACACATGTTGGACACATAGTTATCAGAAACGTAACATACATGTCTCAGTATCTTATATGTGGGACACTTCATGGATACTTTTCTATGCACAATCAACAATGAAACAGTTCATCTCACGGTCAACTATTTTTTCACAGTTTTTCACATTTCGTTAACGTAAACAAAGGGGTGATTCATGGGCACCAAAGGCTTGAAGAGATGCAAGTTTGTAAAACAAAGGCGTGACTCATGAGCACCCAAGGCTTGAAGCGATGCAAGTTGAGGTGAGTATGCCTTGTGCAAGAGCTGAAGCGAGGCAATTTGTTGAGTCGTGGTGTGCATGCCTTTGTGTCTCGATCAACGAATGAGGCGATCACCTCAGGTAAAACCGCAGGTAAGGATTGGACTTTTTAAATTTTTTAAAAAAAGTTGTGGTGCTGTTTCTCAATGATCATGCAATTTTCTGATGTTACGTTTGATATGTGTTATTTCTTTCTAAAACACCTAATTCGGGTTTCTCTAAGACTATTTTTAGGTTTTATGTTATTAGCTGGAGTTCCTATGGAACTCTATCCTTATGATCAAAAATTTAAATTTTAAATTTTTAAAAAAAAGCCCATACCCACTCTAAAAATAAGTTGCAGGTTCAAATAACCAAAAACCCAACATCGTAAGAACTAGGCCACTATAAAAGAACCTATCTCCTCAATTGCGTTCTTCCTCAGGGGTGCCTATTGCTCTTTATTATTTTTACTGTTGACTTATTTCTTCTTTTATAATTTTGATGTTGTCACGCGTTATTGAAGCTATCTAGTGCTGTTATTGCTGCTTTATCCCCCTCCTTCATAAAATTGATCTTCCTCCTATTCTATTATGTGTAGAATTGCTTTTCTAGTGTACCAGCAAAATAAACACGTGCAATGCATGCCAAAGAATGCACTATAGGGAAACAAAATATTAATAAATCAGAGGAAACATTATTTCAAGGCTCAAAGCTGGATTTTGATTTATTTTTGAAGTGATGATCAATGGCTATAAGTTTAAGTAAGAGAGATTGCGGCAACTTCTGCAATTTCTTTCTTGTATTATTGTTGGACTTTTTTTAATATCCTATATTATATTTGTTAAATTATAGTATGGAGACTGAAAAAAATACTTTACTGGATAATTATATCTGAATGCACTGCCTCCTATATATAAGAATACAAGGATTAATTCTAAGTTTATTTCAGATGTGGGACTAAAATTAAGAATACTTTAACACTCCCCCTCAAGTTGGTGCGTAGATATTGTTGAAGCCAAGCTTGCTCAAGAAAGTTTGAAAAAGTAACGCTTTTGTGAGGATATTAGCAAGTTGTTCACCAGACCGGACATATGAAAATGAGATTACTTTCTTCTCCAACTTATCATGAACGAAATCACAATCGACCTCGATATGTTTTGTGCGCTCATGAAACATTGGATTTTCATAAATATGCATAGCAGCTTGGTTATCACAATACAGTGGAACTGGAGAAGATACTGGGATTGTCAAGTCTCGAAGAAAATTGTTTTAGACCATAAAGAGACTTTTTGAGCGAACATAATTCTCCCCCTGTCGCTCAAAACCAGGAGGTTGCTGCATATACACGACTTCTTTCAAGTCACCATTAAGAAATGCATTCTTGACATCAAGTTGATGAAGAGTCCCAGAACAATTGGATGCAAGAGAGATAAGAACACGAATAGATATGAGTTTTTCAGCCGAAAGAAAAGTCTCAGCATAGTCGACCCCAAATTCCTGGGTATATCCTTCAGTGACAAGGCGAGCTTTGAGTCGTTCAACTATGTCATCAGGATTGTGTTTGATTGTGAACATCCTCCACTTACAACCGACTGTCAAGTACCATTCTGCTGAAGAGCCTGCATTTTCTCTTTTATAGCTGTTGTCCAATCAGGGTGCTTCCTGAACACTGTTAGAAATAGAGATGCAATCAAGCAAGAGGTTAAGGCTTGAAAATATCTGTTCAGTTTAGAAGTAGAAACAAACTGGGCAATAGGATAGTGAGCACAAGAACACTTAGCCTTACATTGAACAATAGGTAATCATCTGTTGTAGAAATATTACCGATATAAGTGGATGGCACTAGTTGAACAACAGAGGATATAGCTTGGATGGTCGAGTCGGGACGATTCGAACGTCTTCTGACATATACCTGAATTGGCCGAGGCGGTGGTGGTCGTGATGGTGATGGTGTTGGTGGTGACGGTGTTGAAAGTGGTGGCGGCGAGGGTGGGAAATCAAGACTCAATAACAGTCCTTAGTAAATCGGAAATTTTGGATGAAATTTCTTCAAAAAAAGGTTTATGTTCAAAAAACGAAACATCTGTCGAGGTCAACATTTTCTGTCATGAAGGGCAATAGCAAAGATAACCTTTCAAAAACCGTGAATAGCCAAAAAACACACATTTACTAGCACGTGGATCAAGTTTATCAATGTCCGGTTGGAGATTTTGAACAAAACAAGTGCAACAAAAAACACGAGATGGTAGGAAAAATTGATCTTTAGATAAAAATACAAGGTTGAAAGGTGATTGATTTTGAAGAAGAGTAGTAGGCATACGGTTAATAAGAAAACAGGCAGTGAGAACCACAAAACTCCAATAAAACTTTGAAACGTTCATTTCAAACATCAAAGAACAAGCATTGCTAAGTAAATGTTGATTTTTGCGTTCAGCCACTCTATTTTGTTGAGTATATGCACAAAGATGTTTGGTGTATAATTCCAGGTTGAGAGAATTTTTGAAAATCATAACTCACATATTCTTTTGCATTATCAGAACGAAAACATTTAAAAGTAGTACCAAATTGTGTTTTTATCTCACAGAAAAATTCTTGAAAAAATGTACACTTCAGAATAATTTTTTAAGAGAAACAACCACGTCATGCAAGAGAAATTATCAATAAACGTAACAAACTAATGATATTTATTAAACGTGAGAAAACAAATAGGTCCCCTAACATTAGAATGTACTAAATCAAATAAATGTTCACTACGTTTATTGACGCATCCTGGGTAGGAAACTCGATATTTACCAGAAACAAAATGCTTGAAAGTAGGAAGGGATGGATGCCCCAGACGCCGATGCCATAATGCAGGATCAGTAGAAGAATGAAAAGCCAAGGCAGGAGAATCCAAGATGTATAACCCTTGTTGTTTACGACCTGTTCCAATCACTTTCCTCGTCGTAAAATTCTGAAACACATAGTGAGAAGAAAAAAATGTTACTGAACAGTTTAAATCCTGAGAAAATTTAGGAACTGATAATAGGCTATTAGAAAATGTAGAAACACGTAAAACAGATGTAAGAGAAAGTGCTGGAGAAAGAGAGATATTGCCCTCCCCTTCAACCGGGACATGAAAGCCATCAGCAATACGCACATGATAATTAGAAAACAAAGAAAAAGAAAAAAAAGGTAAAGGAGACATGTTCAGAAGCACCTGAATCTATAATCCATTGATGTGAAGCAACATGACAAGCAATACCTGAGTGAAAAGAATTACGAGGAGATAGCAAATTACGGAATGCCCAATACTCTTTAGTAGAGAGGGTATACTGGGAGGAGGTTGGCACATCTGTAAGAGCAGTAGTGAAAGAAGATCCCTAAGTGGAAGGCTGATGAGCAGCAAGAGGACGACCAATGCATTTTCAACATGTATATTTATGAGACCGACCCTGACAATACTATGAGTTTTGATGATTGTCACCACGACCACGACCACGACCACGATCACTACGACCGTGCGAAGAATAAGAACCACGACCCCTGGTGTAGCGCCCCGAGTTCCACATACTGGGAGCTCGTGACACTTACCCAGAATCTTTACTTCAATGAGTACACAACACGAAAAAATTACAGGAAATTAGAAACTTACATTGCGCAAGGAAACTTTATCCTACACTTGGATGCTTTCCGCAGCTCGAGTCCCCTGCTCCACGATCAGCGATCCTGCATTAGCAAACTGTGGGCACGTCAGTTGAATACAACTGACGCAACGCGGATGAAAAACCACAATCTCCAAAATCCTCAACAATCAATATTTAATGCTGAAGAAAAGAAACGTGAATGTCAAATCATAAGTGTCGGTGTATGTCATGATCTAGATTCTAATGCACAATTCATATGCACATCATGCTCTTAATCTGATGCAAACTTGATTTGGAAACGTATGCATCCCATACTACATACTCCCCAAATCGAGTTCGTATTCTCCAGATGATAGGGTTTAATCCCTCGCCATGCATCCTACTCTTGTACTCCTTCCTGTTTCTGACATTCATCCAGTGACTGGTAGAGTCTGCAGTACTTGCGGTCCATTTCCGCTCCTGCAGTCGGATCGTGGTCCTTCTCCACTCTGAACGGCAGTGATCACCCTGTTCGTTCAGATCGTGGTCCTTCTCCACTCCGACAGGATCGTGGTCCCTCTCCATTCCCGGTCAGGCCGGTGATCATCGGCTCTGCCGGAATCATGGTCCTTCTCCACTCCTGTCCCTACCAAAGTTGTCATGAACATAAGGCGAATCGATAGGGCCACCCCTACTCCGCCCAGAGACTTAGAGTTACACTCTTGCTCCTTGTTCGTATTAAACAACATAGAACCTTAGGTGGATTTGGAGGGTCCATTCCCTAATTTCCACCATACAGTCCTTATCACTAAATCTCAGAAATTAACAGACGAGACCACGCCGCACGTGTCCCAGACGAGACCACGCCGCACGTGTCCCCTTGACAGGAGAGTACAACGCCCAACTAGTGCATGTCCTTACCAATTATCCTAGTTTAATTTCTCAATTCACCAACTCAACAAATCTCATCTAGATTTAATTGGGTACAACTTAGCTTCCAATCATGCTAAGAAGTTGGCCCAATCATGCACGACACTAGTGCACTCAATGGGCACAAAACATTCCCATATGTAAATTTTCAAGTATGCATACCCGCATACACAAGCATACGATATTCTATTAATCACCGTATTTATACCTACAATCTCTTCTATGCAACCAGTAGTTCTTTACTACAATCTACTTATCTTTATCATGAGTTTCTAATTAGCTAAGTATGCAACTACAATCACTAAGCATATTACTATAAGTGTGTAGTTTTATACAATCACATCAATTTAGTCATTTGAGGAGTAATCTTTTATACTACATTATAACTAAGCTTACTAACTCATTAGTAGCTTACTAACACAAAACTAGTAGTTTACTAACAATGTATGTTTACTAACCATAAACAATTGGTTAGCAATTGGTTTACTACGAGGTCAAGCTAACATTTCTAACTTTCTAACCTCTCACTATCATGGCATTCTAGCATTCTATTCTACCAATTCACTACCATACTAACATATTAACTTACTAACTTATACTAATCATTTCAACTAAGCTTATTAACATTATTAGTACAATGCTAGTAGCTTACTATCAATGTAAATTTACTAATCAAGATACTAACTTGCTAATAAAAAGGGACTTTAAACATTCAAGCATGAAAATTTAATTAAACAATTCATTAATTAGACAATTACCACACAAGACATCACAAAAATCACATCTTTATGTTCAATACTAATCAATGCAATCTATCATGCCCTAGACTTGGTTTTTATTCAAGCTCTTGCATAAAAGCTTCATCTTTCACACTTATACTACCATTCTTAACACAAAGAACAAATCTTTATTATTCACTAGTATATTTATGCATATAAAATTCACACAAGTAAACACTCACTATAATTTCTAGCAAACATCATTCATTCATTCATATATGAAGAAAAATAATAATAATAATAACACAAGAGGTATGAAGAATACCCACTTTGATTTCTTTTGTTTGCAAGCTTCAAGTTGCTACTCCTCCTCCTTGCACCTTTAGTCTTCTTAACTTCTTGTTCCAATCCAAAAGTAGTAGTAGAGTGGTATAGTAGTAGTAGTAGGAGTTGTCGGTCGTAGTGAAGTAGTTGTAGTTAAGTAGTAGGAATAGTTGTAGTAGAAGTTGTAGTATTAAGTACTAGTAGTTGAAGTAGTAGTAAGTAGTAGTACTAGTAGTTGAAGTAGTAGTAATTAGTAGTAATTTTATAGAAAAAGAGGGAAGAAAAGAAAGTTGTTGCTTGTTTGTTTGTTGCTGGCAGCAAAGAAGGAAAAGAGAGAAGAAGGGAAGTGAAGTAGTAAGTAGTAGTAATAGTGAGTAGTAGTAGTAGTAGAGAAGTTGAAGAGGGTAATTAAATAAAGAAAAGGGGAGAGGGAAATGCTGCTGTCGGCAGTGAAAAAAAGAGAGAAAAGAGAAGAAGAAAGTGTGGGAGAGTAAGTAGTAGTAGGTATATTAGTAGTAGTAGTTTTCACACATATATATATTGAAAAGAAGGGGACAAAAACTGATGTTACTGCTGGTTGTCTGCTGGCTGTGTCTGCAGAAAGAAGAAAAAGAGAGATGGAGAGGAGTGTGGAAGGTTGTAGAGAAGCTTAGGTGTCCCTACTTTTTGCACATAACCCCTTATACTTTATGAAATTGCATTTAAGCCCTAAATACAACTGGATTGGGCCTAAAAAAGAAAGTATTGGACTCTTTTAAAAGAAAGAAAAAAAACATATTGGGCTTTTTAAAAGAAAACATACTAGTTTCTTTAAAAATATAACTATACTAACATAAAATTAATAGTGTAGTGCATGAAAAAATGATAATAGTAATGTCAATGCATATACATATACATATATATACACACATATATATATATATAACAATGTATATATATATATAGTAAGAATTTTCGGGGTATTACACCTGGAGAATGATGATAATAGGTGTAAGGGATCAGAGAAACCACGATCATGGCTAGAGACGACTACAAACGGTGTGGGGGTGGCAAAAAGGACAGGACGGGGTACTCGGGATAGTTGAACATGGAGGTCACATAGAAAGGGACTGACGTTAGCAAGGATATGAGAACAAACACCTTCAAGATATGAAAAAATATTGCCCAAAGCAAGAACAACAAGAAGGGTCTCACGCTGTTGCTGTTGGACAATAAAATCGACAGAGTATGGGTGATAGATCTTCCATTCTTCTGAGAACTGATTAAAGCGGGATAGATATGCATGAATGTCGTCACCTTGCTTGGTCTTGATGGCATCACGAAAGATATCATATAGGCACTGCATGTTATTGGAAGAGGAATACATGTTATGAAGGGTATTCTGGATCTCTTTGGCTGTGTCGAGGAAAGTGATGGAAGTGTAGATGTCCCGGTCCATACAATTGGTCATCATATTGACAATCAAGTTATCATGATCTCAGACTTTGAATGTGTCTGTAGACAGAGGAGCTAGATCAATGAGGTAATGGTACATCTCGTGCCCTTTGAGAAAACGCATGACAGAACAGAACCATGTCATGAAGTTGCTGCATCCGGAGAGGTTCTCAGTGGTCATGCGTTCGGCCTTCAAAAGAGAAGAGGAATCAGTTGTCTATTGAGGAGGAGAGGTCATCGTTGAATAACCAGAGGTTGTCATAGGAGCAGATCTAGATTAGATCTGAAAGAAAGAAGAGATGAAGGGGATAGATGAGGATTGAAGAGAGCATCAAACACTGGAGCGCACATCACGGGGAAAACCCTAATTTGTTGTAGGAAATTTGTGTATAATCTTTTCTGACTCTGATGCCATGTTAAATTATAGTATAGAGACCAAAAAGAATACTTTATTGGATAATTATATCTGAATACATTGCCTCCTATATATATAAGAGTACAAGGATTAATTATAAGTTTATTTCAGATCTAGGACTAAAATTAAGAATACTTTAACAATATTGTTTCATATTTTCTATTTGTTACCTTTTATTAATTTATTATCTTTTTGTTTTTGTTTTAGAAACGAATTTATACATCTTATGTGTTTTGGAGTGAACTCTCTAAGGAAATTGTAACTTACACACTTATCAACTTACATTTTCAAAATATAATGAACTATTGATAAATTTGTTGGTATTTGGTGTATCTTATTTAGAAAACTTTTTAATCCAAAAAATTGTAGTGTGCCAAGTGAGGTGTGCACTTAAGTTGCTCCTTGCGCCTCAGGCGTTGTTGGGATTTTAAAATTTCCTTGCACCATTTTCCTTCGACTACAAATTACATTTGACTCTTAGTACTTGCCTAGGGTCTATGAATCTCCTCCAGTTTGTAAAAACTATGAAGTATTATAACTTCTCCACGGACAATAGGTGTGTGTCTTGATCCTGCAGCTCAAAATTATCCATTGAAGGTCATCTGAGTTGAATATATGCACAACTATGATATATAATGTTACACCATATAACATTATAGCCGCGTCTACGTGTCTTGGACCTAGAATACTGAATTATAGGGCCAGCATACCATATAAAACAATTAACTGTATATAAAAATATTCACATTTATTTAGTTAGGCAATATCAAATTCAAGAAAGTTAAGTTTGTGAAATGCAAGATTACAAACTTAAGACTAGTAAGATAATGTTTGTGTAGAATGTGTATCTCCTTGTTTGTCATTTTAAAAACATATCTATAAGAGTACAGCACAACTATGACTACTAAAACCACTCTGCTCGGATGACATCATGCATTTGCTTTATTAAATCCTATCAGAAAACAAACAATGTGAAAATGACTATTAACAAAAAAGCCACTTCATGTATGGTGCCTACCAAAACATGATTCAGTATGTAACGTGCCATTCCCATGTAGTTCCTATATCCAATCCCGGTAAAAATTAATTTGGAGAACCATATCTAAAGCTCAGGCCCAACATAGAGCAAAGAGATGCTGGAGTTGGTACAAAAATGCTTATGGATTCATCATATAGTTACTATTCTCCTAAAGAAAAAGACCTCAGGTATATATTATATCCTGCAGAAACCTTATCTGGGGCAAAGATCTTACGGGTTTAACAAAGATCTTAAAGGTTCACTAAAAGGACTAACATTTCCTAAAACCTTATCCAGGTGTGAGTTTTTTTGACAAAGCTTGACCTATTGAGTAATCGGGTCTGCACAATCCATTGATCAACCCGGACTATGATTGGAATATACTTTTGGGTCCTAACTAAAAGTTAAGCTCGAGATGATATATTAGGCCCAACTTAAATCTTATGTTACATACTTGAAAATACTTTTCACTAATTATATGTAGACAAATAATCTCTTAGAAAATTTGAGTGGTAAAATGTATTAGATTCTATATACTCACAAAAGCTTGAACTAATGTCCTTTAAAACTCTACAAGTTGCTATGAGCTAATGACCTCCAAAACTCTACAAATATCACTTAACAGCACTATATATTATATCTTAGATTTTTTTAGATAAACATAATAAAGTAAGAAACTATACAAGTATACTGGGTACCTTGGAGAAGGATGGGTAGGCCAAATGTTGCAAAAACCAAACCAGCCACAGTTTGATGGCTGGTCCAGTCTTTTAAGGCTTCAACCGGGTTAAATGTCAGTTGAATCAGGTTCAATATAAGGAGGGTTTACTTTTAGCTAAGTACTTATTGATACATAGTATTTGTGTTATACAACATAATTGCAGTACTGGCATATTGGTTAACGTGGATGATTTGTTTTCTGAACCAAGGTTCTGATCCTGCTTCCCACAAATATATCAATTGGTATTCAGAACCCGCATGGTCTATTGCAACCCTGTTCAAGCAGTTACATATAAACCGACCGCTTCACCCCGATTTATCCTGTGTTTGTTTTTTTAACCCGGTTCTACGTAAAACCGGATGTTTCCTGGTTCGGTTCTGGTTGAACCGGGTCCGACCGATCGGTTCAGTTTTTACAACATTAGTTGGGCCCAACCTTTTGCCCAACAAGAAAATGGGCCAAGCATAGTTTCCAAGAGAAGAAATAGTTGGGCCCAACCTTTTGCCCAAGAAGAAAATGGGCCAAGCATAGTTTCCAAGAGAAGAACATGGACTTTGGAGCTAGGCTCATAAGGGTCCAGCCTAAGCCTGCCAAGTTTTGTCTGAGAGAAAACCCAGCTAGTTGGTATTTTTAAAAGTCAATAGAACCTCAGAAGACAAGGCTGTAGGGATTGTATGCATGTTTCTCCAAAAGATATAAAAATGCACCAATTTTAAATTAATTTCCTTTTCTTTTTTTCTTATTAACAATGAGGTGCAAATCCAAATCTTATTGCAATATACGACAGTTAAACAACTTGCAAACCACCAGCAGCTATAACAAAGTTAAGTATTGGACAAAATGGAAGGTAGTTCAATAAAGAGCAAGCAGGAAATTCAGCGGTATGCAGTGGGTCTAATGGCCCAAGAACAACAGTGGTACCATAGTAAACCATGATAAACTCAAAGTGTTCGGATTGTACAAATTATAAGTTAGTATTTCAATAAAGAGCAAGCAGGACAGTGGTGTACAATGAGTAGTGACCCAAGAGCCACATCGGTACCATAGCAACACTTGTCAACAATGCACTAGCAAGAACCTGTTTTGCATTTACATAAATAATAAACTGAATATATACGTAGAGAGAGAGAGAGGGATAAACCTTCCGTTGTGCACATGCCTCCGTGTAAATTCGGCCTTCGTATCGACGATCCGAACCATTCACATTGATCTACATGTCTAAATTAGTCTACATATGTAAAATCAATTTATTTGAAATTCATTTGCCCATTCATCATGTCATTATTATAAAAAAAACGATATTCAGCCATACAATTTTGTAACACTTCAATGCATGAACTAATAAATTTCAGATGACTTGATTTTACAAATTTAAACTAATTTAGATGCGTAGATCAATGTGAACGGTTCGGATCGTCGATACGTAGGCCAAAAGGCCAAGTGCACACGGAGGCGAGTGCACAACGAAAGGGGACACTCTCTCTCTCTCTCTCTCTCTCTCTCTCTCTCTCTCTATATATATATATATATATATATACGAGTCCCCGTCGAGAGTCCCCGTCTGTTGTGCACTCACCTTGGTGTGGGTGCACTCGTCCCTCGGGCCTTCGTATCGACGATCCGAACCGTTCACATTGATCTACACGTCTAAATTAGTCTAACTATGTACAATCAAGTCATTTAAAATTCATTTGCCCATCAATTGAAGTGTTACAATTTTATATATATATATATATATATATAATGACATAATGGATGGACAAATTAATTTCAAATGACTTGATTTTATATATTTAAGCCAATTTAGACATGTAGATCAAAGTAAACGGTTCAGATCGTCTATATGAAGCAAGCAGTTAAAATTCCCGATTACGCCCGATTAATCGCTAATCGGAGGCTAAGCGATTATTTTTTTTAGCGATTTATAATATTTCAATAGTTAGCGATTTAATCGGGTATAATCGGTCTATTAGTGGTTAATTGGCCGATTTTAAGTGGCCGATTAACCGATTAAATCTCCTATAATTTTCATGCTCATTTGCATTATTTGGGCTAAACCAGCCCAAACTCAAATTCAAATCAAAAATCCAAATCCCGTCTGATCCTCGAGCAAACTCAAACCCGACATGTCGCCACTCTCTTCTTCTTCCTCGTGCAAATCCAAACTCAAACTGATTCTCTTCTTCTTCCTCGAGCAAACCTAAACCCGACCCCTCGTCACCCCACTGCGCTGTCGCATACTTGACCTTGCCCGCATCTGCTGCACCTCCTCCTTTTGTTGCTCGCGTTGCTCCTCCTCCCCGATTTTTTTGTTTGATAGAACCAACCAGCAAACTCAACCCAACCCGCATCCAGAATCCAAACTCAGCTTAAACCAAGTACTCTCTTATTTTTCTCTATAACTATATGTTTCTATTTCATAATCTCATAATAGTTTTATGTTAGAATTTAGGGTTGCTACATAATGAGGATATATATTTTTTTAATTATATATGTAGGAAGATTTTCCTATATGGGAAGTCTTCCGTTGTGCACCACCGATGGTGCACATGGCGTGTGCACTCGGCCTTCCCACCTTCGTATCGACGATCCGAATCGTTTACATTGATCTACACATCTAAGTTAGTCTAAATATGTAAAATCAAATTATTTGAAATTCATTTGCCCAACCATTGAAGTGTTACAAAATTGTATAGTTGAAAATCATTGTTTTTTATAGTCACATGATGGATGGACAAATGAATTTCAAATGATTTGATTTTGTATATTTAGACTAATTTAGATGTGTAGATCAATATGAACGGTTCGGATCGTCGATACGAAGGCGGGAAGGCCGAGTGCACCCGAGTGCACACAGAGGGGTGGTGCACAATGAAAGATTTTCATATATATATATATATATATATATATATAAAATCGATTTTTCTGATTATTTTCCGATTAACCGATTAATCACTAATCACTCCTAGACCGATTAATTCCAAAAACCAATTTTAACTGCCTAGTAATGAAGGCCCGAAGGCCGAGTGCACACAGGGGCTAGTGCACAATGGATGGTTTATATATATATATATATATATATATATATATATATATATATATAATTTTATTTTTTCATGTAAATAAGATTAAGAAATTATCCGTTTGTATATATACAACTACAGCCTACCATATCTTCTTTTGTATGGTCCTTTTGTATAACCATAGTAAAAAAACATTGAATATACTTTCATCCCAAGCGGTAAAAATAACCTTGAGTAACAAGTTCATGTGAACAAACCTACAGTCACGGCGAAGATTCCGAACAAGAAGGCTGGTTGGGAGATCTCTCCCATGACCACCATAGCGACCTCTAGGACTCGGACTCCTACCTCTCCTCCCGTAACCTCTTGGTGGAGATGGGGTATAGCTATAGCTTCTTCCCCTCATACTAAACACTAAAGACAATCTGCAAGTAAATTTTCCAAAGAAATAAATGGTTATACACTGTATGAAAAATCAAATTAGTAGTTAACTAGTAACAGTTCAAAAAAAAAAAAAAAAAACTCTACAAAACCCACTACAGTTGTTATATCATGAGGAGTTTGAGTTCAAATGTTGACCCAAAAAAGTCATCAGAGACAGGAACTACATGCCACTCAATGGACAATGGCATGGAGAAGTTATTCATGAATTTTTCAAAATGATTATTATCCAGTCAGCCAGTATTTACAATGGAAGGCGCAGAACACCTACCACACACGAGGAACCAAGTGCATGTCGAGAGACGGTCTTTTTTGTAATTTATTATCGCAACTCATACACACTGGTCTGGAATATATATACATCTAGAGGGAGGATATTAAGAGCGTCCCTTCAAGTGATAAAATGTTCACCAGCCCAGCAGCTAAAATACACTTAAAACAATTTGAGATAAGCTTAGCTGGTGAACAACACTTTCTTTTTCCTACTAAAGGATGTGGGTTTGAGCCTTTTAGGCTCAAATATCGTTTCTTTTTGTTGCTAAACTTTGTGCATGCCCCCCACATTTCAATCCCATATCTGCCCCTGTCCACATCCACTTATGATGATGAAGAGTGTGAATGATCCCTTTTTCTCATACGGGAGACAGAAGTGCGTACCACCGACCTCCCATCCCCTTTTCATTAGCCTTCAACCTATTTATTACCAATTTCAGTTTGTTTCCATATGCTTTTTTAAGTTTCAACATTCCCAAGTACATGTCGGAAATTAGCGAACATAATAACAGATATATATATGATAATGTTTATGGAATTCAGGGGAGAAATGAGCAAACTACATGCTAATAAATCAAAGTATACATATGCTCCGAGATCTGCAAAAAAAACATAACTTGTGTGCCAGTTTGAAGCAACACATTCAAAAACAGACAACAAATTGTTGGAGAACTCGCAAGTAACAACCAAACTTCAAATCTCGATATCGGGTACGGTATCAGATTGCTAAACTTTTGGTATCAGCGTCGGTATACGACAAATCAGTAATAGGATAGTGTGGATTTGATTTTTGGTAAAAGGTGTTTTATAAATAAAAATACGGTTAATGACAAAATAACACCCAAAGTTTATCTTAATTTCCAAATAGCACCCAAAGTTTTTATGAGAGCATCTACAGTGGTATTTCTCAAATTTTATAATATGGCAGCTACAGCAATAGCATATAGCGAAATGTTGTGCAGTGGTTGTTTGCTATATTTTTCTCATTTTCGTAGTCGGACGATACATGATGTATCGTCCGCTGACGTGTAAAATAAGAAAAGAAAAAGACGAGACAACATGTCTCGTCCCTCTCTTTTTTTAAAAAAATTTTGCGTGGGACGGTATAACATATACCGTCGCGCAATTTATTTTTTAAAAAAATGGGAGAGACGGTACATGTTGTACCGTCCCTTTTGTTTAAAAAAAAAATTAGATATAGGTCAGACAGGATATGTTATCCCGTCCTAGATTTAGGGAATTAAATTCTTGTCGTGGATACTAAAAAGCCTCTTTTTTTAAAGCCAAATTATTTTGTCCCCATGTTTTATTATTAAATGACGCTTTTACCCCTAATGCTTTCAACGTTGAAAGCTTATAAATTCTCCCATATGTGAAGGAGTTGCCCATTGTGCTCTCGGTTGAGTTTCTTCCTACCTTATAATTCTGCTCTCGGTTCATCTCTTCCCATCTTAAAATTTCTTAACTCCTCTCAATTTTATTGTAATCAAGATACGAAATATTTGCAATGTCTTCTTCAATTAAGCAATTTATTGGGAAAGTTAAATCAAGGCGTTGGTCAGAGTCCGCACCATCACAGTCCGCACCATCACAAAACAGAAGCGAAGAAGAAACAACTGTGCTTATCAATTATAGCGATCCATCAGAGTGGGTCAGAGTTGTCGATGATGGACAGCATGTTTGTAAGCTGATTACGGAGGAACCTATAGGTGGATTTGTTAACATTTTAGTTTGGTGTATCAACAATGGAAGTAATTTGAATGTAACCGTATCTTCTAATTATAATGTAATCGAGTCTATTTTGATTTTACTAATAGACTTTATAATGTAATGCAACATAATGTAATTATAAGTTTAGACTTATGTCCAATGCAATTTAATATTTCGTACTTTGCATATGGAAAGGTAA
Source organism: Hemerocallis citrina (assembly GCA_017893485.1). Taxonomy (NCBI): domain Eukaryota; kingdom Viridiplantae; phylum Streptophyta; class Magnoliopsida; order Asparagales; family Asphodelaceae; genus Hemerocallis; species Hemerocallis citrina. The sequence continues at coordinate 309,579,439 of CM030360.1, forward strand.
AATTGTATTACATGATGTGTACACATGAAACTCCCTTTTTAATACGTTCAATGTAAAACTTAATACGTTGAATATAAAATTCATGTAATTGCTAATGACAATACATGTTGTTTAATTCGTTCGAACTCGTACAGAAATAAATAGTCTTACATGTTAATCCCTAATGAAACCTCTTTTCTCCATAATTTGACGTTGTCTACAAATGAAATAATAACGTTGATCATCAGTATATTGAGTCAGGTCCAACCCCATTATTCGATCTTCCTCCATTTGCTCTTTCATATCCTGGTCTTTTTTTCAAAGCAAGTTTCATTTTCGTCGCTTGTATTCTACGTCCTTGCATCTCAATATAGCAGGAGTTAAATCTTCTCGTCTCTTCAAGCATAGCCTCGTCAGAATCATCCGCTTTATTTTTCGCCTTTCTTTTTTCTGCTTTGCATCCGGGTGGCCGGAACAGTGGTGTAGAGGATTCACCGCCAGCCGCTACGTCCGAGTTGGGAGAGTCAACATTTAGGGGCATACGTTGACTGCTACCAACATCAGATGATTGTGTTCCAATGCCATACTCGAACACGCTCGTCGTACGTAGAGAAAATTTGGGCAAATCCTTCAGTAATTCATAACATTCTTCAAATCAGAAAGCTTTCCCAGTAGAATGCATATATTCGGTTCTTGCTTCCCGTATCTTGACAAAAAAAACACAATCAACACTAATTTAAAACTCTAACAATGCACTGAAAAAACAATAAATATATTTTTCAAATCAACATACCTTATCGGCCTCGGTGGTTCCGCTCGCAACTCTATTTGTAACACTCGCCAATTTAGTAACAAATAGAGACACATGTTTGGAAATAATGTGAAATCTACTACTAAGCGATGCTGATGTCCGATCTGTCGGAATGCCTAATATAGCTTTGAAGGTGTTGAATATACGATCCTAAAACTGGCTACCTGATTGGTCCGCACCGATTGTTGGATCTTGACTAATTGCTATCCAACTTTGTGAAAGAATAACATCTTCACTGCTCTGCCTCTTGAACCCCTGGTTGAAGTTGCCATTGTTGTTGAAAAATATTCCTCGGACTAAGCTCTCGGTCTCGATTGGAAGAGTAGTTTGCAATGAATTGTTTGTAAATTTTGTACACTCTGTTGATGAGGAACGTGGAATATTTATAGTGATTTTGATCCAATATAGCCGTTGTCAAATTATAGCCGTTTGAGTTTATTTAAAGCAAAGAGACGTTGAAGGGTATTTTTGGAACAAAAAATTTAAAATTTAAAAATAAAAATAAAAATCCATGGGACGGGACATGTTGTCCCGTCCGATCACTTTTGTGATCAGACGGGATAACATATCCCGTCTGAGGATATTTTTTTTTTATAAAAACGATAAAAATTAATTAGGGGAAGGACGGTACATGTACCATCCGACCTCCTTTGAAAAAATAATAATAATAATAATAATTGGGACGATACATGTTGTATCGTCCGAAGGGATTAAAAAAAATATAATAAGTGGGACAAGGAATGTTGTATTGTCTCTTAGAGCATCCACAGTCGTTTGTTATATTTGCCAATTTCTCATTTTTTGAGAAATGGCACGCTGCAGTCGTTTGCTATTTTGCCATTTTTTGGCAAAATGGCTACAGTTCTCTCATTTTTGAGAAATGAAATGGCTATTCTCAAATTATAAGAGATGGTACAACATTCCTCGTCCCACTTATTTTATTTTTTTTAATCCCTTCAGACGATACAACATGTATCATCCCAAAATTATTTTTTTAAAAGGAGGTCGAACGGTATAACATGTATCATCCTTCCCCTAATTAATTTTTATCGATTTTTTTAAACAAATATCCTCAGACGGGATATGTTATCCCCTCTGATCACAAAAGTGATCGGACGGGACAACATGTCCCGTCCCATGGATTTTTAATTTTTTTGTTCCAAAAATACCCTTCAACGTCTCTTTGCTTTAAATAAACTCAAACGGCCATAATTTTACAACGGCTATATTGGATCAAAATCACTATAAATATTCCACGATCCTCATCAACAGTGTACAAAATTCACAAACAATTCATAGGAAACTACTCTTTCAACCGAGACCGAGAGCTTAGTCTGAGGAATATTTTTCAACAACGATGGCAACTTCAACCAGGGGTTTAAAAGGCAGAACCTATACAACAAGTGAAGATGTTATTCTTTCACAAAGTTGGATAGCAATTAGTCAAGATCCAACAGTCGGTACGGACCAATCAGGTAGCCTATACAACAAGTGAAGATTCAACACCTTCAAAGCTATATTAGGCATTCCGACGGATCGGACATCGGCATCGCTTAGTAGTAGATTTCACATTATTTCCAAAGATGTGTCTCTATTTGTTGCTAAATTGGCGAGTGTTACTAATAGAGCTGCGAGCGGAACCACCAAGGCCGATAAGGTATGTTTATTTGAAATATATATTTATTGTTTTTTCAATGCATTGTTAAAGTTTTAAACTAGTGTTGATTGTTTTTTTTGTCAAGATACGGGAAGCAAGAACCGAACAAATGCATTCTACTGGGAAAGCTTTCCGATTTGAAGAATGTTATGAATTACTGAAGGATTTGCCCAAATTTTCTCTACGTACGACGAGTGTGTTCGAGTATGGCATTGGAACACAATCATCTGATGTTGGTAGCAGTCAACGTACGCCCCTAAATGTTGACTCTCCCAACTCGGACGTAGCGGCTGGCGGTGAATCCTTTACACCACTGTCCCGGCCACCCGGACGCAAAGCAGAAAAAAGGAAGGTGAAAAATAAAGCAGATGGTTCTGACGAGGGTATGCTTGAAGAGACGAGAAGATTTAACTCCTGCTATATTGAGACACAAGAACGTAGAATACAAGCAACGGAAATGAAACTTGCTTTGAAAAAAAAAGACCAAGATATGAAAGAGCAAATGGAGGAAGATCGAATAATGGGGTTGGACCTGACTCAATATACTGATGATCAACGTTATTATTTCATTTGTAGACGACGTCAAATCATGGAAAAAAGAGGTTTCATTAGGGATTAACATGTAAGACTATTTATTTTTATACGAGTTTGAACGAATTAAACAACATGTATCATCATTAGCAATTACATGAATTTTATATTTAACGTATTAAGTTTTACATTGAACGTATTAAAAAGGGAGTTTCATGTGTACACATCATGTAATACAATTTTACCTTTCCATATGCAAAGTACGAAATATTAAATTGCATTGGACATAAGTCTAAACTTACAATTACATTATGTTGCGTTACATTATAAAGTCTATTATTAAAATCAAAATAAACTCGATTACATTATAATTAGAAGATACGATTACATTCAAATTACTTTCATTGTTGATACACCAAACTAAAATGTTCCGTTCATAAAAACCAAAATTACAAGTCTAAATAAACATTTCAGACAGTATTACAGTTGTCAATCGGCTTCCCCAAATTCGTTCCAAATATGGTCAACCAAATCTTAGCGCAGTATATGATGTCTCTGTCGATCATGTAAAACCACGTTTCGTGTCAAACGAACTGTCTGTTCACTTGGAGAAGTTGTATTAGGTGTTACGATTGTAGTTGAGGAACTTTGTTCGTAGTCATAATCATGTATATCTTCTTCTCTTTCATCCTCAACAATCATATTATGTAAAATAATGACTTTCTGCATCTCACGTTCTAGCTGGCCCTTTCACTATCGCAAACCTAGCTTGCAAAACCCTGAATCCTCATTCGACATCTTTCCGTGTACCTTCTTGCATCTGAGCAAATTTTTTCTTCTTTTGTGTCTCAGGTACAGTGTAGGTTTTGACTATAGTGGCCAATGGAGGGTAGATTTCATCTCCCAATCATGCGTACCAACTATATTCAAATCTTCAAAAGCAGCAAGGAAACCACATCTCACTACACTGGAAGCATTGGGCATAAGAAACTCACCCACAAAGTATATGAAGAAGGCTCTGCCAACTTTCATTGCCACTTCAGGATCGACTATAGCTACATCGATCCATTCCTTCAGAAAATACTTCTTTAAGAAAGAGCAGCATATACCGTGAGATTTTCAATCTTCCAGTGTAATTTCTGGGAAGAAACTAAACTGGACAACCTCGAAGGGGTATGCATCGTCGTTATATGGCGAAAACTCACCGACTCCAATAGATAAACCCGTTACCATTGCCCAGTCTAACGGGGTAAATCCCAACTCACCGCCAGAAAGATGGAAAGTGTGGATCGTGTCCCACCATCTCTCAACCAAAGCCTCAACAAGACGCGCCGAGGACTTCTCTGTATCGATAGTAAAAAAAGGGACCAACCGGCATTGTCGATGAGCTGCTTTATTATAGGGACAGAGCAAACTAGCTTGTAAGCTATTATCGGCCCCTTCCAATTTTCTCTGAAATTAACAAATCCACTTATAGGTTCCTCCGTAATCAGCTTACAAATGTGTTGTCCATCATCGACAAACTCTGACCCACTCTGATGGATCACTATAATTGATAGGCGCAGTTGTTTCTTCTTCGCTTCTGTTTTGTGATGGTGCGGACTGTGATGGTGCAGACTCTGACCAACGCCTTAATTTAACTTTCCCAATAAATCGCTTAATTGAAGAAGACATTGCAAATATTTCGTATCTTGATTACAATAAAATTGAAAGGAGTTAAGAAATTTTAATATGTGAAGAGATGAACCGAGAGCAAAATTATAAGGTAGGAAGAAACTCAACCGAGAGCACAATGGGCAACTCCTTCACATATGGGAGAATTTATAAGCTTTCAACGTTGAAAGCATTAGGGGTAAAAGCGTCATTTAATAATAAAACATGGGGACAAAATGATTTGGCTTTTAAAAAGAGGCTTTTTAGTATCCACGCCAAGAATTTAATTCCCTAAATCTAGGACGGGATAACATATCCTGTCCGACCTATATCTATTTTTTTTAAGCAAAAGGGACGGTACAACATGTACCGTCTCTCCCATTTTTTAAAAAAATAAATTGCGCGACGGTATATGTGGTACCGTCCCACGCAAAAAAAAAATTTAAAAAAAGAGAGGGACGAGACATGTTGTCTCGTCTCTTTCTTTTATTATTTTACACGTCAGCGGATGATACATCATGTATCGTCCGACTACGAAAATGAGAAAAATATAGCAAACAACCACTGCACAACATTTCGCTATATGATATTGTTGTAGCTGCCATATTATAAAATTTGAGAAATACCACTGTGGATGCTCTTATAATTTGAGAATAGCCATTTCATTTCTCAAAAATGAGAAAGAACTGTAACCATTTTGCCCAAAAAATGGCAAAATAGCAAACGACTGCAGCATGCCACTTCTCAAAAAATGAGAAATTGGCAAATAGAACAAATGATTGTGGATGCTCTGATACCCAAATAGAACCCGAAGTTTTTAAAATTGGACAAAAAAAGCACCCGCCATTACATTCTGTTAACTTTTGAACGGCAGGAGGGTGAAATCACAAAATTGCCCCATGTCTCTTTAATGCCTCTTCTTCCCATTTTCTTATTTTTTTCAGTTTTCCATTCTTCTTCAACCTCATTTTCAAGGCTTTAGATTTGTTGATTTCTTGGTTTCACAAATTACTTGGTTTCTTGATTTCATATTATGATGGGTTTATAATAGCAAGGCTTTTGATTCATTCTTTTCCTCTTGGTTACTTAATTACTTGCAGCGGGATTTGGATTTGAAAACAAGGCCCTGAATTTGGATTTGGATCACGAACAAGGCTCTGGATTGGTTGATTTCTTGGTTTCACAAATTACTTGGATTCTTGATTTCATATTATGACGGGTTTATAATAGCAAGGCTCTGGATTCATTCTCTTCCTCTTGGTTTCTTAACTACTTGCAGCAGGATTTGGATTTGAAAACAAAGCCTTGTATTTGGATTTGGATTTGGATTTGGATTTGGATTTGGATTTGGATCACGAACATGGTGTTGGAGATGGAGGATAAAGGGGAGAAAGAAGAGGTTAAGGAGGAGATGGAGTGGATTTTCTGTTATCGATGACGCCACTGTCTTTGGATGGTTTAGATTGAGGAGAAGGGGGAGGAGGATGAGGTGGTGGTGGTGGAACGGACAGAGGAGAAATAGATTGAGGTGATTCATTTGATATGGGGTGTGGAGATGGAGACAGAGATGGAGAAAGTGGATGTGGGGTACAGACAAAGGAGAAATAGAAGGAGGTGATTCATTTGATATAGGGTGTGGAGTTGGAGACAGAGATGGAGAAAGTGGATGTGAGGTTGGAGTCAGAGTTAGGGGAGGAGGTGGAGGTGGTGATGCGGTGCCACCAACAACAAAAATGCTGTTATCGGAAGAAGGTGGTGTTGTTGATGGTTGTGATGCTGGTTAGGTGGTGGTGCTAGTGGTGTTTGTGGCTACGGAAGTGGTGGACATTAAATCCAGGAATTTGGTGGTGATGGAGAAGGAGATATGTCTTGAAACCGCCGATACAATTCATTAATTTCTTATTAACTGAAGAAATTTGGATACAAGCTTCAACTCTTGATTCACCCAAAAGATTACCAAAACCCAAATCGTACGGTATGTTCCCAATTACAAAACAAAACCCACCAAGATTTCAAGGAGGAGGTAAGGGTATTGGAATAATTTCACACGCAATATTCGGGAAATATTCCATTGACTAAGCGGAAATATTAACGGCCCGTGCTTTTGGTCCATTTTTAAAAACTTCAGCTGCTTTTTGGGTATTATAAAAACTTTATGTGCTATTTGGAAAATAAGATAAGGTTTGGGTGTCATTTTGTCATTAACCCATAAAGATAATATTTAAATATTTTCTAAATTAAATTAATATTTTAATATTTTTAAAGAAATATTCGATCAATTTATATATATTTTACACACTGCAAATCCATGGTATCGTCTTGAATAAATCCAATCCGACCAAACCCACATCCATATAACCAATCTCGATCTAGACTACCGATCCCAATTTTTGGAGGACCAGGCCACCCCCTCCAAAACCAATCAAATCCAACCAATTCAGATCGGAATCCGCCGATCCTTTAGACTACGTAATAGACAACCGAACACGTAATAGTACAATACAAGCATACCTAATCTAATGTTTAAAATTTAAACGAGATGATGCTGCAATTAGCATTTTACAAACCGCCTATAAATTTGAATCAATTTTTCCAAGGACCAAACATTTTTTTGTTACTTTTTTGAAAATATGACCACACAAATTTAAAGTTTTACTAGTGAAAACCTATCAATAACAAACCATCATCACATCGTATACAGAAGAGCCTCACTTTTTAGCAATTGTTATATATATAAGATTTCTCTTTTAAAACATCAACAATATTTGGCTACAAAGGCGGAGCTTAGTGAGGGCTCGGGCGTGCCCGGGCCACCCCCGGAATTTTCAAAAACCCCCTTCACACTATTGAAAATTTTATAAATCCTTCAAAAAAAATTATAATTTAACCCCCATGAAAACTAAATTTTATTGTTCGACCCCCCTAAAAATTATGAAAAATCTCTATATTTTTACATGTAATCATAGAATTTTACCTTAGCCCTCCCGGTAAAATTGTTCTGGCTTCGCCCCTGTTTGGCTAGTTGACAGATCACACAAGTAGAATAGAAATGGCATGTTGAAAAGATTGAAGGCCAAAGGAACTCGTGATTTAAAGAAGCAAAAACTCAGATATGATTTAGATTTCCTATCTACACACTCTAAAAAAAAGGCAAATACCCATCAAACTCTCCCCCTCTTGAACAACTAAACGTTTTCAATCGGTTGTAAAACAGCTCAAAACCTTAATCACTCTTCACACCAAAAAATTAAGATACAACCTACAAATTCTGATTTTGAGGTAAACATCTCTCCAACAAATAACACTAATCTAGATATTATAGAGGGGGGGAAACAGATATAACAAAACTAAGAAGAAATTGAAGCAATCAAAGCAGAATTTTTGTGCGGGATCTATTTAATTGATTTCATATATCAAATTTAATTTTTAAAAATTTTGGATGAAAGATGAGAGCGTACCAAGATGAGAAAGAAGAGAGAAATTTTAGCCGCACAGAAAGCAGGAGAAAATTTTAGGATGAACGAGAAAACGTATGAGATCTGTTATAATCCTTTTTTTGTAATAGAATTTTTTTTAATCGTTTCCAGAAGCTTCCGGGTTCGTTTAATCCTGACCGATCATTCGCGGGTTCTGTGGACGATTTCGATTTGGAAGCCGTTTTGAGGTGGTGAGCAAGATGCGAGAAGTGCCAGAACCAGAAGCTTCTGACACAGAATTATTTCCCGTACTGATCCACTTTTTTAAAATAATTACCAAACTGACCCACTCTCGAAAATATTTACCAACTGACTTAGTTTTAAACACGTCAGTATAAAATGCTATTGACAATAACGACATCAAATAACATATGTCATTATTGCCAATAGCGGCACTTGTAAAAAAAAAATATTGCTGCTATTGGAAGTAATGGCATAACTACAATCGCATTCACTTATGAGCTCTCTGACGTGAAAAAATTGTAAAAGAAAAAATCTTATAACTGATACCGCTATTCTAAATAACTGCATAAATAGTCTTGGCATCAGTGTATCTATAGTGTATTCTAAATTTTATGCATGTACATCAACTTCAAGCCCTATTTTGAGGTTGACACGGCCAGAATCTCTCAAAACACAAAACATGAAAGTTGTAGAGCTTTTTTCTTGGTGTTTCATAGCATTTTGAATCATCTCAATCGGAGTTCGGATGATAGAGTTATTCCCAGATTACGTAGAGATGTCGAAACTGTCCAGGATCAGTTATAGTTTCGACATCGCTTCATTCTATTCTTTTCCCTGGCACAGCTGGGCCATCCTGGACTTGAACTAGAGACCTCGCCCGTGATAATCTGGGCATAACTCTATCATCCAAACTCTGATTGGGATTATTCAAAATGTTATGGCACACCAAGAAAAGGATATACAACTTTCATGTTGTGAATTTTGAGAGATACTGGTTGCATCAAAGTCGAAATCGAACTTGAAGTATATGCATTTGAACAAAATTTGGAGTACACTGTCGATTATACTGATGTCGTTATTGCCAATAGCTGCATCAGGTTAATTTATGCCGTTATTGGGAATAGTGGCATCAGTTATAGGCAATTTTCACTTATAATTTTTCTGGACAGTTTCAACTTTGCTGCGTAATTTGTACATAACTCTATCATCCGAACTTCGACTGAGATGATTCAAAATGCTATGAAACACCAAGAAAAAGATATACAACTTTCATGTTTTGAGTTTTGAGATATACTGGTTGCATCAAGCTCGAAAGGCTTGAAGTTGATGCACCTGCACAAAATTTGGAATACAATTACAGTGATGTCGTTATTGGGAATAGCGGCATCATGCTAATTTATGCTGTTATTGAGAATATCGGCATCAGTTATAAGTGATTTTCAGTTACAAATTTTTTCTCAAGTCAGAGAACTCATAAGTGAATGCGAGATATACTGATGCCGTTACTCCTAATAGCGGCAATGTTTTTTTTTTCAGGTGTCGTTATTAGCAGCAACAACATCAAAATAACATATGCCATTATTATTAATAGCGTTTGATGCTAATGTATCGAAAACTGTATCAGTTTGGTCAATATTTTCAAAAAGTGGATCAGTACGGAAACAAATTCTCTAAGAGCATCTATAGTCATTAAAGTCAAATTTTGGCTATTTAACTTATAGCAAATAGCAAAAATAGCTTTCATTGTAGTCGTTGTTAGCCAAAATTTGGCATTTCGAAATCTTAATTGGACGGACGCTAGATTATTTCCTGTTCCACGTTTTTTTTTTTAAATGCTAAAAAAAATAGGGCAAAAAAACCATGACGGTAGATTATTTTTCCCCAAATCAAATTTTTTGAAAAAAAAAACCTTGGACGTCCGATAGTGACATTTAAAAAAATTTCTAAAAAACCTTGGATGTCCGATAGTGAGACATTTTTTAAAAAAATAGAAAATATAGAAAATCAAAAAAAATACCCCCGAAAGCCTAGGACGGTACATATTTCTCTTCTCTCATTTTTTTTTTCTTTTTGATTATTGGACGGTAGGTTATCTACCGTCCAAAAAAAATTTTTGAAAATTTCGGACAGAAAATTATCTCCCGTCCGATTATTTTATTAATTAAAAAATTTTTGGGACGGTGTATAATCTCCCGTCCGATTATTTTATTAATTAAAAAAATTGGGATGGTGTATAATCTCCCGTCTGATTATTTTATTAATAAAAAAAATTTGGGACGGTAAATTATTTACCGTCCGATCTTCAAACGAAAATTATGTTTTGTCGGGCTATTTTATCCATTTAGCCAATTCGACTGCCAAACATAGCTGACGACTGTTCACCAAAATGGAAATTTTGGCAAAATAGCCAACGACTGCAGCACGTTTCGAGCCAAATTTTGAAAAATTTGGCTAAATAGTCGACGACTACAGATGCTCTAACATGTAGATTTGTGTGCAATTTATGCACGTAAGAAACACGTGAAAGAGAATGTAGAGTAAATACGTCGGTGGTCCCATTTGGGACATGTACCACATGAATTTGAATTTTTTTCCCAAACTAAAACCCAATTTCGAAACTACAACCAGTGTTCTTCACCACAGTATGGTTCATATTTGAACAACCACTTAGAACAAGATCTCAACCCAAACATGCAAAATTAGTGATTAGCGATAGAAACAACAACCCTGAACCCATGCCTTCCCCACCTTCCCCATCGTTTCCATAGCCATGCCTTGCCTTCTAACAGTTGCCCAGCCAGACCTTCTCCACCTTCTCCACAGCCAGGCCCTCACCTTAGCATACAAACTACGCCCTGCCTGAACCTTTGCTCCCCTGCTGCCTGATCCCTTACCTCACCTGTAGCTTCATTGCCTTCTTCTTCAAGACTTGCAGCGACTGCACCAAAGTTGCCGCAACTCCCATTCTCCCTCAATGATGTTATCTAAACTCGAAATGAGTGGCTGCGGACCCAACGAGGGGATCCGACAGCCACTATTGCTAGCCGACTCCATACTTCCCCCTCCACCTCCCCCACCAACCCCACAGGTCGTCAATCACCACCACTCCCTCCACCTGCCCATACAGCTCTGCCTCCACCTTCCTTGGTGACCTACCCTACCAATGCCCCTAACCAACAATTGGTTCACACCACTGTGATGAACAACCCTCATGAGGTAGACCAACAGAGGCTCAGACGGTCTCGATCCCCCGTGCGTGCACACCATAGTGCGCATCAACAGTAGTTTGGGCGAGAACTAGGTCATCATCGCCTCACGAAGCCCTCATACAGAGAGGGGGCCCACAGAGAGGTCCCTGCTACAGGCTACAGTGAGCGTAACAGAGACCACTATGGAGGCCATCGTCAATCCAATGGGGGGAGGGGGATCGGAGGCATCATAGTTACTCTGATCATCATCAGAGAGGACCAGTTTATCAACAGAAACAACACTCCTACCATCAACACCCATCACACAGAGATCAACCACCACCTACACCACATTACTCCACCACAAACATGAACTCCACCCTCAACCACAATCCACAAATCCCCATAAATGTCCTGTGTGATCCTCCTCCCCCGAATAGGGAGTCTAAATCCAACCGTAACCAGAGTTACATACCACCTAGCCAACCGCACCACACCATTCCCAAACTACCCCAGCCATCACCACAGGTACAACCTCTACAAGCACCCATCGTCGTGCGGGCCCAAGAGATGGGTCCGCAAAACGAGGATAGAAGGGAGGAGACCCCTGGGCAGACAGAGGAGAGGGTCGAGGAGGAATCATGGGTTGAAGTCCATAGAAAAGGGAAAAATAAAGCTATTAGTGACTCTACCCAACCACATTCAGAACTCAAGGAGAAACGAAGGAAAGGAAAACACAGAACAGTTCCATGCTTCAATTGTGGCGATCTGAGACACTATCGACAAGACTGTACGAAGGAGGTGCGGTGTTTGAGGTGTATGAAATGGGGGCATATGTTCTATGTATGCACAAATGTCACCTTGTCCAGCAATGACGATGATTGCCTAGTAACAAGAGGGAGAACGCCAGATAAACCCACCCTCATCCGCTTGGCCAATAGCTTGGAGACGATTAGGCGAGAAGAGCAATGGTTGCGCCATGGTGTGCCATTACCAAAATACGGGTAGGGTGCCCATCGGAGAACCATTTGATACAAGCACTGAAAGCAAAATGGCCAATGGGTGCACACAGAGATTGGATAGCAAAAAAATTGTGTCACCAACAGTTCTTGGTGTCTTTCCCTGCGCCAGAGAAGATGACAAAGGTGAAAACTATGGGTATTGTAGATTTTGGCCATTTCAGGGCAGAGTTCTTCCTGTGGACTCCAAGCTTCGGAGCAGAGTTGCCGCAAGGAGAACGTTATTGGATTTGGATCCATAATGTGCCTATACATTTATGGAAGAAAAAGGCGTTGCAAGAGATCATTGCTGACTTTGGGACTATCGAAGACATGGACAGCAAGACAGTACGGCGATCAGAGATCGTCTCCGCTAGGGTCCTTATTTGAAGCCCAGACATCACCCTCGTGCCTCGATTCGCAAAGGTGTACTCTTTTGAAGAGTCGTACCTTGTGAGATTCGTCCTCGACTCGCTAGTGGAGCTGAAGAGGAAGGAACCCCAATATCTATCACCCCCCTTCCGCTATCAGAGATGGGCGTTCCTACCGACAGGTGGTGTTGCCGGAGTGGGACCTTACTCTGGATGGGGCCCACGAGGTGGAGAGAGCACACCATGAGCTCATCAAAGAGGCACGGAGGAAGGAGACGGGTCCAACCCAACCACTCACCGGTGACAAAGGGAGAAAATCAACCGAAGAACCCAACGGTCAAAAGGCAAGGTCCACACTAATGGCAAATCGTACGGACCCAGATCCGAGCCATGCAAAAATAGGCTTGTAGAGAGCTCAAAATGGCAGTCAAACCCCACAGGATAGGATTGAGATGCCTAGGGAGGAGGAGGAGAGACATGTAGAGACTTTGGACAGAGAAAGTGGAAAGATGAAAGCTTTTTTGGGAAAGAATTCGAACGGGGGTAGCAAGGAGCAGGCAGCCATACACGAAAATGCATTTTTAGGGATAAGGCTACAAGCTCGGGGACTAACGCCTTCGAGGGAAGAGGCCATGTTGGGGAAGAAGACGAGCGCCCCTATCGAGCTAGAAGAGGAACGGGAAGGAAGAAAGATTGGGGAAGAGAGCGAAGCGAGAAAGGGGTTTATTGGGAAAGAGGACGAAAACGCCTCGGTTCCATCGACATCGATGGCGTCGCCCACCACAGAGAAAGAGCCACGTGGCACTCCAGAGCTTTCGACAGGCACAGAAGACGAGGGTGAGGTTCTGATGAATCGCGGGGGAGGAAATCCCTTAAGCGAGGGAAACATTGAGTCCATTCAGGGTCAACATAAGAAGAGTTTTAATGGGCCCAATGAGGGGCCCAAAGCGCATGTTATTGTAGTTGGGCCAAAAGAGGGGCCCATTGAAGCGAAATTGCACAAAGATCAACGGATTTTGGCAAGTAATGGCCCATCGAGGGGTCCGTTATGGGAGAGCCTGATGAAGACGATCGTGAAGACATGCTAAATCTTGAAGATGATTTTATCTACTCTGAGGGGGAGTCTGTGGAGTCAGCGGATCTCAATTTTGATGTTGACCACTGTGCTATTTCCCCTGAGATTGTTCCCTCCACCTACCCATCATCCCAACTGTCTGCACCGGGCCAGGGCCCATCAGACACAGGCACTAGAGTTCAGAAGATGGCTAAGAGGACTAATGAGGAGTCCTTAGATGACTATCTAGAGATTCATGCAGCCGCTAAAGCGGCTAAGACTAGCAGCGGAGGTACGGGATCTTTCCTAGCTTCTGTTTTTAGTTTCATGACTGATACTGAGATTTTTCATATAGCTGAAACATGTTGTCTTGCAATTAACAATATTGATAGGAACGCCCTCCTCCTTAATCAAATTAGAAGATTGGAGACCGATAGGGTTAGTCTTAATTTGAACTCGACGTCCAAAACGAGTCATGTTCCCCCCCTCCCCATCTTGCCGTAGTTAATGGAGGCCCTATTCTGGAACGTTAGAGGCCTCGGTAGAAGAGGCAAGCGAGAAATGGTTAAAAAAGTCATAGCCAGGTCTAAGGTTAACAATGTGGGTCTCCAAGAGACCAAACTTTTGCACATGTCTAGACTTAGTAGAGTAGAGGGTAGTCGATTCTCCGAATGGAGGATGTCCCCATCAGTTAGGGCGTCAGGGGGCATCGCCCTAGGATTTAACCCCAACATCTTCTGTTGTCTAGACGAGCTTCACGGGCAATTCACTGTGTCGGTATTGCTACAGCGAAAATCCGACCGGTGGACGCAATCGATTACGGTGGTCTATGGACTGCATACCTCCGCCTCTAGAACGGCCTTCTGGATGGAATTAAGAGCTATCCAAGAACACTGGCCATACCCTTGGGTGGTGGGAGGTGACTTTAACATCACAAGATTCGCCTCAGAACACAGAGGCAGAGGAGCCAGTGACCTCGACAGGGAAGCATTTAATGAGGTCATCACGGACCTGGAATTGGTGGACATCCCCATCTCGGGTAGGCTTTTCACCTGGTCGAACATGCAAGAGGCGCCCATTCTAGCTAAGTTAGATAGGTTCTTGGTCTCCACGGACTGGGAGACCAAATTTCCGTTGTCAGCAGCTAAATCACTCCCTAAACCAACCTCTGATCACGTGCCTATTTTCCTTTCTTCCGGGGAAAACCAACCCAGAAAACCGTCAAAGTTTCGATTCGAGAAAGCATGGTTAGAAATACAAGGTTTCCACCATATGGTCAATGAGAGCTGGTCTCGCCCGACCAAGGGTGGTGAGGCGTCCACTATATAGTGTGAAAAAATTAGCAGACTCAGGGGCAAGCTCGGGAAATAGAACCGGACCAGATTTGCACTGATTTGGAGAGCAAAGGAATCCCTCCTTGAAGATATTGAGGAACTTGAGAAGACTGAAGAAACTAGGGATCTGCTACAGGAAGAGCGGAATCGATTGCTCCAATTCAGACAGGAAATTGACCAACTCTACAGGATTGAGGAAATCAAATGGCAACAACGGTCCAGAATTTCGTGGCTCAAAGAGGGAGACACGAACACAACATTCTTCCACCGAGTTGCCAGTGCCCGGCGTAGATCTAACCTCATTCACTCAATCCAATCAGAGTCCGGAATGGTACAAGGGGACGTTGCTATTAAGCTGGCTTTCCAGTCCCACTTTAAGCACCTCTTTGGGCACAAAGCGGACTTGAGAGTCTCTCTCCAATACGATTTCTGGCAAGACCAAGCAGGCACTTCCGATCCTAGGCTGCAGTCCCTCGAAGCACCCTTCACTGAGAACGAGGTCTGGAAGGCAGCCCAACAACTTAGAAAAGATAAAGCTCCAGGTCCATATGGTTTCCCAATACTATTCTATCAGATATTCTGAGAGGAAATCAAAGGTGACCTGCTCAAGCTATTCGCAGATTTCTACGACCATAAACTCAAATTAGAAAGATTCAACTATGCAGAGGTTGTGTTGATCCTTAAGAATGAAGACTCCCGTCGAGTTGGAGACTTCCGCTCCCTCCTTAACTGCTTTGTAAAGATCATTACCAAGACTCTCGCTAGCAGACTGGGAAAGGTGATGGATGGCCTCATTAGTCAGGACCAGATGGGATTCATCAAGGAAAGATGTATTCAGGACAGTATAGCAACGGCTGAAGAGACTATCCATCAATGCCGTACTTCGAATTCCAAGAGCTACCCCCTGAAGCTGGATTTCGAGAAAGCCTATGACTATGTTGAATGGGACTGTTTGTTGGAAGCACTTGCTGGTAGAGGGTTCGGGACAAATGGATTAGATGGATCCACACTTGTCTTACCACCAGCAGAACGGCTATTTTGGTAAATGGGATATCGGGCTACCCATTCTCCTACAAACGGGGGCTCAGACAAGGAGATCTGCTCTCACCCCTTCTCTTTACCATTGTGGCAGACGTTCTAAGATCCATGATGGCTAAGTACAGTAGAGCAGGTTGGATAGTACCAGTCGCTAAGGGAGTCAATCGTCAAGGATGCTCTATACTCCAATATGCAGACGATACTCTTCTATTTGGCAATGGCGACCTAGGGAAAACTACCGTCTTCAAAGGAATTCTGTATTGCTTTCAAGCTTGGTCTGGTCTCAGAGTTAATTTCCACAAAAGTGCTCTCATTCCCATTGCCTAGACTCCAGAAGAGGCTTTTGAACATGCCACAATCATCAATTGCTCCACCGAGAGTTTCCCCATTCAATACCTTGGATTGCCGCTAAGACCCGAGAAACTCAAAAAGGCAGATTGGCTACCCATCAGGGCTGAGAAACGGCTAGCAGGCTGAAAAGGCAAAGCCCTATCTTTGGGAGAGAGAGTCATGCTTAGTAATGCAGTCCTCTCAAACCTTCCTATCTATTATCTCTCCTTCTTTGAAATGCCGCAATGAGTAATCCAAAGAATTGACCGGACTCGGAAACGTTTCTTATGGAAAGAGGCAGACCCGGACCGAGGAGGTTATCACCTCATTAGATGGGAGAAGGCGTGCATGAAAAAGATACATGGAGGCCTAGGTATAATTGATCTTCGAGATATGAATCTACCGCTACTGGGTAAATGGTGGTGGAAAATGTTTCACCCTAATGGAGAAGGGTGGCAACAATTTGTTCAGGGATATATGTATGGGAATGGAACAAGAAATCTCGGCTTCAGGATAGGACCTCGGGTTTCCTGGTTCTGGAAAGGCATCACTAAGGCATATAAACCCTTCAATAGCTGTGTCAAGTCAGCTATCGGTAACGGCAGACTCACCAGATTTTGGTGGAATAAGTGGTGTGCTGATCACACTCTCAGAACCCTGTTCCCCGATTTATATGAGCAGGCGACACAACCACACTGCACGGTGGCTGCAGCCTGGAAAAGAGGCGCCTGGAAACCATCTTTCAAACAACCGCTTGACTTAGGCTCTCAGTTCAGACTAATGGAACTTCAGGCCTACATCACCAGTGCTGGAATTGGTTGCACCCAGGGTCCTGATAAGAAAGTCTGGGGATTGGAGAAGAACGGCAAGTTCACGGTCCGCTCCATGTACAATCACATCTATTTTAGGGGATGTACCCCAAAGTGGTCTGCCGTCATCTGGAGAACAAAAGCCCTGCTAAAAATCAAAGCTTTCTTATGGTTGGTACTAAATGATGTGATCTTGACTAGAGAAAACCTCGCTAAGCGCCAACTGAGTGTGGACTCTCAATGCAGATTCTGCCACTCTGCCCTCGAGACTAGAGACCATCTTTTTCTTCAATTTCTTAGGAGCAAAGTGGTACTCAGCGCCCTAGGGACAACTCAATACCCTATTACCTACGAGGACCTGTGGGTAGGCCCAAAGTTCGCGATGGAGAGCGGTGCTATGAGAGAAGCATGGTAAATAGCTATCGCCGCAATGACCTGGGTTCTCTGGCTAAACAGAAATAATCTTTACTTTCGTAGAACTTACAATAGTATTTCTAGCAATTTGACTCACATTATGCATTTTATTTCATTTTGGGCTAATATGGCAGCAGCAGGTCCCAGGAGAAGGATTGCGAGTATTTTCCAGGTAGAGGAGTTTGATGATGGGGAGATTAAGATCGGGCCTACGATCGATTGATAGCCAGCATGGTCTACTATGGTTATTGATATCCACCACCCCCGGGTTTGTTGGGGGATATGATGTATCTCTTTGCGGCTACTCTATGTTTATTTTGTCCCACCCCCCATGTTCGGGGTGGAGTTTATGTACTTTTGTTTTGATTGTAGGATTTTGTAGTAGGCTCAGTACTCTGAGTATGTTTTATTAATCACTTATTAATGAAACAGGGTGGCCAGATTCCACATTTTCTTCAAAAAAAAAAAAGATCCCAACCCAATGCCACACAGTACAATAACGTCCTTGAACAAACAAGGTTAAAAACCAAAAGCAAACAGCTAATTGCATTAAATTAAACTAGTAATTTACACGTGCGATGCACGTCTTAATAAATATAGTTTTTTAAAGTAAAAATTCAGATGTAGTTTGAGTTTGAACTAAGACATCTTTTATAATAGTTATGCACGTGCGATGCACACATTGGTAGATTTACAAATGACAGTAAGGCCTTCTCCCATTATAATATTATTAAGTAATTTACACGTGCGATGCACGTTTTAATAATTTCAAAAAATAAAAATAAAAACTTTGACGTAGGGAGGATTTGAAGTGGAAACCTCCTTTATATTAGTTATGTACGTGTGTTGCACATGTTGGTAGAATGACAAAATGACAAATGACACTAAGGCCTTCTCCCATTATAATATTAGAGATTAGAGATTAGAGATTTAAATAAAATAAAAGTTCAGTAAAATCAAATTTTTCAAAGAAGCATTAACCTGCATCTTCTTGCATCCCCGCCTCAATTTCAGTTGCCCACAAACTCTCTCGTTTTCTCTTACATAAATCTAGTTGTGATTTTGAAGGTAACCATAGTGTCAAAAACCCAATTAATCAATGCATCTTGCATATTTATACTAATTGAACGTATTTGTTTTCTCGATAACCAAAAAGAAAGTTGAGGATATTTCTAATTAAATTTGATTTATATTTTAGTGCTTAATTAAAGCATCATCAATCATGATGATCTCATAAGAAGATAAACAAGGGGAAAAGGTTAGATTCAGAGTTGAGATCGATAGAGGCGGATGAAGAATCTAGCAGCAATGCGTGATTGGTGGACACGGGGTGGGGCGGGCAAACTTTGAGCATGAGGTGGCTTGCCGGAGTATGAGAGTTTTTATAAGATGAAGATGGAGAAGGAGAAGAATTGCAGGAGGTGGTGGGTACCAACTAGGCCGGGCGGTGGGGCAGTGGGGTTCGAGGCAGTGGCGGAGCATAGTGAGGGCCGGGGGTGCCCGGCCCCCCCAAATTTTCAAAAACCCCCTTCATACTATTGAAAATTTTATAAACCCTTAAAAAATTATAATTTGGCCACTCCTGAATTCTAAATTTTATTGTTTGCCCCCCCTAAAAATTATGAAAAAATCTCTATATGTTTACATTTAGTCATAGAATTTTTTCTTGGTCCGCCCGGTAAAATTGTTCTGGCTTTGCCCTTGGTTCGAGGGAGATGATCGATGGCAGAGGAGGAGCGAACAGTGACGAAGGTGGGGTTTTTGAAGGTGATAGGGTTGGGTTAGAAGGTGTAGCTGACGAGGGTGAATGGTTGTTGAACCATACAAATGGATCCTCAAAAATCTGATCGCAACTCCCCCCAATAAACAACCTATTCAACGCCCCCAGGACCTGTCTTCGCCAGCTCAGCATGCGCAGTATCTTGAGACCCCCTATCTCGTGCATACAATGGGCATCTAAGGAGAATATTCTCCACACATGGTGGTAGCAATGAAATATTCCGCTCCCCAACTGAATTTGGTTTAGATCGCGAGATACAGTTTCTTGCTAATGCAACCAACTCCACGAGGTCGCCAGAATGCAGCAATTGAGCGCTCTTCTCACAGTCTCGTCAGGCAGTCAAGAAGTTGACCTCCCATATCCCCCCAGTAGAGACCAGTCAGGGAACAACCTCCCAATGGTCCTCCTATCAAAACGAACGTGGCTTACGTGGATGCACCACGTGTCCCAAACCCAAAATGTGGCCACAAAGCCTACTATCGCTACAAATAGTCTCTTATCGACACCAAAACATTTGGAGGAAAATATACACAAGCTAAATAAAAAATCTTGTGAATTCTCAAGCAATGTCAATCCTGATGATCGACAACTCTCCCTCAAGGTATAAACACTAAAACCTAAGCCCCCCCCCCCCCCCCCCAATATGTGGGACCATAGCGATCCAACTAATTATTCGTGATGGTTTTTCGACTAGTGGGGCATAATAAATACAACAATAATTGTAACGCCCCGAATTCCATTTACATGTAATTCGTAGTACAACATGATCTTTTACTTCAATTCGTACAATTTTACAAGGAAATTAAAACTTTTCTTTTATTATACAACAATGTTTATTACAGAGTTACAAAACGGAATAAAATACAACAAGAAATACAACTCTAATATCAGCAGCTTACATATAATATTTATCATCAATCGTCTTTAAGTCCTTGCCAATCCAATCAAAGCCATGTACTGAAAATCTGTGGGCACGTCAATTACTTACAACCGACGCAATGTTATAAACAGTGATCCTCTCTGTGCTGTATTATAATAAAATCTCTTACTTTAACAAATACAAACTTGAATGCATATAATACTGTAAAGAGTGCTATCCTAAATATGTCAGTTTATGATATGACTTAATGCCTAATGCAGATATTATACTACAATGACACTAACGCATACTTGTTCGGATTCTACGCATCCCATACTACATAGGTCCGAGGGCAAGAACCTACGTACTCCACATTAAAGGGTTTTATTTCTCACCATGATAACTACCTAGTAAGAAAACAAAGTTTAGACATTCCACGAGTACGGATTCCAGTTCCGGAGATCCACCGCCCGACTGTACAGAATCCTCGTCGTGCGAACATCCCGCAAGTTCCCTCTAGCCCCGGTATACGCATATACACTGGAGTACGGCCTACTATCTGCCCGAATAATCATGATCTCGGAATCCACTGCCCGATCAATCATAATCCCGAATTTAATTAAGGCTCGCCTCCATCGCAAGCAACCACGGCCCCGGAATCCACCGCCCCGACTGGGTCTATAGTTCCGGAATCCACCGTCCGACCATATAGAGGCCCTCCACTCACGTTTACCCAAGTTTACTACATCTTCACTTAGTGCCTAATTCTTAAGTTTAAACATGAATAAATTATACTATTTAGAGCTAGTTTACCCTCTTACCGGCCTTACACAAAAATACCCAGAACGACAGCTTATATTGGCCACTTCTCAAAAATCAATTATTCATTTTTCATTACTTTTTGCCGGTACCTGGGTATCACTAAGCCTCTAGAATCAACATCTTTCCATGTTCAACAACTTGGGGTACTCATACCCTTATAACTCATGTTCATGTATTCATAATTCATTCAAATTCTTTTATTTCATTCTTATTTATTCATCAACAAGTACAATCTTAACCTATTCAATTTCACAATACACTTTTCATATTCATCAAAACCTCCTCAATACAAGTTAATAAAGATTCAAACATAATCTAAAAAAAAAATTATCATTAAAAATTCATCTTATCATTTTCCTTTGATCCATTTTGAATCAATCTTAACATCTTTAATTTTATATATATATATATATATATATATATATATATATATATATATATATATATATATATATATATCTTGAGTTCACATCTCATCTACGCATGAATATGATTTCTATTTTCCCAAAAATATAATTTAAAATAATGAGAAATATTTTCAATCACTTCATTTAAGTATCATTTGTAAAACAGTAAATTCAAAGTCAGAAAACTGAATTTCATGCTATTTGTAAAAATCATAGAAAATCATATACTTCACGAAACCATGCATTATTTATATCAAAATAAGGGTGTACAAGTCTACTACAATTTCTTAGTTATAAGTTTCCTCAGAATTCTATATCTATACCACTGAATTCTTCGAAATATACATTAGGATCGAAATACTGAAATACTGCCACTTTACAGCCTTGTAAAATTCTTATAAAATTCATTTCTTTGTGAAAATTTGATTTCTTAGACTTTTCGGAAAGGTTAACGAGTCTACTACAACTTCTTAGTTCTGACTTTTCTCAAATTATTTCATTTACAATGCTGAATTGATAAAAACCGAAATGTGTACAAATTTTCAGCAACTAGTTAACTACTAACCAGTTATGAGTTTAGATTTTATTAAAATAGTAAACAACCTCCAAATCTTATGAAATTTTAAAGGGATGTTCCTGACATATAGAAAATATTCTCAAAAAAGTTTTAGCTCTAGATTCCAACTATTTTATTAGATACGATTTTTTGTGTTCCTTCAAAAAAAAAAAAACAATTTTCTGATGTGCAAACAAAATCCAAAACAGTAAATTTTCTTTTCATGATTTAGTAACTTTGTGTACAAATTTATATTCAATTCATTCAATATAATCATAATATATTACCATGCACCCAAAAAATATCATTTCAACTAATCTAGAAGATAATCTCTCAATTAGCATGCATTTCATTTAATTATTATCATCACAAATTAACCACTACTCATATGTATAAACAATTTTAAATATCATTTTTTCTAAACATGTATGATACTAAATTTTAGAAAGTTCAAGAAGACACCCACCTTAATTGAAGAAAGAAAATGAACTCTTAGTAGATGGCTCCTGGCTCCTAGAATGGAACTCCCTTCTTCTCCTAGCAAGCTTTCCTTCCTCCAAACAAGAACTCAAATATTTTTTTTTCTTTTCTTCTCTTTTCTTTCTTTTCCTCTCTTGCCTTTCTTATCTTTCTTATCTTTTCTTTTCTTTTGGTTTTTTAGTGTAAGATTTCATGAAGAAAGGGGGTGGTATTTATAGGGTTTGAGAAAACTCTTCTACTACCCAAATTAAGTGTTCAAATTCATAACCTACATAATCCCCTTCACTGATTGCCCACTCACTATTATTACACAAACTCCCAACTCTTCTTCCTTCATGAATTGGCCAACCCTTAGATTTCCCACAAGTGCACACTTCTCATTCATTTGTTTAATTATTTGTTTATAGCGTATATGTATATATGTTACATGCAAGTGTATAATAAAAAGTGTTTATTAAAAATATAGATTAACTAATGAGCTTTTCTTTTAAATAATTTTTCTAATGGGCTTTAAGATGATCTTTAGGCCTATGAGTTTTAATTAAAAAATAAATAATACATTTGTGATTAGAAAATGAAAAGAAAAGTTCACATGACTTAATAAAATTTTAGGAATAAAATGTGCATGATTTTTTACGTGTAAAATACGTGCGAAAGAAAATAATAAATATTCGAATACAAAAATAAATTCGGGAGAATGAAAAATATTCATAAACAATAAAAATACAACATACGTAAAATATTCATATTGATAGTGTTACGGATATTTCACGTAACGAAAAAATATACATAATCGACACGTGTATCGAAAATACATGCAATACACGTAAAACACAAGGATTAAAATAAATGTTTGATTTGGCTAAAAATAGGATTGAAATGACTGTTGAAAAAACGAAAAACATATAAATAATTAGAATGTAAGATACATATGACATTTATATAAAAATGTGTTATGAATATTATTCATAATAGTACGAAATACACGTGCGTAACACACGATGGCAAAATTGTCATTACTCAATTTTGCGGGGTGTTACAATAACCCACCCTTCACCTTCACATTCTTGGGCTATATATATATATATATATATATATATATAAAGAGAGAGAGAGAAAGAGAGAGTTTCCTTCCGTTGTGCACCACCCATGGTGCACACGGCGTGTGCACTCGGCTTGCAGGCATTCATATCGATTATCGACGACCCGAATGGTTCACCAGTACTCATCATTAAACAATGACATGTTGTAAACTTGTAAGTATAAAATATCTCCCTTATGGAGCAAACTTGAGAAGAACTACCAAAATCAATATACCAACTAGAATCCACATTTATAGAACTTAAACCAAGAAGATAATCTAATTCATCACCTGACTCAGCGACACTAGCTATGTTGGCACCCTTCTGTTTCAACAACTTGTGACTATCCCTCTTATAGTGCCTTATCCATCTGCAATGATGGTAACGAATCTCACCCTTACGAGCACTTTCTCTTCCAATTGAAGTTCCCTCCACCTTCATGCAACTTAGAGAATTAGACCATGATTTCTGAGTTTCCTTCCTAAGTTCATCATCCTTCAAGCCCCTTGATCACACTAGCCATCGAGAGCTTCTCCTTAGTAAATTTCTCGTGTAAAATGATGGTTATCAAATGCTTGTATGAATATGACAGTGAATATATCAAGTTAAAAGCACTATCATTTTCACTGAGATATCATTAACATTTATCGCCTTCAACTCGGATAACACATTATCGAATTCTACTGCATGATCACGAAAAGCGGTACCTTCCTTCATTGAGAAATAAAATAATTTTTTCTTCCAGTATATTTGATCCAGTAACGACGATCCCAATTAGTCAGTTATGAGTCTCACCCTCAGGTTTTCCACACTCTTCTCCTCAAGAAAGTTACACTTTAGAGAAGCCCAGTTCTTCTAAATTGCTGAATAATTGGGGCAGCTAATGTCTCCAATGCTGATGAAGGAATATGCCGACCTGACTGAGTAGACTCCCGACGGTGTATGTTTCTAAATAGGAAGGGAGTTGAGGGTGCAAGTAGGTTCAGAAGGGAAGATCTCTCAGTGCTGACCTCCAGGTTAGCCATTCTTCCAAATTGCTTATCATAAGCGAGAATTCAAAATCTATTAAAGGGTTTATTCATCAAATGAGTTTGTTCTTCAATTGATTCACTATAGATCCACTCATGATGCAATGTAGGACTTGTATTTATTTCATTAATTCATGGATCTAGTCAGGGGCGGAGGGAGTGAGAGGTTAGGTGGGACATTTGGGACCCCAAGATTTTTATAAAACCCCCTTATATAGACCAAAATTTTCACTTGGCCCCCAGTTAAAATTTTTTGGGACCCCCAAGTCTAATCCACCTCTTATTAAAAGCTCAAAATAGTGTTATGAGCTTTGGGCTAAAAACTAACAGTGATACTTATTATTTGATTTGTATGATCATTGGATAAAATTTTGAATAAGAAACTAGTGTGTACACAATGTTGGAAATATTTTTGGCATATTTT
Source organism: Hemerocallis citrina (assembly GCA_017893485.1). Taxonomy (NCBI): domain Eukaryota; kingdom Viridiplantae; phylum Streptophyta; class Magnoliopsida; order Asparagales; family Asphodelaceae; genus Hemerocallis; species Hemerocallis citrina. Next base: position 309,604,484 of record CM030360.1, read on the forward strand.
TCGAGCATGATTCCGGTGGGCTCCGGCCACCGGCGGCACCGAAAAGTGATTGGATCGTGTTCCTCTCGTCGAATACTATTTCGTAATGTACTCGTTTGCCAAAAACGGGTTCTGTATGAATGAGAAATGTTGGTCCAAAGTTGGGTGCTCGAAATGTACTAACTTGGAAATTTGGAGAAAATGGATAGTCCCACATCGAAATTTGAGAAAGATTTTTTTAGTATATAAGCTAAAGAAATGAACTAAGGGTGTAGCTCTGGGGTTACCACTAATGTGTAGTGGAGAGAGGACCTAGCCAAAGTTACAAACACACACGCATGCCAATCCCGGCCGGCTAGGCTGGGCTGGGCTTGGTTTGGTTCGGTTCGGTTCATAAATTATTTTTTGCCGCGCTCCGAATTTTTCCTGAGGCTTTTGAAATTCTGTAACTGATGCCATAATTCTGTAACGACAGAATAATGGTAGCATCAGTTACGCTTTTGTGCCATCACTTTGCTATTATAGAGTAATGGATCCATCTGTTACGTCTCGGATCTCCTATAATTTCAGACACTTTTGTTTGTCATTTCACACTATTTTAATTTTACAATCTGGTCTCCTTCTTCCTCTGAGTCTCTGAGTATGTCTGAGAGTACAACGTAGTTGCTGGTTCGCTGGTGTCTCTAAAGCTTGGGTGCTGCTCTTCAGAGAAGGTAATACAGTTGTATCCTGTGAGGCAGTTCGTCAACAACCGTCACCCTACGGGGCGAATTTTGCTTTAAGGACAGAGATATCAATCTCGAATCTGTATCAAATTGTTTGGTTTTTTTTTTCCTGTAATTCTAGTCTTTCACAAAGATTATTGGAAATATTCTACTTTACGAAATTTAAGTTGTAACAATCTTAAAGCAAATTTTTTTCCTCTATTCTAAAAGTTTTTGTGAAGAATATTTACAAGTGCTGTTTATCATTTTGGAAAAAATAAAAACAAAAAACTAACAGTTGAATTTTAATTATTTCAGAAAGAAAATGGAAGGCAAACAAACTGCGAATGTCAGTGGACAGCTCAATGCACAAAAACCCAGTGACCCAGAATGTGACTGCACAACCGGTTGCGACACAAACGGTCGTTTTGCCTACACATATAACTATAGGAGAAAAGTCTGAAAAGTTCAATGGAACTGAATTCAAAAGGTGGCAGGGAAAGATGCAGTTCTACCTGACCACCTTAAATCTGGAAAGGTTTCTGACCAAAACTGCCCTTATGCTGGCACTTATGGATGCGCACTCTGTTGCTGCTGTTGATGCATGGACTCAAAGTGATTACCTATGCAGAAATTACATCCTAAACGATTTGGTAGACCCGCTCTACAATGTATACTGTGTCTTCAAGACATCCAAACTTCTGTGGGGGTCTTTGGAGAAGAAGTACAAAACCGAAGATGCTGGCTCCAAGAAATTTGTAGTCGGAAAAATTCTGGACTACAAGATGGTCGACTCCAAAACTGTTGTGAGTCAAATTCAGGAACTGCAAGTGATAATGCATGAAATTGCTGCAGAGAACATGACGTTGTGTGAACCATTCCAGGTTGCAGCATTTATTGAGAAGCTTCCACCTGGATAGAAGGACTTCAAGAACTACCTCAAGCACAAGCGAAAGAAAATATCTTTTGAGGACCTGATTGTCAGGTTGCGGATTGAAGAGGACAATCACAAGGCTGACAAGTCCAATGAAAATCAGTCCATAGAAATAGCTACCATGGTGGAGCACGAACAGAAGGGCATAAGAGGAAGTTCTTGCCACATGGCTCGAACAAGAAACCTGCTGTAAAGAGGTTTGCTGGAAAATACCACAAGTGTGGTAGGCTGGGACACAAGATATCTGAATGTCGCAGCAAGGATGACATCTGTGCTGGAACTGAAAAGGCGAAAGGGAATAAGAAATCCCATGCGCACATAGCTGAGAAACTGTCCACTGGTCTCTCTGACTTGGACCTCTGTGCTGTAATATCAGAGGTTAATCTGGTGGGGAGCAATCCTCGTGAGTGGTAGTATGATACTAGAGCCACCAAGCACATCTGCTTGGACAAAGAGATGTTTACTTCATACCAGAAATGCAACAAGGATGAACAGTTGTTCGTGGGAAATTCTTCCACCTCCAAAATTGAAGGAACATGATGACTTCTGGCAAGGAACCAACACTAACTAATGCGTTGCACGTTCCGGATATTCGTAAGAACCTGGTCTCGGGATCTTTGCTGAGCAAGAATGAATTTAGGGTCGTGTTTACTTCTGACAATTTTGTACTTTCAAAGAATGGGGTGTACTTGAGAAAATGGTATGTTAAGGATGAACTGTTCAAATTCAATGTAATAACAGTCATCCCAAAATTTGTTATTCCTGTTGTTCCCAAAATTAATGAAATGAATCCTGTTGCTTATGTTGTTGAGTCTTCTTCTGTTTGGCATGAAAGACTAGGCCATGTTAATTTCAATTATCTGCGTAGATTAATTAACTACCAAAATTTAAGGTGAATTTACTACAAAAATTTAAGGTAGATAACTGCAACAAATGTGATGTTTGCACAGATGCAAAACTCACTAAAAATTCATCCCGTTCTGTAGAAAGAAACACTGAAACTCTAGGTTTAATTTATACGGATCTATGTGATTTAAAATTCGTGCAGACCAGAGGCGGTAAAAAGTATTTTGTGACGTTCATAGACGATTGCACAAAATACTGCTATGTATACTTGTTACATAGCAAAAATGAGGCCTTGGATAAATTCAAGGAATATAAGCTTGAGGTTGAGAATCAACTTGGCAAAACGATTAAAATCATTAGGAGTGATAGAGGAGAGGAATATGATGCACCATTTAATATGTTCTGCTCTGAACATGGAATAGTTCATCAGAAAATTGCTCCTTACTCACCTGAATCAAACGGTAATGTCGAGCGCAAGAACCAAACTCTAAAGGAGATGATGAATGTCTTATTGTTGAATTCTGGGTTACCCCAGAACATGTGGGGGGAAGCGATGCTAACCGCCAACTATATTTTCAATAAAATACCTCACAAGAAAACTTGCAAGACACCTTACGAATTGTGGAAAGGTAATGTACCTTCATATAAATACCTCAAAGTGTAGGGGTGTCTAGCAAAGGTAGCAGTACCTAATTCCAAACAGGTCACAATAGGACCTAAGATCATTGATTGCATATTCATAGGCTATGCACACAATAGTAGTGCATATATAAATCGGATATACTGGACGTGCATGTGAATACAATAATGGAATAAGAAATGTTTCCTTCTTTGAACATGTGTTTCCGTACAAGGATGCTACGTATCACAAACGTACACGTGAACAAGGGAGTGCAAGTACTTCGGTTGATGAACCAGGAGATGATAATGATGAACGTATACGAAGTAAACGGGCTAGAACATCAAAGTCATTTGCACCTGACTTTGTAAAGGCCTTTCTGTTAAAGAATGAGCCTAGAATATTCAAGAAAGCCATGTCCACGCCTAATGTTCCTATGTGGAAGGAAGCAATCAAAAGTGAAATAAACCCCATCATGCAAAATCATACATGGGAGTTGGTTGATTTGCCTTCTGGATGTAAAGCTCTGGGATGCAAATGGATTTTCAAACAAAAATTGAAACCAGATGGTTCAATAGAGAAACATAAGGCTAGACTTTTGGTACAAAGATTTAGGCAAAAGGAAGGCCAAAACTTCTTTCATACTTATTCTCCGGTCACGAGAATTGTAACACCCTGTGTTAAAAATATAATATATATATACATATATAATATGTTGAAAAGTAGAAAAAAAGTTGGCTATGGTTAAAATGATATGAATTATGGCATATATGAAGTGGATTTGTGAGTTGAAGGTGGGGGGGATTGATAGCACACAGCAAAAGTTGTGCACGTGCTGTTTGAAATCCACGATGACGTGGCTTTCAAGATGGGGGGCCCACCTTTGGCTGTGCATATGGAGAGAGATAGAAGAGATTTCTACCACATCGGAAGTGAACATGAATATAATAATAAATAAATACTAAAGCCTATGATCAAGAGTCACCTAATCGGTTAACCACCTTTTGAGAGGCAGCCTGTGGTGGGTAGGTGTACTACATAGATAGGGCATATCTATATAGTCGGGCGGAGGATTCCGGGACTATAGACCCAGTCGGGCAGTAGATTCCGGGACTGTGGTGAACCCTCAATTAAATTCGGGACTGTTATTAATCGGGGGGGGGGGGGGTGGATTCCGGGATCACGTATAGGAGGACGGCTTAATTAAAGTTGGCTGTGGTTAAAATGATATGAATTATGGCATATATGAAGTGGATTTGTGAGTTGAAGGTGGGGGCCCACAGGATTGATGGCACACATCAAAAGTTGTGCATGTGCTGTTTGAAATCCACGATGACGTGGCTTTCAAGATGAGGGGCCCACCTTCGGCTGTGCATATGGAGAGAGATAGAAGAGATTTGTACCATATCGGAAGTGAACATGAATATAATAATAAATAAATACTAAAGCCTATGATCAAGAGGCACCTAATCGGTTAACCACCTTTTGAAAGGCAGCCTATGGTGGGCAGTTGTACCACATAGTATCTAATTTGTCTTATAAATTGTATAAATTGTCTGAGCTAGGGGCAGGGACGTCACAAGAATAACTTCCATAAGAATGTTGATAGCTATTGCAGCTCTACGCAACCTCAAAATATATCAAATGGATGTCAAAACTGCCATTCTAAATGGGTATTTAGAAGATAAAATATACATGAAACAACTTGAGGGCTATGAAGTTTCCGGACAAGAAAAAAAAAGGTGTGCAGACTTATAAAATCATTGTACGAATTGAAACAAACTCCAAAGCAGTGACATGCAAAATTTGACAATGTTATGATGTCAAATGGTTTCAAAATAAATAAATGTGATAAGTGCATCTACATCAAAGATACTCTAAATGGATACATTCTGGTGTGTCTGTATGTAGATGACATGCTCATTATTGGTAGCAATAATGACATTATCAAACAAACTAAGAAGATGCATAGTGGTAAGTTTGATATGAAAGATTTGAGAGTTGCAGATGTCATACTAGGAATCAAAGTTTCCAGGACGTCTGAGGGAATTACTTTGTCTCAAGCTCATTACGCCGAGCAGATTCTTGAAAGATTCAAGAATTACTCCAATGGGACTACCAAAAGTCATGTGGATCCCAGTCTTCACTTGTTCAAAAATACGGCTGACAGCATATCACAATTAGAATATACACGTATAATTGGTAGTCTGATGTACTTAACAAATTGTACAAGACCGAACTTGGCGCATTCAGTAATTGTACTGAGCTACTACACAAGTAATCCAGGACGAAGTCACTATAAAGGAATAATTAGAGTATTGAACTACTTGCGACATATTCAGAGTTATGGGCTGCATTACACAAGATATCCAGCAGTACTAGAAGGCTACATCGATGCCAACTGGATATCGGACTCCAAGAACTCGAAATCCACAAGTGGGTACGTCTTCACTCTTGGTGGTGCAGCTGTGTCATGGAAATTCTCTAAACAAACGTTATTGGCCAGATCCACCATGGAATCTGAGTTTATTGACAAAGCGGCAAAGGAAGCAAAATGGCTTCGAAACTTTTTAAGGGATATTCCTATATTGGAAAAACTAGTGCATGCTATATGTGTACACTGTAACAGCCAATCGGCTATAGCAAGGACACTGAGTTGTATGTATAATGGTAAGTCTCATCATATCAGAAGGCAACACAAAACTATTAGACAACTGCTCTAAAATTGAATAATCTCTATAGAGTATATTAAATCGGTCGACAACCTAGCGAATCCATTTACTAAAGGTTTGTCACGAGAGCAAGTTGTGAGATCATCAAGAGGATTGAGTTTAAAGCCTATGACGAAAGAGGATACTTGATGGAAACCCTACCTAGGTGACTGGAGATCCCAAGATCCAGGTTCAAGGGGACAACTAAATCTTGTTAAATCAACGTGAGCACTGAGAGATTAAAATCTCGTATCCATTCTTAGGATGATAAACAGTGCTACCTGCAAGGGGTTAGGATAAGCTTGGCTTTTAATAATTCTCATAGCTTTGAAATAAAATTGGGGTATGGCAGGATACTCTTTATGGGCAATCACCTTGTGAGTGTGAAATGAGGCCGTTTCTAGGAGAATGAAGAGAGGCTACATTCTCCAAGTTCACTCACGATTAACCAGGATTGTTCAAGGCCAAAATGAACACAACAAGAGAACCTAGTTCTGTGAGGAGATAAAATTGTGCGATAGTTATTGTCTAGGTTCACATCAAAGCCCGGATAGTTCAAGACATCATATTCACTACCTGGTCAAGTGAATCTGATGGCTACTCACTATGGGTGGTTCAAAGTTGAAAAATTACTACCATTCCTGATGCAGTGATTTTCCAATTGTACCCTCAGAGTCTTTTATGGCGTGCCTTTTTTCTATCATGTCTTTTTCTGTCGTGTCTGGATTGCATAGTTTGGTAATTTTCATTCATGTGAGGGATTGTTGAAAATATTTTTGGCATATTTTTCGGGCCTGATTCCAGTGGGCTCCGGCCACAGGCTGCGCCGAAAAGTGATTAGATTGTGTTCCTCTCGTCGAGTACTATTCCATAATGTACTCGTTTGCCAAAAATGGATTTCGTATGAATAAGAAATGTTGGTCCAAAGTTGGGCACTCGAAATGTACTAACTTGGAAATTTGGAGGAATAGATAGTCCCACATCGAAAGTTGAGAAAGATTTTCTTAGTATATAAGCTAAAGAAATGGACTAATGGGCGTAGCCCTTGGGTTACCACTAACGTGTAGTGGAAAGATGACCTAGCCAAAGTTACAAACACACACGCGCGCGCCCGGCTGGGCCCGGCCCTGGCTGGGCTGGGTTGGGTTGGGTTGGGTTGGGTTGGGTTCGGGCCAGCCTAAATTATTTATTGCCCCGCTCCGAATTTTTTCTGAGGCTTTTGAAATTATGTAACTGATGCCATAATTCTGTAATAGCAGAATAATGGATCCATCAGTTACGATTTTGTGCCATTAGATCTCCTATAATTCCAGACACTTTTGTCTGTCATTTCACACTGTTTTAATTTTACAATCTGGTCTCCTTCTTCCTCTTAGTCTATGAGTCTGTCAGAGAGTACAACGCAGGCTGGTGTCTCTAAAGCTTGGGTGCTGTACTTCAGAGAAGGTAATACAGTTGTATCCTGAGAGGCAGTTCGTCAACAACCGTCATACTACGGGGCGAATTTTGCTTTAAGGACAGAGATATCAATCTTGACTCTGTATCAAATTGTCTGGTTTGGTTTTTTTTTTTTTTCCTTTCCTGTAATTGTACTTCTTCACAAAGATTATTAGAAATATTATACTTTACGAAATTCAAGTTGTAACACACAAGTTACAAGTATATTTATCCATTTGAGTCTCATCTCTTAGCCTGTAGTATTATAACAATATAAATAGTGTAGTATGATTATTGATTAGTATTACTCTTACTAAATTTAGAGTACAACTGTACATGTGTGAAAAAATAGATACTAAGAATATGAATTCGAATATTTACTTTGATTATAATTTAATTTTGATCCAATTACTTTAACTTTTCAAAACAAAAATAAAGTAAGAGATTTTCGGCAACAATTACGTCGATGCCGGAAAAAAAAATGGAACCCCCATTTTGATTTGTCTAACTCCGCCACCTGATCTAGTCTCGCATCTCCGGAAATTTGGAATCAATAAGTTGTTGGAAAAATAAATAGTCATGACTTATATCTTAAAAATGATCGTTTAAACGTAAATCATGGCAGAAGTATATGGCTCTATCCAAGACATACAAAATAATCTACAATTTTTTTTGACATTTATTCCTCTGCACGTTCTGGTTGTTTTGTGATTAATGTAGCAATTAAATTGCCGGCAAAAATTTGTTCTCAGCCTCTCATTTAAAATTTTCCATATTAGCTATTTTGACTATTTGTGTACAATTTAAATTTTAAAGGCCACCTTCCCAAACTAGTATTAATTTCGATACTTCAATTAGAATTCCACTTGTCTTTCTGGGACGGAAATCGATGCATATCATAATAAATAAATATTTTTGAAAGTAAAAAACTTTGATGTAGTCTGGCTTCGAATCTGATACTTTCTTTACATTAGTCATGCACGGACGATACTCGTGTTGGGTTGTATACAAACGACAATTCAAACTCTTCCATTAAAATAGTAAAGATTACTAGTATTTTTGTTTTGATAAAAGTTTGAGGATTTTTAAGTACGATATTTGTGTTAAGAAATCGTTTTAGTGTTGAACGTGCATTGCACGTGATTGAGAAAAATATTTTGAAGAAAAAACTCTGATTTGTACGTGCAATGCACGTGTTTATAAGTAGAATTTGAGTTGTACGTGCAACATATGTGTATGTTTGGTGTGAAAAAATATTGAAAATTTATTTTGCATGTGCATTGCACATTTTAAATTGGTGAAATTTTTTTTAGTTAGTATTTGTTGTAATTAATGAGAGAGTTTGAGTTGCATGTACAATGCACGAGTTTGTATGTTGACAAATTACAACTCTAACTCTCCCATTATATATAGAGAAGATTATTACTAGTAATCTGAACGTGCGATGCACGTTTTAATTAAAAAAAAATTATATAGTAAATAATAAGATGTAATCTGGCCTCAAGCCCGAGAACTCCCTTTACTCATCTCATACTCTTTACAAATTATCCTTAGTGACATAAATTTTATTTTATATGTGCGGCACTTTTGTAAATAACTATGTTGTAAATAAATTTGCACTTTGAGGGTATTATGGTAGCCAACAATAGTTGGGTAAATGAATGGTCAATATAACTTCCACTTAAAAATGAATGGTTGAGATTAAATGGTTGAATACATGTCTACAAATTACATGTTGTCTACAAATGACAACCCCAACTCTCCCATTATAATATTAGAGTTTAGAGATTATACAGTAACTGCACGTGCGGTGCACGCTCTCTCTCTCTCTCTATATATATATATATATAGTAAATAATAAGACATAATCTGGCGTCGAACCTGAGACATCCCTTTATTCATCACATACTCTTTATAAATTACCTCTAGTGGCACAAGCTTTTATTTTATATGAGTGACACTCTATAAATAATTATGTCGTAAATAAATTTAAACATTGAGGATATTATGGTAACTAACAACAGTTGAGTAAATGAATTGTTAATATAATTCTTACTTAAAAATAAATGGTTGATATTAGATGGTTGAATGCATGTCTACAAATTGTAACTTGTCAACAAATGACAACTCTTACTCTCCCATTATAATATTAGTGATTAGAGATTAAGATAAATTCCCTGGAAAAAGTATACATCATCTTCACAAAAAAAGAAGATACATTCATTGAAGTTTCATTTTATTATAACAATAGATCTCAACAAATAATTACATTTCAAATTTCAATGGACTTATTTATTGTTTTTATCAAAAAAAAAAAAAAAACAATTATGCTTTTATAGCATAAGTGTATTCCTATAATTTAGAAGGCGAGGTGTTTAAAGCGTATGAATAAAGTCAAAGTGGCTGATTGAAAATCATGGACTGAGAGAGGCCTCAAATAAAAATTCCCTTAAAATTATGGTTTCTTTCCCCATGGTAATTGGGTTCAGGTTAATCTACTCATGTATATAGGGCATATCTGGACTGATTACATATGGGACATATTCATATAACCCATCAACACCTCGAACTTTTTGCCTACATAGGCCACTTTTTGAAAATATTTGTATTTTTGAACCAGTTGTCCAACTATACTAAGGTCGCTATTCCCAATAGCGATCTCAGTTTCAAATTTTTAGGGAAAACTCTTTAGAAATCGGTAAGTGTCTCAATACATTCATTCGAGTTCACTAACCTCATTATACTAAGGTCGCTAGTAGGAATAGCGACGGCAAACAAAAAATTCAAAAAAAATTAAAACATAGATCGCTATTACCATTAGCGACCTTCTAAATGAAGAGGCCACTATTGGAAATAGCGGCCGCTGGTGACGTAGCACAAAGTAGCCCAAAAGCACTAATAGTTGGGGAATTGGTCCAAAAACATAAATATTTTCAAAAAGTGGCCAATGACGGCAAAAAAATTCCAACACCTCATAGTTTCTTGTTCAAACACATGCATGCTTTGTTCCTAGGTGCTATTCTGGATATGCTTCCAACCTTTTGAATCAGCCAAGCAGGCATTTTCTAGGCCACCAAGACAAATTAAAGTAGCACTTTTTCCCTATTAGTCCTAAAAAAGTTTTAACGTTTTTCACAAAACTTATTATTTAAAGAACTTAATGAAGAGATACCTAAAAGGAGGTTTTACTTTATGTAGTACTAGTATTTTTCACGTGCCATGCACGTTTTGATAAGAGTTAAGAAATTTTACGTGCGATGTACGTGTTAAGAAATAGTTTTGGAGTTGGACGTGCATTGCGTGTAATTGAGAAAAATATTTTGAAGAAAAAGCTATGATTTGTACGTGCAATGCATGTGTTCATAAGTATAATTAGAGTAGTACGTGCAACATATCTGTTTGTTTGGTGTTAGAAAAATATTGAAAAATTATTTTGCATGTTTAAAAAGGTTTTTTTAAAAAATTTGTTTATTTTTATTGTAATTAATGGGAGAGTTGGAGTTGCATGTACAACACACGGATTTGTATGTTGACAAATTACAATTCCAACTCTCCCATTGTATATAGAAATTCTTTTGTTAAGGAAAATGTGTCATGTTCATGTACCTAATTTGTTGGTTGAAAATCCATTGTCATCGGATATTAAAGGGTATCTACCCAATTATCTTTTATTCTAGATGAGTATGTTTACTCTTTGTTTCCAAATTTTCTTTTTCACATTAAAAACCCATAAATCCAATTTAACCTATACATCATATACACCAGTAGATTTCATCTTCAGTTCTAAGATAAATTTTCTAAGAAACACAAATATGAAATATGGATATACGATGCAACACAAAAATATCTAAAATGTATTGATAAAAATCTTTTTTTTCTTCTTCTGACAATTGTATAAACTACAGGAATTATGTTCAAGGATCAAAGCTAATTTAGTTTGCTTTGTACTGGTGCTCTTTGTAGGTGTATTTTGGCCTTACCAATATATTTTTCTTTTCTAGATCATTTTCAAACCAATCAATTTCCTTTCAAACATCTCTTTCTCTAACCCCACAACTAGATATCGACCTTTTTTTCTTTGTAAGAAAACACAACAGATAAAACATGCCCATATAAATAGTAAATGGATATCGACTATTTAAATTTGGCTAAATTTGAAAAAAATTCCTTGAACCTCCGGACATTTTTTTTATGCAGAAAATTTTCCTGAACTATGATTGTTGCAAAAAAATTTCCCGAAGTATTTCAAAAAACCACATCTAACTTTTGTACTTGTATCAGATAACCCCATTCATCTATACAAGTTTGTTCAAAAAATATCATATAACTTTCTCATTATTGTCAAAAACCTCCATCAACTTTAGCAGAAAGTCTTACGCTGGTGGGTGATTTTTTACAACAATAGTTCATGGGGATTTTCTGCATTAAAAAAAGGTCAGGAGAGTTTTCTGCATAAAGGTCATAGTTCAAAGATTTTTTTCTTCTTTCAAATTTAGCCTTTAAATTTGGAATCTATAATTTATGTTCAAACAAGCAAACAGACCAAATCTGACTTGTCCTTATGAGCTAGGTGGGGGAAGCTTGTTTATCTTTGACTTGTTCTCTTACAATCCAAAGGTTTCAAATAAACAGTATAAATGATAACCTCCATTCCTGAAATGGGTTCATCCTTATTACACCCATACTCTCTTCTTGTAACTCACCTTCCACTACTATTTATTGCTCTGTGAGATTTGCAAGCCAAGTGTCTTCTCAACCTTGTTCTCTCTCTGTTCCTGTCTTTTAGTGTGTAACTCTTCTATTAGAAGAGTGACCTCTCACTTCAGTTTTTCCCCATCTGGAGTTTATACAGGTTCACTTTCTCTTTCAACCTTTACCCCTTCATTTGTTATATGGTTTTTCTTCGCTTATCTGTATATTGAATTTACATGAATAGGGCATGTACCTATCTGTTTCTTCTTCTTCTTCTTCTTTATTTTGATTCTGAATTTAAATGTTATTGTGTGTTCTATGTTTTATCTTCTTATTTGAAATATGTTATTAAGTACTCCCCCTTGAGTTGTTGTGTTATCTGGCTAAATACTTAAACAGCTGACCCTGAAAGATTTCTGTAAAGTGCTAGTTGTCTTTGTTGAAGTGTAAAGGAACATAATGCAAATTTTCAATGAAATATGGTACCAATTTACATCAAAAGTTAAGAGTATGATTGGCTGTAGGCTGGGGACATTTGGGTTTCTGATTTATGCTGTGTTGTCAAGATGCTGAGGAGAATTATTGGAGATTTTGATAATATTTCTGTAGGTTTTTTTTGTACCCTGTTCTCTTCAAACAATTTAATTCTCTGAAGTATAAAAGATATTGGGGCTGACTTCCATACATAATGATTGCTAGTTCTCCTAAAATATCCTGTATTACATCCACATACACATCCTTCTCTCTATATTTATATATGTATATATTTATATATAATAATTGATGTAAGTCACAATTTTATTGATGACAGTTGCTTAATTACAAGCGCAACCGGAATGAATTTAAAAACAAAGCAGGAAGTTATTGAGGGAAGATAATTAGAAAATTTTCTTTGAAGGAGGAAGCTTATGCTGCATCATCAGTCTTGCACTTTCCCTTTTTTTTTTTTCTTTAATCTTTTTTGATGAATTCAGAGTCAGTTGGTGTACCAATATCAACAACAGGGCATCCATATTCAAAACCAACTTAGAAAATTCACAGAAACAATAATTAAATCATTGCCGGGAAGTTCAGGTTACTATTGTAAAAATTGCAATTTAGAAGAACCAACACAACATGCATGTTCTATGGATTAACTGATTTCGAGTCATAATATTTTGTAATTGACAAAATAGGCTCTAATTTTCCTGTTCTTTCTCTCTATTATGCAATCTCTAGCTCCATCTTGTTGTTTCTATTGCCCTCTCTCTCTCTCTCTTTAGTTCGTGCTATCTCCATTCTTCATTAGCAACATTGACATCATAAGTAGGTTTTACGATTTTTGGTTGCAGTTTCACTTTTTTTTTTGGGGTCAGTAATGGCTGGTGGCAATTTTTTAGAGAAACTTTTTATCGGATAAATTTTTTTAGAGACGAGCAGGGAATATTGCTTCAGTCTCAGCCAATGTTCGATCAAAACCATGACATGTAGAATAATTGTTCAGTATCTGGATGAACAAAATTAAGTTATCAATATTTTTTCAAAAAATTCATACACAAGTTTCTTTTCCTCCTTTGACACTTCTTCATACTATTCATTAGACTCCTGCTCAACTGATGCACTTTGTATCATTGTAAAATTGTCTACCGACACTGTCACAGTTTAGTCAAATTATGTTTTTGATGAACAAAACTGCATGCTATGTAAAGATCATATATTTATCATCATGATTCGTGAAAAAATTTCTCGTGCATGCTACATTGTAACTTCAATTCATACATGCAAAAAAATTGAAATGATATCTAAAGTTCAAGTTACATTTTCATTAGCAATTTGCAGGATATAGCACCAGTTTGAAGTAAGAATCTGTACTTACATTTCAAAGAGTCTTGCTTATCAGGCCAAATGCAGCAAATAAAATGGGATACGTGTATAGTTATACTGATCATTATGCTCTCCAAGTTATCAGGTATTGAAACTACTTGTTACAGCTGCTTGACATTTGAAAAGAATAGTCTTTATCAGTTTCATTAAACTTATCGTGCAACTGCTATCGTCTGTATGAGCATTTAAAATTGCTTTGAGTCCACTTAAAATTTATTAAAATTTAATACTCAGATTGTATACATTCTGACAACCTTTTTTCCTCGTGTGTTTTCAACTGCTTAATGCTCAATAGATGCATCTACTGGTATCAGCATCACCAACGATAATTACAACTTGAAATTAACATCAGAATTTATCTCGACCGTCCACTCAAATGCAATCGAACACGTGTGCTTATCTTATACCAACCACCAAATGCTAAAATCCCTCGCCAACACCGGAATAGAGGTCATGATATTAATTCCCAACGATCAACTTTCGGGCATTGCAGAATCAATAACCAAAGCATCAGAGTGGATCAACAAGAATGTCAAACCCTTTATCCCCGATACAAACATTAAATTTATTGCAGTTGGCAACGAAGTCCTCACAACCAACCCCAGTGGTGCTCATATTCTACTCCAAGCAATGGATAACCTGTATACTTCTCTTGTTGAAGCTGAACTTGATTTCCACGTCAGAATATCAAGCCCACAATCCATGGAAATTATTCAAGAACCTTTCTCTCCATCACATGCTTCATTCAGCTCAAGTTTGAACGCCATCATGTATCCTTTTCTCCACTTGTTGAAAAATACAGGATCCTCCTTCATTCTGAATGCTCAACCAGTCTCTTCTTACATGCTTGATGTGATTGTGGATGCTGCCTACCACTCAATGGAAGGATTAAATTTCTCCGGGATTCCTGTTCTTGTCATAGAGTCCACCAAAGAAGAATCCCATTTGCCTGTAAGCATCTATAGTAGCGCAAAATTTGATCATGGACCACTAAATGGGAGGATGATGTATTCTGTAGAGCTCCAAAGCGTTTCACACGCTGTTAATGGCACTCTAGAATTCTGCGTTGCAAGTACTAATGCAGATTTGGGTGCATTGAGTGTAGGCTTGAACTGGGCTTGTGGCCCTTCCGGAGGTGCAAACTGTAGCGCCATCCAGCCAGGCCAGCCATGTTATGTTGCCAACAATTTGGCCGCAGTTGCATCTTATGCATACAATGATTATTATCAGCGAACACAAGCAAACGGTGGGACTTGCAACTTCAACAATACTGCAGTACTCACTCCAAATGATCCAAGTAAGTTTTGCAAAGTCATAAAAAATATCAAATTTTGTGTGTGTGTGTGTTGTTCTGATCCATGCCTGTAAATGATATGTTCCTTTTGGCTCTCTGTTTCTAATCAGTGCCCTTCAAAAGTTAACTGTGATTTCCCATAGTCATCCTTTGGGTTGTGTTATTAATCCTCTTTAGGATGGGATGGTCCATATATATTGCGATTCAGACCAAAAAAAAAAACTCGACAATTTACTCAAAATAACGTCGTAGATCATCTAACGACCTTCCTATGCTCAAAGCAAAATAATGAGCAGAAATTAGAGATATTGTAGACTTTCCCACGAATAAACTCTATTTAAAGGAATACATTACCTAATTCAATAATATAAAGGGCGAGAATTAAATCATGTGATCTATTTTTTCAAATAGATTATAACTACTAAGGCATGAATATCACAGAACTAGTGGCCATAATTAATATATATATCTCGAAATCCTGATGTTGAGAAAGTCTTAAAAATCATCAACCAAAAACCCATAGGTTATATTTAATTAACAGGTGCATTTTCTTCTATTTGTAAAACAATTATCGTCTGAAAACTCTGTCTGCTTATTAATAAAGTATCTTTACATCATCTTCTTCCTAAAATTTGAATTTTATTGATTATTTCGTCATCATCTTCCTTCTCTTCTTTACAAGTTACTTCACCATTCCACGAAAGGACTTCTGAACTAGTAAGGGTAGTGCTGATCATGAAGTATCAATCGCTAAATGTCTTTCTGTATGTGTTTCCACTCTTAACCAAAGATATTATTTCTTTCTGCAGGCCATGGCACATGCATTTTTACAGGAAGGTAAGTCCGTAGAAAGAACCGAACCGTGCATGTAACTTTAGTTTCAACAATTCCTTGTGTAGCATATTTGTGGATTTTCTAACATTGCTTCGATCATTTTAATTTAATACAGCTCTGGGACTGCTGGGAGTGGCTCAAATACAGGAGGCAGCAACGATACAAACACAAATTCGAGCAGTGGTGGTGGTAGTACATTTCCAAACACAAACCCATCTTTTGCGTTTGGGCCATCGAGCATTGACAATGCTGCGTATAACTTGCAATTTCTCAACCCCATTTATCTGATTTTTCCGGTGATACTTCTCTCCTGTTTCAAGATATAATAAAGTGTACACAAGCAGACTCAGATTCTGATGAGATTCAATAGGAATTTGCTAGCCTCATTTGTGCATTTTTTCTTTACCTGGCATATGAATCGTATTAGTATCAGAGTTTTTGTTCAATAGATAATCCAAGTTTGGCAAAAATTGCAATGACAATGGTGGTTGATTGTGTTCGTTTGCTGCCCAATATTAGAATGTATTTTGTTTAGTTTTTGGCTTTTTCAAAGTCGGATAGTAATTTTTGAAAGCTTCATGTTCTACAATGTTTTCTTCTTTCCCTTGAATCCTGTATTACAATAATTTGGAGGGCATCAACTAGCCATTTTGGATACTATAGTAGGAAATTTATTAGCGACCTCCCCCTGAGTTCTTAGCGTGATCTTGTTGGCGCATTACGCATACATTTTACTTTTTGAGTCTCAGATGAAAAAAATGAATGAATACATACCATGGTATCAAATCCTGCCAATAATCAGATGCATCAGCCAAGTTGGATTGGATTGGAAATTTGCCTACCAATAGTCCTGACATAACCGAGATACTCCTGATAAATAGCAGCCAATACCATCTATGATTCATGAATTTTCAAACCATGATACATTGAACCCATCCCACTCTGATAAAAAGTTCGAGGCGTGCTTGATCTTCATTTTGGAGATACACCAAAAGAACCTTTGGGCTAGAAACACTTTTAGGCATAAAACAATTAAATTGAGCACAAGTGCGTTCCGCTAAAAGCACTTTTCCAAGACTCGAGTTTTCTTCTTCCTAGTACACCTTACAAGAGGGGCTTATAGTTGTTTGGCTAAGTAATTTGTAAGGGAAAATTGTTTAGCTAAAAAAAAACATGTTCAGATGGTAAATAACATGAAGCGTGGAATGGTGGATATATTGCTTGATGCCAAAAGAAAATATTCATAAGATATCAACTCACTTACATGAATTTCTACAGTTAATTGCCCAAACATGTGAAAATCAGTAGCAAGCATCCTTTCTACGATAATACAAGCTCCTGTACATATTTACATATCATTCTTTCTCCTCCAAACTTCGTTTAATTGGTTTGAAAGCTGCTAAAACAACAGCTATCTTGCAAGCAAGAAATCCGGCAGCACCAACAAAGAGATCTGCCGGTGTCAGCACCAAAGACGATTCTCCAATCCCATTTTTAACTGCAACAAAACTGGCAGCTACAATCAATGCCAGACTAAATAATGGTCCCTTCATTCTTCCAAATCCTTGGACCAAGTTCTCTAATTCATCAACTGTAGTCAGACCATCAACCGACTTTTGTAAGAGTAACAGATAAAAGAAACCTCCGATCCCACCAAAGAAGAAAGAGTACGCGTATCTCTCATTTGAAGTAAGTGCAAGTACGATTGGCGAGCCAACCAAGACTAGAATCAAGTCGTACAGTAGTAATGAGAACTTGAGATCAGAGTATTCCCTCATGCTTTCTTCATTTGATTGTTCTTTAAGATCCACTGAAGATGAGTTTATGTTCTTCATGAGAGATAAGTTTTCAATGGGGGATTCAGTAATACGCGCTGGCCTCAATTCGGCAATGGAGAGTCCTCCCTCTCCAAGAAGTATATTATCTGCGTCAAATTTATACTGCATTACTTCAAGTTTCGCTGCTTCTGTTCCTTGGATAGAACTCGGGAAGGATAAGGGGTTGTTGATAATTGTTAGACCAATGCCATCTAGCCTCCATGAACCTGACCTTGAATGCACAAAAAAAGAGACATGTAAAAAGTTCTAAAGTAACTTTACTGGATGAATTCATAGAATCTGACTGAAGTAGTGACGAGGACATCGGTTCTGTTTTATTTTTATTTTGAAATTTAACCATATGTAGTTTATTTGAGAGATTTGTTTGAGATTTGATAGATTTGTTTTAGATTTGTTCGAGATTTGTTTTGGATTTGTTTTGAGCCTATATATAGACCTTGAGAATAATGAGAAGTTATGCTATTCTTGATTAAAAAAAATATTATGTTGAATTATTGCTCTTCATCCCTCTTTTTGTATGAGACAATTGAGAGAATTATTAGGGTTTGTGAGAAATTTTAATAAAGTAGTAGAGTTTGTGATAAGGCTAAATATAAAAAAAGTACACAAAGTTTTGGGCCAGTTAAAAAAAAGTACACTAAGGTTTTTTTAATTAAAAAAAGGACACAAAGTTTAAAAAAAACTCCACTGGGTTAGTTAGGGTTAGGGTAGGGTTTAAAAAAATCACTTTCATCTTTCATTTGTGTTTAAAAAAAACCACATTCATCTTTTATTTGTGTTTTAAAAAACATCACTTAACTAATAAGATGTTTAAATAAACCCCCCGAACTAATCCTAATCCTAGCCCCAACTAACCCAGTGGAGTTTTTTTAAACTGTGTCCTTTTTTTTTAAAAAAAAACCCTTAATATACTTTTTTTAAACTGGCCCAAAACTGTGTACTTTTTTTTTTATTTAGCCTTTGTGATAAACTCTAAAACTACACCAAAATCCCCAAATCTTTTATCAAAAACCCAAAATCCTAACCCTAATTAATTAAAACCCTACCCTACTCCTAATCTCCTCTCCCATCTCCGTCATCTTCTTCCCCACTGCCCCGAACTCATCTCTCCCTCACTCCAAAACCCCTGTCGACCGCCACCTCCGACCACCACCTCTATCTCCCGCCGCCCCCATCACGGCCTCACATTGCTGTCACCCCGACCCCCATCTCCTTCAGCACCCGACGCCTCTCCACGCCGCTCACCACCACCAACCACCTCATCGTCGCCCTCCAGTCAGCACCACCGCCCGACTTCTTCACCCCCAAAACCCGACGCCTGCACACACCCGGCTTCACCACTGCTGCTGCCGCACCACCACTGAGCACCGCCGCCACCCAACGCCACCTTCCCGAGTCTCGAGCGGCTTGCAACGCCTCCACCCCCTGCCCTCAGCCTCTGAAGCACGGATACTTTATGGAGGGTGCCGTCCTCGTATCCTGTACGTATCTGATACTCGTGTCTTTGTATTCTGTACATCCCCGTATCCTGCATTTTTTTATTATCCAACTAATTTATATGGCTGAACTTGTCCCACTATTTGATTTGTTTGCTTATATTATATTGTTTATGAACTTATTTTGTTTATTTATGTTATTGCTTATGCTTATGAACAATTATTGTAGCCTTTATGGATTATCTTATTTATGTTTAATGAAAGATATTTACCATTTCTTTTATTTACAAGAGATATTATTTAGTCATGTGTAATTATATATATATATATATATATATATATATATATATATATATATATATATAGCCGTATCCCGTATCCTTCTTTTTTGAAAATTGTTGTATCCCCCATACCCGTGTCCCCGTACGTGTCACCGTACCCATATCGGTGCTTCATAGCCCTCAGCTTTCCATTATAGCCTTCTTGCAGGCCCAAGCTCCAACTCGCAGCACCCTATCGGCAACCTCCTTTCCGTTGCCACGTGCTTCGAATCTCGGTAACCTCTTTCCACTCCTCCATATATTTGTGATACTATCTATCATCTCTAGAATATTATTTGATTTATCTGTCGTCCACAAACATTGAAAGTGTGTGCTTCTACTTACCAATTAGAGTACTACTCATTATTGCATCTTTTACTTGCTGAGAATGCTTAGATATATAATTATTGATTGTTAGAACTGAATCGTTAATTGAGCTTATTAAACCTAATTCAATTCTTGAAAATCCATTGAACCGATTAACTGTTTTAATTTCTAACTTGATCAGCATAACCATTACATGTTGGTAAACTTAATCTTTTAATATTCTTGGAAATTCTCTATTTAGGGTTAAGTTTACATCAAGTACTTAATAGTGCACAATTCAGAAACTATGATTTGTAGACATGTGTGTCAGACATGATATCAAAGTCTCATCGACATGGGTATCGGACATGACAATATTTCAATATTCAAACACGACCTGTATATGAGCCTCTACTAGGATTTCATCATTTGAGCCTATCCTAGGGTTCTTTATATAGGTTCTTTATATATATATATATATATGTATATATATGGGAAAAAGAGGTATGAGCAACTTGCTCTTTTAGTAAATAAACAATTCATGATGTGACATACATGTGATTGAAAAATTCTTAAAAGGGTTAGTTGTCCGATGTATCACATGCATGCCACATAATCAATTGCTCATTTACTAAATGAGCAAGTTGCTCATATCCCTTTTACCCATATATATATATATATAATAAAACACAAAGAAAGCGATCAAGTGGCTCACCTTCAATCCCTCCAAAATTAAAGGCACAGATCCAACCTCACAAAACACATTTTCCCCCCTAAAATTTCAAACCCCAAAATTAAAATTTCCCCCCCAAAACTAAAAAATTCATTACTTTATTACTATCTCTCTCTTCTCTCTCCAATTTTTCATATTTCTCTCTCTCTCCCATTTTTTCTTTATTTACTTAGAAATTTAGATTTTAAGATTTCAGGTTTGTAAAATTTTCAGAATTTTTATACTTTTTTATTGCACATGTTATATTGAAAATAACAAATATCTTTTCAACAGTTAAATTTCATCATTTTCTACCCTTAAAGTTCTAAGAAGTTGGATTTTACAGCCTCATTTATAATTATTTTTCAACATATACTAATAGAAACATAAACTTTTATTTACAACTAATTATTGTCATACTATTCAAACTTGAACTACATAATTGTTGTTTTACTGTTTACAGGGCTTTTCGTGTATTGTATCGTTCCGAAGACGTGCCGTAGGCACGTGCCCACGGGTAAATCTAGTATATATAATAAAACACAAAGAAAGTTATCAAGTGGCTCTCCTTCAATCCCTCCAAAATCAAAGGCCCGGATCTAACCTCACAAAACACATCCCCCCACCAAGTTTTCCCCCAAAACTCAAATTCAAATTTCCCCCAAAATAACTCCTTTATTTATTTAATTCTCTCTCTCTCTCTCTCTCTCTCTCTCTCTCTCTCTCTCTCTCTCTCTCTCTATATATATATATATATATATATATATATATATATGGAAACATGAACTTTTATACCCCAATTTATAATTATTTTTCAACATATACTAATGAAAACATAGACTTTTATTTACAACTAATTATTGTTATACTATTCAAACTTGAGCTATATAATTGTTGATTTACTATTTACAAGGCTTTTCATATGCTGTATCGTTCTAAAGACGTGCCGTAGGCACGTGCCCACGGGCAAATCTAGTATATATATATGAGTAATGCTCCATTGCAAACGGGTCCCGTGCAAACAGGTCTGCAAACCACTTAGTCCAACAACGGCTTAGATTATAACCTAAGCCGTTGTTGGGAACAACGACTTAGGTTATATTAAGCTTGAAGCCGTTGTTCCCAACAACGGCTTCAGTGGTTTGCAACGGAGCATTGCTCTCTCTCTTTCTCTCTATATATATGTATGAGATAATATTTATTATATATGATCCATATAAATACATATAAGCCAGTAAAATGATCTGTACAGTTATTATTTATGTTAATAGAGAATATTCATGTTCTTGAGGTGAAAAAAGTAACAACTTATGTGTCAGACACGAATGGATATACATGCTTTTTGGGAAAATATTTTTTTGCCAAGTTTTTTCTTCATAATATCTCTACTTACATCACTTTCCGGTCACAAAACATTTTGTTCACATCAATGCCAAAAACAGCCTAAGAAGATCTAAGCATACTTTCCAATCCATCCGATATGAAGATCCATGCCACTGAGTCATTAAAGATTATCAACATAACCAAAGTGATCTTTACCCTTAACACCCCCCCCCCCTCGCCCGAAAAAATAAACACACACACACACACCAAAGTGATGCCAACAAATAAAAACAATTAGTGTAACCAAGGTTTCTGATTCTAGGGATTCAACATATGTAGCATGCACACTTCTATTATGGAGCCGTACCTGTGTCCAATACTCACACTTTCTTGGACACCCCATGGAAATTAGTTATAGACACTTTTCATTCTTGCTCTAAAATTATA
This sequence comes from Hemerocallis citrina, assembly GCA_017893485.1. NCBI lineage: Eukaryota > Viridiplantae > Streptophyta > Magnoliopsida > Asparagales > Asphodelaceae > Hemerocallis > Hemerocallis citrina. The sequence continues at coordinate 309,626,779 of CM030360.1, forward strand.
AATATTAAACATAGCCTTAATAGCATACTAGATCGCACCATATTCTGTGGAAAAAAAAGAAGAAAAACCCATCTATTGTTACATGAGAAGTGCAATCATATTAAGCTTTAACACTCACCTGATTCAAGCCCGACCCAAAGTGATTCAATTTTTCCTAACTTTGGTCCCTTGAAGGTGATTATATCTGCTGAACCTCTCTGAAAGTGTACAGTTTCAGAGAGTCCCCCACCCTGTGTATGTCCAGATTGCTTAACTGAAACGGCAGGTATCCTCTGAAGTATAGAGTCTCCATTAGCATTTATGAGACTAAGCAGAATTGCAGCATTTAGATCTCTCAAACAAGAGCCAAAGTCTTTGCTTGTTCGTAATTCTACCATATAAAAGGAGATAGAATTATCCAATATCACTGAAGAAAATATGTCATCAGGAACATATTTAGTGTAGGTATTTGCTTCAGTTCCGGACAAAATACGTGAAGGCTTTGCAAAGCCCTGAAAATCTGCAGTATGTATATGCAAGTGCTTGAAAATACAAAAAAAAAAGGAATCAAAAGTAATGCATCAAAAGCAAGAGGCAAATAATTGATAGACCAGAGACCAAATTCGCAAGTTAGGCTATGAAAAAAAAAAGTGCAACACAATTCGAATCTATGTTCTCTGATGTACTACGTAAATTAATTACATTCAGAAAGGTTGTCACCGAAAATCTTTCAAAAATATCTCTACTAATAGAACTAGAAAGTAGCAGTTCGTCTTATGAACCACCCACACTTCCCAAATAAATGTCAACCAACATTTTTATGTTCAAGTTATATCACAAGCATCCATACCTCCCAATTAAATCACAAGCATACAGTTTATATCAACATCAATAAATTTTAAGGATTAAAAAATAACTCACATATATATAACATGAGAACAAACAATAATAACAGTTGGTATAAATGTAAATTTCAAATAAAAAACGTTTATAACCAGTAAGAAAGTGTTACATGAAATCATTTCCATAACTATGTTCTATGTCTAATTTGACATCTAAGGAATTGTTATGTCCAATATTGTTACGAAGTCACAACATACCATGTTCCTCGTAACTAAAACATGTCTTTAAAAAAGTAGCTTTATGAATGTTAGCCGAGTAAATTTTATGAAAAATAAAAAAATCGAATTGAAATATGTAAATATACCTTGATAGACAGATCTTTTTGACAGTGGAATGATGCAAACACGGCCTATCTGCTTATTTGCCCTTCTAGGGAACAATGAGAATCCAACTAATTCTTTAGGATTGCTAGTAGTTAACCGTAATCTCAATGGCGAAAATATGCATGTTGAAGGTACAAAATGCTGTATAAGATGGGCCTCCATCTCTGTGATAGAGCAACAATAAAAGTAAGACTTACAATTGAAAATTGATAGAAGTTCATGAGAATTGAAAAGACATGATCATGGAAAAAAGGAGTGCATATATTAGGTATAGTTTTGAAATGATTCAATAATGAAAAGCAGAAATTTAATATGAGATTGCTAATTCATTTGATCCAAGACTGTTGTTATCACTAAATAATGGGTTGATTAGTAGCATTATATCAATCCTTCAGCCAAAATTCAGTGAACACAAATAATCATGGGTCAACTATATTATACAATTTGAATTGATATTTAATTTTGACAATGTTAATCATAATAAAATGTCTAGACTTTTGAAACCATTACCATAGAGAGCTTACATTTAATCTTAAAATCTATTGCTTGAGTTTAGCTTGTCTGTAGTGGAGAAGAAAACTAAATCGAACTGGACTCGATAACATAAACAAACAAACAAACTTGAAAAGGTCAGTATCATGCCATGAACAAAAACATTATAAAGATAAGGGAAATCGCCAAAGAACTGTTACTCTTAGATTTACAAATCTATACACCTGTTTATAGGTTCACTTTAACATGCAAACGGAAAAGAGCACCATATTGACCTTGGTGTTACTCTTTTATCAACAACATAACTACTTAGTCATCATTAAAGTAGATACTCAACACTCCTGAACATGCTTTCACCAGTGAACAAATTACAACCAACTTATGATTCCATTTTGGACTGAATGCTAGAATTTTCTTTTTATGTGCCTTCTGGATGGTAAAATTTCTTTTCCACCAATTCAAACTATAAGTGGACATTTGTTTAATCTACGAAGCACACACTTCTATCTGAAAATTGTATATGTTAAGACACTCCTGTTAAACATATGTATCTGCCCCAACACTTTGTATTGCAACATGGTATTTGAGAAATTTTCCATGTGTATGTGCATGTCGGATGTAACTGAGTAGGAGTGTCCCTGCTTCTTAGTGTTTAGTGACGAGGATGAAAGAATAATTAGTAGGTACTTATAGTGTTACCTGAGGCGATCGCCTCAGGCATTAGGTGGTGCAGGTCGAGGCCTCATCGCCCAGCATACATGTGGGGCGCTGGAATTGAATGAGGCGACCGCCCTGTTACTGCCTTGAGCTGCCTCGCTTGAAAATTGAGGCATCACCTTGATGAAAAGCGATTCAAATCACTAATTTCAGACCCACGCTCATTCATTTGAACCCAAAGACCATTTTTAACCCATTACCCAATAGAAGTAAAATCTGATACCCATTATAGCATAAGAGGTTTGGGTGAAAGAAAACCCTAATTTTCACTTCAGATTACGGCTGTTGTTGCTTGCGATTTGTTCTACCTCAGCAATTGCAATCATATATTTTTTCTCTGTATTCTGCTTTATCCTCAGTATCTGGCTTTTGTTGCTTCTCCAAACTTTGTGGCTTCTTTATTTTTTCTACAGTTTTTATTTCACAAAAAATTATCTTTGCTAGACAAAATATGATTCTTTAGTAAACCAATTTGTTCCCTAATGTATTTTTATTTTCACTATTGAAGTTTTATGGTATCTTTGGTTTTACATGCTAAGTGCTAGTTCTTTATAAATAAAGCTTCCTAAGTTTAATGACTGGCTTGCTTAAGTCAGGCAGTCACCTCGCATGACCGCCTCTCGCCTGAGGTGATTTGGCACTTTTTGACCTGCAGTCGCCTTATGCCTCAAACTACACTGGGTACTTAAGTTTTGATTGAGAGTTCAATAGTTGCCAGTTCAGAGAGAGGAAATGATGATACAGAGAATGAAATCACCACAACGGATTGTTTATGGTAACTGAGTGCTGACAGGAATATTCATTAGTAAATCGGACGAAAGGCAACTAAGGAGGATACGGTAAGTGTTGATTTGACAAAGGGCATGGACTTTAACATAACAGAAGGAAGCAAAGGATTCAAGCAGTATACCATAATGAGGATGCAAAAGCCTAATAGACAATTTCCCTACATTAATGATTTCCCAGATGAAAAGGTGGGGTTTATTACCATTTGAAAAAAAAGGACCAGGTCTCTGTGGTTGAAAAGTTGCGTGTTAACTTAATGGACAATGAATGTAATTTTAATAAAAATAAATGACAGAATGCAAAGCAAGAATTTTATCTCATTATATATAGGTTGAAACTACGATTTTCAGTCACCCCTGCATATAAAAAATCTGTATCGTATTAGATGTTTAGCATACTCCAAAAACCGGAAAAAATCTGTGCCTCACCCTGTGTTTTGTGTTGACTTTCATGTTGGGATCTATGCTTCCCTTGTACTAGCAAGTATTTGAAGCTAGCGTCTTATTAGCTTCCTGTTTTCTTAGTTTTTTGAGTCTGTATCCTAGATTTAATTTCTTGCTCTCAGTTTGTATCTTGTAAACTGCCTTTTGTAAGTTCATTTTATTTATATATATACCGGGCTGGAGTCTTTCGATTCCATCCTTAAATCTCAAAAAAAAAAAAAAAACGGAAAACAAATCTAGCTTGCAAAACCATTGCCTGCAGTTTCTGGACATCCCAAACCTAACTTAAAATCGAACATTGCACCAGAGTGCATCTTCTGTGGTCATGACCCTAATATGACCCATTAGCTAGACATATCCCTACTATATGTCAAAATATTTTTAGACAATCTACTCTTATACGAAAACAAGCTAGACATATCCCTACTATATGTCAAAATATTTTTAGACAATCTACTCTTATACGAAAAAAGACAAAGTTTTTGTTTGGGATCAAACATTAAAATATGAAAGACTAGAATCTAAAAGATGGTGAATCTATCAAGAATACAATCATTGAATACAAAGTTAACAACAACAAAAACGTAAGTTGATAAGACAACAACAGAGCCTCTACCTCACATGAATGTTTCTCTCTTTATATACCTGATTATAAGCAAATATAACCCAACGCCATCCAAGTCATTTCATAGTTGATATCAGATGATAACTCTAAGAAATTGGTAAGTGTCTAATTCCACATAACAAAGTAAGTTACAAAGGTTCCAAATGTCTGATTTTGGTATCATGTCTGCCTCAGAATTTTCTTGTCTGATGAAGGATGTCGGGGATATATCCAGACCCAGGGACATACAATAAATATCAAATTGTTATGTAGGATAAAAGTATATACTAATTGTGTCTGCATAATCTTCACATTTATAAAATATCACAAATATAGTCTGCCAAATTCAAATTATGCCATTTATAACCAATCCCTATCTTAAGAAAAGCCCAAATTGCATTACCATACGTCGGGAGATTAGAGAACTTGTAACCCAACAAGCATGGAAGACATGTCAGGTGATATGTCGCGATACATAATGGATTCAACCAGCCATATCCGGGATATTTCTTCCCAAAATGATATAGAATTTTTAAATAGCACTTTCAGGGACAGATCGGACATGTCACAGAGAACTTGAAACACGGTTAGTAAAAATGACAGCTTGGAAGATCTCAACAAATCAGCAAGGATATCCTGCCACCCACTGGTTACACTAAAAAAATGGGTACCATTTTTCCAATTCGCCAAAAGTTTCACTTGTCTTGTATTGCTCAAGGCCAACCAGATTCTGCTAGTCGGCACATTCATTGTACCAAAACCTACTAAAATCCCCTAAGCACATAACTACAACCTTATCGCTACTAATTCATTGTATGCTAAACGTTAAGGCCCTATTTGGAAACAAAATTTGGATAACCATTATATTAACTATGGAGGTTCAAGGTATGCTAAGTTTGGTACTCAAACCCTTACCTCCATCTTGAAGTTATCTTCAAAAGTTAAGAAAAAATTAGGTAAGAGTGGAGTTTAGATAACTCCGGTTTTCTCACCTTTTTTGGATAAGATAACTGTAGTTATCTTAACTCTAAAATGAGTCACAAACATGCCAAAGTTATGATACCTAGAGTTTATTGATGTTATGACAAATAACTCCAATTATCATAACTTTAACTTTTCCCAAACATGGCCTTATTCGTCTTCCTTGCACATGCCTAAACCATCTCAAGCGCTTCTCCCTCGCTTCTAAAACTCATTTCATGATAATACCATTCTCCTTACTACATACCTCATTAATGTCAATTCATCAATTTGAAAATCCTAAATCAAGCTATACACTCATGATAAAACCCTAGCAACCATCACCCAGTATCTACCAGTACACACAAAATTACACGCACATAAAATTTTCCCCCAAAATGAGAGATAGAAGCCATATCCAATTTATGTACCCATTAACACACATCCGCAAAGAAAGAAAATAATAATGGAAAAATTTATCATACAAAAAGTTTGCAATATATAAGTCAATTAATTCAGTACTTAGGTTGATAAACAAAGAACAGTAACAAAAAATGAGATTAAATAAATAAATATTCTAATTATTTAACGCATACCTTATTTTTCAGTTCATTTGATACTGAGAGGAAGATTGCGTGAAAGATGTTATAGTGGAGGATTGGGTTTGCGTGAAAGATTCGTTAACAAGACGGGTGTTACCGGGTCGGGTTCAGTTACAAGAACCAGTAAGGATCCAGAGTCCAGGCCCACTAAAGGGTCTAGTAACCAAGTCCAAAATCAAAACCCATTAATTTTAGTGGATTCAAATTCAAATTTTGGCTATGCATATGTCATTCTCATTTCTTCTCAACTGTTTTGAAATGGCCTAACTTTTATTGGCATTGATAGTCCCGCATTAAGCATACTTATCGCGAGAAGAATTCTGCACGGACCAAGTAGGACAATTACACGAATAGTGACTTTCTTATTATTTGGAATAATGGTGTAGAATTAGCTGAACTTGTTGAGGTTGATGCACATGGCGTTCAACGTGAACGATTGTAGTAGTTTATTCATTTATTTTTGGATTATAAAAAAAAGGAAAATTGGATTAGAAGGGTGTGATGAGCCTTTCACTGTGGCTACAATATCTCGTGCTCGTAATTATATTAGCCAAGGTGCAGAATTTTGATGGTCGGGTTGCAATTCAGTTCTCAGGTCAAGAGGCAGGTATGGAGTGTTTCTATTATTATTTTCTTGAGATTGTTGGGTTTATGTCTTGCATGCTATGGTTCGATGTGAAGAGAAGACGATGAAGAGAGAAGAGGCTTAAAGCGTCGTTGGTAGAAGAAGAAAGAGCAACACAACAACGGCGAGAGGCAGCAGCAGTGCATTCGACTGCCACTAAAGACAGTCGACTGCTGTTACCGCTGAATTTGGTGTGGGGGTAAACAGATAGAATTTGTGGGTTCGTGGAAAAACCTGAATAGCGACCCCAGGCCTGTTCGTCGGAGTTGGGTTGTTGAGCTCCCGCCGTACACCTGCAAGGAAAGTGCGAAACATCGGGGTTGATTTCGGCGATGCACCCTCCGACGTTCTTGTCAGTAACCAGTGATGATTAAAAAAGAGCTTAAGTTGGCAAAAAAGTGATTAACCTGTAATAGTGGTAGGTGGGGGTATTTATAGTCGCCGTTGGGATCAGATTAGGAATGTGAAACCTGTGATCTGGTAAGGCGTGAAATCCTCGTAATCAGATTAGGAATGTAATCCCATAATTTCCAGTGAGAGGATAGTAGCGAATCAGGCCCGTTGATTTGGTTCAATCAGATACCCTAATTCTATCCTGTCGGACTGGGTTTGTATCGGGTCGGGACCCGTACCCAGTTGAGGTGGATCCGTTCGCGGGTTATTGGATCTGTGAGAAGGAGACCCAGTACCCGCTTCGGACCCGTTAGTATGTGAAATTACCGTTTTACCCCCGAGCTTTAAGATTCGTCTCCGATGTAAACAGTCCCGATTTAATCCTATTTTTAGCCATATCACGAGCCCCCCACTCCTAGAGACTGAGTTTTTCAGTCTTTGAGGAGTAGTTTTACTGTTTTAATGGCGTACGGGATTTTATCGGTATTCTTAAGGGAGTTTTGGATCTTGCTTGGGGTGTAACGGTGTTATTCTGGTCTTGTAAAATGCACAAAAATATTCTCAGAATTTTTTGGATTTTTGATGATTTTTCCAGATTTTTCTGGATTTTTTCTCATTTTTTTGAATTTTTTATTCATTTTCCGAATTAAATAATTAATTATCGAAAATATTAATTAATTATTCTAATTTAATAATTATTTTTCCAGAATTTTAAAATAATTTTTCTGAATTAATAATTATTTTTAGAATTTTTAATTAATTTTTTTCGATTTTTTAAATATTTTTTCGGAATTTTTAAATAATTAAAACAATTAAATAAATAAATAAATAATTTAAATATACCTGGACACGTGGCGCGATCTGTGCCGTCGGATCCCGGCACGAATCTCGAGGAGGCGCGTTTCCAAAAAAATCGTTATCTTGTCGTTTAGCGCACGTGGCGCGATCTGGACCGTCCATCACCAGAAGCGCGAATTTCTGGAAGATCCAACGGTCGTAGTTGCTCGGCGGTTTTTTTCTCCGTTTTTGGAGCTCGGATGGGGACTTGCTCGGTCAGCCGACCGGGCAACGTGAATTTTTTTTTTTTCCTTTTCCGCTGCTTCTTCTCTTCCCTTCTCCGCTCTGCTTCTTTCTTTCCTCTGCTTCGTTTTGCTTCTTTCTTTCCTCTGCTTCGACTCTTCTCCGAGTGTCCCCTCCCGCCTTCTCATGTTCTCTCTCTCGTTTCCCTCTCCGACCTCCTCTCCGTGCGCCGTGGGGCTCGAGGCTTCGGGGTCGACGCTCGTGAAGGCGGGAGGAGCTATGGAGCTCGATGGAGCTCTTCGGCGAGGAGAGTGGATCGGCACGGCGACGGTTTCGAGCTCAGTGAGGGTGGAGTTGTGAGCGCTCGAGGTCGAAGGAGGAGTTCGCTCGAGCTGGTGGAAGCTTGGGCTCGGCTTCGGAGTTTTGTAATGGCGAGGCGGTGGCTCATCGAGGAGGATGACGGAGCTTCGACGGTAAGCTTCGACAGGGGAGCTCGGCACAGTTGCTCGGCATGAAGCTTCGGTGTGCAGCTTTGACGAAGGGGGGGCGGAAGGCGGAGCTCGAAGCTTTGTTGATGAAGTCGACGAGTGGGTTCAATTGAACAGTGTTGTGGAAGAGGGAGACGGAGGTTGGAGCTCAGTGAGTTGGAGTCGATGATGGAGAGCGCTTGTGGAATAGGAAACTCGTCAGCGCCATGGTGATGGGTTCGGCTCGGCGACGGAGGGAGCTCGGCGAGAGTGAGAGCTCGAAGGTGGTCGTCGGAGGTGGAGCTCGGCAGCGGAGCTCGGAGCTTCGAGCTTCGGAGTATGGCGAGGTCGAGCTCGTGTGAAGTGGAGGTGGATCGCAGTGTTGGTGAGCTCGACCTGGGCATCGGCTCGCTTGAGGGTGAGCTCGGCAATTGGAGCTTGAAGGGGCTCCTGTGGAGCTATCGATGATCGTGACGAAGCTTGGGCGAGCTCGGTGCTGTAGTGGAGCTGCGACGGTGTGGGGAGCGTCGGAGGTTAAGGAAGAAGGTGTTGGGTTTTCCTCTTTGGTTGGTTTTGTTTTGGCGGGAGTATGGAGAAGAAGAAGGGAAGCTGAAGTGGGTTTTAGGGGTTCGGATCCTTAATGGGTCGACCCCGACCCCTTTTTTTTTGTTTTTTTCTTTTTCTTTTTCTCCTCCGCTTTTTCTCTGCTTCTCCTCTGCTTCGTGTTCGGCAAATCCGAGCACGGATTTTAAGGTGCATTATTGCCACTTTGCAGCTCGGTAGGACAGTAGCTTGAATGGTAGATCCGAGCTACGTGGCTCGATCTGGACGGTTGATCACGATCGTGGCGCGAATCTCGAGACGGGCTCAGTTCCCAAGAAAACACTATCTTGTCGTCTAGCGACGCTGGCAAGATCTGGGCCGTCTGATCGAGATCTTACACGAATGTTGAGGGAAAAGTGATTTTTCTCTGTTTTGGGGCTCAGATGGGCACTTGCTCGGTTAGCCGACCGGGCTCTGTGATGTTGGGGCTCGGATGGGAAGAGCTCGGATTTGATTTTGACAGTTGCTCGGGTTCGGTTCAGATTTTCGAGCTATTCGGCGCAGCTGTATTGAGATCCACTTTCCCGGTGCTACGGAGGTCCGATCGGGGCGTGAGACCCCTCGTTTCGAAGCTAATTCGAAGATCTACAACTTCTCTTTAGGAGTGGGATGAAGATTCACCCTTCTTCATGGTCAAAATAGCCCCGCAACATCCTTGTCTTCATGAAGATGAGGAGTGTTTTGGTCTCGGGGATTTTGGCAGAGGAGCTCCACTCCTAGGGGCGGAGAAGATGTACCAGGAAGACCCTTGCGCTAGGAAGACCCTTGTAAGATGTGCTAGGAAGACCCTTGTGCTAGGAAGACCCTTGCAAGATGTGCTAGGAAGACCCTTGTGCTAGGATGACCCTAGGGGCGAAGAAGGGGCGCGAGCGGCTCGGATCGCTAGTCGCTCGGCTCGGAATACCGAGCGAAGTGGAGCGATCTGAGCCGTTGGATCTCAGCGCGGATCTCGAGGCGGGCACAGTCTCCAAGAAAACACTATCTTGTCGTTTAGTGCTGCTGGAGCGATCTGAGCCGTTTGATCGAAATCTTACGCGAATGTTGAGGGAAAAGTGATTTTTCTCCGTTTTGGGGCTCAGATGGGCACTTGCTCGGTTAGCCGAACGGGCTCAGTGATGTTGGGGTCGGATCGGCACTTGCTCGGCATCCGAGCGGAGGGAAGAGCTCGGCTCTGGAAGAGAGCTATTTGTCAGACAAGTGTGGGGAGGAACTCTAGGAGAGAGTTGTGCTCCAAACTTGTCGAGGAGAGGTCCGTCTTGGAGGCAAGCGGAGTGAAGAGCTCGGATCGGGAAGAGAGCTATTTGTGAGACAAGTGTGAGGAGGAACTCTAGGAGAGAGTTGCTCTAAACTTGTCGAGGAGAGGTCCGTCTTGGAGGCGAGCGGAGTGAAGAGCTCGGCTCTGGAAGAGAGCCATTTGGGAGACGAGTTTGAGGAGCAACTCTAGGAGAGAGTTGTGAGCTCCGAACTCGTTGAGAGGAGGTCCGCCTGGGAGATGAGCGGAGCGAAGAGCTCGGCTCTGGAAGAGAGCCATTTGTGAGATGAGTTTGAGGAGCAACTCTAGGAGAGAGTTGTGAGGTCTGAACTCGTTGAGAAGAGGTCCGCTTCGGAGGCGAGCGGAGGGAAGAGGTCGGCTCTGGAAGAGAGACATTTGTGAGATGAGTTTGAGGAGCAACTCTAGGAGAGAGTTGTGAGCTCCGAACTCGTTGAGAAGAGGTCCGCTTCGGAGGCGAGCGGAGTGAAGAGCTCAGCTCTGGAAGAGAGCCATTTGTGAGACGAGTGTGAGGAGCAACTCTAGGAGAGAGTTGTGAGATCCGAACTCGTTGAGAAGAGGTCCGCCTCGGAGATGAGCGGAGCGAAGAGCTCGGCTCTGGAAGAGAGCCATTTGGGAGATGAGTTTGAGGAGCAACTCTAGGAGAGAGTTGTGAGGTCCGAACTCATTGAGAAGAGGTCCGCTTCGGAGGCGAGCGGAGGGAAGAGCTCGGCTCTGGAAGAGAGCCATTTGTGAGATGAGTTTGAGGAGCAACTCTAGGAGAGAGTTGTGAGCTCCGAACTCGTTGAGAAGAGGTCCGCTTCGGAGGCGAGCGGAGTGAAGAGCTCGGCTCTGGAAGAGAGCCATTTGTGAGACGAGTGTGAGGAGCAACTCTAGGAGAGAGTTGTGAGCTCCGAACTCGTTGAGAAGAGGTCCGCCTCGGAGATGAGCGGAGTGAAGAGCTCGGCTCTGGAAGAGAGCCATTTGGGAGATGAGTTTGAGGAGCAACTCTAGGAAAGAGTTTTGAGCTCCGAACTCGTTAAGAAGAGGTCCGCTTTGGAGGCGAGCGGAGTGAAGAGCTCGGCTCTGGAAGAGAGCCATTTGGGAGATGAGTTTGAGGAGCAACTCTAGGAGGGAGTTGTGAGCTCCGAACTCGTTGAGAAGAGGTCCGCTTCGGAGGCGAGCGGAGTGAAGAGCTCGGCTCTGGAAGAGAGCCATTTGTGAGATGAGTTTGAGGAGCAACTCTACGAGAGAGTTGTGAGCTCCGAACTCGTTGAGAAGAGGTCCGCTTCGGAGGCGAGCGGAGGGAAGAGCTCGGCTCTGGAAGAGAGCCATTTGTGAGACGAGTGTGAGGAGCAACTCTAGGAGAGAGTTGTGAGCTCCGAACTCGTTGAGAAGAGGTCTGCTTCGGAGGCGAGCGGAGGGAAGAGCTCGGCTCTGGAAGAGAGCCATTTGTGAGACGAGTGTGAGGAGCAACTCTAGGAGAGAGTTGTGAGTTCCGAACTCGTTGAGAAGAGGTCCGCTTCGGAGGCGAGCGGAGTGAAGAGCTCGACTCTGGAAGAGGGCCATTTGTGAGATGAGTGTGAGGAGCAACTCTAGGGGAGAGCTTTAGCTTCGAACTCGCTGCTTATGTGAGAGAATCAACGGTTGTGGGAGCAATTCCGAATGGCGAACCACTTCTAACTCGCTGAAGAGCAAGTTATTTGAAGAGGAATCGAGCCAAGTGTTGGACTCCGAACCATCGGTGGAGGTATTCAACGGTTGTGGGAGCAATTCCGAATGGCGAACCACTTCTAACCCGCTGAAGAGCAGGTTATTTGAAGAGGAGTCGAGCCAAGTGTTGGACTCCGAACCCCCGGTAGAGTTATTCAACGGTTGTGGGAGCAATTCCGAATGGCGAACCACTTCTAACCCGCTGAAAAGCGAGTTATTTGAAGAGGAGTCGAGCCAAGTGTTGGACTCCGAACTCGTTGTTTAAGGCTAGTAAGTTGCGGGAGCAGCCATGTAGAAGAAGCTGGACTCCGAACCCACCATTTAAGAGAGAAGCAAGAGCAATAATTTTCAATGAAAAGATGTAAAGTTTGAAATAAACTAAGTGGCCGCTTCAATAGGGCGAGCCATTATTACATGCTATCGGCCGGGTTACAAGCATCGGCCTTATTGAAAATCAGGATCCTACTTCTACAATAAGGTGAAGACCTCTTGGGAGGAGCTGGGAGATTCTAAGTCTTAAAGCTCGGTGGGCCCTTCGGTTCGTTTGTTGGCTCCTCAGGGGGGGAGCTTGGCCCCCTTTTTTTGGATGAACTTGGTCAGGTGCCCCCGCTGTATGAGTTCTTCGATCTCCTCCTTCAGAGCCCGACAATCTTCTGTGTCGTGGCCATGGTCCCTGTGAAAGCGGCACCACTTATCCTTGTTCCTCTTCTTGCCAGGTGTATTCATTCTCGGGGGAGCGCGGAGGAGCCCTTCCCTGTCCACCTCCATAAGAACTTCTGATATATTGGCAATGAGGGGGATGAACTTCTCAAACCGAGGAGTTGGGCGACGCTGTCCATTGTCGTCCTTCTGGAATTTTTGGAAGCCCTCTTCGCTTGTGCTCTTCCGTTTGTTCCCGAAAGATGTCTCCTCAAAGTTCGGAAGATTCTCGGCTTCTTCTGCCCGAATGTACTTCTCGCTCCTAAGAAGGAGGTCGGCGAAATTATGTGGGGGCTTTTTGGCAAGGGAGGAGCGAAGGCTGGAGTTGAGGACGTTCGATTGGAAGGCGGCCGCTGCAACAGGCTGGTCAAGGGAAGCAATGGATCTCACTTCTGCAGTGAACCTCCTCACATAATCTCTCAACTTCTCTCCCTTCTCCTGGCGGAGCTGGAGTAACGAGATGTTAGTCTTTTCCGTGCATCTGCTACTCACAAAATGAGTGATGAAGAGGATCTCAAATTGCTCGAAGGAGAATATGGAAGACGGGGCGAGGCGGGAGTACCACTCCCGAGCCGAACCCTTAAGAGTGGCCGGGAAGGTTTTGCACAGCAAAGCATCGGAAGCTTGGTGGATTAGCATGAGGGTCTTAAAGCTTTCGATGTGATCCACGGGGTCCGACTCCCCTGAGTAAGTTTCGAACTTCGGGGGTTCGAAACCTCTTGGGATAGGAGCTTCCATGATGGTCCGGGAGAAGGGAGGTCTGCTCGGGCGGATGGTCCTTCCTCTTAACTCCTCATCCTTGTCTATTCGGCCGATGCGCCTCTCCATCTCGTGGAGACGGCGATAGAGAGCATCGTCCCTTCGACGATAGTCAAACGAGCCTCTGGACTCGTCTTCATAGGAAGGGGAGCGACAACGGTAGCTCTGGGAGCGGCGAGGGCTATGCATGCGCTGTTGGTTGCTAGGAGCCGGAGGAGGAGTTATGGACCGATGGTGAGGACTTTGGACCCGTGGAGGGGTAGGAGCCCTCTGAGCATTGTTATTGTTGGGTCGGAGGTTGAGGGCTTGCAACACCGTTGCTTGGAACTGCTGGAACTCGGCACGGGTGATGGGCACCTCATCGTTCTTCGGATGTTGTCGACCGGCAGGGGAATGGGGTGTAATACCCTGATTTTTCAAATATATGAAAAATTATTTACTTTTACACGTGGTGTGCACGTGTAATATTGTTGACTAGTATTTTTTCATCATGATGAGTATAAATCTCTAATTTTGTATTTTAATTGTTTTTTTTAACAAAACCTTCCTTTAAATAAATAAGAAAGCCCTATTTTAAAGTCTTTTCCTAAAGCCCAAAATTTAGTTTGTTTTTCTTTAAAATAAATTATCTTGGCCGAAATTAATTTAAGCCCATGGTTTAATTCTTTTTCTATTTTTCTACAACTTGTAATGTGTAACATTTTTAAAAAGGAGACTTATTATTCATGTACAAGTTCTTGTAGGGGTGATTTGTGCATGCACGTGCATTTCACATAACACGTGCATTGAGCACTATTTTTGGCCGGATTGAGTAGAGAAGTGGGTGTGAGTCATGGGTAGTTATGTGGAGTGTGGGTGGTTATCACAACTCCCTAGTCCATCCTAGCCCTTGATCCTGTAACTATCTACTAAATCCTAGCCCTCCATCCTACTCAAATTTGTATATAAATACCCATCTCATTCCCTATTTCTTTTACACTAGAATCATTATTGTAAGAGAGGTATTTTGTGAGAGAGTTGTGTGTGCTTTTCTGTGGAGGCCGAGTAGCATTTCTGAAGGCTTCGGTGTGGAGCAAGGAGCAAGGAGTGAGGAGTCGTCCACTACATTAAGGAGCTTTTGTTGGATTTCGATTATTTCGTCAAATAAGGTGGGTGTTTCTCAGGACTTCTGATGTAGATAATATGACATGATTTTGATGATTGCTACATGTTTATGAAAAGTGAATTCGAACATTTTAGAATTTGCCTGAGTATGACTATGATGATGATTATGAAAGATAAATAGGGTAATAACGACATTGTAAATTAAGAATGATTTGGGTCTGTACAGTCGACTGTCAATTGGATGAGTCGATTGATACAAGATGTGTGCTCTCAAATTTTGTTAGAAAGTTTCATGATGTAGGGGTGTAATAACTAGAATGAAATAGAAATGCAAATTCGTATCTTCGATGTCGCATATGACTAAGAAGACATGAATATGTGGGAAGGAAACTAGTGATAATTAGTAAAACTGAGAATGGCCTGTGCAGTCGACTGACGATGTGAACAGCCGACTGGTGCATTGATTAAATTATGATTATTCTGCAATTCCATGAAATGAGATATTCCATTGTGTTGACCTAGTATAATAAATTGAGATTAACATCTCATCTCTGCAAGAAAGTTATGAATAAGTGTAAATGTATGTCTAGTATTTTCCTCGAAGGAAAGACAATATTAGTTACTTGAAATTCCGTGATTATGATGTTACTGAACAGTTAAGAAATTACACGTTTTGTGACATGGATATATTGTAATTTGACACCATGATGCATGTGTATATGGTAACTGATGGAAGAATAATCCCTTAATTTGAAATATGAACCTGTTCAGTCGACTTAATGCGAGTAGTAAGTCGACTGGGCTGAGCATGAAAATGTGTATTATTAAGACTCGGTGCAGACGACTGATCTAGAGATAAGTCGACTGATAGATGAATGATTTTGAATATAGAAAGTTTCGGGACAGCCGACTGGTCATGTGCAGCAGTCGACTCTCCCGAGTAACTGTGAAGAGTTTGATTTGGCTGAACAAGTCGACTGGACTTTCTCCAAGTCGACTGTCCAGAGTATATTTTGATATGTCAGAGATTTCATTTGATATTGTGTGAAAAGTTGTGAATCCTGTGATTAATGTTGGAAATCCTATTTTTGTTGCTGCACATGAAATGAATCATCATTTATTGAGAATTTATATGAAATGAATCATAGTTTTGAACCGAGAACTAAATGAATATGAAAATTAAAGAACATGATATGCTGAGGCAATGATAAATGAATTCATGAGTAGAAAATGCTCAAATTGGAAATTGTGAATTGTAAATTGAGATGAAGAGTAGCTAAGTCTCCCCCGGCATTGGAAATGAATGAATGAAATGAAAATTGAAAGGAAGGCCAAGGTTGGTCATGTGTAAATGAAATGAGTAAGTCCGGTTTGGTGGAGAGGCTAACTCTAGAGCTTCGATTTTTATTCATGATTCTAATGATTTTAGTACATAGTGAAGATGTGATGAAAGTGAGAGAAAACATAAGTATAAGAACTAGAGTTTACGGTGCGGGTGTGTGAGCCACAGAATGCATGCTTGATGAGTCAAGACATGGCGTGGGTACAACTCAGTAATGATCGGACTTTAGCCATGCTTGTGGGATGTTTGGTGACTGCAAGAGGATCGTGTTCAGGGAGGAGGCTTGAATTGCCACAGAATGCATGCTTGATGAGTCAAGACATGGCGTGGGGTTCCCCTCTAGGGTCCAGGATACGTGCTTGTACTCATAGATCATCTAGGATACTCACCGTAATTACAGTAGTAGATTAAGTCATGGCGAGGGATTGAACCCTACAAAAATGAAGTACGAATAAGAGGCTTGCCCTCGGACCTATGTAGTATGGGATGCATAGAATCCGAACAAGTGCGCATTAGTGTCATGTAAATTAAGTAAATGCATTAAGGATTAAGTGCACAATCACAACACGACATCATTAAGATTATTTCCTTTGTTTTATGGTTGATATGTGAACAAGTTTGTGATCTGTTAAGAAATGAGAATCATTATACTGTTTCTGGCATAGAGAGGATAGCCATGTATAATTATCGTCGGTTGAATAAACTGACGTACCCACAGTTTTGTATGCAGGATAAATGACATGTTAAAGAGGAATGAATGCTGAAAGATTGTACCATGTTGTTGTACATTTATTTAATTGTTGTATTTTACTTCTGCTGTGCAAATGTAAATGTAATATTGATGTAAACTCTGATGTAAAATGAAAAGTTTAAATTTCCTTGTAAAATTGTACTAAAGAAAGTGAAAAGATCCTGTAGAACATCTTGAATTCAGTGTATTTGGGATTCGGGGCGTTACAGAGTGGTATTAGAGCCACGCTTTCTACACTTTTCACACTTGTACAAATTTATAAGGAACGACACTCTAGAAGTGGACATTAGAGTGTGTGTTTGAGTCTAGAGATTTAAATGTAAGTGACTTACATTTGTGTTGCTCTATGACTTATGCTTCTTCCTCTCTATTCTAAGATGGCTGATCACTTTGACCCTGCTGGAGATGACGACTGGCATATCATTGAGGAAGAGTACCATCCTGGACAGGCAGATTCCGAGGACGAGTATCACCCTGGGCAAGCAGATTCTGATGAGGAGGAGTGGCCTGAATCTCGAGAGATTACCCCACCTCCAGACTCGTCTGACGATTCTTCTTCTGATGAAGAAGAGGGACCAGTTCTGAGTAGTACTGTGGCTTCTCTTCAGAGGCAGGTGGAAACCCTGCGAGATAGAGTTAGAGTATTGGAAGCTCAACTGGCGAAGCGAAAGGACGACTTCTCTGTTCTCAGTCACCGAGTATGGGAACTTGAGAAGAGAAAGAACCTGACAGATGTGCTGAAGGTTGATGAACTACGGGGAGAACTTCGAGAAGCGAAGAGGAACCGTAGGAGTTAGATTGTTGTAGCTGCTATTTCTTTTATTCTGATGTTAAGAAATGTTTTCAATTCGAATGTATAAAGTTTGGAATTCAATGAAATGCAAGTTGATTTAAATTCTTGTCTTATACTTCGGATTTAATGGATCTTTTGCATCAGAATATGTCGAGAAGAGGAGCTAAGAATGGGGAAGGTTTGGATCTGGAGACAGAACTTGCAAGAGTCTACCAGACGCTCAATGCAGTGGCTATGAACCAAGGAAGGGGGCCGGTGAATCCAGTGCCCGAGGCGATTAAGCTGGTGGAATCGTTCAAACGAATGAAACCACCTGTATTCGAGGGAAAGTCAGACCCAGATGCGGCTGACAACTGGATTCGGCAAGTGGAGACAATCTTTGAGGTGTTGGAGACACCGAAAGGCAGCAAGGTCAAGTTGG
Source organism: Hemerocallis citrina (assembly GCA_017893485.1). Lineage (NCBI taxonomy): Eukaryota > Viridiplantae > Streptophyta > Magnoliopsida > Asparagales > Asphodelaceae > Hemerocallis > Hemerocallis citrina. The sequence continues at coordinate 309,644,527 of CM030360.1, forward strand.
CGACTTTGCAACTGGAGAAGGATGCAGCTGTGTGGTGGCAGTCGATGAAGAGGACCATGGGAGGCATAGTGCTTGGCTGGGAGGAATTTCTGGAAGAATTCCGCAGTCACTATTTCCCCTCCGATGTTCAGGAGATGAAGGCTATGGAGTTTCTGTCACTTCAGCAAGGCAGCATGTCAGTGAGGGAGTATGAGACTAAGTTTACTCAGCTCTCTAGGTATGCGCCTAAACTGGTGATGGATGAAGCGAAGAAGGCTCGTAAGTTCGAGCATGGACTGAGGCCAAGCTTGAGGTCCCGGATGATACCCCTTGGTATCAGAAGATTCGACAAGTTGGTGAAGAGGGCAGCAGCGACGGAAGCGGATATGGAGCAGTTCCATGTTGTTCAGAACCGGAGGAACAACTGGCAGTCTGGAAAGAGGCCTGCACATTCTGGGAGTTTCAAGGGGCAACCATCTGCACAGAGGTTCAAACCGACAGGGGCGAACGCTGTTAGTGTAGCTGGAGGACCTGGGAACAATGTGGTGAGACCTCCTGCAGTGACTTGCTACAACTGTGGTGAAATGGGACATTACCAATCTCAATGTCTCAAACCACGGGCTGGCAATCACAATGTGCCAATACAGCAGACTGGGAAGAGGCCGTACCAATCAGGGCGAGTATTTGCCTTGACGGAAGCTGATGCTGATGAGGTTGATCATGTCATCACTTGTACGAGGGCTGATGTTTAGTGGTTTTTGTCATTTCTTCTTCCCGTTCATATTGTGAAACTGTTATATAATGGTGTGTATTATGTAACAGGAGAACTCTATCTTAATGGAATGAAAGCTATTGTATTGTTCGATACTGGATCCTCTCATACATTTGTGTCTCCTAAATTTGCTAAAGTGTTGGGAGTCGAACCGAAGATTTTTCCAGGCAAGATCTTAGCAGTAGCTACTCCATCAGGGGAAACTTTAACCACTGATCGGTATTATGTTGATTGCGAGATTGTGATTGGAGATCGAATCTTTGGCATTGATCTGATTGAGCTGACTATCTTGGGAGTCAATGTTATCATTGGCATTGATTGGATGTTGGTGTACAGTGCAAGCATCGAGTGCAAGACCAAGACAGTAACAGTGAAGGCTCCAGGTGGACCTGAAGTCAATTTCCAAGGGAAGCAGAAGTGTTCTAAGCTGGTGGCAACTATCCGCAAGGAAGAGACTCCTGTGGAATTGCAAGGGATTCCTGTGGTTCGGGACTATCCGACTGTGTTCTTGGAAGATTTTTCTGGGTTACCTCCGCATCGTGATGTAGAGTTCAGCATCACTGTTCAACCGGGAAGTGCACCAATTTCTAAGGCACCGTATAGGATGGCTCCAGTGGAACAGGATGAGGTGAAACAGCAGATTGAGGAACTGTTGGAGAAACGCTTTATTCAACCTAGTGCGTCACCTTGGGGAGCACCAGTGCTTTTGGTAAAGAAGAAGGATGGATCGATGAGAATGTGTATCGATTACCGAGAGCTGAATAAGGTCACTGTTCAGAATAAGTATCCTATTCCTCGAATTGATGACTTGTTCGATCGTCTACAAGGAGCAGCTGTATTCTCCAAAATAGATCTTCGATCAGGATATCACCAAGTGCGAGTGAAAGCTGAAGATGTGCACAAAACTGCATTTAGAACTCGGCATGGGCATTACGAATTCTTAGTTATGCCTTTCGGAGTGACGAATGCACCCGCAATCTTCATGGACTCGATGAACAAAGTTCTGAGGCCGTTCATTGATTCTTTCGTCGTGGTGTTTATCGACGATATTCTCGTGTACTCCAAGTCAGGGGAGGAGCACACTGAGCATCTGGCAGCAGTTTTGCAGAAGTTGAAGGAGCAGCAGTTGTATGCCAAGTTATCCAAGTGTGATTTCTGGAAATCTGAAGTGGCATTCCTAGGTCACATCCTTTCTAAGGAGGGAGTGGCAACTGACCCTCAGAAGATAGAGGCAGTGAGAGATTGGGCTAGGCCTACTACAGTGAAGGAAGTCAGAAGTTTTTTTGGGATGACTGGATACTACAGGAGATTCATTCAAGGTTATGCTCAGATAGCTGTACCGCTTACTGGACTAACCAAGAAGAATGTGAGCTTCAAGTGGACTGAGCAATGTGAGGCAAGCTTTCAGGAGTTGAAAGATAAGCTGACTACTGCACCTATTTTGGCTTTGCCTAGAGCAGGTGTTGAGTATGATGTTTATAGCGATGCTTCACATCGTGGGCTTGGTTGTGTCTTAATGCAAGAAGGTAGGGTAATCGCTTATGGGTCTAGGCAACTATGACCACATGAGAAAAATTACCCGACTCATGATCTGGAGTTGGCTACGATTATCTTTGCTTTGAAGCAATGGAGACACTACGTGTACGGTGAGAAGTTGAACATGTACACGGATCACAAGAGCTTGAAGTACATATATCAGCAGAGGGGTCTGAATCTGAGGCAGCGAAGATGGTTGGAAGTGCTCGAGGATATGCGACCTGAGATCAAGTATCATCCTGGAAAGGCTAACGTTGTTGCGGATGCACTTAGTCGCAAGAGCAGTTTGGCCAGTTTGGTTACAACTCAGAAGCATCTGGTTGAGGAGTTGGATCGAGCAGGTATTGAGGTTGTCTTGCAAGGATTGGGAGCATCTTTGGCTCAGTTGAGGCTTCAGCCTACTCTGAATGCAAGGATCATTGCAAGTCAGGAGCTTGATGCTGATATTTCGGAGATGAAGGAGCAGGTTGGGGCTGGCAGGTTGCCCGGATTTCAAATCAGGGATGGAGTGCTGTGGTTCGGAGATAGGCTGTGTGTTCCAAATCAGGCAGACCTGAAAGAGGGTATTCTTCAGGAGGCGCATGCCACTCTTTTGTCTGTACATCCTGGGAGCACTAAGATGTACAAAGACATCAAACAACATTTCTGGTGGTCAGGTTTAAAGCGGGATGTGGCTGAATTTGTGGCGAAGTGTGAGGTTTGTCAGCAAGTCAAAGCCGAAAATCAGAGACCCGGAGGTCTATTACAGCCGTTACCTATTCCGGAATGGAAGTGGGATAACATCAGTATGGATTTCATCACGGGATTGCCTAAGAGTCCTAAAGGCAATGACACGATTTGGGTTATAGTCGATCGACTAACCAAGTCCGCTTACTTTTTGGCGATGAAACTCACTGCTTCGATGGACAAGTTAGCCGAGATGTATGTTGGCAAGATTTTCCGACTTCATGGTGTTCCTTCAACTATTGTGTCTGATCGAGATACGCGGTTTACTTCGCATTTCTGGAAGAGTCTTCAGACAGCTTTGGGTACCAAGACAGATTTCAGCACTGCTTTTCATCCGCAAACCGATGGGCAAACCGAGAGAGTCAATCTTATTCTTGAGGAAATGCTCCGGTGTTGTATACTAGACTTTGGAGGCAGTTGGGAAAGGCATTTACCTTTGGTAGAGTTTGCCTACAACAACAGTTTTCAGACTAGCATCGGAATGGCGCCGTACGAAGCTTTGTATGGCAGGAAGTGCAGGACTCCTGTTTGTTGGTATGAAGTTGGGGAGCGTCAGTTGTTTGGTCCTGAGCTTGTACAGCAAACTTCTGAGAAGATTGTTCTGATCAGGAAAAGGTTGGTGGAAGCTCAGAGCAGGCAGAAAAGCTATGTAGACAACCGGAGAAGGGACCTTGAGTTTGAGGTTGGTGACTTCGTCTTTCTGAAGGTATCACCCAGTAAAGGTGTGGTTCGATTTGGCAAAGGCGGGAAGTTAGCCCCGAGGTTTATAGGCCCGTATAAGATATTGAAAAGGATCGGAAAAACTGCTTACCGGCTTGAATTACCGGAAGAGTTGTCTCAGGTGCACAATGTCTTTCATGTGTCTATGCTGAGAGGTTACATTCCAGATCCGAGTCATCATTTGCCTGAAGTGCCGGAAGGTTTGCAGTTAGACCTGAATTACATCGAGTCTCCTGTCGAGATTGTTGATCGTAGGGAGAAAGTCTTGAGGAATAAGACGATACCGATGGTCAAAGTAGTCTGGAGAAACCACTTGGTTGAAGAGGCTACTTGGGAGTCTGACGAGAGGATGTTGAAGGACTATCCTGAGCTTTTTGCTTGATTGTATCTTTGTATTTTTGTTCTTGTGTTGTTGTATTTAGTTTTCTCGCTCTTGATTGTAGTTCCGGGGACGGAACTATTCTAAGGAGGGAGTGTTGTAATACCCTGATTTTTCAAATATATGAAAAATTATTTACTTTTACACGTGGTGTGCACGTGTAATATTGTTGACTAGTATTTTTTCATCATGATGCGTATAAATCTCTAATTTTGTATTTTAATTGTTTTTTTTAACAAAACCTTCCTTTAAATAAATAAGAAAGCCCTATTTTAAAGTCTTTTCCTAAAGCCCAAAATTTAGTTTGTTTTTCTTTAAAATAAATTATCTTGGCCGAAATTAATTTAAGCCCATGGTTTAATTCTTTTTCTATTTTTCTACAACTTGTAATGTGTAACATTTTTAAAAAGGAGACTTATTATTTATGTACAAGTTCTTGTAGGGGTGGTTTGTGCATGCACGTGCATTTCACATAACACGTGCATTGAGCACTATTTTTGGCCGGATTGAGTAGAGAAGTGGGTGTGAGTCATGGGTAGTTATGTGGAGTGTGGGTGGTTATCACAACTCCCTAGTCCATCCTAGCCCTTGATCCTGTAACTATCTACTAAATCCTAGCCCTCCATCCTACTCAAATTTGTATATAAATACCCCTCTCATTCCCTATTTCTTTTACACTAGAATCATTATTGTAAGAGAGGTATTTTGTGAGAGAGTTGTGTGTGCTTTTCTGTGGAGGCCGAGTAGCATTTCTGAAGGCTTCGGTGTGGAGCAAGGAGCAAGGAGTGAGGAGTCGTCCACTACATTAAGGAACTTTTGCTGGATTTCGATTATTTCGTCAAATAAGGTAGGTGTTTCTCAGGACTTCTAATGTAGATAATATGACATGATTTTGATGATTGCTACATGTTTATGAAAAGTGAATTTGAACATATTAGAATTTGCCTGAGTATGACTATGATGATGATTATGAAAGATAAATAGGGTAATAACGACACTGTAAATTAAGAATGATTTGGGTCTGTACAGTCGACTGTCAATTGGATGAGTCGACTGATACAAGACGTGTGCTCTCAAATTTTGTTAGAAAGTTTCATGATGTAGGGGTGTAATAACTAGAATGAAATAGAAATGCAAATTCGTATCTTCGATGTCGCATATGACTAAGAAGACATGAACATGTGGGAAGGAAACTAGTGATAACTAGTAAAACTGAGAATGGCCTGTGCAGTCGACTGACGATGTGAACAGCCGACTGGTGCATTGATTAAATTATGATTATTCTGCAATTCCATGAAATGAGATATTCCATTGTGTTGACCTAGTATAATAAATTGAGATTAACATCTCATCTCTGCAAGAAAGTTATGAATAAGTGTAAATGTATGTCTAGTATTTTCCTCGAAGGAAGGACAATATTAGTTACTTGAAATTCCGTGATTATGATGTTACTGAACAGTTAAGAAATTACACGTTTTGTGACATGGATATATTGTAATTTGACACCGTGATGCATGTGTATATGGTGACTGATGGAAGAATAATCCCTTAATTTGAAATATGAACCTGTTCAGTCGACTTAATGCGAGTAGTAAGTCGACTGGGCTGAGCATGAAAATGTGTATTATTAAGACTCGGTGCAGACGACTGATCTAGAGATAAGTCGACTGATAGATGAATGATTTTGAATATAGAAAGTTTCGGGACAGCCGACTGGTCATGTGCAGCAGTCGACTCTCCCGAGTAACTGTGAAGAGTTTGATTTGGCTGAATAAGTCGACTGGACTTTCTCCAAGTTGACTGTCCAGAGTATATTTTGATATGTCAGAGATTTCATTTGATATTGTGTGAAAAGTTGTGAATCCTGTGATTAATGTTGGAAATCCTATTTTTGTTGCTGCACATGAAATGAATCATCATTTATTGAGAATTTATATGAAATGAATCATAGTTTTGAACCGAGAACTAAATGAATATGAAAGTTAAAGAACATGATATGCTGAGGCAATGATAAATGAATTCATGAGTAGGAAATGCTCAAATTGAAAATTGTGAATTGTAAATTGAGATGAAGAGTAGCTAAGTCTCCCCCGGCATTGGAAATGAATGAATGAAATGAAAATTGAAAGGAAGGCCAAGGTTGGTCATGTGTAAATGAAATGAGTAAGTCCAGTTTGGTGGAGAGGCTAACTCTAGAGCTTCGATTTTTATTCATGATTCTAATGATTTTAGTACATAGTGAAGATGTGATGAAAGTGAGAGAAAACATGAGTATGAGAACTAGAGTTTACGGTGCGGGTGTGAGCCACAGAATGCATGCTTGATGAGTCAAGACATGGCGTGGGCACAACTCAGTAATGATCGGACTTTAGCCACGCTTGTGGGATGTTTGGTGACTGCAAGAGGATCGTGTTCAGGGAGGATGCTTGAATTGCCACAGAATGCATGCTTGATGAGTCAAGACATGGCGTGGGGTTCCCCTCCAGGGTCCAGGATACGTGCTTGTACTCATAGATCATCTGGGATACTCACCGTAATTACAGTAGTAGATTAAGTCATGGCGAGGAATTGAACCCTTACAAAAATGAAGTACGAATAAGAGGCTTGCCCTCGGACCTATGTAGTATGGGATGCATAGAATCCGAACAAGTGCGCATTAGTGTCATGTAAATTAAGTAAATGCATTAAGGATTAAGTGCACAATCACAACACGACATCATTAAGATTATTTCCTTTGTTTTATGGTTGATATGTGAACAAGTTTGTGATCTGTTAAGAAATGAGAATCATTATACTGTTTCTGGCATAGAGAGGATAGCCATGTATAATTATCGTCGGTTGAATAAACTGACGTACCCACAGTTTTGTATGCAGGATAAATGACATGTTAAAGAGGAATGAATGCTGAAAGATTGTACCATGTTGTTGTACATTTATTTAATTGTTGTATTTTACTTCTGCTGTGCAAATGTAAATGTAATATTGATGTAAACTCTGATGTAAAATGAAAAGTTTAAATTTTCTTGTAAAATTGTACTAAAGAAAGTGAAAAGATCCTGTAGAACATCTCGAATTCAGTGTATTTGGGATTCGGGGCATTACATGAGGTCTTCTCCTATGGTGTTCGGGGGACTCTTTCATCCCTCTTCCGGTAGGGGACCTTCTATAGTCTCGGTGGTGAGGATTTCGCTCATCTGGATGTTGCTGGCGGGAGGCTCCCTCTTGGGCCCGCTTTTCATCCAGACGGCGGCGGAGATACTTATCTTTCTGCCGGTTGAGGACGGTATTTTGAAGGTCAGGGGCCTGAGGAGTGTGGGAGGCGTAGGAGTCCGTGGAGGCATTGTGTATCGAGATGCGGTCCTGATGGAGAGGTTGCTTTTGCTTCTACGGATTAGGACCAGCGGGACCGATAGGGGGTTGCTGATTCAGAAGAGGAGACTGGTCCTGTTGGAAATGGTCCTCGGCCGGAGGAGGAAGTTGCCCCTGCTGCGGAGCGGGATGGACGGGGACTTCCTGCTGTTGATCAACAGGGTTGGGTCCACGGTTGGATCCCCTGGATCTTACTTTTCTGGGAGGCATGGCTGGAGAAGAGCTAGTTGACGAGGAAGAGGCGGAGGCTATTCGTATGGGTTCCCACAGACGGCGCCAATCTGTTACCGCTGAATTTGGTGTGGGGGTAAACAGATAGAATTTGTGGGTTCGTGGAAAAACCTGAATGGCGACCCCAGGCCTGTTCGTCGGAGTTGGGTTGTTGAGCTCCCGCCGTACACCTGCAAGGAAAGTGCGAAACACCGGGGTTGATCCCGGCGACGCACCCTCCGACGCTCTTGTCAGTAACCAGTGATGATTAAAAAAGAGCTTAAGTTGGCAAAAACGTGATTAACCTGTAACAGTGGTAGGTGGGGGGTATTTATAGTCGCCGTTGGGATCAGATTAGGAATGTGATTCCTGTGATCTGATAAGGCGTGAAATCCTCATAATCAGATTAGGAATGTAATCCCTTAATTCCCGGTGAGAGGATAGTAGCGAATCAGGCCCGTTGATTTGGTTCAATCAGATACCCTAATTCTATCCTGTCGGACTGGGTTTGTATCGGGTCGGGACCCGTACCCAGTTGAGGTGGATCCGTTCGCGGGTTATTAGATCTGTGAGAAGGAGACCCAGTACCCGCTTCGGACCCGTTAGTAGGTGAAATTACCGTTTTACCCCTGAGCTTTAAGATTCGTCTCCGATGTGAACGGTCCCGATTTAATCCTATTTTTAGCCATATCAACTGCTATTGACCTCTGACTTGGGGTCAGGGCATTGCAGTCTACTGTCGATTGTCGACTGATGGCGGTTGTAGCTGCAAATGGGCTGGGTCTGGGTGATCTGTTATGCGCACATCTTCCTCTCTAGGTTGGATCGTACGGTTCCTATTGTGTAACTTTCTCTTCAAGATATATCGAACGGTTATCAATAATACAACCTAAGGTTTCTCTAGATATTTACATATAATTGTAACGACGTCCTTTGAGAGGCAAGAGCGTGTAAAATACTTCACTGATAGTTCTCCATTGTAAACAATAGATTATCTTGTAATGAGGCTTGAAAGACAAATAAGTTCTTTTGTTCTTGGTGAGAGTGTTTGTAACTCTTGTATCTTTTCTAGTTGAATAATATATTATTTCTTTTCCAGATTAGGGTTCATCCAAATCGGAACAAAATTGTTTATTTATGTATTTGGTTTGATCTACTATTGCTTGGTGGTTTGTTAGTAGTAATCAATTGTCGCAAACTCAGCAGCGAATTCCTAACAAGAAGTGAGTTTATGCTTTTGAACCTCGACCATCACGAGTGTTCCTCTAATCGACAAGGAAGTGACTAATGTGTTTAATGATATATACACTCATACAGCCTTTCACGGCTTATGAGATCTTCTGTGTGGTTAAATCTATGGTAGCGAACAAGTCACTTGGTCCAGGTAGATTTTCAAACTTTTCTACAAGAAATATTGGTCTATTATTGGGGCAGATGTGATTGCTATTGTTCACCAATTTGGGCTCACTTTCATACTGTTGGTTTAACACAAATCTTGTTTTTTCAAATGTTAAAAATAATAATTTACAATTAAAATAGTTAAGTATTGCTTAATCCACTACCAATTTCACTACTATTTTCTTCACTATCTTAGATGACACACTCCTATTGGAGAGTTTTCCTACCTACTCTCTCTTTTCCCACCTATTGGAGTGTCCCACCTAAGATAGTGATGAGAAATTAGTGAAACTGATAGTGGATGAAGCATTACTCAAATAGTTAAGTGCATGGTTAATTACTTGGTCATGTACAGTTTTTTTGTTTTCCCATAGTTGGTGCATGAAGTCTTTATTAAGAGTCATGAGTTAGGAGTTAAGAATCTTAAGAGTCTCCATTTTACATATTGCATTTAGCGTGTCTTTAGATATTATCTAGAATTATGTATGAAAGCTATATATAAAGCCATGTTGGTCATATTTGTAATTAAGTAGAAGCGAAAGTAAGAAAGTTATTCATGGAAAACCAATTTACAAATATATGAAATATCCAAATATATTTCCTTCTCCACAACACAACATAGTTGTATCAGAGCCCCGATAAAATTATCCTCACGTACTCCAACACGCTCTTCCTGTGCGCATACAGTTATATGTTGGATACGTCGGTCTACTCAAGCCTGCTACTCAAGCTCTTCCTATATATATATATATGCACATTCTTTCCATAGGTGGCTGGGTGCCAAAATCAATTGTTCTGAAAATTGAGAAAAGAGTTTCATAGCTTAATTTCTCCGGGCTAAAGACGATGGTTTCCACAGCATGCATGATGCCTCTCATTGCTAGCGATATATACTTTGTGTCAACTTGCATGTATAATTTGGGGGAGAGGGACCGGGTCAGACTTCTTTCCAAAGGCTGACCCACCTCCAAGAAGAGGGGTTGATCGATGGCCAAGAATATCTCTTAAGACTTTATATTGTATATAACAGATTGTTGGAGAATAAATACAGGCTGTCGTTCGTCTTCGTTTTCAGAGTTACCTCGGCCTAAGAACTGTTCATCACTGTAGAAGGCTCTACTAAATTTGTAAGGATGTGATGTACATGCAACGGACTTTGGTAGGCTATTGGGTATGGAAAGAGTGCTTGTATATTTTCTGATTCTTGGCTATTTAATGCTAGCTAGCTCCATTATCGATGATGGGATTAACTCTAGCAAATTGATGACCTTAAATACTTTGATCTCAAGTCTATCATGAGCGGAATGAGGGTGCCCTCAAGGTTAATTATGCAGTCTCCTGCCTTTCGAAATGTCATTATCACTATGAATGACCGCAACGACCAATTATTGTGCTATGATATGCTACTTTACTTTCCAAATAAGTTTCGCAGGAAAGTCACGTACATCATAAACTTGTGCGCTGCCCTAGCGATCCTAATAAGATCTAGCGACAAAGCGACGTTGGCTTCATACCGGTTACAATTTACGTATGCACGCAGAAACCCTCTGTTTCAATCTCGCTTGGTAACATATCTTCCATAGATATTTGACTCGCTAGTCAAGATGGATATTTAGTAAATTAGCTTAAAGGCCTATATAACTCTAAAGGTAAAATCCCCTTATTGAAGTCCATGATCTAAATTAAACTAATTTAACAATTCAACCATCTTTTTATTTCTTTCATTTATTATTCGAGCCATGATCTCAATAATTTCCACATTGACTCCAATCATGACAACCATAGAGAAGTTCATAGTCTTCACCTTAGACAATATTCCATGTGTCTCACCCAATATTTTTCTTTCTGGCTTGACCTTGCCTCCTCCATTTTGACTTGACATCTATACTTTCTGTCAATAACTCTATTCACACAGCAAGACTATACCTTCCAGCAACCTTTTATTGACTTGAAAAAGCTTTCGTCATTATTGGTTTGACACGATAGCTCGATTAATATCTCACTCAGCCCAAGAATGTTCACCATGACTCTGATACCACTTGTAGCGACTAGGGGCCACTAACTAACTTTGGTTCTCTAGTCGAAATGGATGTTTAGTTAGTCTAAAGGCTTATATGACCGAATAGTGGAGATCCCCTTATTAGAATCTAGCATCTAAACTAATTTAACCATCCAACCAGCTCGACTTTTTTTCATGTGGACCTATTATTCGAGCCATAATCCCAACAAGGGGGGCTACGTTAAAATATTAGCTATGGAAAGTGGTGGTAGAGGGTATTCCCGCCTGTACTGTTTTGGTGTAGCGATGTCTGCAAGTGACTGTTGTTTATCCAGTTTGTGGTATGTAGATGAGACGATTGAACATGTGTTTTTTTTACATCACTAGCAAATCAAGTGTTGAGACCAAGTGAGGTGATTATAGGGTGCTGATCGTTCATGCCAGTTCTATCCTTCAAGTGTGAGAGGTCCCCCATAGCTCTGCATTTGGTTTAATTGCTACTACTCTTTGGCATCTTTAGATGTCGGGTTGGGGGTGGTAGTGGTGGTGTATGTGTTTTGTCTTCAAAGGTCTTGAGCCTTGGGGTGGCCAAGGTGGCTGAGCGCTACGATATATATAATGAGAGGTACTTTAACTCACGTGCATGGTGGGGTGCGGCCTATATTTCGGGTTGACCCTAACTCATTTACCCTTCATCGAGTAAGGGTCGGATAAGTGGATGAGTTCGGAACTCTTTTAATAAACTTTGATGGTTCCTTGCGCTGGCAATCAAAATCTGATTCACGAACATTGGAAAAAGGCTTTTCTTATTGGTGGTGGTCCAGTTGTAACACACCAATTTTTTTTTAAAAACTATTCCTTATTCAAATGTTTACTAACTTAATCTATTACTCATCTATATTTTTGTTATGAAGAATTATATTCCACGTTACTATACCTTGTCACTAATCCCATATATCAATTCATCACTATAAATAAACCTCCACCAGCACTTCCTCTACCATCTCTATTACCATTCTCATTAACACTTCTATTATCCTTATACGAAATCTTACCTACCGTCATTACCATAATATCACTGATAAACTCATCCCTCTCGCCTCCCTTGGGTTCGTGTCTCGGTAGTTAGTTCCCCTCATTTCAACCGAAATGGGGGTAGTAGTTCCTTGACCCGAAACCCAAGGCAAACAAATTCTTACTTATCCATAAATTTACCATCCATACACACTTACCATATATTTGCCATTTCTTCATTATCACATAGTTCATATATACATCATCATATGTTTAACTATACACTTGACCATTAACTCTACCACCTCTTTGTCACTCAACTCCTATATTACTCCATATCCGTTTTCTACTTCTCATAATTCAGCCTCATACTTTATCCCACATTCTAGTACTCTATTTTAACTCATCCAAATATGATTGTGATACCACCACTTTACACTTAACACATTCATATCATCACTAACGTCCATCTCAATCGTTAATCCAGTTTTTATCCCACTCCATCGTATTTACCATTACTATAATTCTTATCTTCCACATTACCATATCCAAAACTGTTTCTATTCGCATTTCTATTTACGTATCCATTATCATTTATTTAATGGCATACTTAACCATGATCGTTATTATATCTTTACCATCTCACATTTCTATATTTTATTCTATATCATACATAATGCCGCACTCCCAAGTTGATAACTTGGGTTACATTATCATACATCACATTATATATATACCGCCGCACCTCCAAGCAGATAACCTGGGTAATAATCAACGCACCGTCGCACCCCAAGTAGAACATAGGCAATATAACATCACATCTCATGCCGACAGCTCGCTTATTACTTTTCTTTATTTTCATTTTCATCTTACAATTTACTTTACTTTATTTTCCCTCTCGCAATCTAATCATCATATCAACAACCCACATCTTCACTGATCATATTTAATCACTTAACATACTTTCTTTTCTTTTCCTTGATATTTTCATAGCACCATTTCTTTATTTTATAAATATAATCACATAACTCAATTTCTTCTCTTTTCATTCTCATTCAACAACGTATTTCATTCATTATTCATTTACATACTCAACACATACACCATGTGTTATATGAATTGTTTTCTTTCTCAGTGCCCACAAAACCCATCAAACTGACGCCGATAGCTCAGTATACAGCGGAAAGTTGTTCACACAGAGTCTGACACCCCCGAGGCTACGTCTTCCTCCTGGCCTATACCAGCGAGGGAAACCCCTCCCAGGTCCATCTTGAGGTATCTACTATCATCTCAGGTCTATCCTGAGGTATCTGCACTCCCAAGTCTATCCTGGGATATCAACTATCATCTCAGGTCTATCCTGAGGTATCTGCACTCCCAGGTCTATCCTGGAGTATCAACTCTCATCTCAGGTCTATCCTGGGGTATCAACTCTCATCTCAGGTCTATCCTGAGGTATCTGCACTCCCAGATCTATCCTGGGGTATCAACTCTCCCAAGTCCATCATGGAGAATCTGCTCTCATCCCAGGTCTACCATGGGGTATCTATAACTCCTATTCCCAGGTATATCCCGAGCCTGTGGGGTCTAGCCCAAACCCCTGGGAGATTGTACGGCACTGCAATATTAAATTATCTCATCTATATCACGTATTCACACACATGGTTATTTAATTTATAAGACTATTACTTCATATTGTTTCGTACCATAAACGCACTAAAGTATTTATTTAATCACATTAAAATATCTTATGGACATGATAAATTAAGTAGATGATTATATCATATTACCGCCCATTGGTTTCACTTTAAACACCACTACATTATACATATACTCACTGATTAATTTTCATCGATTATGCTATCATAACTCATTATCACCCATATATATATAAACCTCACCATACATATATTAACATATTCCTTCTACTGATACCAGGACTAAAGCCGATAGCTTAGTCATCACACCAGATTCCCAGTATAACTAGGGTAAAGTATACTCATATACTGCCAGATTCCTCACTAATAGCAATTTAACGCCATAAAACACCTCTAACTGCAAAGCCATATCAACATCATATACCTTTCATATCTCATACTAGTAAACATATTATTTCATATTTCCTTTCATATCTCATATCAGTAATTATATTCATATACCCCTGCCGTATCTTATATCATCACATCATTCTATACCAACACTCAATCTCACCCTTATACATCATTTTCATTGGGTTATATACCCAAAATTTCCAATTCAATCAATACATGAACTACCATTCATTATATAATTGACATATCACATACATATAGCCAGTATAGAGCAACCACAATATATTTCACCTATTTTAAGTGCTACAATACCTCAATATATTATGACAACCTATAAATAGGTCATATATTAGTTATAATAGCCATTTAAAATTATTCACTAGGATATAAGGCTCATATCGCTCTCTAAACATGCACAACATATATATGAGTTCCAAAAATCACAAATCACTTATTTCTTCTATAAGCATTAAAACATCAAATTATATCATGCTAGCCCATACACCATGCTCCATGTACTCAAAATCATCTATAAAGGCTTATATGTCCAAAAACATGCACGAGACATGCCCGCAATATAAAAAGTGCATAAACCGCATAATCTACCATTTTTTTATGCTTTAACACATCACACTAACCTATACTTCATGTTTCATATACTCAAAATCATTAATTTCCCAAAGTATCACAAAAACCCATTTTCGGCTCTTTAAAAATTCGTATTTTCCTTCAAACTCAAAATTTGCCATAACTTCTACAATACATATCGGAAAATCACTAAACTTGACCACAACATAGAGAATATGTAGATGCATCATACTCACCTGATGAACTGGCCAGAAGACACTCCTCGCTCGCCCGGTCACTAATCAAACTTCACTTTATAATACCTATTCGAAAAATTATAGAACTTTTTAACCAAACACCCAAAACGCAAGCTATCTACTTCCAAATTCGAATCCATCTTCTCCCACACGTTATGAATAACGCGTGTATGCATGCCAAATTATCAAATCTCAAATTCGGATCCCAATTCAAAATTGCACTTATCAATCGGAGGCAATTTAATAGAAAAGCCGCTGATTCTCTATTTTCTTTGATCCAATCACCCTAATTTCTTAATTTAAGAATAAACAATATTATTGAGGGTAAAGTATATCTCAAATTCCATCAAATTATCACTCATATTTCATTCAGACATTTCGTTGAACACCTGGCGTGCATACATGTTATACACGTATTTTTTGGAGTTTCCTATGGGTTTCTAACTCCATAAAATTGCATTAAAATTCATTCTAAATTGTTTCCCTTAATTTACAACGCTTTCTATTGCCCATAATTATTAATTTTTCTATTTATTATCAATTAATTCTAAAGCCAACACACTAATTATTTTTCAATTTAGTTTATATCTCTTAAATGCCAAATCTATCACTTCTAATATAAAAAGAATTGTCTACTCTCCTTACTACACCATTTCACAGCTAAAAATTCGCAAACTATACAAACACATATAGTTTAAATAAAATCCAACTCACCATAGTGTCGTTGATTTCAAAAACCAACCCCGCAGCGTTGAAGACCACCCTCCAATTAGTAAAAACCCCAAAAAACTATTTGGAAATCGGTGGAGATTTAATGGGTATGAAAAAAAACTAGGATTTGGTCAAGGTGGGTTTCGGCCAGAATTGGCTTTCTGTTAGGGACGTCGGGGGCGTGACCGGAGCTGGAGATCCTCATCGTCGTGTTCGGGATCAGAGAGTAGTAATAGTAGTTGTTGAGATGTATCTGTTTCTCTTTTCAATATCAGTATTGTACGTGCAATATGCACTTCTCTTTTAAATGTGGAGATGGCGGGTAGACATCACGCATGTTCCACGTGCTGACCGTTTGTCCTGAACATACCCACCCTCTCTACTTGCCATATAGAGCGATGTAATAGAACTAGGGTTAATCAATGAAAAATCAATCTAGTTCTTCCCCAAATTTCTAATTTCTTCCCCAAATCTTCTCTTTCTCAACCCTAGTTCTTCCAACCTTCCCTCTAATGGCAACTTCAAGCACAGTCAGGGAACGAATCCCTAACAAAGTGGTATCAGAGCCAGGTTTCACCGGAGGCACGTTGACGGTGAAGGAGGGTATTCGTTCAGTGAAGGAGGGGATTCGAGCGTTCCATTTGCAGTCGAATTTGTTGGAGAAGCGACTCAATTCTCTCAATGAAGAGTTTGAGGTGAGGATGACCAAACTGGAAGAGAAATTTGATGCGATGATGTCGATATTGCAACAATCCATTCCACAGCTTCTCATTGTTCCTCAGATTCCAATCATTCACCCTCAACCATCCAAACCACACACCACGCCATTGATTTCCACTGCTCCACTGTTCTTGATAACTCCTCAACGGGTTGAAAGGAGGGAGGTAACTAATCCTAACTCCAACTCTTTTAATTCTAAAGATTGTTGTGATGGTGGGAATGTGTTTAGAGCTCAAATTAATGATGGAGTTGTTGTAAATCGTGAAGATTTGTTGAGTTTTGAAGCTAAAGTAAAGAGTGTTGAGAAGAATGGTGATGAGACATTCAAGGTGTTTGTTGAAATGCGTAAACAAGAAAATGAGGAGAAGTTTATGATTGAAGTTTCCCCAATCCTTACTTCAATTCCTAATCACCAACCAAGTGTTTGTGGTAATGTGTTGAAGATGATTTCCCTTTATCTTGGACTCTTATTGAGTGTTCGACTAAATGTCAAGGAGACAGAATGGAAAGTTCTTACGGCTATAATTGCCGCAGACAAAGTAGTGCTTAATGGCAGACCACCACCTACTCGAGTTCATCCAGACCCTTCTTGGCGGCCAATATGTGTATCGGCCCTTGTACCGATTTTCTTTCCCATATTATTCCCCACTCCACATGCCTTAGCACTGCAGATGATCTTACAATTGGGTGTAAAACCCTCTTGGTTTGATTTCAACTTTACCACTATAGATATGTTGCATAGTTACACACTTGAAAATAGTCCAGTGTCTGTTGAAGTCCTTCGCAGCTATATGATTGAATCCAACTTTTCTCCAATTGATGATTCTGTGGTGCCTGAGTTACTTTTGAAGGCTTTAGAACCTTACAGGAAAGAGGTTTGCATTCTTGACAATGTTATATATTCAAGCAAAATCCAAGAGAGGCTATTCAGCACTCTCCTTGAACTCATACACAACGAGCGAACTTGTGAAGTTATTAATAGAGGATTGATGAGGAACATCACAAAGATGCTGACGGATTTGGGATCTTATATATATCAAATGGAGTTTGAAAAGCCTTTCTTATTTGGATCAGATGTGTCATTTGGCACTGTTAGTGCTGAAATAACTCAAGAAACTGTTGACTTCTTTGTTAGTAACGCCGAAGGTGATCCTGACCGTCCTTCTGAAGGTTACTCCTCAATCGATGAGGCTCTCACTGCATTACGCCAGGGAAAGTTTGTGATTGTTGTAGATGATGAGAAAGGTGATCATGAAGGAGATCTTATCATGGCGGCAACCTGTGCAACTTCGAAGGCCATTGCTTTCATGATCAAGCATGGTTCTGGAATTGTATCTGTTATAATGAAGGAAGAGGACCTAGAGAGGCTCAGAATTCCTATGATGTCCCTAATGACTGATATTGAGGATCTCTCATTTGGCGCTTCAATAGTGACTGTGGATGTCATGGTGGGCACCTCCACTGGAGTTTCAGCTGCAGACAGGGCAACAACAATTCTTGCTCTTTCTTCTCCGGATTCAAAGCCAGGAGATTTTAGAAGACCTGGTCATGTTTTCCCCCTCAAGTATAGGGAGGGGGGTGTATTAAAGAGAGCTGGCCATACCGAAGCATAAGTTGACTTAGTTACACTAGCAGGAATGCAACCTGGGAGCTATACTTACAATGCAGTGATGAGCTCATTTGTGAAGAGAGGGTATAAGATCATCAGGACTACTAGTCTATCATCAGATGTTCTAGTTGGCTACTTCTCTTGGGTAGAATATTACATCATAGCATCATTGGTTCCAAAGATTGCTGACGTCCTTGCAGCTGCTTTCATTTCTAATTGTCGGGATCATAATTTTCGTTTGTAGGCTCTGGAAATGCTTGAGAAGTTGAAAGTTACGGTAGAATCATATGGTAGTTGTCACAGAAACCGCAAAGGAGCTATTCCTATTGTGGTTGGTGCCCCAAATATTCAAGATTTTTCTCCTTCTCCTAGTTCAGTTTTGCATATTAAAGAGATCTCTGATGCTGTCTCTGTTTCTAAGTCAATGACATACCTTGCTTCAAATCCCATGCTTTTAACAAATCAATCAGTTGGAAATTTGATGGGTCCATCTGACTCCTTCAAAGGCCTTATAGACATGGCAGCAGACCATTCTTCTTGCAGGCTTTGCATTCATATTGCAACTGAGATCCACAAAAAGAAGAAAAGACTGCCACGGTTCAGAATCGCCCCTGTAAATGTTCCAGCAGTGAAGGGACTTTATATCACTTGTATGTGAGAGAAAGAGGTCGATTTGAAATGGAGTCAGTTTATCTCAGATCATGGAAATTGACCTTAAAGACAGAATGACTAGCAAATATCAGAGGAGGGGATGAACTGAAAATCTACAGAATTTGTCCAGTTGGATTGACCCAAAGACAGGAATTGTACAGCTTCAAGTTTGACAATGAAGATGATCTTAGGAAACACATAAAGAGCAACCCCTATTCGGTAATAAGTGGTGCTTCAGGCACTTATACTGTTTCTGGGGGTGTCAAACGTGTGGAAGCCCTTCAAACTATGAAGCTACCCAAGGTGCTGCCGGTGTGGAAGCTGAACACATGGATGAAGCTTCTAACGGGGTACATGTCCTATAATGAGAAATTTCCTGATTTTGAGCTTGGGACAAGCTCAATCTGAGGAGGGTGGAGTTGTTAGGGACGTCGGGGGCGTGACCGGAGCTGGAGATCCTCATCATTGTGTTCGGGATCAGAGAGTAGTAATAGTAGCTGTTGAGATGTATCTGTTTCTCTTTTCAATATCAGTATTGTACGTGCAATATGCACTTCTCTTTTAAATGTGGAGATGGCGGGCAGACATCACGCGTGTTCCACGTGCTGACCGTTTGTCCTGAACATACCCACCCTCTCTACTTGCTATATAGAGCGATGTAATAGAACTAGGGTTAATCAATGAAAAATCAATCTAGTTCTTCCCCAAATTTCTAATTTCTTCCCCAAATCTTCTCTTTCTCAACCCTAGTTCTTCCAACTTTCTCTCTAATGGCAACTTCAAGCACAGTCAGGAAACAAATCCCTGACACTTTCGAAAATGAGGAGGAAAATCGAGAGGTGAGGGCGTCTGGACGAAACGAAGGGGAAGAAGAAGAAAATAAAATGGAAAATTAATTGTAGACCCTTCCAAGACCGACCATTTATTATAAGGCCCTCCTATTCATTAGTTGCAATATATTTCTATATAAAAAATTCACTCCATCGTATATCTCTACTACTATAATGGGAGAAAGCCTTATTGTAATTTTTCCATCTACCAACCCATGCAATGCACATGCATAACTATTGTAAATGAGGTTTTAGATCAAATCCAGACTACGTCTGAATTTTTACTTTAAAAAAACTATATTTATTAAGACGTGCATCGCACGTGTAAACTACTAGTCTAAATAATTCCAAAGTATAAAGGAAAATAAAATTTCATATTTATACATAATAATAACAATAACAATAATATCTAATCAGAATAAAAGAAATACAAACGATTATTTTGATATTATAAAATAGAGGAGTGTTACACTAGTGACGATGAAGTCTATAAATGTGATGTTAATTAGGTTTATGTCTCGATATTGAAGTTAATAATTCAATGAAAGGATTAATGTGGAATATTAAGTAAAAAGGGGTGGCAGAATAGAATTTTTCAAGAAGGGAAACATGGCAGTTTCGAGAGATAGGATTCACGGGATTTCTGGAATTAAATATCAACTAGTATAATGTACGTGCGATGCACGCCTATAAAAAGTATAGTCATCAAATTAAATGAATATATATCGAATAAGAAAAAAAATTATATTTGAATGTTTTGATTTAGGCTACACGTGCGGTGCACATTTATATTTATTGGATATAGTTTGGACGTGTATTGCACGGGTTTGTTTGGTTACAAAGATAGGATTTGTTTGTTACAAACCCCAACTCTCCCATTAAAATATTAGAGATAGAGATAGATATATTTTGGAAATTATTTAATTCCGGAGTTGATTGGAAATTTTATTCACTGTCCCAGTTTGGCTTTCATATTATTTGGGGTTCAAATATAGCCTTTAAATTATTAGGGAAGAAATATTGAGACTACAAGCTACAATTTTCTTGATTTTATAAAATAATTGTAATAGCCTCCATGAGAGATAGTACTTCATTTCAGAGTTTTCTATTGTAAATAACAAAGTATCGTCTAGTGAGGCTTGAGAGATGGATAGATTCTTAGTGAGAGTATTGTAACTCTTATGTCGTTTCTAGTTGAATAATATCTAGGTTATTTCTGTTGGAAATATTTTTGACATATTTTTCGGGCCGGATTCCGGTGGGCTCCGGCCACCGGCGGCACCGGAAAGTGATTGAATTACGTTCCTCTCGTCGAGTACTATTCTGTAATGTACTCATTTTCCAAAAACGGTTTCCGTATGAATGAGAAATGCAGGTCCAAAGTTAGGTACTGGAAATGTACTAACTTGGGAATTTGGAGAAAATGGATAGTCCCACATCGGAAGATGGGAAAGATTTCTCTAGTATATAAGCTAATGAAATGGACTAAAGGGCGTAGCCCTGGGGTTACCACTAACGTGTAGTGGATAGAGGACCTAGCCAACATTACAAACACACGCGCGCGCTCGCGCCCGGCCCGGCCCCGGCCTCGACTTGGCTTAGTTCGGTTCGGTTCAGTTTGGCTTGGCTCGGCTTGGCTTGGCTTGGCTTGGCTCGTCGAGTACTATTCCGTAATGTACTGATTTTCTAAAAGCAGTTTCCGTATGAATAAGAAATGTAGGTCCAAAGTTGGGTACTCGAAATGTACTAACTTGGGAATTTTGAGAAAATGGATAGTCCCACATCGGAAGATGAGAAAGATTTCTGTAGTATATAAGCAAAAGAAATGGACTAAAGGGCGTAGCCCTGGGGTTACCACTAATGTGTAGTGGAGAGAGGACCTAGCCAAAATTACAAACACACACGGGCGCGCCCGGCCCGGCCCCGACCTCGGCTTGGTTTGGTTTGGCCTGGCTTGGCATGGCTTGGCTTTCACCTACATTAATTTTTTGCCCCGCTCCAATTTTTCTGCTAGATCTAGTTTTTGAGGCGTTTGAAATTCTGTAACTAGTGCCATTATTCTGTAAAAGAAAAATAATGGATCCATCAGTTACGTTTTTGGAGCCATTGCTCTGCTGTTACAGAGTAATGGATCCATGATCCATCAGTTACGCCCTCATCACCTATAAGACCCTGCAATTTTGTTTGCCAGAGACACAGATTCTTGCACTTCATAATCGTCTTCTTTTTCTTCCTCTGAGTCTGAGAGTACAACATAACTACTAGTTCGCTGATATCTCTGAAGCTATGGTGCTGCTCTTCAGGAAAAAATAATATACAGTTGTATCCTGGGAGGCAATTCGTCAACTACCATCACACTCCGGGGCGAATTTTGCTTTAAGGACAAAGATCTTAATCTCGACTCTGTATTAAAGTGTCTGGTTTGTTCTTTCATTCATGTAATTGTAGTTTTTCACAAACATTGTTAGGAATTTCCTATTTTATGATATTTGAGTTTTAACAATCTTAAAGCAAAATTTTTCCTCTATTCTAATAGTTTTTATGAAGATTTTTTACAGGTACTGTTATCATTTCGGAAAAACCAAAAACAAAAACTAACAGTTGAATTTTAACTATTTCAGAAAAAATAGAAACCACACAAATTGAGAATGTCAGTGGAGTGCTCAGTGCTCAAACACCAATGACCCAGAATGTGACTACACAATCGGTTGCGGCACAAATTATCGTTCTTCCACACATATAACTGTGGGAGAAAAACCAGAAAAGTTCAATGAAACTGGATTCAAAAAGTGGCAAGGGAAGATGCAGTTCTACCAGACCACCTTGAAGCTGGACATGTTTCTCACTGAAACTGCCCCAATGCTGGCCCTTATGGATGCGCACTCCGTTGCTGCGGTTGATGCATGGACTCAGGGTGATTATCTATGCAGAAATTACATTCTGAACGGCTTGGTAGACCCGCTATACAATTTCTAGTGTGTCTTCAAGACTTCCAAACTTCTGTAGGGGCCTTTGGAGAAGATGTACAAAACAGAAGATATCGGCTCCAAGAAGTTTGTAGTTGGCAAATTTATGGACTACGAGATGGTTGACTCCAAGACTGTTGTGAGTCAAATTCAGGAACTGTAGGTGATAATGCATGAAATCGCTGCAGAGAACATGACGCTGTGTGAACCATTCCAAGTTGCAGCGTTCATTGAGAAGCTTCCACTTGGATGGAAGGACTTCAAGAACTACCTCAAGCACAAGCGAAAGGAGATGTTTCTTGAGGAGCTGATTGTCAGGTTGCGGATTGAAGAAGAGAATTGCAAGGCTCACAAGTCCTATGAAAATCAATCCATAGAAAAGGCCAACATAGTGGAGTACGAACAGAAGGGAAAAAAGAGCAAGTTCTTGCCACAGGCCTCGAATAAAAAATCTATCGCAAAGAGGTTTGCTGGAAAATGCCACAAGTATGGTAAGTTGGGGCACAAAATCTCTAACTGCCGCAGCAAGGATAACAACCGTGCTGGAACTGGACTGGCAAAAGGCAATGACAAATCCCATGCGCACATTGCTGAGAACTTGTCCACTGGTCTTTCTGACTTGGACCTCTGTGTTGTTGTATCAGAGGTCAATCTTGTAGGGAGAAATGTGCGTGAATGGTGGTATGATACAAAGGCCACCAAGCACATCTGCTCGGAAAAGGAAATGTTCACTTCACACCAGAAGTGCAACAAGAATGAACAGCTATTCATGGGGAATTCTTCCACCTCCAAGATTGAAGGAACAGGGAAGATAGTACTGAAGATGACTTCTGGCAAGGAACTAACACTAACCAATGTGTTGCATGTTCCGGATATTCGAAAGAACCAGATCTCGGGATCTTTGCTAAGCAAGAATGGATTTAGGGTTGTTCTTGCATCTGATAATTTTGTACTTTCAAAGAATGGGGTGTACTTGGGAAAATGGTATGTTAAGGATGGACTGTTCAAATTCAATGTAATGACAGTCATCCCAAAATCTGTTGTTCCCAAAATTAATGAAATTATTCCTGTTGCTTATGTTGTTGAGTCTTCTTCTGTTTGGTATGAAAGACTAGGCCATGTTAATTTCAATTCTCTATGTCGATTAATTAACATGAATTTACTACCAAAATTTAAGGTAGACAACTGCGACAAATGTGAAGTTTGCACAGAGGCCAAACTCACTAAAACTCCATCCCGTTCTGTAGAAAGAAACACTGAAACTCTAGGTCTAATTCACACGGATCTGTGTGATTTAAAATACGTGCAGACCAGGGGCGGTAAAAAGTATTTTTTGACGTTCATAAACGATTGCACAAAATACTGCTATGTATACTTGTTACATAGCAAAAATGAGGCATTGGATAAATTCAAGGAATATAAGCTGGAGGTTGAGAATCAACTTGGCAAATCGATTAAAATCGTTATGAGTGATAGAGGAGGGGAATATGATGCACCGTTTAATATGTTCTATTCTGAACATGGAATAGTTCATCAGACCACTGCTCCTTACTCGTCAGAATCAAACGGTACCGCCGAGTGCAAGAACCAAACTCTAAAGGAGATGATGAATGCATTGTTGTTGAATTCTGGGTTACCCCAGAACATGTGGGGGGAAGCATTGCTGACCGTCAACTATATTCTCAATAAAATACCTCACAAGAAAACTGGCAAGACACCATACGAACTGTGGAAAGGTAATATACCTTCGTACAAGTACCTCAAAGTGTGGGGGTGTCTAGCAAAGGTATCAGTACCTAATCCCAAATAGGTTACAAGAGGACCTAAAACCATTGATTGCATATTCATAGGCTATGCACATAACAGCAGTGCATATCGGTTCCTGGTATATAAATCGGATATACCGGACGTCCATGTGAATACAATAATGAAATCAAGAAATGCCTCCTTCTTAGAACACGTGTTTCCATACAATGATGCTATATATCCCGAACGTACACATCAGCAAGGGAGTGCACGTACCTCAGTTGATGAACTAGGAGATGATAATGATGAACCTAGACGAAGTAAACAGGCTAAAACATCAAAGTCATTTGGTCCTGACTTTGTAACGGCCTTTCTGTTAGAGAATGAGCCCAGAACATTCAAGGAAGCTATGTCTAAGCCTGATGCTTCTATGTGGAAGGAAGCAATCAAAAGTAAAATAGACTCCATTATGCAAAATCATACATGTGAGTTGGTCGATTTTGCCTTCTGGGTGTAAAGCTCTAGGATGCAAATGGATTTTCAAACAAAAATTGAAACTAGATGGTTCAATAGAGAAACATAAGGCGAGACTTTTGGTGCAAGGATTTGGGCAAAAGGAAGGCCTAGATTTCTTTGATGCATATTCCCCAATCAAAAGAATAACTTCCATAAGAATGCTGATAGCTATTGCAGCTCTACGTAACCTTGAAATACATCAAATGGGTGTCAAAACCGCATTTCTAAATGGGGATTTAGAAGAAGAAATATACATAAAACAACCTGAAGGTTACATAGATCCTGGATAGGAAAAAAAGGTGTGCAGGCATGTAAAATTCTTGTACGGACTGAAACAAGCTCCAAAGCAGTGACATGCAAAATTTGACAATGTTATGATGTCAAATGGTTTCAAAATAAATGACCGTGATAAGTGTATCTACATCAAAGATACTCCAAATGGATACATTCTGGTGTGTCTGTATGTAGATGACATGCTCATTATTGGTAATGACATTATCAAACAAACTAAGAACATAGTTGTGGTAAGTTTGATGTGAAAGATTTGGGAGTTGCAAATGTCATACTAGGAATCAAAGTTTCAAGGACGTCTGAGGAAATTACTTTCTCTCAAGCTAATTACGCTGAGAAAGTACTTGAAAGATTTAAGAATTACTCCAATGGGACTGCCAAAAGTCCTGTGGATCCTAGTCTTCACTTGTTCAAAAACACGGGTGACAGCATATTACAATTGGAATATGCATGTGTAATCGGTAGTCTGATGTACTTAAAAAATTGTACAAGATCGGACTTGGCACAAGACCGGACTTGTCACATTCAGTAAATGTACTGAGCCGCTACACAAGTAATCCAGGACGGAGTCACTCTAAAGGAATAATTAGAGTATTGAACTGCTTGTGACATACTCAAAATTATCGGCAGCATTACACCAGATTTCCAGCAGTACTAGAAGGCTACAGTGATGCCAACTGGATATCGGACTTCAAGAACTCGAAATCCACAAGTGGGTATGTCTTCACTCTTGGTGGTGCAGCTGTGACATGAAAATCCTCTAAATAAACGTTACTGGCCAGATCCACCATGGAATCTGAGTTTATTACTTTAGATAAAGACAGAGGAAGCAAAGTGGCTTCAAAATTGTTTAGAGGATATTCCCAAGTGGGAAAAACCAGTACCTGCTATATGTGTACACTGTGATAGCCAGTCGGCTATAGCAAGAGCACTGAGTTGTATATATAATGGTAAGTCTCATCATATCAGAAGGCGACACAAAACTATTAGACAACTAATCTCAAATGGAATAATCTCTATAGAGTATATAAAATCGGCCGACAACCTAGCGGATCCATTTACTAAAGGTTTGTCATGAGAGCAAGTTGTGAGATCATTAAGAGGAATGGGTTTAAAGCCTATGACGAAAGAGGATACTTGATGGAAACCCTACCTAGGATTTGGAGATCCCAAGATCTAGGTTCAAGGGGACAACTAAATCTTGTTAAATCGACGTGAGCACTGAGAAATTAAAATCTCATACCCACTCTTAGGATGATTAAACAGTGCTGCCTGCAAAGGATTATGATAAGCTTGGTTTTTAATTATTCCCATAGCTTTGAAATAAAAGTGGGGCATGGCCGGATACTCTTTATGGGCAATCACCTTGTGTGTGTGAAATGTGGCCGTTTCTAAGAGAATGAAGAGAGGCTACATTCTCCAAGTTCATTCACGATTAAATAGGGTTGTTCAAGGCCAAAATGAACACAACAAGAGAACCTAGTTCTGTGAGGAGATGAAACTGTGTGATAGTTATTGTCTAGGTTCACATCAAAGTTTGGGTAGTTCAAGACATCATGTTCACTACTTGGTCAAGTGAATCTGATGGCTACTCACTAAGGGTGGTTCAAAGTTGAAAAATAATACCATTCCTGATACAGTGATTTTCCGATTGTACTCTCAGAGTCTTTTCTATCATGTCTTTTTTTGTCATGTCTTTTTCTATCGTGTCTGGATTGCATAGTCTGGTAATTTCTATTCATGTACGGGATTGTTGAAAATATTTTTGGCATACTTTTCGACCGGATTCCGGTGGGCTCCGGCCACCGGCGGCGTCGGAAAGTGATTGGATTATGTTCCTCTCATCGAGTACTATTCCATAATGTACCCATTTGCCAAAAACGGTTTCCGTATGAAAGGAAAATGTAGGTCCAAAATTGGGTACTCGAAATGTACTAACTTGGGAATTTGGAGAAAATGGATAGTCCCACATCAGAAGATGGGAAACATTTCTATAGTATATAAGCTAAAGAAATGGAATAAAGGGCGTAGCCCTGGGGTTAACACTAACGTGTAGTGGAGAGAGGATCTAGCCAAAATTACAAACACACGTGCGCATGCGAGCGCCCATCCAGGCCCGTCCTGGCTCCGGCTCCGACTCCGACTCCGACTCCGACTCCGGGCTCGGCCTCAGCACGGCTCGGCTCGGCTTGGCTTGGCTCTGGCCTACATTAATTTTTTTCCCCACTCCAATTTTTTCGATGGATCTAATTTTTGAGGCGTTTAAAATTCCATAACTGGGCTATTATTCTGTAACAGCAGAATAATGGATCCATCAGTTATATTTTTGGAGCCATTACTTTGCTGTTACAGAGTTATGGATCCATGATCCATCAGTAACGTCCTCATCGCCTATAAGATCCTGTAATTTTGTCTGCTAGAGACACAAATTTTTGTACTTCATAATCTTCTTCTTCTTCTTCCTCTGAGTCTGAGAATACAACACAGCTACTAGTTTGCTGATATCTCTGAAGCTAGGGTGCTACTCTTCAGGGAAAGGTAATATGCAGTTGTATCCTGGGAGGCAATTCATCAACTACCATCACAGTACGGGGCGAATTTTGCTTTAAGGATAGAGATCTTAATCTCGACTCTATATTAAAGTGTCTAGTTTGTTCTTTCATTCCTGTAATTGTAGTTCTTCACAAAAATTGTTAGGAATTTCCTATTTTATGATATTCGAGTTCTAACAATTTCTCCCCCGAATTAGGTTCGCCGAACCAGGACAAATTGTGCTTTTGTGTTTGGTGTGGTCTACATTTACTTGACTGTTCATTTTGATTGGTTGTCGTCTCTTGCTCCAAACTTTTACTGCACCAAAATTTTCTGACAACGGGTACTAGAGCAAGAGTTGCTCGAGTTCCTTGGTGAAGGTGACATGTCATATTTTTCTGAAGATCAAACAGTTCGACGGTAAAATCAACTTTAATCACTCAAAGATGGATATGTAGGGAGCATTGGTTCAAAATGGCTTGCATATTGCCCTAAAAGGAGATAAAAGAATGTGGGTAAGCCGAAAAGGGTGGACAACAGGGATGAGATTTGATTAAAATATTTGAGTTTAATCCAGTAGTCATTAGCTTACAAAGTCAAGTACAACTTCCTTGAGGAGAAATGCACGACGAGTTTGTGGGCGAGACTCATAATTTACTATTCGGGATCATCGTTCTGGATCAGATGTCATGGAAGAGAAAACTGTTTTGTTTCTCAATGAAGGAAGCTATTGCTCTAATCACGATCATACAGTGAAATTCAAAAAGGTGTTATCCGAATTAAAGGTGATAAACACACATGATCTCAATGAAGAGGATAAATCTTTTAACTTGATATATTCACTGCCAGATTTGTACGAGCTTTTGATAGCCATCGTGCTACACAGGAAATCTGCCAAGGAGAAGCTCTCAGTGGCCAATGTAATCAAGGGCTTGAAGTATGATGAACTTATGAAGGAAACTCATAAAATATGGTATACTTCTTTGAGTTGCATGACGGTGGAGGAAACTTCAATTGAAAGGAAAAATGCGCAGAAATGTGAGATCCATTACCACCATTGCAGAGGGAAAGAGCATTACAAGAGAGATTATCACAAGTTTTTGAATCAGAAGAATGCCAACGTAGTCACCATCGTTGAATCATGTGATAACTTATATTGTCTTCTTATTTCAAGTTCTAAAGATGTGGATTTTGGCTGGTTTCAAGTTCTTTTCATATTTTCTATGAGAGGGTGATGTTTTCTACTTACAAATCCACAACAGGTTGTTCTGAGAGGATAGAAACTAGTAAAAATTGTGATATAGTGGGTGAGGGGACAATTGAGTGGATATGCCAGATCGAAACTGGTTCATATTAGAGAAGATCATGCATGTTCCTTTGTTGAGGCAGAACCTACTATCCTTAAGATATCTGTAAGCATGCGGCTGCAGGTATACAACTCGAAGTGAAGTTTTATCAGTTTGAGAATATCGTATAAGGTGATGAGGGAAATGAGGGGTGAGTGTTCAGCACAACCTTTACAAACTTTGTGGGAACGAAAAAAGTAGGCCACGTGTTTTAAAGCCCGTCGTTCTGAAAGCATCTTGTCTGTTGCCAACAGAATCACTAAAGGGAGATCACGGCATTCCAATACCGTCGAGAGATAGTGAATACCTCAAGATAGGTGGAGTTTGTGCGGAGGATGGTATCTCCACGTTAACACCTACTGGTGTGTGTCCATTGAGGGGTATATAATTGGAGAAATAACAGGTGCCGGACTAAGTCATTGAATCGTATTGTTTACAAGATGAGAAAAAAAGAGTCTAAAATCTAAATCACACAGGTATGAAAGTAGTTAAAATGCGATCCAAGGGGATATTGTTGGATTTATGTCTTGATATTGAAGGTAATAATTCAATGAATTGATTAATATGAAATATTAAGTCAAGATGAGGGGCAGAATAGTTAATTTTGGAGTTGATTGGAAATTTATTTAACGTCCAAGTTTGGCTTTTACATTACTTGGGGTTCAAGTTTAGCCTTTGAATTATTAGGAAAGAAATATTGAGAGTACAACCTAGGATTTTCTAGATCTCTATAAAATAATTATAATGGCCTCCATGAGAGGTATTACTCATCTAAAAGTTTTCGATGTAAACAACAAAGTATCTTCAAGTGAAGTTTGAGAGACAGATAGATTCTTGGTAAGAGTATTGTAACTCTTATATCGTCTCTAGTTAATTAATATATTGGTTATTCCTTTCATATATTAGTTTTGCCGAATCAGGACAAATTGTGTGCTTTTATTTTTGGTGTTATATATATTTGATTGATTATTCATTGTAATCGGTTGTAGCCTCTAGCTTTAAACTTATGCTGCTCCGAAATTTCCTAATAAGTGGTGGCTGAGAAGAGAGATTTGTGGGAGGCTTTGAAGGTAATTCATCTACTCTCACATGCCGTTTTTTTTTCTGACCGAAGGGGATTCAGATAGTATTGCCGATCAAGTGCAAAGTGGTGGTTCTTGAAAGTGACCCCGGGGCGGTGAATTAGTCTTGCTCTCAATAATACCAAATTCGAAAAAATATTATTATTTAAAAAATATACTTCCAACGAAATCTCACACAATGCAACTAATAGTAAACAATATATATATATATATATATATATATATATATATATATATTGCAAACGGGTATGTTTGCACAAACCCGTTACAAACAGCGATCACAGAGTTGATCATGATCCAACGGTTGTAATCTCCCCCACTCAAACCTCTCTCCATCAACTTAAGTTGTGAGGGGGGTATTTTAGGGATTTTACCTTAATATACTCCTTCACACCCTCTCCTTCTCACTCTCTTACTCTCCTTCATCTCTCTGTCACTTCTACTGCACCTAAACGAAGCCCAAAACAAAAACCCTAACCCCCAACCCCGAAGCCCCAACTCTCCTTGATGTTATTGTTATTATTATTATTATTTTTTAATGATGATGATGCTGATTGTAGCAGCTGTTGCTGTTATTGATGAAGTTGTATTTTTTTTTTTGGGTTAAATTTTTTCACTTAGACCGTTGTTTGAAACAACGGCTTAAGCATAACCAAAATTTGAGCCAAAAAGTCTTGCTCTTGACTTGAATTTGTCTTTTTGAACAACTGAAGTCGTTGTTTCAAACAACAACTTCTTATAACCTAGGTCATTGTTTGAAAAAATGACTTAAGGTTAGTTGATATTTGAGCATATGTCAAAGTAAAAGTTATACTAGGGTTATTAGCGGATAACCCCATGAATTATATGGTCAATGCAACTAACCTCCTAAATTTTGAACTCATTCTCGTTTTTTAAAAAGATTAATACTTTTCTCTCTTCCTCGTCAAGCCTTCTCATCGCAAACCTCAATTCACCTCTTTTCTCCATTTCGAAACCCTGACTAAAGGCTAAATACTTTTCAACCCAATAGTCCACATGGGCATTTGATTAATCAATCTAAAGTCGTATATGACTCAAAAGGAAAAATCTCTATTGGAGCCTACCGTCCAAACAAATTTAAAAATCCAACCATCAGATTACTTTTTCCACAATTCGTGCCATAGCTTCAACAATAAAGAGTTTCAGCTCCTTTCCTCTCTATACAGAAAGAGATCACTAAATTAGGTCTTTGAAAAAAGAAAGATAAAGGAGAACTATTTGTGGTTGAGGAATTTGAGCTTGGAGTCCCCACAATTAGAATCAAGAATAAGGTTTTCATATGAAGAAGAGGAGGATATTTTTTACACTGTTCACGGAAAAGGAATGTATAGTGTGTCATATGGACTTTTAACCGAAATCCTAGAAGGAATCATCTCTTAGGGAGTTTTCTGTTAGAGATCATGAGAGATAATAACAATGAGAAATTAGGGTTATGGTTAATATCCCTACTGCTTGAGATATTATACCCTGATTACCAGAATTAGAATAATCTCAGGCATTACCACAAGACCAGTATATATGGGATTAAACTGGGTTTAGGGTAGTGGGCTTCATACCCAGTCAACCCAATCCAACAATTAACAGATAACACATGAAAGCACCTGTTGTCCCATAGAACATTATACACAATAATATTGTGTAATATTGAGAATATATCTATATATCCAATAATCTCCTTCTATATTCTCGATATATTAGGCAATGCCCTGTTATATCATTGGAGCACAAAAGAATGTAGTTCATAGACTAAATCAATTATAACTCGAATAGTTCAAATGAGACTAAACAAAAATAACCAAATAGTTCAAAGAGCATATCATAACAGAATAGTTCACAATGACTGAACCAACTGGAAAAATCTGTTATAGTTTCAAAATCAACCAAAGCAATAAACTTCAAGCACAAAATAGGAGTTTTAAGCTCATGAACACAAGAGTCTTAAACTCAATATAATTTTTAACAAGCAAGTGACAAATTTATTTTCGAGAGAAATAAACCGAGCTCTATCCTTGCAAACTGCTTTATGTTACTCCTCCATTTAAAGCAAATTATTATTTTGAAATCTATAATGACATATTCACTCCTCCATCTTTGCTAGCTTCTTGAAAACAAGAATATCAAGAGACACATCTATAAGAATTCCAATGAATTTCACAAAGTATCTAGTTCCACAAAAAAATTTAGTACAATTCATAATTAGCTTAGCAAAAATATAGCGCAAGAATCACAATCAAGTTTCTTTAACAAAATAAAGAACAAGAAATATTATAGTTTCTACACAAGAACTATACTATGTTTCATATTGAAATGATAGAACAGTAAAATCAATTATGGCTAATTTTGAATCATCAAAATTGGAATGAAACGTGAATCTATAAAAGAGATATATCATCAAAATTGGAATGAAATTATATATTAACAAAATTTACTTAGAACTTTTCAAAATATCTAAAGCATGCCAACTGCTTAAAATTGATGCTTAAGTTTGAACTTCTCTATAGCTGCAATTGGATTCTAATTTTGAAAACAAGTAGGATGTTAAAAGTTTTGGCTCAATAGCTTTTAACTCAATTTCCCCCACAGTTTTGATATTTAGATCACTTTCAAGTCTCTTAACAAGAGCATTAGCCATATTTTATCTCAATTGTACTTTATTTATGAGAAAGTTCAACTAGGCTTCTTTCAGCCTTGATATACTCCTCTAACTATTATAGAGTGAGTTATGAGTTACAGTGCATTGTAGCTTGATAGTAGACGAATATAATTAGAGAGTTACTTAAACTTCATAATGGATGACTAGAAACAAGTTCTTCAATCCACTTAGCATCTTCCCCTGCAGAGGATAACACATAGAGGTATAATGTCATGGATGATAGCACGGTGCCTGTTTGCCTTTTAATTTTCATAACATTTTTGTTCCTCCTAATGTAAACACATATCCACTAGTTATCGACTTTCACTAAATTCTGAGCATTATAATGCATCAGATCATCCATTCGATCATGAAGGATGACTATAGTAGCACAAAGCAAACTCTTGAGTACCTCTCAAGTATCTCATTAGCTTCTTAGGGCTCTCCAACAGATCATACCTACCTCAAAGGCTATGTCTGTTAGTGCACATCTTTATATATATATGAGACTTTCAATAAGTTTAAAATGATCTAACTGTCTCATAGTTGCACCAACATGAGGTGTCAACCTTTATCATAATCATAAGGTGTTTCAAAACACGCTTTTAATCACTAGCTATATCCACACTTTGGTACACATTATTGATTTGGTGAGTTTGACTAAGGATTATCCCTTGCCAACCAAAACTCACCCTTATACCTAATATGGTGTCCACAACACCTAGGTGTTTCATATTGAATTCTTTGGATAGCACAGTTTAACTTCATTTATAATAGAGATGTCACTTCCAATCAACAAGCATGTCAACAATATACAAATAAATGAAGACAATTATTTTGACTCCCCACATATTTAAAGAAATTTATACGAATTACTTGATTCAAATCTAGGCTCTTTAAAATTTTGTCAAATTATTTGTGCCTCAATTTTAACATTTTTAATATCTAATACCCTGAATTTTTATTAAATGTGAAATTGTTGATTTTACGTGTTGTGCACGTGCAAATTTGTGTATAAATATTTTCTTATGAAATAATTTTTTTATAACATGAGCAAATAATTAATTTCTTTCCTTCTCTTTTCTTTTAAGCCCATTTTTAGAAACCTAAATTTGTTTTCTAAATAAAGCTCAACCTAATGAATTAATTTTTTTTTTCTAAAAGCCCACTATTTTAAAAGCCCATGAATTAATTACCTTTTAATTAACTTGTCATGTAGACACATATTTTTTTTGTAGACAATTAATTAATTTATAATGTACAACTTTAATTAGGGGGACACTAGCTGGGACACGTGTTTGCACGTGTGTGCTGTGCACACCTTTCTTGGCTGGATTGCATGAGAGAGAGAGTGGGGGTATGGATTAGTGGAGTGGTGGTTTTTGTGTTCATGGGTGGTTGCTAAAACTTCCCATTGTATCATAGCCATTCATTTACAACCATCTAATGCAATCAACACTAAGAAATATTTTGAAAAGAAAGAAAACTATATAGGGGAGTAAAAGATTGAGAGAGAGAGTAAAAAGATTGAGTGCTTTTAGTGTGTGTGTTTTTGGAGGCCGGCTATTACAACCCACGGCAAGGAGAGGCTCGGTTTCACCAAGTGCAAGGTGGAGGAAACATTGTGGTGGCTCATTCTAGGAGAAGAAGGACCAATCGTGTTCAAGGAGATTCTAGGAGTTTTGTAGTATTTTCTTCAAATAGGTGGGTGTTTTTCTATACTTCTAATGTTAGACATCATGATAGGAATTTTGATACATATGCATGCTAAAAGAACTAATAAGATAATCACTTGTGGACTTTAAAAAGGACTTGCTAGACGAATGAGTAAATGCTTGATGAATTGCGTACTATTGGTTATAATTCATGTTTAATGTAGTTAAAGTAACTTATTGCCATGAAATTATGAAATTAAAACCATGTAATTGTAGAAAAATATTCATGTTTTGGTTAGTAGATGAATTATTAAATTTTTGTGCTTATTGAACCATTGTAATACTTGCTCAAGGAATGCAACCTTGATCAAAAGTATTGTGAATAAAGAGGGAAAAACAGAAATCTACACTTTTTAATAAAGTCTTAATGCAAGGAGTTGAGTAGAGGATTTGTTTAAGTGGAAATTTGCAATTTGTAAACATAGAATACAAATTAGAGTGAAAATACTTGTTTTAATGTCAAAAATCTATCCATGATCTACCCTAAATTGCAACCTGGTGCAATCGACAGTCGACCGAATTAGAGTCGACATTCGACTGTCAGGTAATAAATTTCTGATTCTAGTTGTAGAACAGTCGACTGACTGTATTGTAACAGTCGAATGCCTTGACTATTGGTTTTTGAGTTTTAAAATCTTTGCAGAACAGTCAACCGACTGTATTTTAACAGTTGACTACTCTGAGTATTTGTCTTCGAGTTTTAAATTCTCGCAGAACAGCCGACTGGCTATGTTTTGACAGTCGACTGCCCTGAAGTTCAAATGATATCCAGTTTTCATGAGATAATTTTCTATAACCTATGGCCTAGTATATTTGAGACTATTTTTGCAAGAAAGAACTTACTATAAATCGTTAGCTTAAATTGTCTTTGGATAAAGAAAAGTGTATTGATTAAAAGATGATTTGAAAAGAGTTTTGATAATGAAAGAAAACTGAAAGTATGAATTTTAGATTTAGTATTGATAAAATGAGAATAAGGGAATTATATGGAAAGAATGAACTATTGAATATGACAAATTGAATTTCTTTGTTTATGCATGATATTGTACATGAAATTGGAATTTTTAATGACATGATGAGTTATGAAGGATATTATGAATATGAATATACAAATGCTATGAACATGAAAAGGAATATTATTGTTAATCATGGAAAAAGATCTTATGAGTATGAAAAAATCGGTGTTGTAATTATGAGTTAAAATTACGAACTAGGGTATAGCTAAGCCTTATACCGGCAATGAAAGAAATGTTGAGATGAAATTTGAAATGAAAAGACCAAGATTTGGGTCATGATAATTGATTGAATAAGACTGGTATAGTGGAAGTGCTAACCCTAAGGGATTGATTTTGTTCATGATTCAATTAAATTACGGACTAGATACATAGTGAAGATATGATGAACGTAAGAGACAAACATGAGTATGAGGGCCATTGGATTGGCGGCGCGAGAGTATTTCATGGATGTCCCATGATGCGTCATGATTAGGGCTCGGATACTACTCCAGAGTACCATCCCGGTGGCGACGCTTATGGGGTGATCGAATGACTACGGGTGGTGTCACATTTATGGTAGGAGGTGAATTATCACAGGATGCCTGCATGATGAGTCATGTGTCTGTGCACTGGGATTCTCTCCAGGTCGCCTAGACGTGAGTTCATAGTTCATAGAATGCCTAAGATACTTACCGTAGTTACAGTAGTAGATTAAGTCATGGCGAGGGATTGAACCCTACAAAATGAAAAACGATTAAGGGCTTGCCCTCGGACCTATGTAGTATGGGCTGCATAGACTCTGAATAAGTGCGCATTAGTGTCATATAATGTAAACAACTGCATTAAGGACTAAGTGTACATCACAACACGACATCAACAGGATAGTCCCTTGTAGTTTGTCTTGTGATCAAGTTTGTGGTTGTTCAAGTATGGAAAACCTTTATACTGTTTCCGGCATAGAGAGGATGGCCGTGTATAATATTTCGTCAGTTGAATGAACTGACGCGCACACAGTTTTATATGCAGGGTAAAGAGGTTGGCAAATTGAAGTATACATGCTGCTCAAAGATTGATTTAAATGTTGTATATTTGTTTCATGTAATTACTGTAAATTGTTTCTGCTGTAATAATGTACTGTATAATGTAACTCTGATGTAAGAAAATTTTTAATTTCCTTGTAAAATTGTAAGAAAGAAGTGTAAAGATCATGTGGAACTTCGAATTCCGACTGTTTTGGAATTCGGGGTGTTACATAATATATAAATACACACACACACACACACGTAATAATTTTACCAATTTGTAAACCTTGTTCACTAAACATATTAGTGCAAGCTTTTCTGTACAAAACTCTTTAGTACAAAATTTTTCAATACAAAGCATCAAGTACAAAACTTTTAGTACAAAACTATTTAAATATCTTTCATGAATAATTTTTTTTTTCAATAGATGTAAGAGCAAGAAGAATACTTATTGTAGCAATATGATAGACATGTGAGTAGACTTCAAACAAATCTTCCCCACTTATCAGTCAATCCTTTAGCTGCTAAAATTGCATTAAAATTGCTACTGAACATTTCAAAACTAACCTTGTAACACCCCGCAAAATTGGAAATTACAATTTTGCCCCTGGGTGTTACGCACGTATATTTTGTAATGTGTTTCACTACATATTTTGGATTCGTACTATTTATACATTTTCCGTATTGATTTCAGTCAAAATATAATATTTCAATCTCTGGAATTTACGTGCTTTATACGTGTTTTGATGCACGTGTTTCCACCACTACGTATAATATTTTCTATAGGTTTAAATTATTTATTTTTATGTATATAAATCTATTTTATAAAACGAAAATTTATTTTCCCCTTGTTTTGATTAAAATGTATTTTTCGACTTTCTGCACGTATAATGCACGTGCTTTCTACGTGCAGTGATTTCATCATGAAATATATAAAATTGGTAAATATGATTTTCTCATATTATTTTGATTATATTTTAATAATTTTTCGTTGATAAAATCGATTTTTCGCATTTCGAAATTTTACGTGCAACGCACGTATTTCGGTCCGCGTATTTGTGCATACCCGTTTTCAAAATAAATTTTTAAGTGTGTGTATTTATTTTATTTGTGCACAATACATTTTGATTTTAATAAAACTATTTTCACTAACATATATAGTATATATATTCGTATTTATGATATATGATACATAAAAATAGTATGGTGGCTTAAAAGTGTGAAATGTGTTTTAGTGGAGGCCCACATGGACAGAGAACATCACTTTAATTGCTGTGGTGTATGGGCTTTTTTTTTGTATTGGACTTGATGTGGTATTATGGTGTATTGGTAAATGGATGGAATAATTGAATAGTTGATATGGAGAGAGGGCCCACGGAGGATTAATAGCACAGCACCTATGTGCTGTGCCTGTGCATTTGCCATGTTGATGTGGCAAATTTCTTCATGGGGCCGGTCCTGGAGTAAGGAAGGAGAACGGTTTGGAGTTGGGATTTTAGAGTAGTGGGGAGAGAAAGAGAGTGAATGAGAGTTAGTGTGAGAGAAGTGGGGAGATGAAAAGTGAGGAGTTAGGGGAGTTATGAAATGGGAAGAGGTGAGAATTAAAAAGAGAATTAAAATGAGAAGTTATTAGGTGGGGGATTTTGCAATATAGTCCCTAGCATTGTCCTATAAATAGCAACTCATTTCTCATTCTTTTTCACACCAAAAATAAAATAAATAAGAGAAAGAGAAGAATAAAAGAAAGAGAGTGAGGGTCTTTTTGGAGGAATTGCTAGAGGAAGTCATTGCTAGGGGAAGAGAGCTTGCTAGGAGGAGGAGCCATTGCTAGGAGTTGTCTTGGAGCTAGAAGAAGTGTCACATCTTTCCTTCAATTGTTCAAGCTTCAATAAGGTGGGTGACCCCATACTTTCTAATTTAGAATAATACATGCTAAGTAATAAATAATGAGTAGTATGGAATTTCTTATATGATTTATGCTATGGTATGAGTTGAGAATGATAAGTAGTTCATGTATGATTAATAAATTAAATCATGTTAGGGATTAATGAGAAAAAGGAATTGATTGATTATTTATCATACATTAGCATGCTATTTAATGAATAGTATAAGTTTAATATGATAATTAGAAAATAAATTCATGCTTTTGTGTATGTTAAATTGTAGAAATATTATTGTTGATTAAGAAACAAAACATTGTCATGTTGCTTAGAAATGAGAACAAAAAGTAAGGAGAAACTTTCATTAGCTTGTTAATGTGTAAATGTCGAAACTAGTAATTATGAGATTATTGGAAGAGATTTCATTATGGTTAAAAAGAAATTTTTCTTTTAGTAAAGTGGATGCTTTCTTACTTTCTAGTTGTAGAA
The DNA here is from genome assembly GCA_017893485.1 of Hemerocallis citrina. NCBI lineage: Eukaryota > Viridiplantae > Streptophyta > Magnoliopsida > Asparagales > Asphodelaceae > Hemerocallis > Hemerocallis citrina. Next base: position 309,683,258 of record CM030360.1, read on the forward strand.
ATACCATGATAGAAATTATAAATTAGTTTTGTGAAAATTCATATAGAATTTTGGAAAGAATTATTGTATTGGTAATAATTATCCATAACAAATATTTTTAATAAATTTATTAGCATAAGGGCTAATATTATAATTATATTAAACATGGTACATCATTTACGATATGCAATAATTTAGTTTAAATTCCGGGATGTTCATGTTTATTTAGTACTTTGCAATATGGTTCATAATTATTTTAACATATGGGTACATATACATTATTTCAAACCAATTGATACCTTCAGGAATGTTATATTATAAGCATGTATATGATTATAATAACTAGTATCATACACGTGCACACGTGCACGGGGGAAAATTGAAGGATGATGAAAAGGGTAAAAAGAAAATAATTTCCGAAACTGATCCACCGTAGAAAATATTTACCCGACTGGTCCACTTTTGAAAATATTTACCAAAGTCAGTCCATAACTGGTCCACTTTCGAAAATATTTGGCCTAAGTACCCAAGCAAACTGTAGCAAACTAGTTGTTCGGCTACTTGTGCATTGTATAATGTAGTCTTCATAATTACTACAAGGTTTATATGTTTTAAGAAGAAATGTAAAGTATTACTTTTGTGAAGTGATTTTCTTGAAGAGAATTTTACTCTTATTTGTTCGAAGAATATTCTGAGTAAAGTAAGACATTATAATGGCTTGATTTTATTATGAAATCTCATGTGATAGAATTGTGTTCTTAAAAGAAATTATTCCTTTGCTTATAAAGAATATGAACGGATGACTACATAATGAATAATGATGAGACTATGATTACTTGTGATTAAGTTGAAAGAAGAAATTATTTTAAGTTAAGACATGATTATTAAAGGGTATGTGTACCCATATTTTTCTTGTACATGAAAGATTATGATTAAGAATTAGTAAGACTTCGGTTACCGGTAATTTTGAAAGAAAGAATTGATATGATTTTGAGATAATGCCGTCGGGCGATCTCGTATTTTGTGAATAAATCCGGTATGAGGTAAAACTGATTCTAGGGTGATAACATATTCATGTATTTAACTAAAAATAATTAGGCACTTAAGTGAAGATGTAATGGACTTGTGCAAACGTAAATGAGTGCTTCTATATAGTCGGCGGTGGACCTCCGTGGCTATAGACCCAGTTGGTGGACTGTGGTTGCCCCATAGGAGATGGACTGTATTTTATCCGGGACTTAGGGTAGTCGACGGATGTTTACCATACTCCAAAGAATATATATATACCGGGGCTAGAGGGGCATTTACGGGATTATTCTCACGATATAATAGCCAGGGAGGCTGGGATCTGTTATTATAGCCAGGGAGGCTAGCCAGGGAGGCTGAGATCCGTATCTGTGAAATAACTCTAAAACTTGTTTTATTACTGGGTAGTCTCATGGCGAGGGATCGAACCCTTCAATGTGGAGTACGTAGGCGCTTGCCCTCAGACCTATGTAGTATGGGATGCATAGAATCTGAACAAGTGTGCATTAGTGTCATCCTAGTGTAGAATTGTGTGCATTAGGCATTAAGACATGACATACACTTATGTTTAGAATATTCACTTTTGACACTTTACTTGTTCATTCAATCTTTTTGTGATTTGTTAAAGTATGAGATCGTTATACTATTCCCGACATAGAGAGGATAGCCGTGTATAACATTTCGTCAGTTCTAAGTAACTGACGTGCCCACAGATTGACATGCAGGTAATGGACTATTCATGGAGTTATAAAGTGGATATGCTGTTGCTGTTTAGAAGTTAAAGATGTTGCAAATGATGTTAAAGTTATACTAGTTGTATTTCATTGTTGTAATCTTTTAGTCTTCTGCTGTGTAAAAACTAAGTGTAAAGGAACTCTGATGTATTGTGAATAAAAAGTTTTAACACTACAAACCAAACTGGCTATAACGGCGTTTTTATCCCGGCGTTGAAGTCAAACGCCGGGATAGAGAACATTGTTTTCTTTTTTTAATTAAATTGCATAGCTATGACGGCGTCTAGGAACATCGCCGATATAGAGGGGAGATATCCTGGCGTGTATATTAATACACGCCGCAATACCCCCTATCTATTTCCCAGATCCATCCCGTCCCATTGTTTATTTCCCCTAATCTCTCTCTCTCCTCCTCGCTCCATTCTCGCCCCTCGCCGCCGCCGGCTCTCTCCCCCTTGCCTCTTCTATCCCGCCCCTTTTTTCATTTCCCATGTCCTCTTCAAAACCATGCTCGACTTCCCACTCGGCTTCGAAAACCCTCGAATTGTCTTCTTCTTCTTCTTCCTCCAAAACCCTAGATCGAACTCGAAGCTGCGGAAATTTTGATCCGCATTCTGAACCCAACCCCGACCACCACCACCGCCCTTGTCGCCTCCCTTTTCAGCCGTCCTCCACTATCTCCCTCCCCCGCCGTCGTCCTCCGTCTCCACCGTCGACGACATTCGAGTCTTCAGGTAAAAATTAATTTAATGTTAATTAGGGGTTTTAGGGTTGTTTGAGGGTTAATTTTGTTTTGGGATTTGTTAGTTTTAGGGTTTCTTCACAAAATTTTTAACTGAATTGAATTGATTTTGTGCACTTATAATGCTCAATGATTAGCTATACTCTTTATTAATTTGAAGTTTGTTTTTGTTCTAGGATTATGCCTAGGAGTCTTATGGTCAAGGAGGTATATATTCATGCTTCAAGTTTTTGTTTTTGTTTCTGTTCAAATTAGTCAAAAACACACCCAAAAATTTTTTCAAAAATGGAAGCTTTATTCTTTACTTGATTCTTAAACTTGGTTTTGTTTTGGTAAGATTACTGGTGAAACTGTTGGGGAGTCAAAGGTTGTGACAACCATGCATCAAAGGAAGGCTGAAATGGCTCGCCATTCTGATGCCTTCATTGTCTTGCCTGGTATAATATCTCTCTCTTTGTGTACATTTTATAAATTTTACTCGTGTAGTTTATGTTTAATTTGTGAAGGTTTATAACTGTTGATTTGATCATATTATTGTTTATGGTTTTTGTTTAATTTATGAAGGTGGGTATGGTACACCAGAGGAGCTCTTGGAAGTGATAACATGGGCTCAACTCGGCATCCATAACAAACCAGTGAGTGATCTTTGATTTTTAACCCAAGTCACCATTTCAGTTTTGTTTCATTATCTCCTAATAAAACCATTAACATCACTAATGTAATTTGAAAATTTTGCACATCTGTTTGCAGGTTGGCTTGCTGAATGTAGATGGGTACTACAACTCCCTCCTCGACTTCATCGATAAGGCTGTAGATGATGGCTTCATCCAGCCCTTTCAGCGCATCATCGTCATCTCCTTGCCATATGCCAAAGAGCTTGTCCAGAAATTAGAGGTTAATAATGTGCTCAAATATACATATAAACTGTTAGTTATTGACTTATTTATTAGTCTTCTAATTCTACAATTTGTATATCTTGGAGGCTTTGGAAATTAGTGAATGAGGGCTTACATATATTTTATTTATTGAATATTATGGATTGATTTATAAATGTATATGTCACTTCTTTAATTTAGTTTTAGTTTTCAGAGAGTTCTCAGAATTTCAATACTAATATAACTAACATGATGAAGTTGATTATTCTTCAGCTTTCACCTTGATCATGCTGCATCACTACCTTACTTTTTTTAACAAATTGGAACAGACTAAATAACTAGAAGACGATGCATCTCTTACATTAATCAAATGAGTGCTTGCGTTGTATTCAGTGAAAATCTGCTTGCGTTAAGAATTTTCTTTAAGAAGTTAAATAGAATTTATAATCTTAATTGTTTAGAAGGATAGTTAATGATTTTGTAAATCTTGGTCATTGTCCTATGAAGTTATCTTCAATGTTATATGCCTTGTAAGCTCAAGAATGTTGCCATTTTACCTTTTTGGGTTAAAGAAAGAATGACCAAGAAGCAGATCAACTTATGGAATATTCCAGTATTGCCTAATGTTCAACAAAGAAGCAGATCAACTTATGGAATATAATTGTGTTGATATTGTCAAAAGCATGAAGCCTATATGAAGTATTGCCTAATTCGTAGAGATTATCAGTTGTTCTTTGCATCTTTTCTTTATTGGAGAGGGGAACACGTTTTAGTTATTCACAATTTAAGTGAGATGCTAATGCTTCCTTATTTAAACTTTGTGTTAAGATTCACAATATGAAGAGTGCATCTTGTAAGCCAGTCTTTACTTGCATTTTACTTTATTTCTAAGACAACATAGAAACCTAGACTTGTCTTGGTAGTTATTATCTCAAATGAAGCATGTCCTTCTCTTGCAGGTTCAGCTCTTCTAGAAGTGGTGTAGGAACAAGTGCTACCACATCTGGTGGTCATACCTGCACCTGCATGCAGCAAATGCTCACCTTATTGCTGACTGCGAAGTTTGCTTACCAGGTTATAGATTAATTCCAATTGGATATAATAGTGAATTTATAATCTGCTTTACCTGAGAAAAAACTGGATGCCCAAATTTGGACTTTCTTTTCACTTTTTGGTTCCCTTTGATGCTATTTTATTTTGTCTACTATATCACCCTAATAACAACCATGGGATTCAACAATCTATCTTAAATTCAGTCTATGTGAGTGTAACTATCTTGTCGATTGAGAAGCCATATTTGCGTACTAAAATCCTTAGAACTTTTTTGGAGGCAGGTTGTTTTGTGCCTTGTTGAAAAAGTACAGGAAAAGTTAAGGTTTATCAACCATTCTTTTCTATAAGTAATGGCACTAGATAATGAAGCAAGCATAATTTTGTAATTATGTCCTAGCCCTACTGTTATAGAGTTTGATTCTACTGTGCCCTTGAGAAACTATGATTTGCTCAATATTTATGTATCAGATAAGCCTACAAAGATAGATTTTTTTTCTTAAGTTATTTCTATACCGACCTTCATAAAATAGATACAATTTCATGAGTTTTGCATGTGCTGCACGTGCTTAAAATTCAAATCATGTTAATATAGTCTATGCATGTTTCAGGAATTAGTAAGATATTGTTAATTTTGACAATCTTGCTGATTGAAATTCTATCCTGCCGATTTCATTGTCAATACATATATAGGATCTTGCTATTCAACGGGTCTGCGTGGTAAGCATTCCTGTGTGGAGAACACAACGAGACACCACTGCCCTATATGAGGTACATGTTCATTACATATTTCCCCTTTGACGTCCTTTTTTATTTTTATTTTTATTTTTTTTTTGAAGTTTGAACATTTAATAATGTCCAAACCTCTACTGCAGAAGGAGACACGTATATTAAAATGTGGACAAACAATACATTCAGAATGTTTTGAGGAAATGGTGAATCATGCACAGTGAGCCCCTTTTGATATTATATATTTTGTTATTACATTATTGTCTTCTAATTTGGTTAGAACTTTTTGGGATTTAAAAGAATAATTGTCTTTTATGCTAAACCTTTGGTTATTTTTCTTCTTTTAGTATATATGCATGCCTGATTTGCAGCAAAATTGATGAATGCGACACTAGTTTTTCCTTATTTAGATCATTCTTCATTTTGGAGTGATCCAAGGTATTGAGTTCTTACTGGTTCATTAACTCTATTTCTTTAAGAAATCTTTTGGATTTAAACGTGATTCAAATTATGTCTTTCACAGCGAATTTAAAGATATATTTAACTGGACGCACTTCGTGAATACGTTGAAAGATGACATTCATATAGTAGAGCACCTACTAGCTAAATATGCAGAAATCACTCCTACCATAATAAAACCGAGGTCTTGGGCTCAGGTATATACCTTATACACCTAGTTATATATCCTGTTAAATTACTATGGTGTCCATCAATTTCGATTTAATAGTCTATTGAAGGTTCTTTTTTCCCTCTGTACGCTTCTTATTACTCAACAGATTTGGCGGAAATTTTGAAGAAGAAAAAGGTGGTGGCGTACACTCACGCTGATGCTCGACTTGTCAATAACGGCCTTGATTCTCCCATTCAAAAACATCGGTGCCGTGCATGCTACAAAGCACTTTCTTTCACTCCTGAAATTGAAGAACTTGCTTTCACCATAATTTCGAGGCTCCGAGTTAAAAATAATCACCATCTTGCACTTCATCTCAGGTTCTTTTATTAGTTGAGACCTTAATTGATTTTCTTAATTTTAAAATTTGACTTTTTGTGTTTATATATATCATCCTACATATAACCCTGCAAGGACTTGATATTTTGATATGAGTAGTGTTATGGTAACTACTTTGTGCATTGCTTTTATTCCATACCTAACGTGCCATTATCTCTATTCGATCATGCTGATCCCTAGAAATCCAGGAGGAGAATGAGATTTCACGCAATTAAGAAGTGGAGTAAAATAAGCATACATCATTACCCTTTTAATATACCCCATAAAATCTTAAAATTACACACCAAAATTGACCAAAACATTCTCATCTCCTGCCTATCCAATGGGGGCATTTTTTGTACTTTCAGGAGGGGTGTATCGATCATATAACTTAAAACTTTATAACGGTTAACTTATATCAAAGTATCAAGATTTTTGGGCTCAAACACTAGAAGTATTTTGGGATTGAAATATTAAACACTCATTTACTTAATTGAGTGCAGTTGCTCTCTAATGGAAACATGTATAAATATTGTTTGTTGCTTTTTAGTGAAACCATATATAAACGTTGAGCTGTAAACGTTAACCCCTGAAAATTTTCTATTTGCTTGAAGCTGTAATACTGGACGCAGCTGTTTCTAATGCCCTTCGTACTACTGTATTTGGTTCAGCAAGCTCAGCAGGAGTCTGTTAAAGAATCAATTATAATAAGAAAAGTGAAATTTAGCTCTTTACAAATGAATCTTAATAATCCATTCAACAGTATCAAAGATAAAAGCTTACTATGAACCTTTTCATAAATGTTTATTGTCTCAGGTGAGGCTCCAGCTGAAAGAAGCAGATTCACAACATCCAAATGTTCTCCTCTGGCTGCATGATGGAGAGGCTGGATGCAAATGAAGACAGAGAGTCATTGATCAAGGATTAATCCCATAAAATAAAAATAAAAACTGTAGGGTATTTGAGGTTTCAGGCAGCCTTACTGTGTCGCCTTTAGCATCGGTGGTAGTTTGTCGGATTTGGACTTTTTTAAAAATGTTTTGTAGGAATTATATCTATGTTTTGTAATAACTAAGTGTTGTACAACATATACATTTGATACTCGTTGTGTGACAGTTTATATTTGTTACATATTTTGTTTTCTATTGAGTTGTTTTTTGTGATGTGTGACTTTTGGTTCTTGATTATGATACTATTGATTTACCTGATTTGCATTTAAATTTAATATAATTAAAAGTATTTGTAATATGCGATTAATTACTGGATTTTTCAATTGAAAATTTTATATAAAAAAACCCCTATCGCGGCGTTTACCACGAAACGCCGCAATAGGTACTACAGCTTCTCAGCCCCCTCTATTGCGGCGCTAGGCCAGCGCCGCAGTAGGGTACCAACACCAGTATTTTTAATCGTGGTGCTATAGCGGCACTTGGAAAAAGCGCCGCTATAGCTATTTTTTAAAAAACGAAACGCTCCTATAACGGCGGTTTGGCAACGCCGTTATAGGTGGACACCCTATAGCGGCGGTGTCCGAACACGCCGCGATAGCCTATATGGCTATAACGACGCTCGTTCTAACGGCGCTTTTAGCGGCGATTTCAAAAGCGCCGTTATGAGCTATAACGGCGCCAAAAAACGCCGTTATAGCCTTGTAAAAGCGCCGCTATAGCCTGTGCGGTTTGTAGTGTAAATTCCTTGTAAAATTGTACGAAGTGAAGTAAAGATCCTGTGAAATCTCGAATTTATCCTTATTTGAAATTCGGGGCGTTACAAACCTTCTTCTATAAAACCCCACTTACTTACTATAGTTTTAGCCCATTTCGGCAAATAAACTAAATTAAAATATTATTGTTTAACAACAAATTCATTTCATTATCTACTAAAGACTTTTCTTGGCTCATCTGCCATTAAAATTTTAAGTGTCAGTAAGGCTAGTTCTTAATTTTAAGTGTGAATTATTGACCGTACCTGTATGATTAGATAATTTCATACATTTATCTTTGATGAACACATCCTCAAAGAACTCTGCAAGTTTAGATTCTTCTAATACAAATTAGATAGATTCAACATTTGTCCATAGAACTACATTATGCACTTTCTAAGCACACACAAATATTTGTTATAGGTCCTACTTTAGGTCTTATAGGGTCATGTACTCTAACAAATGAACTGCACCACATGTTTTCACTTTAACAAAATTATTTGTCTTTTTATCCCATAATCTACAAAGTGTATTCAATTTAGAGTGTAGTAACATATTAAAAATATGATTAACAATACAACATCACCCATAATTATACAAAGTCAAACAACAGTCGATAATATAACTGTTTGATTCTAACTTTTATCAATATCGTTTTGACTGTGGGGTACCATGCCCTACATCAATAAGAACATTTCTTTCCCTAAGCCTAAGCGTAAAACGGAATAGAGTGCACTAGATTTTATGCCAAATGCAAACTTCTCTTAAATTATTAAAATATTTTCACCACCTCTATCAAATCTGAATCATTTAGATCTTAGCATTTAACTATATTTTTAATTCATTAAAATAACGAGTGTTTTATTCTCCATATATATATGAAAAACATTCAATAATCATCTACATTGGTGATTAAATACTTCTGACCAATCATTATCTCATATAGTCACAAAGTTACTGAGATCACAAATATCAGAATGTATTGACTCAAGAAGTTGTGTGCTCCTAGAGATCATACTAAAGGATTTTCTAGTGATCATAATCTGAGCACAACTTTCATATTTTTCATATTTAATGAAGTGTCATTTAGCAGAGTTATGAGTTTTAACAATGACAACCAATTTAACATATATAGTTCACATGTCCTAGCCTGTTATGTCGTGTTCAAGGACTACACAAATTCGAACTACTATTGTCAATTGTTTCATTTGTTAAACTCAACTTACATATGCCATTAATTATATAAGCACATTATAAAATAATAATAATATGAGTTAATACAAAATTACTCTACCACATTTACAGAATAGTTTACTTTCTCTCATGGTTTCAACAATCTCCATATGCTCAACCACAATGAGCATAGAGTTCTTTCCTTTATTGGTTCTTCATCATCTTCCTAATGCTAAACGAGATAATGTCTAATATTTTATAATACAATTTCGTACACATAGTACAATGAATAAGAAAGAACAAAGCATAACTAATAGTGTCATATCATGCATTACAAGATGCTCTCCCCTAAGTTACAGACATTTGTTATAGATTCTATACATCATTCTTTATTGGAGAAGCAAACATACAATCTCACACAAACTGCAAGCGATGGATTTAGCCAATATGTCTACACACATAGTATGACAAGGCACACTTGACAATCCTAAATATGCTAGTTTTCAAAATGAGACAATTTAAGATCTAAAACTCTCAATTATGTGATCATGCACGAAACGTTAACATATTCATTACATGAAAATACTGAAAATTGATTAGAGCAGATCATACTGTCACTTCAAGTTAGAAGTGTTTTCCAAATACGATGGGGAAGTCTGCATAGTGTAGACTTATTCAACTGTGATGCATATTCATCGTCTCCAACACACACAACTTGCAGGTAATTTTGAAGTTCCTACATTCATCAAATTGTTAAAGATTAGCCAATTAAACGAAATATTAGCTCTATTTAATTCTAAGAACAATTTAATTGGAGATTAAATTTTGTAGTAAAACTTATAATTTAACTTATCAAAATAAATATTTGATCTTTAGCACATAGAAAAAATAGTTATTTAAACATGTATTTGAATAAATAATGGTTAACACGGTTTTGAACTTTAGCACTTGGCAAAATCAAATAATAAAGAGTATATGCAGGTAAAGAACTTATCTTTAATTTAGATATGATCCAGTCCAATCATAATTGGATCTAGTCGAAACAACATCCTCTTCGCCCACACTATCTCTAAAAATTTTATTCACATCTAGTATTGTGCTTTCTTCGTCCAATTGTTAAATTCAGAAATATCGAACGTCTCTAGTTTCGGAATCTTGTATGCTCGATTCAGTTTTCCCATCTTAAGGAATTAACAGTAAATTTCAAAATTTAAAGGGTTTATTCTGAATAATTACTATTAGCATAATTTCAGTAAAATGAAGGATTTTTCTGTAAAACCGCGTAATAAACAATAAACATAAATTTAAATCAAATAAAACAGCACAGTTCTTAAAGTTTAAAGTGGACTAATCTTGATGAGGATCAAGGAGTAGTTGAGGGTAGGATCTGAATCGGAATATTACTGCAGCAAATCCCGTACTCCACCCAACACACGAAACACCAAGACTAGATCCAACGAGAAGGCTTGGCTGCAAGTGGTTGTGCCTCACACAGAGATCTGATCTCTTTCCCGAACACGCACCAGCAAAAGTCCAACCAATCACAAGTAGGATTGGGTCAAACCCGAGGATCCAATCCCTTTGCCCGAACACCAAACATCGAGACACACCAATCGAAGAAACAGATCTGATCTGATCCCACATTCGATCACACTCAGTGATCGGGAAGAGGAGAAGGGGTGTTGCATGGGGTGCAGTGTTAGGAAAACTGAGGATCTTGTTGAGTCTTCGACACAATCAACACAAACTACCAAACAAAACTAGATTACACAAATCACACAAAGTATACAAGAACTGTCCCGGTTGGGGCTTTCGCCTTAATCCGGGGGAGGAAGAACCGAGATATTATTTCAACTAGAGAAGATATAAGAATATTACAATTCTCACCACGACCATCTCTCAAGCCTAACTGGAACTTGGTTGCTGCTTACAATGGAGAAACTCTCTCACCCTCTCATATGAAGTACTCTCTTCTTCTATTCGGCACTTAATAGAATCATGTCATTTTAGGAGCTATTTACATTGTATTTATAGATATAGAGAAACCCTAGATTGATACACTTGATACATTAATCATCCGATTACTACTAAAGAGATAACCCTGCATTGGGAGCCATACGATCTGACTTGAAGGAGAAGTTGGGCTTTTCACGAATCTCCAAGACCCAACCCAAATAACCCATCAGCATCGTGGTCGATCGACCGTTCCCCTCTTGGGAACCCTGTGCAGTTGAAGCAGTTAACCGCAACTCCATCTGTTTGCTTATGCTGACTGTTTTTCTTCTTCTTCGATGCCTTACTTCAATCCATCTCAACGCTTCATTGTCTTCTTCATTGGACATGTGTATGCAAGATACAAACCCAACAATCTCCACCTTGGATTGCTTACTCGTGAATTCATACCTGTGTGACTTAAAACTCTTCTAGACCTTTCTTCTCTTCTTTGTAAACAACATGTTTCTATGGCCTCTTCTACTAGTTGAACAAATATCTACCTGTTTTCCTCCAGCTGTATGCCCTCCTCATGGGCACACTCCTATAGATGTAATCATGGAGGTGCCTCTCTCCGCCTTCCAATGGTATTCGAACATCGCACTCTCGATTTGGTAATTCTTGTGATGACTTACTAGATAATGCTTTAGGAACAATGGGCTTCCATAAGCTCGGTTGAGTTTTCCTGCTCCCACAAAGCTGGTAGAGGTTGTGTCGACCCTTTTCAATTTCCCTCTTATCCTTCATTACCTTACAATGACTAACCCAAACTGTCAAAACTCTACCTCGAGCTATGTACCTACAGCCACGTACATCAAGAGTCCCCAAGGATATCAAATTCTGCTGTATCGAAGGAATATGCATGACCTCTTCTAATGTGAACCCTTTACCATCTAGAGTCTCTAATTCAACTGTTTCCTCACCCCACTACTTCACAAGTCTCACCACTCTCCGTTCTGACACTACGACCTGTTGAAGATTTGTAAGTAGAAAACATCTCCCTCTCAGAGCAAATAGGAGAAGAACTTTCCGAATCAACATACCAACTTGAATCCACATCTGAAGAACTTGAAACAAGAAGACAATAATCATCATTATTCCCTGACTCAGTTATCATGACTATATGGGCTTGTTCCCCTTTTTTAGTAGCACTCTTCTGACTCTCACTTGCGACAGTCTCTCTTGTAATGCCTAACTCCTCTACAATAGTGGTAACATATCTTACCCTTGTGTGATGCATCTCTTCCAATTGAAATATCACCATCCACCGCAAAACACCCTATATAAATAGACCCTCCTTTATGAGTCTCTTTTCTCAGTTCAACTTCCTTCAGACCCTTAATCACCCCGGCTACAGTAAGTGTCTCCTTAGCTGATTTCCCATGTAGCATAGTAGTTATCAAGTGATCATAAGAAGTTGGCAGTAAATAAATCATGTTGAAAGCTTTATCCTCTTCGCTAAGATCATCAGCGTTAATCACCTTTAGTTCAGATATTACTTTATTGAACTCCATATTATGATCTTAAAGATGTGTACCTTCCTTCATTGAGAAACTAAACAGCTTCATCTTCCAATACATCCGATCTAGCAACGAAGGCCCCGAGTAGTCAGATTTGAGTCTCACCCACAGACTCGCCACACTTGTCTCCTCAAGAATATTACCCTTGACTTCGTCCACCAATTGCAACCGGATTAAACTCAAGGTCTTCAAACAAATCTCATCCCACTTCTCATGCTTCATGTCAGTTGGCTTCTTTTCTTCTAAGGCAAGGTGCAAGTCATTCTTAACCAAAACATCATACACGTCCACTTTCCATAGATTGACGTTGATCTTACCATCAAACCGTTTGATCTTCGTCTTTTGATCTGCCATCTTCTCCAAGGAACTCGTAAAAATCCACTAACCTGATTGCTCTGATATCACTTGTTAGGAAAACCGAGGATCTTGTGGATTCTTCTACACAATCAAAATAAACCACCTAGCAAAACTAGATCGCACCAATCACACAAAGCACACAAGAATTGTCCTGGGTGGGGCTTTCGCCTTAATCTGGGGGAGGAAGAACTGAGATATTATTTCAACTAGAGAAGATACAAGAATATTACAATTTTTACCACAACCCTCTCTCAATCCTAACTGGAACTTGGTTGCTACTTACAATGGAGAAACTCTCTCACCCTATCATATGAAGTACTCTCTTCTTCTATTTGACACTCAATAGAATCATGTCATTTTAGGAGCCGTTTACATTTTATTTATAGATCTAGAGAAAACCTAATTTGATACACTTGATACATTAACCATCTGATTACTACTGAAGAAATAACCTTGCATTGGGAACCGTACGATTTGAATTGAAGGAGAAGTTGGGCTTCTCACGAATCTCCAAGATCCGACCCAAATAACCCATCAGCGCCGCGGTCGGTTGACCGTACACAACAGTCGGTCGACCGTTCCCCTCTCGGGAACCCTGTGCAGTCGGAGCAGTCGACCGACCCCAAGTGCGATCGACCGTAACTCCACCTGTTTGCTTATGCTGACTGTTTTTCTTCTTCTTCGATGCCTTGCTTCGATCAATCTCAATGCTTCATCGTCTTCTTCAACGGACATGTGTATGCAAGACATACAAACCCAACATGCATGTGGCTGGCAGTGGCGACGCCGGTGTCAAAGGCGGCGGCGGCTGCGAATTCTGACGAATAGGCACTTCGACTACAACGATTAGATTTCGACTATTTCTTTCTTAATCTCAAAATTAAACTAATATCTCAAGATTGTTAGAGATTATGAGAGATAATAACAATGAGAAATTAGGGTTAGGGTTAGTATCCCTACTGCTTTAGATATTATACCCTGATTATCAGAATTGGAATAATTTCAGGCACTACCATAAGACAAGTATGTATGAGATTAAACTAGGTTTAGGGTACTGGGCTTCATGCCCAGTTAACTCGGTCCAACAATTAACAGATAACACGTGAAAGCACTATTGCCTCATAGAATATTGTACACAATAATATAATATTATAGGAAGAATATTCCTATATATTCAACAATTTCTTCTTTCAACAATAAATTTGGGGTTTATTTGCAGTGGGCATATAGTGTGGGGGGATATCTACAATTTACCCTTTACACTACGCTGCAATGGTTGAGACTTGAGATACTACGAAATTGCCATTGCAGGAGTTAGTGATCATTCATGTAGGCAGGGAAAGGGCAGGTGGGGTCATTATTCACACCAAATTATGAAAAATCACAAAACAACCATATACAGAACGGAAGCATCTGCATCAAATCTTTAACTCTATCACCTCTAATTCTGTGTTCTGGTTTGGAAAAGCAAGAACGGAAACATATAAGAAGATCAAAGAAAAGTTTGCTGACTATACTACGTCCACCTATGAGGCAGATTCGGGGGGGGGGGGGGGACAACGAAGACATCTGAGTCATCTTTTTCCCTCAATAGCAGTTGGGTGCCTTTTGGGTGCGGTCGTCCGCTTTATGTCGTATTTTATAGCTTCTTATCATAGTTTATTTTGTACGTGGATTCTGTTCGTCTGGATTGTCTGTATATATTAGTGGTATTATGGAATGCCTTGTAAGGAGTGTTAATTTATTTTTTAGCGCAAATGAGTCTCATTTATTCCCAATCTGTTGGGAGGAATGCACACCATTCGTTTATTGATTTGTACTAGTTCATAAGATCTTTTTGATGAATCTATAGGGCATTGCCCCACCATTCTAATAATTAAAAGAAAAAGAAAAAAAAAGAAGCCATATACAGGACGGTAGAGGAACACGACAACCAAAGTGCCCTTGGGAAAGGAGCTGACACAACTTGAGATGTAACCCTCTGACACCTTTCAACCCATCCCATATTTATGTCCCATAAAGGCGAAGAAAAGCTAGAGGTTAGTTAATGCTTCCCACCATTCACGGTTTTTCACCATTCGTGATTGCTAAAAAAAAAATAGTAATATGCATATTTTATATAGCATTTAAGTGTTTACTGTAGTCGTCGAATGTTATATTATAGCAATTTAAATTTAAAAAATTTAAGACGGACTTTGAAGATTCGTCCTACGACGAAATGTATTATCAACAATATTTTAAAATGCTAAATAAATTTTTTAATATTTTTAATTCATAAGACGGATCTTAAAGATTCGTCGGAGGAAAAAAAAAAAAGACGCAAGGGACGGACTGTAAAGTTCCATTCCAGGGGTTGACGTGACATCTGCTAGAAGCTTTGAGTAGTAAATCATACCTAAATGTGGTAAGGAAAATAAAAAATAATATTTTTAGTTATTTGTTTTTTAAAAAAAAAATCTGGGGACGTCCCAAAGACCTGGATTCGACGGACGGATTTTGACGGATCCATCCAAGGGGGTTTCTTTTTTGGACCACTTTTCAAACGAAATAATATTAAATATGAAACGACGGACTTTCGTGTTCCGTTCGACGAATTAAAATTTTATTTTTTTTAGTGGGATGGATCTTGAAGATCCGTCCTGTATAATATGCATTTTCTCATTTCCACTCTCATATATAGCAATATACTGTTGCAAAATCGTTAAAATATGCATAAATAGCAAACGACTGCAACGTTTCGTTTGCTAAAATATGCATTAAATGAATAAATAGCAAACAACTACAAATGCTCTTAGAAAGTCTGGCTTCAAGTATACGTAGACACGAAAATTTGTAAAGTTGAAGAAGGAGGAGAAATCAAAAATAGAAAAAAAGACAACAACGGCTAGAAAAAGTCTAGCTGGAGGGATTACAGTCGATCGGCCAGATGTACAGTCGATCGACCTGGATTGTTGGCATTCTTCTAGAGTGCAAGGTTCCAACAGAGAGTGGGACCGTCGACCGTGCAGTCGATCGGTCAGGCTTCGGGTGTTGGTGAGACACATTGCAGTCGACCGCAACTAGGAGTGGTCGACTGACAGCGACACTGTATGTTATTTGGGCTGACAAATTTCGGGTCCAATAAGCTGTATTTGTGTTCATCTTTTAGAATTTACTTGAGGGCTATATAAGTGATTGTAAATTCTAGGGTTTGAATTAATCTCAAGAGAAGATTAGAGAGAACCGATGAGCCGTTACCATTGTTCAATTTCAAGAGGAATGAGTGCCGATTGCTTCAAAGGTGAAAGAGAAATTGAGAGTTTGTGATCTCTTTGTAATCATTGTATTGCTTGAGACATAATTTTTTTTAGTTATCTCTGTAAATTATCATTTTCTTAGGAGATTTTGTAATTATTGTGATGACTTGTTCTTAGCGGATATAGTTTCTGAACGTTTCTATTACTTGTAATGTGTGTTCCCTAATTAGCATTATAACTGGTGTCAGATTCTTTACACATGGCCCCTCGTTCCCATGTGCCTCTCACTAGCCATTAGCCAGTAGCCATTGCCCTTATCCAAACAATAATTAAGAGAAACATGAAGTTCACGTGAGCTTAAGAAAATAAAGATTATGTTTGTTTATGAATACAGCAAGTCACCAAACCTTGAGTTGAGATTCCCTCAAATCTCAGTCAATCTTGCTCATATCCTACTTAATGATCAAAAGGTACAGAAAGCACCAAAACTGCTTAGCTACAGCAAGTCACCAAACCTTTAGATTCCCTCTAATCTCAGTCAATCTTTGCTCATATATATCAATACTATAATGGAAGAAGACCTTAGTATAATTTGTCCATCTACCAATCCGTACAATGCACGTACATAATCTCTAATCTAATCTAATCTAATATTATAATGGGAGGGTTGGGATTGTTATTTGTCAACATACAAACCCGTGTATTGCTCGTGCTACTCCAACTCTCTCATTAATTACAATAAAACAAACAAACAAACAAAATATCACCCATTTAAACGTGCAACGCACGTGCAAAATAATTTTTCAATATTTTTTTAACACCAAATAAACACATATGTTGCACGTACAACTCCAATTCTACTTATGAACATGTGCATTGCTACTACAAATCGTAGCTTTTCTTCAAAATATTTTTCTCAAATAAGTGCAACGCACGTCCAACCCCAAAACTAATTTTTAACGTATATCGCACGCGAAAATCATCAAACTCTTATCAAAACGTGCATCGCACGTGAAAAATACTAGTCCTATTTAAAGACCAAAAGGTACAGAAAGCACCAAAACTACATAGCTAAGGGACAATCTCTTGTTGCACATATATATATATGTCTGTCTATATACAAAACTGCTGAGATCCACAACAAGCCAATTGATCAATTTGTTGTAGTAAAAATA
Source organism: Hemerocallis citrina (assembly GCA_017893485.1). NCBI lineage: Eukaryota > Viridiplantae > Streptophyta > Magnoliopsida > Asparagales > Asphodelaceae > Hemerocallis > Hemerocallis citrina. The sequence goes on from CM030360.1 coordinate 309,700,536, forward strand.
GTATATATAGTTAATTGCCTAGGTCACCTTTTGATTAACACAGACCGGAGTAGATCAAATGGCACATGCACTGCATATATAGATTCACGTTTGCCGTAATTGCCTTTTTTTTTCTTTCTGGCCGCACATCCATACAATACACAACTCTTGCGTTAATGGTTATATTAGATGTAGTACAGTTAGGGATTACTCGTGTCGACTGATTGCTTGAACCTCCTCCGGAGGAATGAAAGAGTCAGTTGACAGGCCAGCTACATTGAATGCCACATCATCGATGCTCCAAACCTCCTCCATTTGAGTTGAGACCTGCAAACCGAAGCCAAACCGAACCAGATTCACGACAGACCTACCGGAATGCGCGACCATAACGCCATCCACTGGCCGATAATCTTCAATGGATGAAGCTATGGTGGTCTCCCAGTACATTACTTCGGCTCCTGGGTATTGGATCCTGGTCAGTTGGGAGTCCTCAAGGTGTACTAGCAACCCACTCCGCTGGCTAAAGTGACCGATCATTACATGTCGTATGATCTCTGCAGTGCTATCGCTTCGGTTAGATAGGGTTTGAGCATCAGTGTCCAGTTTCAGTACAAAGCATTCTTCTTCTTCAATTTGCTTTTCCCCAACATGCTGGGCTGGGGAGAAGACTGCTGCAATGGTTACAGGGTCTAAACCCTACATAATTGGAGTAAGTCAGAGGAAAAAAGCGACAATTTTAGTACTGAACTATTTTATATTTTTATATATGTATGAATCAACGTTTATAAATTGGAGTTAACAAGGTGTACGTATGAAATGATCAAGTTTCTACATTCTGTTAGCTAGTCTAATGCATTCTTAGAGAAATGGAGCCAATCCCTGAACAAAGCAGTTGTTGTAAGAGATAAAACTTTTATTTTATTTTTTGAGTTAATGTAAGAGATGTTGACATGGATTTTGAAGGAAAATTCGATAAGTCATCTCTTCATTTTCTCTACAATCATAACTTCAAAGATATGTGAGCTGTAAGGAGTAATGTACATGTACCCAGAACTTATACTACGTACATAAAGTTAAAGTTGTGTGCATCTCCACCACTTGCACAAATATAGTCATGAGAAATAATACTACATGGTCATTTTTAATTACCAAACAGAATTAAATAGTTTGCACTTAGCAATGTTAATTGTTAAGTATCATATACAGAGAAGAACCAGAAAAAACTTTGCACATGCAACAAATTGTAGTCTTATTGATTACAGAGCTAAAAAGTTAGAGAACTTGAGAGCAACTTCTGCAAAAATTTCATATCACAGCAGGCATTTAATCTTAATGAAAGAGGTGTAGCATGGCATTATACCTACGAATGCAATTACTTCAGAAACATCTTAAAATTCAGAAAACTATGATGGAATTCCTTACAGAAATGCATCTATGTAATATGTATGTGCAATAAATTATCAGGAGTATGCACAAGTCAACTATGAAAACTAAAAGCTACTTGTGGGTAGAGAACACAGGCCATTGAATTCAGTTGAACTTCCCAAGAGAGCAATTGAGAAATAAAAAAACATCATGAGAATATTGATATTTCAATTTACATAGAAAAATCCAGTAAGAGCAGATCTTGTCTAATTCTACATAAAATTGGAGGTAAGTAATCCTACATAAAATTGGAGGTAAGAGCTGACAATGTGCCTGACAAATCAACAGTGGTCATATAGCAAAATTGATTAACTATGAGTTTAGTTAAAGTAGCAAGCAACTCCAACAAAGGGAGGAAGAACATAACTTACTCATGGTTTGCTGTAGTCATATTTCAATTCCAGAAACTTCAGTTGGAGATAAAACATAAATTTGCTATCAGCTAAAGATGTATGAATGAGATGCACAAGTTCGAAATTTTCTATCATCAATAACACCTTATATTAATTTTTTTTTTTTTATTATTTTACAAACATTCTTTCAAAACCAAAGAGCATGTGGTATAGAGATGCTTTAAATCCAAAATCAAGTCCCTAAGTGTGTAGTTACTAATTTTGTACATTTAGTAGATTGTCCAACATTTGGTGGGAAAGGATTAATGCACAACTACATGTAGAAAAGCACTAGAAACACACATGTTATTATCAAATTCCAAGCATTGGTATATGCAGAAATGGGGCCATGGATGTATTAATGTGTACATGTTATACCATGTGAAACCAAGTTTATTTTATATAAATACAAGCCAAATAGGAAATGGGGACCATGAGAATGTGTGCATAATCAATAAGAGAAAAGGTAAGAGTACAAAGGGGGCTCATGTGAAGTTACCAAGAAAAGCAAAACTAGGATATCTAAAGGAAAACAGGAAAACATGCAACTCCCAATGAAAAAAAGGAGTCATCTATATAATAAAACACAAAGAAAGCTATCAAGTGGCTCTCCTTCAATCCCAAAAAAATCAAAGGCCTAGATTTAACCTCACAAAACATATTTTCCCCCCAAAACTCAAATTCAAATCTTCCACCCAAAACAACTCCTATATTTATTTATTTATTTTCTCTCTCTCTCTCTCCCTCCCTCTTCTATTCAAAAAATTAAGAAAATACAAATTTTAAAAAAATTTTAAAAATTTTAAAAAATTAAACAACTAAAAAATAAAAAAATAAAAATTTTAATAATAATTCAAAAAAATTATATAATATGTTTTTTGCTCTATGTTTGCTACTTCAATTAATTTGCTGGACCTCGAAAATTATTTTATATAATCAAATAAGGTGCACCGTTCCGAAGACGTGCCGTAGGCATGTGTCAACGGGCAAACCTAGTTCTCATATAAAACTAAAACCTCCAAGTTTACAATTATTTATATAGGGTCTCTACCAAAATGCTAATTTCAGGTCTAATTATTTCAAACTAGTAATTTACACGTGCGATGCACGTTTTAATAATTTCAAAAAATAAAAATAAAAATTCTGACGTATGAAGGATTTGAACTGGAAACCTCCTTTGTATTAGTTATGTACGTGCGTTGCACATGTTGGTAGAATGACAAAATGACAAATGACACTAAGGCCTTCTCCCATTACAATATTATTATTATTAGAGATTAGAGATTAGAGATTAGAGATTAGAGATACTAGGTTTCTCTGCTTAATTAATGCTTGTTAATGGCCTAATTTCAGGCCTAGTTAATGCTTGTTGACAGAATATGATTCATATGAAAAGTACCCATGAAAGAATTGTTTGCTTTTTGAAAGAAAGCATAATGATATTTCATGCATTCAGGAGTTTACTTTAGATCAAAAGTTCTCCTGCAACAGGATGGGCATGGGAGAAGTGAAAAGGTTTTGCATGTTGGAGGCCACAAACCAAATATACAAAGATTACTATAAAAGAACCAAGATGCACAGGAACCAAAGAATGAAGAAAAGTAAGGGAAAAAAAAGAGAAAGTATGTATAAGAATATGTTGTGCCTCTTTAACTGAGTATAACCCCTATATTAAAATTTTCTTCCTTTGCTAAAGCCATTTGTATGAATTATTTTCTACTTTATAATATATAGAATAAGGGCTTTGTAAAGTAATTGGTACTAAGAGTCTGTTTGGAAGCAATGTAAAGGCACAAGTCATTTTTTAAAATTATTTTTCTGCATTTCTTCTTACAAGTAATTAAAACAGGAACTACAAAATAGTGTTCTTCCTTATTAAGAAGGAAAAAAAAAAAGCTGTTTTATCTATTTTTATAATATACCTACTTGGTTCAATACTTCTTTAGCTCTCCAAAATTAAAAGTTGAATTTTCCCATATAGAAACGACTTATTTGACCGCCGATCAAAGAAGTTTTCGCAATTATATCAATTTCTCCGTTCTAAAAATTATGCAGTACATCTCTAATATTATAATGGGAGAAGGCCTTAGTGTCATTTGTCATTTTGTCATTCTACCAACATGTGCAACGCACGTGCAGTGCTAATATAAAGGAGGTTTCCGGTTCGAATCTTCCCTACGCCAGAGTTTATATTTTTATTTTTTGAAATTATTAAAACGTGCATCGCACGTGTAAATTACTAGTACAGATAATGTATACCTGCTTCGGTAAACAGAAATGACCCAAAATTTTCTGAATCGCTAAATAGATTTCCTGTTTTAACTGTAATGTGCTTAATGAACTTCATCTACCAATATCCTAAGAGAAAAATAGATACATTACCCACTGTAAATAACACTAAATGATGAACACAGAGACTTTGTTTACTACTGCATTGAACATAAAGTGTTGTGACTGAAAAATATTGTTTGTGTATATTGATGTAAGATATATTTGTAAGCAAGTAATATGGTTAATAATTGCAACAAATTAGGACGGTACGATTCTAGCACACATCTCAAAACTTTTAGGAGCAGAATGGTAATTTAAGCAGCAGGCCTACTAGATGAATATGGGTCGTTTTCCGGCCTATTAGTTCAATCAGATCCACAATCTCGGTTTACTTATCTCCTAAACAAGAGTAGATTTTGAGCCTATTAAGGTTGTCATTCAAATCACTCCTGGAATAGCTGACTTTATCTCTTCAACAAGAGAAGAGCTGTGGAGGCAGTGTACGAAGCTAAACTGACGTACATACAATTTTGATGGACCGAGCATGTTTGTCGGTACACCACCAGGGTTGTTGAAGGGATTTGTTGTTTGTACGGGTTATGTTGCTTCATGTATGTTCTATTTTCTGTCTGTAGGTTGACCATATTCCGCCTTCTCTTAAAAAAAAAAAAACAAGAGAAGAGCAACTTACTTCAAAAACAAGAGAAGGGCAACGAATTCTATCTCTTCAAACAGGATGAGCGAAACTAACACTATCTATTCGACAAAAGAACAACAAACTCTATCTCTTGATCACAGAAATCTTCAGAATATATGTCCCTTTTATGTCAATCTTCTGCAATTGAAGTACAGGCCTATACATACTCTCCCCCTCATTTGGTAATAGGTAATCAATACTTACCCAATAAAACTCTAATCTCATTTCTCACTTAGTGACTTGAGAATCGGATGGTCTTTCACTGAGACTAACCCCGGTGTTCAGACTTTGTGTAGGTTTTCTGGTGATCTCTAAGCTGTCGATTCAGACTATCTCAACCGTTCAGATTCAAATCAAGAAGTCTTCAACCACCAGATCAAGATCGATGATGAACATCTTTTAGTTTTTCCTTAAAATGCGAACTCATCAACAGCAAGCAAAAAAGCAAAAAAAACTAAAAGCACCTACATCTTGAGGTTTACGGTAGAAAAAGGAGAAAAGAATGTTTTGATGAGGAGAAACATATGTTTCCTAACACACACACTTTACTAAACATGAACAGCGAGACTTGCCTGAAGAGCTCTCCTAAGAGGCCGAACCTCGCCCTTGGCCGAGTGAGCCCCAAGCCACGGTGTGCGTCGCCAGGCAACCCGACCATCGCTACCTGCCACAATCTGATTGCCCGAAACCGCGAGCTCAATCAACCACATGGCGGGCACCATTTGCCACACCACAAAGCATCCCTTGTGGTGTTGTAATCCATTCCCTCCAACATTACCACTCTCATGTGTCATAACAAACTTCACCCTCCCTGCTGCATACATGCTCTTCATCACTCCCTCCAACTTTCTGCACCCTGTCGTCGCCCGAAACTGCTGAATTATGTACTCCGCAGACGATGACACCTGCGCAAAAAAACATAATATAACGAAAAGGCGGTTAGTTAGTTAGTTTTTTTTAAAAAAATAAAAGTGACCAAGGTCACCGATTTCATTAACGAAAGATTAACGAAATCACAAAATAGCCCTGCTACAAATCATACAAAGTACTGTGCCCACCGGCGGTTAGCTAGCTAGTTAGTTAGTTACATTGCAAGGGAGTTTGGGGAGGACTGAAACAGGGGATAAGGGGCAGCCAATGACACTGAGCAGGATTTTGAGATGAGCTTTTTTCTGGAACAAAGGAGTCAGCTGGTTCCTTAACCAGTTGAGGAATGAGTGGCTTCTCTTTGACAGGTTGTTTTGGTCATCATCTTCAGGAATTGGTTCTTCAGAGAGAGGGGTGAGAGGAGCCATATATGCTTTCTTGTTGTGTAAAATGAATCTATATGATGATGAAGGTGTGATTGGGTTTGGGAAAAATCTGAGTAGCGCGCACTTGCAAAAGATGTAATGTTAATGCAAATGCAATGAACGAGTGACCAAGGGTGGGGACAAATTAATGGGTAGATTTGGGTGGGTGCTTTCAAGGAAGGCAAAGACTTTGGGTTGGGCGAAGGGTCCAAGTCATCGGCAACTAACTATATTGCAACACTGTATTTTGTGGGGTTTGGTGAAGCTGAGGACTTGGGGAGTACTACTTCATTATGGAGATTGGATGTGAAAAAGAATTAAAGATTTGGAATGAGATATAATAATACATTGATTTCTTAGGTCATTAACAAATCTATATAATAAACCACAATGAATATTGAAACCCTCACTCTTGGCACAACTTCGGAGTTTTGGTCTATTGGTAGAATTATTAATATGGTATCAGAGTCAACCCATATTCGAATTTCACCGGCGGCCCTCAAAATGCGGGGGCATGTTAGAATATAAATATTAAAACCCTCATTCTCATTAATACACAAGACAATTTTTTAAAAAAACTATCAAGTGGTTCACCTTCAATTGAAACAAAATCAACTGTTCAGATTCACCATTCCAAAGCATATTTTTTTCTCCAAAAAGTTTTCTCCCCAAAACCAGTAATTTTTTCTCCCAAAACTAAAAAAACTCGTTACTTTATCACTATCTCACTTTTCTCTCTTTACTTTTTCATATTTCTTTCTCTCTCCCTCGTTCTCTTTCCCTCCCTCTCTCTCATTTTCTCTCTATTTAATCAAACATTTAAATTTTCAGATTTTAGGTTTGTAAATTTTCAGATTTTTAATATTTTTTTATTGCTCATGTTACATTGAAAATAACAAATGTCTCCTCAACAGTTAAATTTCATCATTTCCACCCTCAAAGTTCTAAAAAGTTGAATTTTCAACTCCTATTTATAATTATTGTTCAACATATACTAATGGAAACATGGAATTTTATTTACAACTAATTATTGTCATACTATTCAAACTTGAGCTACATAATTGTTGTTTTACAGTTTACAAGGCTTTTTATATGCTGTATCATTCCGAAGATATACCGTAGGCACGTGCCCACGGGCAAATATAGTATTCCATACTATAAGAAAGTTCTCAAGGTATTTATGGTTTTTACTTCCTTATTCATTCCAATTAATAGTCTTCTATGGTTTTTCATCTTCTAATCTCTTTCTCTTTCCTTTTATTCACCTCAGTCACCTGTCTGTTTTGCTTCTATTTTACCTTTCCTCTTATTCTCTCTTCTAAACTCTACCATTTTATTTTACGATTACTTATTTTGTTTTGCAGATCTTAGCTCCGATGATTGCTTGTGTGAGGCCCTGAGTTTTCTGAGTTTAACCCTTTATGTACAGGTTTTGGCTTTCTTGACTTCTGCTTGCCCCACCTTGGGTCTCTTTTCACTTTATATATGTACTGGCATTTTGTGTATAATGTGTTTTGACTGATGCCCTTCTCTTCTGTCTTACACATCGCTTGCTTTATTCTCTATTTCCTTTTCTTAATTTTTGCTGTTATGATTTTTGTTACTTAGTGTACTTCATTTGTCTATGTTTCATCTCATGTAGTTTCGTTGCAGTTGTTGATGATCTCTTATGATTGCTTTCTTTCTTTGAGTTGTTAGCTGCATATTGTTGTAGGGATTCCATTTTCTATTGACTACTACTTTCGGCCTTGATGTTATTTTGTGGTTTGCGAGTGAGGAATTCCGTCTGATTATGATACTCCACTTCTGGGGCCTTCTATGTTTGAGGTTATCTTCATATTTTGGCGCCTTACTTCTCCTTCCTTTTGCTATGCAGGAGGTTTCTTGGCCTTCTATTTTCTATTGCAAGTGGATATTCTCTTCATCTTCGAGTTGGGAATTTACTAGTTGTTTTGTTTCCTCTTATCTATATATTTCTACCTTGCTATATGTGTATAGAGCTTCCTTCTTTATATGTTTCTATTCTCTATGCATTTGTTGGGGTTTGTGGATCCAATACACGCTAATGAGTTGAAGAAGATAGTCGGGAAGGAGAGTCGAAGTGGAAGCAACAGGTCAAGAGTAGCAAGAGCTATAGCAGAGTTGCGGTCGACCGCACCCCCCGACCGCCCAGGCAAGACGACCGGTCGACCGCACAATCGACCGTCCCGCTCTCTGACTTAACTCTATAGCTTGAAGGAATGACCGGTCGACTGCGCAGTCGACCGACCCGCTCTCTGTTGGATTTCGTGTAGTCGAGAGAGAAGACTAGTCGACCGTCAAGATGGACCGGTCGATCGTCCCGATGCTGAATAGATGAACGGCTGAGATTGGAGATGTGGAATCCTATATATATTGTATTATGTACGATTTTAGGGTTAACTGAAACAAAGCCAAAAGAAAAGAGAAATCTACCAGCCGTTATTAAGAGAGAGGGAGATAGAGAGAAACCCTACACCTTGGTGGTGAGTTTTTGAGAGATGTGTAAACATAATCTTCATATTTCTAGTGGAAATCGCAGAAGTGCCTCTGCGCGGGGAAGTAGCCATTGTTTGGGTGAATCTCGATAAAATTCTTGTGTATTCTTATGTGTTGCTTTTGGTTGTTCTTTGTTCTCTTGTTTTGCTTCTAGAGTTCTTGTATCTCGTCGTCGCTGTTGAGTTTATTCTGCAATTTGAATTCAACAGTATTGTCATGTTTCTTGCTCTGCTGATGCGCTACTCTTGCTCATTTCGTCATGGTTAATTGACTCTCCGGTTCATTTTGTATTGGTCTGTGTTTCATCTCTGATGGGTTTTTTACTACTGCTTGTGCTGAGTCTTCTTGTTCTCTCAATTTCCATGTTATTGGGGGCGTTGTCTTATCGTTGGTTCTGAGATTGTGTACATTCTCTGCTCGTGCTGTTTTGCTGCTGCATTTCTAGCTGCTGCTTATGTGCTTTGGATCTACGTTGTGTAGTTGGGCAAATGACTTATCTGCCTTCTGGGGCCTCCTTGCCCTTTTGTATTATTGTACTTTTCGTTTGTTTTCTTTATTTTACTTCTTGTAAACATCTGTTCTGTACAGTATATCCGTTTTTGAATAATAATATTGCTGGCTGGAGTCTTTTCCGACTCTATCCTATTATAAAAAAAAAGTTTTATTTCTTCAACAAAAAAAAAGTTTTTACTTCTTTTAGTAACTTAGCATGAGGGGGGTACATTAGAGACGACCACATCAAATTAGAGGATAGAAAGGCTTGAGATTTAGCTACTGCGGCGCCTATGTGGAACCTATGGCTAGAAAGAAACGATTTTATTTTTCGCAATAAAGATTATAGATTTCCTTGTTCTATGAATAAAATATTTCTTCTCATCCATGACTGGGCAGGTGCTCAGGAGGCAGCAAAGAGAACAAGGAACAGTCCGGAAGATTAGTGAAGCTGAAAGTTTATAGAGACCGGTTACAGGGGGGAGCCGGGGAAAGCAAGTTGCTCTACTAGTACTCTTGTAGGCATTCTGTTAAGTGGTAGGTGTTTTGCTGCTATTTTTGGTTTTAGGCCTTATAGTACTGTTTGTTGGCCTCTTTTTGATGTTGTTCTATGCCGGCTGTGCTTATGCGCCAGCCTTTCTGTATTAATGTTGTACTTTGTTTCCTTAAATTCTCGTTAATGAAACGATGACTTCGGTCATCTTATTCTCAAAAAAAAACTTAGCATGAGGGGTAAAGATTTTGTTGTAGCGAAAGATTCGAATATAGGAAATTTTTTCCAAAAAAAATAATAACAAATGATTGCAAAGGGGATATGATTTATTTTAGTTAATGATGGTGGGGGTGAAACATTTAGTCATTTCAAAGGAGAAAGAAATAGCAGGCTGCAGGGATTACAGTTAAGCTATGACATTGCAATTGATTAGATTAGCAAGCTAATTGTTTACGAGATATTGTGTTGGTTGGATCTATATCAAGATTTTAGCACTAAACTATTGCATTAGAAAATTAGACCATGATGCAGGCTTACTAACATTTTAAAGATGTCTTGCTGATATACTATGCGATGTCGCATTGCCAGATGTTTGTGCTTGGATCCATTTTGTTGGAACTAAGCTTGCATTCTAGACTGAGGAGGAAAGGGGCCACTTCTGAATCTGGGACAGAGTCCAAATCGTACCCCTCCGTTCTTGTGCTACATTTTCACGCTTTCCTCTACTTTTAATGGTAAAAATATACTTCTTTATTCGAATATTTTTCCGTGATGACCCAGTTTTTGAAAATATTGACAAATCTGACCCACTTTTCAAAATATTCACCCAACTGACCTAGTTTTGGACACGTCGGCATAACACATTCTTCGAAACAACGGCACAGGTTAATTTCATGTCGTTCTTTCAAAAAGCGGTATTGTTATAAAAAAAAGTTCGCATGTCGCTATTTGGAGTAACGATATCAGTTAACTTATTCTCGATCATGTACTTTCTCTGACTTGGAAAAAAATTGCAAGTGTGAAAACACCATATAACTAATACCGCTATCTCAAATAATGACATTCGCATTACAGATATCGTTGTTAGGAATAGAGGCATTAGCTATAATATTCATTGTTAGGGATAACTGATATCGTTGTTTGGAACAATGACAACAGTTCATTTTATTATTTATACTTGACTAATCTATTTCTGTGAACTGTTGCCGCTATTTCTAAGAACGGCAACAGTTATCTCATGCTGTTGTTTAGAAGAACGACTATGGAGGCAGAGAGTTTAATGCGTATTATAACTGATGTTGTTATATCCAACAACGGCATCAGTAATGTGAATGTCGTTCTTGGGAATAACGACATTATTTATAAGTTGTTTCAGCACTTGAAATTTTTTTGAAGTCAGAAGTTTCACACTTGTATAAAAAATGTACTGTTAGTCATTTTTTTAAACAGCGGCATGCTAAAAAAAAAACCAAACTGATGCCCTTTTTTTTGAAAGAACGGTATGGAATTAACCTATGTCGTTTGTTCGAAGAACTTGTTATATAGACGTGTCCTAAATGAGGTCAGTTGGGTAAATATTTTCGAAAGTAGGTTAGTTTTGTTAATATTTTCAAAAAGTGGGTCAGCACGGAAAAAATTCTATTTTTTCTCTGAGTTAAATAAGATAAGAAATGAAATATATGAAGAATCTAAGGACAAAATTCTACTTCCAACGCATTACACGAATATACTTGCGTCTCTTCCAGTTAAAATTGCAGGAGTACCTTCAATAGTAATGGGATTCAAAGTTCATATCAACTTAGATATACATAAGCCCATGTTATAGTAGAGTTCAGTCCGGATACAAGTTAGAGTTACTTGGTGATATGTAACCTTTTCCCTAACATTAATTTGCAAAATAATCCAAAGATAGATGCCAAGAATAATTCCCAGAAATCACAAGGATATGACTGAGATTGAATCTGTCAATTTCATCGAGATTCCCAGCTTACGCATGTTAGTTTGTTAGTCCAATAGTTCTATGGTCCATCAACATCTTAAGTTGTTGTCAACTGTAGTGCACCAACAACTAACTACCCTCCTCTCCACGTCGTGCCCTAGATCTGAGAATAGTCTGGGGCGGCGGCAAGGGCCCGTCGCCGCCGCCCCGTCGTCCCTCCTCTCCACTCGTTCTCCCCCCCACGGTGGTTCTTCGTCGGCGTTGCCCCCCCCCCCCCCCCCCCCCCCCCCCCCCCCCGCGTAGCGATCCATCGCTATAAGCCCCCTCCCGTCGCTGGCCGGCTTCGGAGCCAAGTCCCCTTCCTCGAGCGTCCTTGTCGAGCGACGCGCCGCTCCAGCCACGTCGTGCCTAGCGCCGCTCCAGCCACGTCGTTCCTCGGCGTGCCAGGCGGACGAATCCTAGCGTCGGTCTGGGTTCCGATTGTGGCAGTGTGGAGATGGGGCTCACACTTAGAGATGGAGGTGGATTGATGATGCTATGATCTTGACGGAGTTGGCAGCGGGAGGTAATTTAGTGAGGGGGTTGGAGGAGCTGTCTGGGTTGGTTGTGTCCTTTGCCTTACGGTTCCTTCGCCACCACCACCATGTCTACGCTCTCGGAGCCGATTACGGTGTTCTGCAGCCATGATTTCGGTCTCCAGGGTTGGTGTAGTCGGCGTAGTAGTCGGGGTTTGTGTTGATGTAAACGCCAAAGTCAGCGGGTGGAGTTTGTTCCCGTTATGCTGGAGTTAGTTTCCCAGCAAGAGACGGTGGTTGGGTTTGTTGTTCTGGAGGTCGCGTGGGGATAGATGGAGGGAGTTTCTGGGTGGAGAGTTTTTAGATGGAGTTCGAATTTCAATTTAGAGTTTTGAAACTCAAATTACATTTGGGAGGTGATGAGCGTGTGCAGGGGCTTTCATCTGGGCTCTTGATCGAGAGTAAGAGGAATAACGACATCATTTCTTGGGAATAACGACATCATTTATAAGTTGTTTCAGCACTTGAAATTTTTTTGAAGTCAGAAGTTTCATACTTGTATAAAAAATGTACTGTTGTCATTTTTTCGAATAGCGGCATGCTAAAAAAAAAACAAACTGATGCCCTTTTTTTTTTGAAAGAACGGTATGGAATTAACCTATCTCGTTTGTTCGCAGAACTTGTTATATAGACGTGTCCTAAATGAGGTCAGTTGGGTAAATATTTTCGAAAGATGGTTAGTTTTGTTAATATTTTCAAAAAGTGGGTCAGCACGGAAAAAATTCTATTTTTTCTCTGAGTTAAATAAGATAAGAAATGAAATATATGAAGAATCTAAGGACAAAATTCTACTTCCAACGCATTACACGAATACTTGCGTCTCTTCCAGTTAAAATTGCAGGAGTCCCTTCAATAGTAATGGGATTCAAAGCTCATATCAACTTAGATATACATAAGCCCATGTTATAGTAGAGTTCAGTCCGGATACAAGTTAGAGTTACCTGGTGATATGTAACTTTTTCCCTAAGATTAATTTGCAAAATAATCCAAAGATAGATGCCAAGAATAATCCCCAGAAATCGCAAGGATATGACTGAGATTGAATCTGTCAATTTCATCGAGATTCCCAGCTTACGCATGTTAGTATGTTAGTCCAATAGTTCTATGGTCCATCAACATCTTAAGTTTTTTTGAGGTGATCAACATCTTAAGTTGTTGCCAACTGTAGTGCACCAACAACCAACTACCCTTAATTGATTTAAATTACCCTTAACTTAGAAATAGCGAGTATGACTTTACATTTTTGCAATTTTGTGAGATTTCTTCAAGTATTGGAGAACTCTCTCCAACTAAACTCACAACTAAACTCCTTATTTTAAACAATAAGCTTATTTTCAATTAATAGGTCAGTTAGGGAAATAGTTTTGAAGGTGGATCAGTTAGGTATTAATTTTTAAAAGTGGGTCATTTCGGGGAAAAAATCAGATAGTGGTTGGTTGAACTTTTGTACCAAATGTTTGATCCTAATGGTTGGAGGAGAGGCAAGGAAGCACTGTCAACTTGCCGCAACAAAACTATCCTCTTGCTCGAGTTTCTCTCTCTAACAAATTTCTGGAGAGAGCGACTTACCCCTCCCAAAACAAAAATTCTAGAAAACCCTAGATCTGAAAATCTTAGGGGCGGCGGCGGCTAGCCCTCTTCGCCGCCCCCCAACCCCGTCGTCCCCCCTTGCCTCTCCTCCACGTCCTACCGTCGCGACCCCTCCACTCCCCTCTTCCGACCGTCGCGACCCCAGACCTGCTCGCCCATGGGGACCACCAACCGACAATCGCAACTCCGACTGCCCATCTCACAGTGCAACCTCCACCTCCCCTCCACCACCACCACCACCGTGGTGTCCACGTCGCACTCCACCCCCAGTTGTCCACCATCGTTGGGTCGTTTATCACCGCGTTTACCGTCGACACCACTAGAATCAAGAACATGTTCTATATCAGCGACCTCTCCTTCGTCGGCGGTCTTTGAGGCGGAGCTGATGACATGGCGGCGAGGTCCTTGCCGGCGGAGACGCGCGTTGAGAGCCTAAGGTCGTCCTCGACGGCTCGAATGTTCCATTTTGAGCCGTCGGATTTGAAGCAGATCTAGACCGGCCATGTGAGATCTGATCTGCCTCCTCCCTCCACCGTCGAGATCTGTTTGCCCGGTTGTTCTTCGCGCTTGCCACCATGTCCACACTCTCGAGACCAATCACGGCGATCTGCGGCTATGATTGAGTTTTTCGAGGGTTGGTAGTGCGTGTGAAGAAGCAGGGTGTGCTTGTGTCACGCCCCGCTTTCCAAAAAGGAATACGAAATACGGATACGTAATAAAAATCCAGCGAATGATTTTCATCATCCATAAGCTGTTTCAGAATCTTTACAACACATCACAGAAATAATCAGAGTCGAAAGCAAAAGGCACAACCATTCATGAATAATTGAAACAAATTACCAACAGAAATTTACTTGAATCCAAATACAATATTCTCAAATAAATCAGAGTCTGAAGAAAACAAATATCCTGGGTCACATCGCCCAAATACAAATAATATCCAATAAACCAAATACACTTTTATTCAATGTTTAAGCAACAACTAATAATAATCATAAAGCAGAAATTTCCAACTTAAAACATCCTTTCGCCATTACCATCTAGCAGCTGACCAACCTGATCTGCAATTAGTAAATTTGCAGAAAAAGGGAGAAAAGAAGAAAACAAGTACCCGTCAATTGCAAGTCGCGGGTCACAAATAATGTAGGATACAAGCACATGGGGGAAAACTGATAGATCTAACTAATAGTAGAAACAGACCTAGCATGGTATGGCAGAATCAACTAGCATGGTATACTAACATATGTCAAGTGTCAAGTGTCAGATAATAAGCAAACAGATATACAGATAGTGTCAAGTAATGTGTCACATGGTAGTGTCAGACAGATAACAGATAATCAGATAATCAGATAACAGATAGTCAGATATTCAGATAACAGATTCAGATTCAGATTTTATTAAATCTTGTGTGATTACTATCTAGGTAGTACTTCATGCATCCCACCTTACATGGTTGCTACAACACAATGGTTTCGCTTTAGATTTCGTAGGGGATCATATAGGACCGTGTACTCAGGGTTCAGACAGATAATAGATCAGACAGATAGAAGCTAGTGGTTCTTTTCTTCTCTACACCTTCCTATAAGAAGTAATGTAAACAGGGTCAGAATATAGATCCAGACAGACAGATAGAACCTAGTGGTTCTCTTCTACTCTACACCTTCATATAAGAAGTAATATAGACATGGTCAGATAACAGATAATCATATGGGAAACACGGGCCCCCTTCTAAGTACACATTTCTATGTTTTCCCACTACTAGATCTTTTCCATTAACCCCGGCTTGGTTACTTTTATTATGGTTATCAAACAGATAGAAATGTGTGCAAAATAGTGTCAAATTAACATATTATAATCATTATTAGGTTCAGGAAAACAAATCAGCGTGCATAGATAATATAGAGTCACATAAACGAGCAAAATAGTCTATGTTCATAATCAGGACAGCAAGACCAATAAGTACTAAAACAGTGATTCTGGTCTCTACAGAAATGCAAACCTAGATCCGTCAAAGGATCTGGAAACTAGATATCCACATGAATCCAACGAGTATAATTAAGTCACATACTAGTTCACAACAACACAGCTCAAAACTGATTTGAATACAGAATTTAGGTTCAGCCAGAAATCAGGAAAACAACTTCAAGAACCAGAAAACAGCATGAAAACACTTTGAATAAATCCATGAAAAATCTGGGGTAATTCCCTATATGTTTAGAATCAAAATATAGAATTTCAAAATTTTCCAAGAAAGATAGATTAGTTATCAAAAATAAGAACGCATCGAGGAAACATAGTTTAACAAATCTGGAAATCTCAACACTGCTTTACGAAAACTAAGATATCTCGCAACCAGTGAATCGAAATCCAATTCCGCCAAAGGGATATGAAAATAAATAGATTTTAATAACTTTCACATTTCACAAAGAATTTTCATAAAGTATAAGAAATCATAGTGAAAATCAAATTCTTTACTGAACAGCGCGCAAAATACAGCATGAAAAGATTTTAGATAAGAGCAGGAAACACCACATAAAACTTAAAATTCATCAAAATTCTAGGTAGTCCCTAATATCATAAAGAAACACTGAGGAAAATATTGGATCAAGATAATATGTATAGAATAGTTCTTGAAAATGGTTTGTTAACAAAATCAACCAAAAACTGAATCTAGAATAGATCGACACCTCTGTACTAAAACACTCATAACTCAGTCATACGAAATCCAAATCAAGCAAAATCAGTGGGGTTTGAAAATATACAAAATTATCTAAAATTCATCTTTTGTACAGAAATTCAAATACTGACTGTATCATGGACGAAAACAGCAATCAAAACACAACACCCAGTAAATACAGATTTCACACTTCAAATCAAGAACATCATAACTTCAAGAATATTGATCCAAATACATCCAAACTTGAAATACAACCTACCAAATGTCTAAACATCATGATTTGGGGTTATTAACATGTCTACACCTATTATTTCACATGGGTCTTAATCCAAACATCAATTCACACAAAGATTCACATACATGCCTAAAAATCAAGAATTGGGCAAATCCTAGGTTATCACATATCAAGATTGGTGTCATGAGTCATCTATAACCAAATTATCATAATAGAGACAAAACCCATTAAGGAAAACAAAATATTTGGTTGTCTCTAGGCCCAACTACACTATATGTGAACTTTTTAACTTGTATCAAATCAATGAATTGAAATACAAGTTACTTGCCTTAGTTAGGAGATGAAGAACGATCCAAACGTGAAGAGAAGAGAAACCCACGAACAAAATCCGCTACACGCAATGAATCCAAGCCAAACGAACGAAATCCACCCATGAACGATCTCCTTGATGCAACGAACAAAGTGGCAAAATACCCACTTTAAGAAAACACCAAGAGAAGATGATGCAAGAAGGGTGATTGATGGTGGTGGTGTCTTGGTGGTGTCGGCAATGCAAACAAGAGGATGGAGTCTTGGGTTTTTGTAGGGTGGCCGGAGTTAGGGAGATGGCCGGACTAGGGGTAGTCGGCCTGGTGTGGGAGGCCGGCAATGGGGGGGGGGGGGGGGGGGGGGGGAGTGCTGGTCGGCTTGGAGTAAGCCGCAAGGAGAGGGAGAGAGAAAGAGAGGGCCGGGATTAGGAGAGAGAGTAATTTAGGGTTAGGGTTTTGGATTAGGGGTTTGTGGGTATTTATATAGGAGTTTAAAGTGGGCTAATGGGCTGTGGGTATTAGGTACTAGTAATAGGTATACAATTGGGTAATGGGTATAGGGTAAATAACAAATGGAGATACAATTTGGAGTGAATTCTATGGCTCTTGAAAAATCTAATTTAGGAGTCGAAAATCATAGGTTTGGGAAATCACCACCAAAATTCCATCACAATCACCATGGAAAATAAAATAAAGATAACGAGTCCAAAAATGAGGAAAAGAATCAAAATGATGAAAATGAACAAAAACGACGAACAAACAACACAAGGAGCTCAAAATGAAATAAAGTGAATATATACACAAAATCCAATATACGGTTCCGAAAAATACAATAAAAATAAAATACACAAAATGAAAAATACACTCCAAAATACATAAAATGAAAAACAGGGGTTACAGCTTGGCTGTGCCGCAGTGCGAGACGACAGAGTTTTTTTATTTGTTTGGGGGGTTGGTGGAGCTGTCTAAGTTGGTTGAGTCTAGGTGTGAAGTTTACGGTGTAGTACGGTTGTGGGGCTAGGGCCCGAAGATGGGGTCCCCTCATGAGATTGCTCATCCGCTACTTCAGTGCCCTACACCTTCTACCGACGCTGTCGTCTGTCTCACTTGTCTCAACTTTCGGGATGCTTGTCTCAAATATTGTGGAGCAACTATGTCGCGCCAGAGCATCCTCCCGTGCCTGTTGTCGCGAACACTATGGATCTGGGGTTCAAGTGTGTAAGGTCGATGGTTCGGTTTGAGGCCCGTGGGGTTAGGCCGGTAGTTTGTTGGTGTTGAGGGTGATGGGGTGTGGAGTTTGGGTATGGTTGATCTGGAGTGTCCTACGATGTCACCGGTGCAGTCTTTATAGCGCCTACTATCAGACTATTGAGCTTCCTCCAGCTTAGGCCACTGGCTCGTGACAACGTCGCCTCTTCCCTCGAATTGGGAGTATAAGTCGAAATAAATCTGTGTGGTGAGAAATTTCCAGAGAGAGCTTGAGCGTGAGAGAGGTGAAGGTATCCTCTCCACGGCTCTCTCCTGGAGCGTGGAGTTTGGTGGGGAGAGCGAGATAGTTGTTTGGTGAAAAATCGCTTGAGAAAGCGCTATCGTGTGAGAGGTAAAGGTATCCTCTTCACGGCTATCTCTTTGGTAGTGGCTGTGGGAGATACTGACACGTTTGTAGGATGAGTGGTGGAGATAGTGGGAGGGTGCGATCGCTGTGCATGTGTCGTGGGTCAGTTTTCGATCTGTGGGGCTTGGGCTCAAAGATGGGGTCCCCCCAGCGAGGTGAAGGCTGGGATCACCGGGCGATAAAATCATTCTAGACTTGTTTCAGGTAGGTGTGCATGTGCCGTGGAGGCACTGTACGAAGCTAAACTGACGTACTTACAATTTTGCTAGACCGAGCTTATTTGTCGGCCCACCCTCCAGGATTATTAGAGCGATTTGTTGTTTATACGTGTCATGTTGCTTCATGTATGTTTTATTTTCTGTCTGTAGTTTGTACTTGGGCCCAATACTCTGGGTTTGTTTCGTTAAGCTTCTATTAATGAAACAGGGCGGCCAAATTCCACCTTTTCCCAAAAAAAACAAATAGTGATATCCATCCTTCTTGATCTGTACTTTTGGCCATATCCGTTGTCTCGAGCCTTGCAGAACTCTTCTTTGAACCAAAATCAATAGTATTGGAAAGAATATATAGGCACCTTGCCAACAAAGAATTCATGTGAGAAGCATTTTTTTTATTTTTTGAGGGAAAATGTGGAGTAAAGTCACCATATTTTATTAATAAGGAGTTAATAAAATAAAATCATAGTAGTGGATCAAATTGTACAACATTCTACACAAAAAAAATAAAACATAGGAGCTCCAAACATACATGGGAGGATGTGACAATACAAAACATAATATAATGCATAAAGCAACATAACTCATACAGAAAACAAAAGATATCCCTCCAACACAAGCCTGGAGGGTGGGTTGTCGATGTGATATGCACCACTCAGTTAAGAGTTTGATAGATTACAATCTCCTCATCATCGTACTCTTCCACCTGAAAGGCACTAACAATCCTCTCTTTTGGTCATAGCGCAGAAACTATGTCTCGTAAAGAAATAAGATACCTAATATGAGTTACATAATCAGAAAAACTATTATTAGTCATACGAAAGTAAAAATATTTCTATCAATCCATAAAACTCAGGTTGGAGCGGTGATGGTAGTACACCACGCTTCCTCATCTTGAGTCTTTCATTAGAAAACTTAAGGCATATCCATAGGTCCTCATCAGCTTAGGGGTAATCGTTTGCTCTAAGGGCCCCTTAGAACCTCGATAAGGACTGTCTGGCTCCTATGGAAGTCTATGAAAAGATTGTTTCTCGACTTCATGTTGTTAGGATTGTAGCCTCAAATACATGTAGGCATGAAGTTGATGTTGGAGAAGAAGAAGAGAAAATACGAAGCAGTGAGGAGAAGGCAGCAATGCAGTAAAAGAAGAAAGACAACTTAAGGGGTTGTGGTCGACTGCAATGGGGTGTAATTGAACAACATGGGCTGCTGTGATTCCAGAGAGTATGACAGTTGACTGTGCAGTACTCGGGTCTTGACGAGACTCATTGTAGTCGATCGACCACAAGTGCGGTCAACTGCGAGCGGCTCTGTATGTTATTTGCACTGACGGATTTTGGGTCCAATAAGTTGTATTTATGTGCATCTTTTATGATTTGTTGGGGGGTTATATATATATAGCAATAGATGTGAACTTTAGGGTAAACAAGGAGAAAGAGAATTGGTGAGCCGTTATCATTGTACAACTTCAAGAGAGGTGAATGTCGAGTGCTTCAAAGGTGAGAGAAAGAGAGATTGAGAGTTTTTTTTATCTCATTGTAATCTTTGCATTTCTTGAGGAATAAGAAGTATTTGTTATCTCTGCATACTATTGTGTTCGTGTTCTTGTAAAATCTTGTGATTATTGTGGTGGCTCATTCTTGGTGCATGTAAGTCTTTGGTGTTTCTGTTTCTTGTGGTGTGTGTTCCGCTATTAGCACTACCAGTGATATCAAATTCTTTACAAGTGGTATTAGAGCAAAGGTTTAGTGATGGCCGATAAGTCGAAAGTCGAAAGTTTCGGTGGGAGTGATTTCACGATGTGGAAGATTCAGATGATACAATATCTTTGTCAGAAAGATCTGGATGGTCTGTTGTTCGATGAGAAGCCAGAAGGTGCAGACAAGGATGCGAAGATCTTGGCAGATTGGAATCGTTTGGATCAAAAGGCATGAGGGCAAATTCAGTTGGGACTGGGTAATAAGGCATTGTTTCATATCTTAAAGGCAAAGAACACAAAGGAGGCTATGGAGATTCTCACGGATATGTATGAGAAACTGTTGGCATTTAATCAAATTCTTCACTTGAAGAAATTGGTTAATATGAAGTTGATGAAAAGGGGTTCAATAGCATAATATGTGAACAATTACTGTATGGTTTACAACCAGATGGAAGCTGCTGGATTAAATTTTTTAGAGAGGGAACGGTCATTGTTACTTCTATCTACTTTGCCCGATAGTTATAGTATGGTGGAACAGACTATTGTAGCCACTATGAAAGATTCGATGACTGTACAAGATGTGGTAAGTAGCATTCTGAACAAGGAGGTGAGAATGATGAGAAACAGAGGATTTTCATCATCATCTTCTAAGGATTCAGCAATTGAGAAGAGACGTGAGATATCTAAGAGCAGTCGAAGAAAGGATCAGAGTAGTTCGTCTGAGAGTGGGTTTGATAAGAGTGACGTGGGACATCGACCTGAGTGTTGGTATTGTCACATGAGATGTCACATGATACGCAGTTGTAAGGCCTATAAGAAGAAGAAGCAAGAAAAACCTAAGGAAGTCAAACCAAAGGAAGCCAAAGTGGTGTCTATTGAAAATGACGAGTTATGCTTATCAGCTAGGGAGGAGTTGGACACACAATATTGGTGCATGGAATCAGAAGCTTCTTTTTCATTGCACTTCGAGGAGAAAGGTGTTTGAGGACTACAAAGAAGGTTCTTTCGGAGATGTGATCGTTGGGGAATGGTCAGAGGTAACCTATAAGTGGAGTTGGTACTGTTCGTGTGAAAGACAATATTGATCAGAGTATTGTCTTGCGGGAGATAAGGTTGTTCTAGACTTGAAGAAAAATCTTATCTTGATAGGAAGGATAGACAAAGAGAGTCAACTTCATGTGGTAGTGGGGAGTGATGCATAGATGGAGGTTCAAGAGTGATAGCAAGAGGGAAGAGGGAAGGAACATTGTATCTACTTACAAACGTGATTGACGTTTCTATTGTAATTGACTCTCAGCCGAAATTGAGTAGTAGGTTGTGTAGTGTGCAACTGAGTTCTTTCAATTGTAAGACAGATTCAAAGGAGGTTGCGTGTTACGCCCCGCTTCCCAAAAATACGGAATACGAGCACGCAACATTAGCCCAGCGAATAATTTTCATCATCCATAAGCTGTTCAGGAATCTTTACAACATCTCATAAAATAATCAGAGTCGGAAGCAAAAGAATCAACCACACATGCATAATTGAATCAATATACCAACAGAATTTACTTGAAACAAAATGTATTAATCTCAAATAAATCAGATCTGAACAAGTCAAAAATTTTAGGTCATACTGCCCAAATACAAAGAATCCAAGTAACAGATACATTGTTCAAAATGAGCAACAGAAAATAAATGAAGATAGCAAAAGCTCCAGCCAACTAGAACTTTAGATCACATACTCCATCGGAAAATTGATCACCAAAATCTGCAATTAATAATTGCAGGAGAAGGAAAGAGAAAACAAGTATCCGTCAATTTCAAGTTACGGGCCACTTATAATGTAGGACATAAGTACATGGGAAAGATAAATAAATAGCATGAAATAGGCATGATAAGAAAATATGACTAGCATGGCAAGATAAACAAATGTAAGTTGCATGTAATAAGTGTCGAGTGAACAAGTATCATGTAATATTCGATATCAATAGGAACAATGTTGAACAATATGCAATGTCGGTGATGTGTCAATCCTTATATCTATTATTCATTTTAATCCTAACTAATGCATGTACTACTGCATCCCATACTACAGGTTCAATGCATACAATTAATTTCGTTTTAGACTCAAGTGGTGCACTCGGTAGATCATGTACTTGGCAATGGTAACGATAAACACTATTCACCTTTCGGTGTATGAAACGGTCATCGGCAATGATACGGTACACGATACATTGGGTTACGGCCATAACCACAATCACATGATAAAATGGTAGTTAGGGAAACAGGGGCCCCTCCAAGTACAATCTCTACTTTGTTCACTACTTAAAATTTAACCCTTAACCCCGGCTTATTAATTATTTATCAATGCAACAACATAATATGCAATTAATGGACAATTCGGTGAATGATAGTATCAATAGGGAAACAATAGGTTGATAACATGGATAGGATGGTTAGAATAGTGACAATAACTCATTAGGAACATGCAATGCAACATACATTCATTAATTCATGCAATAGTACAACATAGGAATTATTAATTCATTAAAAAGGGACAGCTAAAATTCTGGCCAGTAAGCGCAATCTGTACAAAAATGCAGTTTCTCGCTGACTCAGAAATCGAAAGTTGAGCCTGTCATAAATTCTGGAAACTAGACTTCCACACGGTTCCAACGCATACTTAAAGTTCAAATTCCGATAACAGTAGCTAGGTCAAACACATGGTTGTTTACAGATTTTATGTTCAGGCAGAATATCGACATCTTGTTATTTTAATTTTTGAATCAGCAAAAAATAAATATTAAAATCAGTAAAAATATAATCTAGACTTCTAAACATGTTAAGCAACAATCTGGAAATTTTCGTAACAAAATTTTATCATTTGATTAGCATTTTTACTGTTTAAACATGAAGGGTACGAAATCTAAAAATTTGGAATTAAAAACACAGATGTAATAAAATGGGCATAACTTTTGCTACAAAACTCAGAATTCTAAAATTCTGGATGTTACTGGCAATTAGACACTTGGGGCTACATTTCATATTCAGAAAGTATTTCATTTTAAGGTCATTCACTGGTTCGAAAACAGCGATCAAAGTTCAGGTCAACATGGCTGTATAGTTCTTAGGGTATTTTTCTTGAGCATAAATTAATTGAACATGTTGGGTATCAATTCTATAGTCAATAAGTTGTGTAACTAGCATGATAGGTGTCCAAACATCATGAAATAGAGCATATAATATATTCACAACCATCATATCACATGGATCTCATCAAACACATAATTTCACCTAATTATCTCACACATATGAATAGATCAAGATGGTTAAACCTAGTTATTTTCATGTCAATTTTGTTTCGTGAGGCAACTATGGTCAAATAGCACAATAGAGACAAACCCATCAAAAATAACACACACACACGAGTTGTCTCTAGAACCCAACTACATTATAAGCGGTAATTTTGACTTATATCATACAAAGGAATTTGAGTACAAGTTACTTGCCTGGACGACAACGACGGGAACGGAGCAAAGAGCGAGAATAACGTGAACAGATTTCCGGGCAAGAACACAAGCGAACAAATCACGAACACAAAGAATAACAGACCGCGAACACGATTGGATGGCTAAGATCAAGAGATCAAGATATCAAGGCAATCGGATCAGATCGGACGACTCTGATCGAAGAACAAGATCAAGATCAAGATGTGATCAGTATCTTGATGATGATGATGATGATCGGACCAGATCAACGATCTAACGGCCACCAATCAAAGCAATCAAGAACTGCAAGATGATGATGATCATGATGTTGATCAACGACCCACGATCAAGGAGATCAAACCCAAGCATAGGGGCTCGGCCATGGACGGTGGGGACAGTGGCCAGGGGCTGCGACGCAACGGAATGACCCGCAGAGGCAGCACCGGCGTCGGGAGGATAGGCCGGGGGAGGGGGGGTCGCGACTGGCTCGCTGTTGCTGCGGTGCACTGCAAGGTGGCGCTCGAGATGGTGCTGCACTGGCTGTTGGTGGTCGCAACGCCGGGAGGGAAGGCCAGCACAGGTGGAGGTGGCTGACTGTCGTAGGGAAAATAGCGGCGCTGCGTCAGTGATCTGGGGCTGAACGGAAGGGAGGATGGGTTGGAGGGTTGTCATGTTGCGTCGGCGGCGGAGGAACTCAGGGGGAGAGGTGGTTGATTAGGGGGTGGCGAGGAGCGGGAGAGGAAACCAGGGAGGAGGTCGGGAGAGATGGAAGACGAAACGGCAGGGGGTATACAGAGCGGCTGCATGGGTTAGGGTGAAAACAGAAGGGGGTTATATAGGAGGGGTAGAGAAATAGGGTTAGGTGTTGGGTGACTCATGGGTTTCAGGTTGGGGAAATGTGTATGGGGATATTTAGTGAGTTGAGTGGGTTTCAGAATAGGGTAAGGGGGTTAGTTTAAATAACAGGTTTGGGTATTAGTAATTATGGGTATTGGGTATCAAGTGGATTGGGTATAGGTTTATGGGTGTGGGTTTTTAAAATGGGTATTAAAAAAATCCAATATAAAATTATAGAAAAGTAAATAAATAAATAAATAAATAGATCAATAATAATATAGTAAAAAATTAATCAATTTGTGTGCATCAAGTTAATACTCAAATACTAAATACAATAGAAATAGATTTTCAATTCAACAATCCAATATAATAATATGAATAACAACAATAATAATTTTGATATACACATCCAAATGAGATTTGAGATAAACGGGTTTATTAAATTCCAAATAGTAATAAAATAAGATACAAATAGCCGATCACTTAGAAAATAAACATTAAAGTTAGAATATTCTACTACTTGAAGAAAAATATAATTTCCGGCTCGAAACGATTTTAATAGAAGGCCAAAATCGGGTTTAAAATAATAACGAATTTATAAATAATTAAAATACGAAAAATATTCAGAAAATACGTATTTAGGGAATCCTAGAGAGCAAGACGTTGCTGTGGTGAGGGTTCTTTGTGATATGGCAGAAGAACCTTCAAGTTACTGTTGTGAGGTAGAGAGTACTGGTATCAATATGCGGGGTGATGTCGATGAGTGTAACTAAAATGAGGCTGTGGGGGTTGAGTAGTATGCAGAATTTGCGGAGGTGTCATTCAATGTAAAGGGTGCATTGAGAGGCGTTGAACCATATCTGGTATTAATAGAAATTCAGCAAATTGGAGAATCTTGTAACACGGAATCCGACACGGGAGGTTATTTCTCCGTTATTCGTGCCTTATGTGATTGGTGGGGCACATCCTTCATGAGCCAATGAAGGGTGGGTGGTGCACTCCACAAGGTAAAGTGGCGGAGGTGCTTTTTATGAGAGTGAGAAGTACTTGGGTCGTTCATGGGTGTGGAAGACTGACAGGGATAATGTGAGGTAAAGATACAATAACTTTGAAGTGTTGTGTATTTGGTCCAAGTGGAAGATTGTTTGGATTGTGACCTCAAATACACGTTGTCATGAAGTTGAAGTTAAAGAAGAAGAATACGAGAAGACACGAAGCAGCGAGGATAAGACAACAATGTAGTAAGAGAAGAAAGACATCTGAAGGGGTAGCGGTCGATTGTAGTGGGGTGTAGTCAACCGACTAAGGTTGCTATGATTCCAGAGAGTGTCATAGTCGACTATCCAATCCTCATTTCTTAGCGAGACTTTTTGCAGTCGACTAACCACAAGTGCGGTCGACCGCGAGCGGCGCTGTATGTTATTTGGTCTGATAGTTTTCAGGTGCAATAAGATGTGTTTGTGTATATCATCTAGGGCTTGCTTGGGGACTATATATATAGCAATAGATGTGAACTCTAAGGTGAACAAAGAGAAAAAGAATTGGTGAGCTGTTATCATTGTAAAACTTCAAGAGAGGTGAGTGACGAGTGCTTCAAAGGTGAGAGAGAGATATTGAGAGTTTTGATCTCGTTGTAATCTTTGTATTTCTTAAGGAATAAGAAGTATTGTTATCTCTGCATATTATTGTGTTCGTGTTCTTGTAAGATCTTGTGATTATTGTGGTGGCTTGTTCTTGGTGCATGTAAGTCTTAGGCATTTCTGTTTTTTGTGGTGTGTGTTCCGCTATTAAAACTACAAGTGGTATCAGATTCTCTACACGTATGTGCATTGCAAAACCCACAATTGATCGCAATGTTTGGCTGTCTCTTAGCCAAGTTTTCTCATGATAGAATCACATCGTTGAGAATTAGCCAAAGATAGGCTTTTACGTTTAAGGGTGCGTTGGCCTTCCAAAGTATAGTAGACCATTTAGGTAAGCATCGTCTAAAGTGAATCTAGTTATAAAGCGAGTATACAATACGTGATCCATTATTTTCCAACCCCCAGGTTTTCTGGTCTGGATCATAAATATACTGCACCCCTAATTGTGTAATGTAGGTTTGAAGTTCCCCTAGTCTCAGTTGGGACTCATGATTTAGGCGAGCTCTGAATAATGGTCACCATGTCCCCCTTTTCCAGGTCTTGGAAACCTTGATATGAGGTTGAGATGCTTGATCATATAGTTTCGGGAACATGTCTTTAAGGGCGTGTGCACCACACCATTTGTTCCACTGGAATTTGGTCGTGAGGTCATTTCCTATGAGTAAGGTGATACAACTGTTGAACAGGTAGTACGGTTTTGACACCCCCTTTCTAGATACAGGATACTCTAGGTCCACCCGGAAACCCCAACTACGCGTTCCCTTACCCTACAAATACGACTTGATGTAGTTAAACTACTACGGTAACTACAGTAAGAATCCTAGATATTCTATGAGTTACGAGCCCATGTCCAGACAGCCTAGAGGGGAATCCCACATCATGACATGACGCATCATGTAGACAGTCTATGGACAATTCGCCTCCGTCATGGGACAATGGCACTACGTAGTCACCAAGCACCCCACAAGCGTCGCCACGGTCTCGATAATTCCAGAGATGTATTCACGTCATGACATGACGCATCATGTGGACAGCCTGTGAACACTCTCACACCGTAGATCCGAGGCCCTCATACTTGTGTTTTTCTCTTACTTTCATCACATTTTCACTATGTGTCTAATCCTTAGATAATTGAATCATGAATAAAATTTATACTCTAGAATTAACGTTACCTCTACATTGGTCTTAAACATCAATTGTTAACCACGACCCAATCTTGGTCTTTTATTATCACATTTCTCTTTCAAAATTTTTATTCATACCAATGTAAGGACTTAGCTAAAACTCTAGTTTCAATCTCTTTTCATGTTCATCAAATGAGTGTTCATACTCACAAATTTCCACATTTCATCATGATCTTTGTATTTCATTTTCCATGCACATTTGCATAATTTAAACAACAATTTCATATTTAACTACTCAAAATTTTCATGTCAAAAGTCTCTTTTTTATTCTCTTACACAAAAATTCTTTACATACAAAAATATTCATTTTCTTTAATTAATCAAATCATAATCTAAGAATAACTTATCAAGATCTTCTTCCCGAAATTACTTCTAATTCTCATTATAAAAGGTCAAATATTTTAGAAATAATTTTCATGAAGTCTAGGGAATTTTAGAAGAATTCTAGTATTTTTTCTCAATTTTTATACACTTAAAATACTAAAGAAATATCGAAATAAGTTTAAAAAATTTAAAAACCACAAAAAAAGTCCACGGCCGGATTCGAACCCAGACCCATGCCCCCCCGCCTGTGAACAGTAACCGACCCAAAGCGCACCCAACGACCAGACAGGCCAGAGTGACTAGCGATATGAAGGGGACTTAAGTTATACTTAGAGTATAGTTCAGTGATTTGAGTTAAAAATCGAAATTTCATAAAAAACAAAGTCTCTTCAAGACCAGAACCCGAGACCAGTATCCCCCGCTGTGCTACAGTAACACACCCAAAACGCACCCGAAGACCAGTAGGTCTTGAGTGACAAACCGATATAAGATCAGGTTAAATACTTTTTGTATACACTGCACTGTATCTAGTTCTTTCATTAATAAACTCGATTTTCCAATCAATTTGTACTTTATAAAAATATAAATCTTTTACCACAATGTATTTCTTTGAAAAACAGTATATTATAGTTTCTTAGATTTCCAAAATTCTCATTTTTAACCACACAGTAGACTATTTCTCTTATTTCTTTTGAATAGTGGGACATTAATACATTTTTCGACATTGAAAAATTCCTTTTCTAGATGAATCTTTTTATTTATTTGTTCCCCATTTATTGACCATATGTTTACACAAATTTTCTTTCTTTAACAAAGTTAAAGCCCTCAAGTTAATTTTATCTTTTATAAAACTCACTCATTTCTTATGATTCAAGAGAGAACATATTTGAAAATCAAGTGAATATGAACTTACTCATACAATACAATTAAAATTCAACAATTATTGTAACTTTTTCATGCTAATCAATTTATTTCACAAATCATAGGTGTTAATTTGCATTCTACAAACCATTCACAAGCACAATTTCATACAAGCATGATTTATCAAATTAATATATATACTCTAGCATAAAAATATAGTAATAAAGCATCATGACAATTCTTAATTAACACATTCCAATTCATTTTACTAACATTTTCATGTAGATAAACTAGAGTTTCCTCTCTTTCTTACTAGTCTCTTCAAGCAAGTATGTAGCAATTTTTCTATTTATTTCTAACATATTCACAATTTAAAATCCTAGCATGACATCTATATTAGAAGTTTGAGAAATCACCCACCTTGTGAAGAAACAAATGAAAAACTCCTAAAGATCTCCTTGAAAGCATGATCGTCCCTTCTCCTCCTAGTTTGGTGCAAGTTTCGAGCTCCTCCTCCTAGCAAGCATGAACTCGAGACCTCCTTGAAGTGCTAGCCGGCCACCCAAGTACAAGAGCACACAAACACACAAACACTCAATCTTTTCTCACACAACTCTATCTTTTCTCACTCAATCTTTTCCTCACAAATGCTTTTCTTTCTTTTCTTTTCTCTTTGAAATAATTTTTAATGCAAGTAATGAAGAAGACAGGGGGGGTGGTATTTATACACATTTCAAGAGTGAATGGAGGGTTGAGATGAGTTTAGATGAGAGGCTAGGATACATTTGGGAGTTAGAAGAACTATCCATCATCAAGTAACCACATCATCACTCTTCCACTCTCTTTCTCCACTCCTAATATGGCTGACCACCCCCTAGAGTCCCCCTTGCACGTGCATGTGCAATGCACGTGCCATCACATGCACACTTGTTTAAGTTGTACAATTATTAATTGTTCATTTATTTGTTATATGATCAAGTCTGCACTACAAGTTGTATTAATTATTAATAAAATTAATTAGTGGGCTAATTAGGTGGGCTAAAATCCATGGGCTCTTTTAATTAATTAATTTATTTATTTAAGTGGGCTAGAATTAAACTATTAGGCCTAAAGATTAATAATAGGCTTTTATTTTAAAAGAGAAGGAAATATTTATTCATGGCATAAGAATTTTTTTTAAAGCTAAATACACATTAAATTGCACGTGCAAAACACGTGAACACAAATGAAAATTTTAATACTTAATTATTTGAAAAATTCAGGAAGTTACAACACTCCCTCTTTAGAATAGTTCCGTTCCAGGAACTACACTAAAAGAGTGAGAAAAAAAACATAGAAAGAAGAAAGAAAAAAAAATACAATCAAACAAAGAGCTCAAGATGATCCTTCAGCATCCTCTTCTCGGATTCCCAAGTAGCCTCTTCAACAAACTGGTTTCTCCAGACTAATTTGACCATCGGTATCGTCTTATTCCTCAAGACTTTCTCCCAACGATTCACGATCTCAACCGGTCACTCAATGTAGCTCAGATCTAGCTGCAAACCCTCCGGTACTTCGGGCAAATGGTGATTTGGATCTGGAATGTAACCTCTCAGCATAGACTCATGGAAGACAATGTGCACCTGAGACAGCTCTTCTGGTAACTCCAATCGGTAAGCAGTTTTTCCAATCCTCTTCAATATCTTATATGGGCCTATGAACCTTGAGGCTAATTTTCCACTTCTGCCAAAATGAATCACACCTTTACTAGGTGATACCTTCAAAAAGACAAAGTTGCCTTCCTCGAACTCAAGGTCCCTTCTCCGGTTGTCGGGCATAACTCTTCTGCCTACTATGAGCATCCACCAACCTCTTCCTGATCAAATCAATCTTTTCGAGGTCTGCTGCACGATCTTGGGCCCAAACATCTGCTGCTCCCCGGCTTCAAACCAGCAAAGAGGTGTTCTGCACTTCCTGTCATACAGAGCTTCATACGACGCCATCCCGATACTAGTCTGAAAACTGTTGTTGTAGGCAAACTCTACCAGAGCTAAATGTCTCTCCCAACTGCCTCCAAAATCTAGAACACAACACCGAAGCATATCCTCAAGAACTCGATTGACTCTCTCAGTCTGCCCATCAGTCTGAGGATGGAAGGCATTGCTGAAATCCATCTTAGTACCCAAAGCTGTTTGAAGGCTCCTCCAAAAATGCGACGTAAACCGCGCATCTTGATCAGACACAATGGTCAACGGAACACCATGAAGCCTGATGATCTTCCCAACATACAGCTCGGCCAACTTGTCCATAGACGAAGTGAGTTTCATTGCCAAAAAGTGAGCTGATTTGGTTAGTCGATCGACTATGACCCAAATCGTATCATTACCCTTCGAACTCTTGGGCAAATCCGTGATGAAATCCATGCTGATGTTATCCCACTTCCACTCCGGAATGGGTAACGGTTGCAATAAATCTCCAGACTTCTAATTCTCGGCTTTCACCTGCTGACAAATTTCACACCTCGCCACAAACTCAGCCACATCCCGCTTCAGACCTGACCACTAGAAATGTTTCTTGATGTCCTTGTACATCTTGGTGCTCCCAGGATGTACAGAAAAAAGCGTAGCATGTGCCTCCTGAAGAATACTCTCCCTCAAATCTGACTGATCCAGAACACATAGCATCTCTCCAAACCACAGTACTTCATCCCTGATCTGAAACTCTGATAATCTGCCTGTGCCAATCTGCTCCTTCATCCTCTGAATCTCTGCATCTTCCTTCTGAATTTCTATAATCCTTTCATTCAGCGTGGGTTGAAGTCTCAGCTGAGCCAAATATGCTCCCAAACCTTGCAAAACTACCTCAATACTAGCCCGATCAAACTCCTCTGCAAGATGCCTCTGGGTCGTAATCAACCTGGCCAAACTACTTTTACGGCTAAGTGCATCAACAACAACATTAGCCTTCCCCAGATGGTACTTAATCTCAGGACCAATGCCCTCAAGTACTTCCAGCCATCTCCGTTGCCTCATATTCAGGTCCTTCTGCTGATAGATGTACTTCAAGCTTTTGTGGTCCGTGTACATATTTAATTTCTCACCGTACATGCAATGTCTCCATTGCTTCAAGGTGAAGATAATCGCAGCCAAATCCAGATCATGAGTCGGATAATTCTTCTCATGCGATCTTAGTTGCCTAGACCCACAAGCGATTACTTTTTTCTCTTGCATCAAGACACAACCAAGCCTACGATGTGAAGTATCGCTGTAGACATCATACTCAACATCTGGTCTAGGCAAATCCAAAATGGAAGTAGTAGTCAACTTCTCTTTCAACTCCTAAAATCTTGACTCACACTACTCAGTCCACTTGAAATTCACATTCTTCTTGGTCAGACTAGTGGGCGGCACGGCTATCTGAGCATAACCTTGAATAAACCTCTTGTAGTATCTAGTTAGCCCAAGAAAATTTCTGATTTCTTTCACTGTAGCAGGCCTTGCCCAATCCTTGATTGCCTCTATCTTCTGAGGATCAGTTGTCACTCCCTCCTTAGAAAGAATGTGACCCAGGAATGCCACTTCAGATTTCCAGAAATTGCACTTGGATAACTTGGCATACAACTCATGCTCTTGAAGCTTCTTCAGAACCTCAGTCAGATGCTCAATGTGCTCCTTTTTCGACCCCTAGGACATTCAACTCGATTAGATCAATCCCGAAAATCCTATCTCCAATTTCGATCCTGCAGTCTGCATAATACCGATCAGTGGTTAAAGTCTCCCCTGACGAAGTAGCTACTACTAGGATCTTGCCTAGAACGACCTTCGGTTCGACTCCCAAGATTCTAGTAAATTTAGGAGATACAAAAGTATGAGAGGATCCATTATCAAACAAAATAACAGCTTTCTTTCCATTTAATAAAAGTTCTCTTGTTACATAACACACTTCCGTTACATAACAATCTTTTACTAAATAAAACAGGGAAAAGAACAACAAAAACTTCTAAACATTCGCCCTCGTACCAGTAATGACGTGATCCACCTCATCAGCATCGGCCTCAGTCAAGGCAAATACACGCCCCTGCTGGTACGGCTTCTTCCCAGCCTGTTGCGGTGGTCCACTTCGGGCAACATTCTGCTGCTTGGGGCAGTGAGATCTATAATGACTTGTCTCTCCACAATTGAAACAAGTCACCGCAGGAGGTGATTGGATACTTGTTCGGTGTGAAGAGAAGATGGTGATAAAAGTAGAAGGTTCGATCGAAGAGAAGGAGAAACAGTCAGCAGCTGTAGTAACAAACAGAAAAGGGACGGTCGATTGAGCGGTCGACCGACACCTTCTTGGGTTGATGGTCTGGGAGTTGCGGTCGACCGTCCGCGCTGATGGATTTTTCTGGTGCGACTTTGTTGATTCGATGGAAGCCCACTTCGTCTTCTGATTAAATCGTACGACTCTAATTGTATGTTTATCTCTTCAGTATACATTAGATAGCTATTGTATCAAGATATCTAAACTAGGGTTTCTCTAGATCTATAAATACAATATAAACGGTTCATAGAACGATATGATTCTATTTAGTGCTGAATAGAAGAAGATAGTACATCATATGAGAGGGTGAGAGAGTTTCTCCATTGTAAGTAACAACCAAGTTCCAGTTAGGCTTGATAAAGGGTCGTGGTGAGAATTGTAATATCTGATTAGAACGTTTCTCCATTGTATTTTCCCGCCCAAAATTTCAAACCCCAAAATTAAATTTTTCCCCCCAAAACTAAAAAACTTATTACTTTATTACTATCTCTCTCTTCTCTCTTCACTTTTTCATATTTCTATCTTTCTCTCTCTCCCCCTCTCTCTCCCATTCTTTCTTTATTTACTTAAAAATTTAGATTTTAAGATTTCAGGTTTGTCAAATATTCAGAATTTTTATGCTTTTTTTATTGAGCAAATATCTCTTCAACAGTTAAATTTCATTATTTTCCACACTTAAAAGTTCTAAGAAGTTGGATTTTACACCCTCATTTATAATTATTTTTCAACATATACAAATAGAAACATAGACTTTTATTTACAACTAATTATTATCATACTATTCAAACTTGAACTACATAATTGTTGTTTTACTATTTATAGGATTTTTTCTTGTATTGTATCGTTCCGAAGACGTGCCGTAGGCACGTGCCCACTGGCAAATCTAGTTTATATAATAAAACACAAAGAAAGCTATCAAATGGCACTCCTTCAATCCCCCCAAAAATTAAAGGCCCAGATCTAACCTCACAAAACATATTTTTCTCCCAAAAGTTTCCCCCCAACTCCTATATTTATTTAATTATTATTTTTTTTTTCTCTCTCTCTCTCCCCCTCTCTCTTCTATTCAAAAAATTAAGAAAATAAAAAAAATTTAAATTTAAAAAAAACTCATATATTTATTTTTTTAAAAAAAATTCTCTCTCTCTCCCTCTCCCTACCTGTTCTATTCAAAAAAAATAAGAAAATTAAAAAAATTAAAATTTTTAAAAAATAAAAATTTAAAAACTTTAAAAATAATTCAAAAAAACCAAAAAAGTCAAATAATATGTTTTTTGCTGAACCCCAAAAGTTTCTCATATAATATGTTTACTACTTCAATTAATTTGTTGGGCCACCAAAACTATGTTATATGATCAAACAAGATGTACTGTTCCAAAGACGTGCCATAGGCACGTGTCAATGGGCAAATCTAGTATATATATATATATATATATATATATATAAATTAAGTATTGGTATGAGTTTATATATATCTACTAGATTTGCCCGTGGGCACGTGCCTACGGCACGTCTTCGAAACAATACAACACACGAAAAGCCCTGTAAACAGTGAAACAACAATTATATAGTTCAAGTTTGAATAGTATGACAATAATTAGTTGTAAATAAAAGTCCATGTTTCTATTAGTATATGTCGAAAAACAATTATAAATGAGGGTGTAAAGTCCAACTTCACAGAATTTCAAGGATAGAAAATGATGAAATTTAACTGTTGAAGAGATATTTGCTATTTTCTATATAACATGTGCAATAAAAAAACATAAAAATTCTGAAAATTTTACAAACTGAAATCTTAAAATCTAAATTTGTACGTTTGTAAGTAAATAAAGAAAGAATGGGAGAGAGAGAGATAGAAAGAGAAAAACATGAAAAATTGTAAGTTTGTAAGTAAATAAAGAAAGAATGGGAGAGAGAGGGAGAGAGAGAAAGAGAAAAACATGAAAAATTGAAGAGAGAAGAGAGAGATACTAATAAAGTAATGAGTTTTTTAGTTTTGGGGAGAAAAATTTAATTTTGGGTTTAAAATTTTGGGCGGAAAAATATGTTTTGTAAAAATCAATCTAGGCCATTGATTTTAGGGAAAATTGAATGAGAGCCACTTGATAGCTTTCTTTGTAATTTATTATATAGATATAAATACACATTAAGCATATAAGATAAATAAAAATATTGAGGACATACACCTTACTACTTTTCTCGTGAATATATACATGCTAGAATCACTAATATGCACTAAAAATTATGAATTTTGTTCCATTTTGATAAATTAGTTTAGTTTTTGTCCTTTATATACCAATAATATATGCATACATGTAGCATTGGTATCGGGTTGGGTCGGGTCCTTCACTACCCGGACCCGGATCCGGTCACCTACGGGTCCAAAAATTGAACCCGTACCCGGACCCATGAGGACCGGGTCCGGTTCCGGGTATGGGTCCTATCTTGTGAAGAGTACTAATTGGTTTGTATTAGATATTCCGTCAATCATCCTTATTGTTATCTATATTTTCCTAGTTTTATCTGGCAACTTTAGAGTTTGATGATAGTTTACTCGAGTTGATGATAGTCAGTTTACCTTGAGGCTATTATGAGACTCATTAAACTTTGTGGGTGTTTGGGCAGGGACTGCAGTAGCAAAGAAGAAGAGAAGGACAAATACATTGGTGATTCGAGAGGATAGGGAGAACGAGGATGTGGGCGAGTAGAGAAGACAAAGAAAGAACAGAATGCAGGGGAGGGGAACTAGATACAGGACATGTAGTTAGGTAGAAACTTTTGGGGAGAGTGAAGTCTACTGTACTTTTGGTGTGTTATATATATTATGGTAGATCAAAACTCTCGAATCTGGTTATGTATATATGCTAAGTCTATGCGGGATGACGGAAATTCTGAACTAGGGACTGTTATGGTGGATCTCCTTTTGATACTGGATTCTTTAAGAATGCTCCAGTTGGATGTGTATTTGTGCCTACTTTTATCTGACTGCATCTTTGGCTCCATTGTGCTTGCTCTTGTTGTTTTTCCCTGTTGGCTTGGTTTTAGAAGTTTTTCATGTTGTTATGTGGATGATCTTGGTGATCGATTGAGGTTGTGGCTGCAAGCTGGGTTGCGGTAGTGCATCAGGCTGTTAGCTCACGGGATCCCACGGCGATTTCACTATGTTTTTTCTCCCTCGTGTTGGGGTTGTAGATGTTTTTTTGTGTATCTTGTGTTGGATTTATGGATACTAATACTTTAGTTTTTAGATTTTAGTCATGTCGGACGCTAGTATTGGTGCCTGTATTTTTTTTATTATTTTTTTTATTTTATTTTATTTTATTTTTGGGTCATACCCTTGTATCGGGTATGTATTGTATTATTTTTGGTGTGGCCCAGTTTTGGGTCGAGCTTGGTTTTTTATGATTTAAATAAATTATATTAGTTATGCACAGACAATGTACATCGTAATATAAAAAATTAAATAAAAACTCTGACGTAGTGAGGATTCGAACCTGAAACCTCCTTCATATTAGTTATGTATGTGTGTCACACGCGTTGATAGATTGATAAATGACACTAAGGCCTTCTCCTATTATATTATTATTATTAGAGATTAGGATGATACGGATCATCTTATAAAAAAAAAGACTGGTGTTCAGTACGCTGACCACTGAGAATGCTAGTACAATAGTAGTAGAGTACAAATTTGTAACGATTTCCCTCGAAATAGGCCACTTTTTTAAACTAATTTTTAAAATAAATCACTTTCGAAACTAATTTTGAAGATAGACCAGTTCTCATAGGGTATAGTTGCAAACTACGGCCTGCTCGATTGTGAGGCATATATATATAACAGATGCCGCAGTTGGGAACTGTCACCTATATTTAATGTATTTGTACTTAGAAAAAAAATTATCTAAGTCTCAAAGTCTCTCTAGCCCAAATATGAAATGAACTAAGTTCGCAGCTGGAATCTGCGCCTCTCGAAAATAACACATTTTAGAAGAGGCCACAGTTATTAACTGCACCCTCATGATCGAGCATGCCGTAGTTCGCAACTGCGGTCTGTGAGGACTGATCTATCTTCAAAATTAGTTTCAAAAGTGGTTATTTTGAAAATTTGTTTTAAAAAGTGGCCCATTTCGGGAATAATTCAATATATATATATATATATAAGATAAAACACACTAGTTACTTTTTCACAGTTAAGTAATGAATAATGAAAAGAAACGTTAAATCACCTTTGTATTTGTCTTTTGATACATTTCACCAGCTCTTCATGGTCCTCCAACAACTCTGCCGGAGCTGAGAGCACCGCTATGTCCCGTGTTCCTCTCTTCGTTTACTTGGCGTGTTGAATTTGAAGAACATGAATTGCTTCCTCCTTTGTCCAGTTCAGAACTCAGCTGAAAGGAAAGCCATATGCAATAGATGTCTACAGGTATGTAGATGAAGGCATTTATTGATTGCTAGCTGAATGAATTGCAAAGGGGTTTGTTTACCTGTCGAATTCGTGTCTCTAGCAGGTGGAGTCGGTCCATAAGCGTCCCCTTGAGACAAACTTCGTGAAGAGCTGAAGCCAGTGGCTTGCATTGGTTTAGATACTGACTTTGTCTGGTTGCTGCCCGCCGCAGGTTTGCACTGAAATAGCTCTCTGGCAATGATTGCTTCTCTTCTAGCTGTCTCAGCTGCAATTTATTTAACACCTCAGTCGTTCAAATTGTAACACATTGTCATTTAACCTGACCTCCCTTTTTTTTCCCTGCCTATTTCTACTTTTTTAAAGAAATCATCATAATTCAAAACCAGACTTGACAAAAAATAATATTCATTTCAAGTTATTTATTCATAGTAACGTCAAAAGGAATCTATTTGAAATGAATCTATTATGATTCATTTCAGTTTAGATATATTTGAAATGAATCTTATTTTTTGACGTTGTACAAAAAATAAATTACTTTTGCATTGTTGCACCCATTTCAATGGGGGTATATTCGGACAAAACCTGCAACCTGCAACCTGCAATCTTAAAGGAATCTATTAAGATTCAATGGTGCAACCTGCAATCTTAAAGATTGTAAGATATAAGATTATAAGATTGTAGGCTGCAGGTTTCAAATATACCTAAACTGTAAGATATAAGATTGCAGGTTGCACCCACTGCATATCCTGCAATCTTTATTTTTTGCAGGGCCTAAACTGGTTTTTCTATAATCATTTCAAGTTAATTTATTAACTACTTATTAGGATTCTCACCAATAAATAAATAAATAAATACTTATAACATGCTTATTGCTATATCCTCTCTCAAATATAGCAATATACTATAGCGAGATTGGGATAAAATGCATAAATAGCACACGATTGCAGTGCAAAAAATGCTATAAAATGCATAATATGACAGGGAAATTAATTGCAATAAAATTTCTACAGTTAAATAGATGAATGTGGGCTCAGCTTTGAAGGGTCATGATTCTCTAGAGCATAATGAACATCTCTGAAATGCTCATATTGACAGAGCAACTAATAACCAACATAATATAGTGTCATAAACAACAAAATTCTGAAGTAATTACAAATTTAATAGAAAATAGTGACAACAAATCCGATATTCAGTTAATAAAAATGAACTTTGCTCAATGAAATAGCTTATTCTAAAGCATGTTTATGGTGTATGTATTTATATATATTCTAGCAAACATAATAGAACTACTATGATATTAAACACTACAATGTCTAAGTTTCAAGAAGATAAAAAAAAAGAATAAAAACTAAATGCTTACAAGTGGCTCATGAGGGTAATCAGGAAGAAAAAGGATATCGAAGAAGAAGAGACCATCATGGTAAGGAGTTCCAAGTGCTCCCACAATGCATGCCCTCAAGAGATCAATCCTTTCCTCATAAACTCGTATGTAGATGTTTTCTGTCAAAAAGAAAAGCATACATCCCATTATCATCACAACTGAACAATGATGTACAAATTTCCCACACAGTTGCAAATAAATATAGATGTATAAACAATCATAATGATGAAAATTAGAGATCAACTGAAGATCAAGGAGAAACCTGGTAGATCTTTCTTTAGAACCCCCAACCTCGCTGCACTTTCTTCAACCAACCGCTTCTGACCCGAGAAGAAAGTATAGCATCTGAAAATAAGTACACTGCTTGGAATTATCTAATTTGAAAGACAAGGAAAGTACCTGTGAAGTTGACCCTTTGTTGTAGTATTCACGAAATGATGGTCTGAGTAATCTTCTACTGTATCAAACTGCTTAAAGAATTCTGTCTTCGCATTGCCTATCCGATGTTTTCAGTTCAGCCGATTCTACTTTCATCTTCGAACATTCTGATTCTAAATCATCAACATCCAACAGCGTCTTTAGAGTCTCAAACACTGGAACACCATTCCACTGGTAAAACCAGAAAACTTCATTTATTCAAATAGAGACTTAAAAACAGTGCTACAACTCTTTAATCAAATAACGTCTTTTGACTGCGATAGGTTACATCTATAAAGGGTGAACATCAATACTGGTTTAGAAGGAATGAACAGTACACGTATGTTTCAGTCAATGAGTTTGGCTAAGCTTTTTGGTCCTTAAATGTTGGGCTTAAATTAGGAGAGGAGCTTAAAACATTATTTGATAGGAGAAAGAACCACCCTGCTGCATTGACAACTTCTAAGTATGGCATTGGCTAAATGGATTTGTTGAATGCATGCACTTCCAGGGAATGGTTGCTAACGAAAGGAAATTCTTTCGTCTACATCATCAAAGTGTTTCAAGTAAGCGAAGTCTCCATCATCAATTCAATATTTCTATACCACTCATGATTTTGATAGTAGTCACTCATAACTTGTTTCATTTTCCTTACCAGCATATATTTTTCGGAGTCATTTCAATTCTTCCTGCGTACAAAAATTCCTCGTGAAGAAACTGAGGACAGAGTAATCTTGTTAGATGTAATGCTTGTCGGCCTCATAACTCACTTCTATAATGGATTTGTTGAACTTGCAATGAGCATTGATAATCTTCCAATATTTTACAAGCAAAGAGACCTTTTCTACTCTCCATGGGCTGATGCCTTGCCACCATGGATACTGAAGATTCCATATCATTTTTTGATTGTGCCATCTACATAGCACTGACTTATTATGAAATTGGGTTTGATCCAAACATCCCAAGGTTTGATTGATAACACAGTTTGTAATATTGTCAAGTTCTTTCATGAATTCAAATATCATTGACCCACTTGTGCAGGTTTTTCAGACACTATCTGCTGCTTGGGTTGGTGAGTCAGCTGGGGGTGAGTCAGCTGGCGTCTGTCCTATTTCGATTCCTTGCTGCCATTGGCAGAGAAATGGTTGTTGCAGACACATATGGGTCCGTTGCGCAACTCATCTGTTTAGTTCTCTGAGGCTTTCTTATATCACGAGGTATGCCAACAAATATCAAGCTTTCTTCTAAAAGTATTCAATTTCTTATTGACCAACTAAGCAACTAAGCATAGCTCATTCCGTGTGAATTCTTCCACGCTTTGTTAACATTTGGGTAATTTCTGGTTTCAGAGAGTATCAAAAAATGGCGGATATGGGGTTATTGGTCTTCTCCCATAATGTTTGCACAGAATGTAGTTGTAGTGAATGAGTTCCTCGGGCATAGCTGACATAAGGTAAGCATTCTATTAAATAAAATACTAATAGGACATCCTCATCTTATATTTTGCCAGGACAAATAGCTCACTAAAAACCAATTAACATTCGAATACTTGAAGCGTCGAAACACCTGGTAGTAGGATGTCGACAGGGTTCATCTCACCTCAGCAGCAAGACTGCATAACATTAGCCTAACTGCCTTCTTCTGGTATTACCTGAGTGTAAATGGAAGAAAAAGAGAAAAAACTTTGCAAGTGTGAAGAAAGTAACAACTTGTAGGTAAGTTAACTCTGTCACATTCACTACTACTTTTGGATTATGGTGACCAGAAACTAAGAAAATAGGGTTTTGTTACTCACCTTCATCTTCTTATCCACAACAGAGTCCTTAATTTGATTCAAAATGTAAAACTTAATATCAAGAATGTGACATTCAACATCTTATAAGGACTTAACCTCATATTTCTGCCGCAGCTAATGATCCTAAGCCACTAAAAACAAAGATGGTAGAAAAGGTACAAAACTGATATAACTGTCTATGCCAACCCACAAACATGGCAATTGTTTCGTAGAGCCTAATTGTAGGTCACCTAACCAAAAAATAAAGCTGTGATCAAATAGATAAGAAAATGCACTTTTGAGCAAGTTCTCAAGCTCTTATGAAATAATACCTGACACACATCGAATAGGTGACCAAACAAGGTTAGTTTATCAATTTCATGA
Source organism: Hemerocallis citrina (assembly GCA_017893485.1). Lineage (NCBI taxonomy): Eukaryota > Viridiplantae > Streptophyta > Magnoliopsida > Asparagales > Asphodelaceae > Hemerocallis > Hemerocallis citrina. Next base: position 309,741,911 of record CM030360.1, read on the forward strand.
TATCTTTCCAGCAGATTCAGCAAGATAATCACGGCGGGAAAGACAGTTAAAGACAGCGTTTTGATGTTGTACAAAACTATTGACATAGCCACTTGCTTTTAACATACACTGATCTCAGGGTGTTTGGGTTGTTATTGTACCAATTGAACCTGCTACCATGAGTTATACACCTTATTATGTTTGATCATGTTTCAGTTTGCATCCAAGTGAATGAATATGTTCCAACTGTGTAAATTTTGGAGGAGATTTCGCAGAGACCTTCTTTTTTCCATTAATTGTTATATAAAACTTGCAGCAACCTTCTAAGAAGGTAAATGATACTCAGAATTATTTCTTTGCAGTTTGTTCTTCATATAGAGAGGCTAAGTGCCCTCTAGCCGCTGCATAAACTCTTTGATTTTTTCTGTCCATAAAGTTTTGGATTTGTTTTGTTTTCTTGTTATTTTTTAAAGATTATTTTTAAAAATAATATGCAGATTGTGAACTTGTTATTGTAACCTTAAAACGATACAAAAGGTAAGTTATTTATTTCCTTGCATGTGATCGCTGTTATCTGAATTACTAGCATTTTTGTTCAAGATTCAATTTAAACTATTTGTTGTGATTTCAAATGCCAGTCTTGTAGCATACTTGGTAAACCATTGGTTGCTTAGAATATGTTGCATGATTTAATAAGGTTGTGTTATATGGTTTCATGTAGAATGTGAATCATTGTATGCATAGTTTATATCTCGCACTGAATGTAAATTTGAGCTAATTTATCTAATGATTTTTTATTGGTCTAAAGCTTAGATGATGATGATGAATATAATAGAACATTTTCAAAAATCTGTATGAGTTTGCAGGTTCTTCTTTTAGGAGATTATGCATAATCTAGGTCCTCATATTCTAGGCCATAAAATGGGCACTCAGGTTGGATTATGCATAATCTAGGTTTATGAGGACCTATGTAACCCCTGTTTTCGTAAATACATATTTTCAGAATATTTTCCGTATTTTAATTATTTATAAATTCGTTATTATTTTAAACTCGACTTGGGCCTTCTAATAAAATCTTTTCGAACCGGAAATTATATTTACTTCGAATAATAGTATATCCTGAGTTTATTGTTTATTTTATAAGTGATCGGCTATTTGTATCTTATTTTATTACTATTTGGATTTTATTAAACTTGTTTATCTCAAACCTCGTCTAGTAGGATATGTGATCAAAATTTAAACCAAAATAAAAGAACATTATATAATATAATATTCATTTTTCTGTGTCTTGTGTCTGAGATAGTGAAATAGATTAAATTTGTCGACAAATGCAAAATGATATCGAGATGATATTCATTGTGTGTTTTGACCAATTGTATCGTTTCCTTGTGTATTCCTATATGAAGCTTTTGAATGTGTCTCCGGGTATTCTTTTATAATTTTGTCCATTATTATACACAATATTCTTGGACTTGGAAAGAGGTTTTACCTCAAAGACATCCAGCAAGGAAGTGCGATTGGGAAGGTGTCCGTTGATTCTTCGGAAAACAAGAGAAAGGGTCTGCCATAATCTTAACTGAACAAAAAAAACAATGAACATGACATAAATTTTCAATAATACTAAATGATATTGATTGGTCTTCAAAATTCTCCTATTCTGTGGTAAAAATGTCTAGAGGAAAAAAATGATACATTCACTATGTAAATAACTATAAAGTCCATAGGCATTAGGTTTACAGCAAAATTTGAAACTTTCTCATCATATTTTCAAACCATAAATCAATCAAAATAGGGAAGATGCTGCCCATTGTGTTCAACATTTTCATATCGGCATACTGACAAACATCTTATGTTCTACAATCACAACACATTAAAAGTTTACATATTTAATCAAATTAATGCATTTCTAATCAAATGGAGAAAATAACCCCTATTACCTTGAAGAATGAATTAACTGAGCGACCAATCGAGGAACAGAAGGAACAGGCCAATCCCGCTCCAAAAATCCTAGATCTGAAACTTTTATAATGGACAACAGATAGTAATCTTTGTTGATTAGACTAAAAAAGTTGACAACAGTTGTGGGGAGAATTATTTTGTATCATGAGATGAAATAATATCTTACCAAATTAGGGAGTCATGCAAGAAGGCTTTCAAGTCGTCAGAGGCATCCAAGCGTGGGAGATTGAAGGTGCAGGAGGGAGAGCTGCGACGGGCTAGGGAAAGGATTTGAGAGAGAAGGAGGATGATGCGAGGATTTAGGGTTTCGATTGAGAACAAGAACAATTTTGGGATCAAGTTTTTTACTTATTTGAGGATTTCGATCGGGATTATTTGGGGATATAGATGCTGGGATTAAGAAGATGATGTAAAAATTTAACAGCTAGGATTAAGATGATCATGTTAGATCTACGGTTTAGAAGAATTTCAAATGAATGGTTAAGATCGAGTTGTCGAAATTGATGGTTGAGATCGTCTATGGACAGATTTATTGTGGCTTTTATAATAGAAATAGATTTTTTAAAGAAATCATCATATTGACATATCCATATTGTGTCATGTCTGTGTCGCGTGCCCCATGATGGCACATGTTTGATTCAACTTCCAGCACAATTTGATAAAAGCTAACCCCGTACGATAAATATAGCTAAATGGAGTCCAACAGACTTATCAGCAATTCCACATCAACAATATTCAGCGCTGGTACAGCCCGCAACCGGCTCTTCTGGTTTTTCTTAGAAGAGTTACGGAAGGCATCCCTACAATACTTGTCGTCAAATTTTGCAGCTAGGCTATATCAAAGTGGTTCCTTCCTGTAATCTGCAACACTCTGGGGATCCCTGTGAAGTCATCTTGCTAAATCCCATGACTCAAAGAGTTAGACAGCAGCAAAAAGAAATGTGATATCAGATGTTGATACAGGAACAAGGTTTCTCCAATATGCTGGCCTTGCCTGGTCTGTTGCTGATTTGATTCAGTTGATCTTTTCGCACCTCAATTAATAGCACTTATGTGACTTTGCCAGTGAAACACATAACCAAGCTATCCTTCTTCTTCTTCCTACCATGGTATCAATACCAGCCAATTCTGAGACACCACTCATGTCGGCTCGTGATTTTGCCTGCTGATATTTGATAGGCTGATTGAACAGTGATATTAAGGTTTCAAACCATGGTTCTCATGGCATTCTTATTATGAAGCTGTAAATGATATGTTTCTTTGATATTGATTGTGTATAATTTTTTTTTTGAATGAAGATAAATGTTGGTCATGAGGATGTTGGCATCTAGGTCGAAATATATTTGGTTGTTTCCAACATTTTGATCGCCATAATATCCTGGTAAGGACATTCTAGTTGTACATAAATCTGTTGTTATTATAATAGTCATAATAAAACTTGAAACACTAGTACGATATTCAATTGGAGCCTTTTTCCAGATATTCTCATGAGCACAGTGGGACAAGTGAAGTGCACATTTCCTGCAGGTATTTGAAGATGTGGTATCAGTTTCAGGAATCCATTGTTTTCAAGAAAGATGCTGAACAATCAAGGATTTGAGGTAACTTCCAAAGGGACTATATGTAGAATCAATGTGAAGCATACGGATAAATAATTCGAGGTCTGCACCTACGCAAATATGTTGCTACCCTTGTGACATCAACACTTTGCTTGAGTAAACAAGGTCTGGAAATGAATCTACTCATCGTACTCACCATATGCCTCACGTGTTAATAAGGAATTTTGAAGAACCTGAGTTGATCCAATGTTTTCATGAAGTGGAATCAAAGTAAAATAGGCACAAAAACTAATTGATCCAAACCCAAGATAATCACATTTTCTGGTACCAATGTTCAGAATTCATATATGTAATGAAATCAACTCCTCTGTTAGTTTTCAGCAGTTAGAAGAAAGCAAAAGGGATCAGGAATAAATATCAGGAATGGAGCAATTGATTACATAAGGGATATCAGCAAACTTATTCATGTGCAGTAATTCAACTTCAATTGTAGGAATTTATTAATGGATGTGGATTCAACTTACAGAAGCAAACAATACATAGGATTGAAGTAGCCTCCAAGTAACACATTATCACAAAGATGCCGAGGTCTTCAACCTTTCCCATACATTTGTACCTTCCGGATGGAGGTTAACAACATACTTCACAAATCTAGCATCTGAGCATGCAAGGATAGTACTCAGGGCCACTGTCGGATACACCATTTTCCTGTTCTTAGTAGCTATTACGACTCCATTCTCTCTGAGCCATCTGTACATTGCGAACCTCAGCTTTATCTTTTGTAAGCTGTAACACAAAAAGGTTGGGAAAGCCACAAGTGACTCCACTGGATAACCCAAATGATTAACAAGGTGATCGATCTTTTTTTGAATTACATCCGTAGACTGGTTGAGCACCGGAGGAACTAACCGAATCATGCCTGAAACTGTATGGTAATCCAAACCTGCATTGACTATGCAATCAAATCTCTCTTGAAGTTGATCTCCTCGACCGCGGAACTTACTCAGTGCTTTCGCCATCTCATCAAAGTTCTCAACAAACCCTATTTTCAACAAGAATGTTGTTTTCTCCTGTAAGAATGTTCCTTCTACTTTGGCTAAGTTTGTTGTCTTCTTTGTTCTTCTTAAAGCTAAAATACTGAACTGAGTAGGATCCTCCTTTATGATCTCACACAATCTAGCAACTGTCACATTCAAGCTTCCCAATACATTTTTTGGCAACTTACAAGAACAAGAACCAAAAGTTTGAGCATGACGAGAAACAATACTAGCTATGTCCTTTCTTTTCATCCCAATCTCAATTAAAAACTGAACAGATTTCCACAAATTTACTGTGAATTTTCCAGTAAGGACTCGAGGGCATTGCTCAAAGAAGAGTAAAATCTTATCCCTGCTTACACCCAATTTCAACAAAACAGTGACAAGAACGTAAATCTTCTTGCCCGAGTCATCAAATGCAAATCTAGGGTGCTCCTTAATCAGCCTGCTCAAGTCCTTGTTATTGCACCCCATCCCATCCAAAAAATTCAGTACTTCAAGTATCCTATTCCAATTATACCTGCTCTTATCCGAATCCGACAGACACCCTCTAAGCCAATCCAACTCAACTCCAAAGCTTCTCAACTTCTCAAGAACCCTTAGAAAATCAACATCAACATCGCCAACCAAAAGATTCGGCCAACAAGTCACCAACTTGATAATTGTTGGAGTACTCAACCCAACCTTCTCATAAGCCCGAAGCTTCATAGACAACACACCAAATTCATACCGAAACATCTCCATCCCTTGTTTATACATCTTCCCAATCTTACTTCTCGGAACTCCATAATTACAAAGCACATGGTAGTTGTCAAGCAACACATGATCATCACTAAGATAAATCAAATTCCTAGGAAGTAGCAGAGGCAACTCGGACGGTTTCAAACCCAAACTTTCAAGAAACGGTTCGAACTCATTAATAGGATTATATCTAAGCAACCTAGTAACGGATCAACCAATGTCCTCATCATCACTCTCAACTTTCGACAAAAGTTTTTGAAGGAACACGGGCGAATTCTTGCTCACATGCTCAGCGTCGGTATAATGGAAACTCCTAGTGGAATGTAGGTAATCAAAGAGAGCATTCTGGGCATCAAGCCGGCTAACCCGGGATATTCTCGGGTTTTCGGTCATGACTGAGAAACACCTGTTGGTTGGCATGTCAAGGACAAGGACCTTCTTCTTATTAGCACATGAGACATGGAAAAGGGGGGTGGTCTTCTTGTTTGAATGGGTTTTGAGCAGAAAACGAGATGGGTATTTTGGGGAAACTAGGGTTGATGATGGGTTGATGAATTGGGTGAACATTTTGGTTAATCTACAGGCTATTATCATGACTATAATGAACAGAGATTAGGGCACGGTAGTAGTTGGTTTACCTTTCTCTTTTCTTTTGTTTTTTGGGGGGGGGGATTTAGCTGCCAATATTGCAACCTTTTGGACAGATCGCCAGAGAGGATAGATAGATAGCTGAGCTCGCCCTTCCGAGGGTTTTAATTTCAGTTTGTTAACTGATGAAGAACGACAAAGGATTGGTGTTCACGGGTCGGGTTGGACGGTAAAATTTCAACCCGAACCCGACAAGTTTCTTGCATTTACATGACATATCTATATAATAAATTACAAAGAAAGCTATCAAGTGCTCTCATTCAATCTCTCCTAAAATCAATGGCCTAGATTGATTCTTACAAAACATATTTTTCAGCCCAAATTTCAAACCCCAAAATTAAATTCCCCCCCCCCCCAAAACTAAAAAATTTATTACTTTATTACTATCTCTCTCTTCTCTCTTCACTTTTTCATATTTCTACCTTTCTCTCTCTCCCTCCCATTCTTTCTTTATTTACTTAGAAATTTAGATTTTAAGATTTCAGGTTTGTCAAATATTCAGAATTTTTATGCTTTTTTTATTGAGCAAATATCTCTTCAACAGTTAAATTTCATCATTTTCCACACTTAAAAGTTCTAAGAAGTTGGATTTTACACCCTCATTTATAATTATTTTTCAACATAAACTAATAGAAACAGACTTTTATTTACAACTAATTATTATCATACTATTCAAACTTGAACTACATAATTGTTGTTTTACTGTTTACAGGGTTTTTTCCTGTATTGTATTGTTCCGAAGACGTGACGTAGGCACGTGCCCACGGGCAAATCTAGTTTATATAATAAAAGACAAAGAAAGCTATCAAGTGGCTCTCCTTCAATCCCCCCAAAGATTAAAGACCCAGATCTAACCTCACAAAACATATTTTTCTCCCAAAAGTTTCCCCCCAACTCCTATATTTATTTATTTATTATTTTTCTCTCTCTCTCTTCTTCCCTCTCTCTTCTATTCAAAAAATTAAGAAAATAAAAAAATTTAAAATTTTATAAAAAGGAAAATTTTAAAAACTTTAAAAATAAATCAAAAAAATCAAAAAAGTCATATAATCTGTTTTTTGCTGAACCCCCAAAAGTTTCTCATATAATATGTTTGCTACTTCAATTAATTTGCTGGACCTCCAAAACTATTTAATATGATCAAACAAGGTGTACTGTTCCAAAGACGTGCCGTAGGCACGTGTCAATGGGCAAACCTAGTATATATATATATATATCTATATAAATTAAGTATTGGTATGAATTGATATATATCTATATAAATACACATTAAGCATATAAGATAAATAAAAATATTGAGGACATACACCTTACTACTTTTCTCGTGAATATATACATGCTAGAATCACTAATATGCACCAAAAATTATGAATTTTGTTCCATTTTGATAAATTAGTTTAGTTTTTGTCCTTTATATACCAATAATATATGCATACATGTAGCATTGTATCGGGTCGGGTCGGGTCCTTCACTACCCGGACCCTGATCCGGTCACCTACGGGTCCAAAAATTGAACCCGTACCCGGACCCGTGAGGACCGGGTCCGGTTCCGGGTATGGGTCCTATCTTGTGAAGAGTACTAATTGGTTTGTATTAGATATTCTGTCAATCATCCTTATTGTTATCTATATTTTCCTAGTTTTATCTGGCAACTTTAGAGTTTGATGACAGTCAGTTTACTCGAGTTGATGATAGTCAATTTACCTTGAGGCTATTATGAGACTCATAATAAACTTTGTGGGTGTTTGGGCAGGGACTGCAGTAGCAAAGAAGAAGAGAAGGACAAATACATTGGTGATTTGAGAGGATAGGGAGAACGAGGATGTGGGCGAGTAGAGAAGACAAAGAAAGAACAGAATGCAGGGGAGGGGAACTAGATACAGGAGATGTAGTTAGGTAGAAACTTTTGGGGAGAGTGAAGTCTACTGTACTTTTGGTGTGTTATATATATTATGGTAGATCAAAACTCTCGAATCTGGTTATGTATATATGCTAAGTCTATGCGGGATGACGGAAATTTTGAACTAGGGACTGTTATGGTGGATCTCCTTTTGATGCTGGATTTCTTTAAGAATGCTCCAGTTGGATGTGTATTTGTGCCTACTTTTATCTGACTGCATCTTTGGCTCCATTGTGCTTGCTCCAGTTGTTTTTCACTGTTGGCTTGGTTTTAGAAGTTTTTCATGTTGTTATGTGGATGATCTTGGTGATCGATTGAGGTTGTGGCTGCAAGCTGGGTTGCGGGAGTGCATCAGGCTGTTAGCTCAAGGGATCCCACGGCGATTTCACTATGTTTTTTCTCCCTCGTATTGGGGTTGTAGATGTTTTTTTGTGCATCTTGTGTTGGATTTATGGATACTAATACTTTACTTTTTAGATTTTAGTCATGTCGGACGCCTGTATTGGTGCCTGTATTTTTTTATTATTATTATTATTTATTTTATTTTATTTTTGGGTCATACCCTTGTATCGGGTATGTATTGTATTATTTTTGGTGTGGCCCAGTTTTGGGTCGAGCTTGGTTTTTTATGATTTAAATAAATTATATTAGTTATGCACAGACAATGTACATCGTAATATAAAAAATTAAATAAAAACTGACGTAGTGAGGACTCGAACCTGAAACCTCCTTCATATTAGTTATGTATGTGTGTCACACGCGTTGATAGATTGATAAATGACACTAAGGCCTTCTCCTATTATATTATTATTATTAGAGATTAGGATGATACAGATCATCTTATAAAAAAAAGACTGGTGTTCAGTACGCTGACCACTGAGAATGCTAGTACAATAGTAGTAGAGTACAAATTTGTAACGATTTCCCCCGAAATAGGCCACTTTTTTAAACTAATTTTTAAAATAAATCACTTTCGAAACTAATTTTGAAGATAGACCAGTTCTCATAGGGTATAGTTGCAAACTACGGCCTGCTCGATTGTGAGGCATATATATATAACAGATGCCGCAGTTGGGAACTGTGACCTATATTTAATGTATTTTTACTTAGAAAAAAAAAATTATCTAAGTCTCAAAGTCTCTCTAGCCCAAATATGAAATGAACAAAGTTCGCAGCTGGAATCTGCGCCTCTCGAAAATAACACATTTTGGAAGAGGCCACAGTTATTAACTGCACCCTCATGATCGAGCATGCCATAGTTCGCAACTGCGGTCTGTGAGGACTGATCTATCTTCAAAATTAGTTTCAAAAGTGGTTATTTTGAGAATTAGTTTTAAAAAGTGGCCCATTTCGGGAATAATTCAATATACATATATATATATATATATAAGATAAAACACAGTAGTTACTTTTTCACAGTTAAGTAATGAATAATGAAAAGAAACGTTAAATGACCTTTGTATTCGTCTTTTGATACATTTCACCAGCTCTACTTGGTCCTCCAACAACTCTGCCGGAGCTGAGAGCACTGCTATGTCCCGTGTTCCTCTCTTTGTTTACTTGGCGTGTTGCATTTGAAGAACCTGAATTGCTTCCTCCTTTGTCCAGTTCAGAACTCAGCTGAAAGGAAAGCCATATGCAATAGGTGTCTACAGGTATGTAGATGAAGGCATTTATTGATTGCTAGCTGAATGAATTGCAAAGGGGTTTGTTTACCTGTCGAATTCGTGTCTCTAGCAGGTGGAGTCGGTCCATAAGCGTCCCCTTGAGACAAACTTCGTGAAGAGCTGAAGCCAGTGGCTTGCATTGGTTTAGATGCTGACTTTTTCTGGTTGCTGCCCGCCGCAGGTTTGCACTGAAATAGCTCTCTGGCAATGATTGCTTCTCTTCTAGCTGTCTCAGCTGCAATTTATTTAACACCTCAGTCGTTCAAATTGTAACACATTGTCATTTAACCTGACCTCCCTTTTTTTTCCTGCCTATTTCTACTTTTTTAAAGAAATCATCATAATTCAAAACCAGACTTGACAAAAAATAAGGTTCATTTCAAGTTATTTATTCATAGTACCGTCAAAAGGAATCTATTTGAAATGAATCTATTATGATTCATTTCAGTTTAGATATATTTGAAATGAATCTTATTTTTTGACGTTGTACAAAAAATAAATTACTTTTGCATTGTTGCACCCATTTCAATGGGGGTATATTCGGACAAAACCTGCAACCAGAAACCTGCAATCTTAAAGGAATCTATTAAGATTCAATGGTGCAACCTGCAATCTTAAAGATTGTAAGATATAAGATTATAAGATTGTAGGTTGCAGGTTTCAAATATACCTAAACTGTAAGATATAAGATTGCAGGTTGCACCCTCTGCATATCCTGCAATGTTTATTTTTCGGCCTAAACTGGTTTTTCTATAATCATTTCAAGTTAATTTATTAACTACTTATTAGGATTCTCACCAATAAATAAATAAATAAATATTTATAACATGCTTATTGCTAATATCCTCTCTCATATATAGCAATATACTATAGCGAGATTGGGATAAAATGCATAAATAGCACACGATTGCAGTGCAAAAAATGCTATAAAATGCATAATATGACAGGGAAATTAATTGCAATAAAATTTCTACAGTTAAATAGATGAATGTGGGCTCAGCTTTGAAGGGTCATGATTCTCTAGAGCATAATGAACATCTCTGAAATGCTCATATTGACAGAGCAACTTATAACCAACATAATATAGAGTCATAAACAACAAAATTCTAAAATAATTACAAATTTAATAGAAAAGAGTGACAACAAATCCTATATTCAGTTAATAAAAATGAACTTTGCTCAATGAAATAGCTTATTCTAAAGCATGTTTATGGTGTATGTATTTATATATATTCTAGCAAACATAACAGAACTACTATGATATTAAACACTACAATGTCTAAGTTTCAAGAAGATACAAAAAAGAATAAAAACTAAATGCTTACAAGTGGCTCATGAGGGTAATCGGGAAGAAAAAGGATATCGAAGAAGAAGAGACCATCATGGTAAGGAGTTCCAAGTGCTCCCACAATGCATGCCCTCAAGAGATCAAACCTTTCCACATAAACTCGTATGTAGATGTTTTCTGTCAAAAAGAAAAGCATACATCCCATTATCATCACAACTGAACAATGATGTACAAATTTCCCACAGAGTTGCAAATAAATATAGATGTATAAACAATCATAATGATGAAAATTAGAGATCAATTGAAGATCAAGGAGAAACCTGGTAGATCTTTCTTTAGAAGCCCCAATCTCGCTGCACTTTCTTCAACCAACCGCTTCTGACCCGAGAAGAAAGTATAGCATCTGAAAATAAGTACACTGCTTGGAATTATCCAATTTGAAAGACAAGGAAAGTACCTGTGAAGTTGACCCTTTGTTGTAGTATTCACGAAATGATGGTCTGAGTAATCTTCTACTATATCAAACTGCTTAAAGAATTCTGTCTTCGCATTGCCTATCGGATGTTTTCAGTCCAGCCGATTCTACTTTCATCTTCGAACATTCTGATTCTAAATCATCAACATCCAACTGCGTCTTTAGAGTCTCAAACTCTGGAACACCATTCAACTGGTAAAACCAGAAAACTTCATTTATTCAAATAGAGACTTAAAAACAGTGCTACAACTCTCTAATCAAATTACGTCTTTTGACTGCAATAGGTTACATCTATAAAGGATCAACATCAACACTGGTTTAGAAGGAATGAACAGTACACGTATGTTTCAGTCAATGAGTTTGGCTAAGTTTTTTGGTCCTTAAATGTTGGGCTTAAATTAGGAGAGGAGCTTAAAACATTATTTGATAGGAGAAAGAACCACCCTGCTGCATTGACAACTTCTATGGCATTGGCTAAATGGATTTGTTGAATGCATGCACTTCCAGGGAATGGTTGCTAATGAAAGGAAATTCTTTCGTCTACATCTTCAAAGTGTTTCAAGTGAGCGAAGTCTCCATCATCAATTCAATATTTCTATACCACTCATGATTTTGATAGTAGTCACACTCATAACTTGTTTCATTTTCCTTACCAGCATATATTTTTCGGAGTCATTTCAATTCTTCCTGCATACAAAAATTCCTCGTGAAGAAACTGAGGACAGAGTAATCTTGTTAGATGTAATGCTTGTCGGCCTCATAACTCACTTCTATAATGGATTTGTTGAACTTGCAATGAGCATTGATAATCTTCCAATATTTTACAAGCAAAGAGACCTTTTCTACACTCCATGGGCTGATGCCTTGCCAACATGGATACTGAAGATTCCATATCATTTTTTGATTGTGCCATCTACATAGCACTGACTTATTATGAAATTGGGTTTGATCCAAACATCCCAAGGTTTGATTGATAACACAGTTTGTAATATTGTCAAGTTCTTTCATGAATTCAAATATCATTGACCCACTTGTGCAGGTTTTTCAGACACTATCTGCTGCTTGGGTTGGTGAGTCAGCTGGGGGTGAGTCAGCTGGCGTCTGTCCTATTTCGATTCCTTGCTGCCATTGGCAGAGAAATGGTTGTTGCAGACACATATGGGTCCGTTGCGCAACTCATCTGTTTAGTTCTCTGAGGCTTTCTTATATCACGAGGTATGCCAACAAATATCAAGCTTTCTTCTAAAAGTATTCAATTTCTTATTGACCAACTAAGCAACTAAGCATAGCTCATTCCGTGTGAATTCTTCCACGCTTTGTTAACATTTGGGTAATTTCTGGTTTCAGAGAGTATCAAAAAATGGCGGATATGGGGTTATTGGTCTTCTCCCATAATGTTTGCACAGAATGTAGTTGTAGTGAATGAGTTCCTCGGGCATAGCTGACATAAGGTAAGCATTCTATTAAATAAAATACTAATAGGACATCCTCATCTTATATTTTGCCAGGACAAATAGCTCACTAAAAACCAATTAACATTAGAATACTTGAAGCGTCGAAACACCTGGTAGTAGGATGTCGACAGGGTTCATCTCACCTCAGCAGCAAGACTGCATAACATTAGCCTAACTGCCTTCTTCTGGTATTACCTGAGTGTAAATGGAAGAAAAAGAGAAAAAACTTTGCAAGTGTGAAGAAAGTAACAACTTGTAGGTAAGTTAACTCTCTCACATTCACTACTACTTTTGGATTATGGTGACCAGAAACTAAGAAAAATAGGGTTTTGTTACTCACCTTCATCTTCTTATCCACAACAGAGTCCTTAATTTGATTCAAAATGTAAAACTTAATATCAAGAATGTGACATTCATCATCTTATAAGGACTTAACCTCATATTTTCTGCCGCAGCTAATGATCCTAAGCCACTAAAAACAAAGATGGTAGAAAAGGTACAAAACTGATATAACTGTCTATGCCAACCCACAAACATGGCGATTGTTTCGTAGAGCCTAATTGTAGGTCACCTAACCAAAAAATAAAGCTGTGATCAAATAGATAAGAAAATGCACTTTTGAGCTAGTTGTCAAGCTCTTATAAAATAATACCTGACACGCATCGAATAGGTGACCAAACAAGGTTAGTTTATCAATTTCATGATATCTTTCCATCAGATTCAGCTAGATAATCACAGGGGGGAAAGACAGTTAAAGACAGCGTTTTGATGTTGTACAAAACTATTGACATAGCAATTTGCTTTTAACATACACTGATCTCAGGTTGTTTGGGTTCTTATTGTACCTATTGAACCTGCTACCATGAGTTATACACCTTATTATGTTTGATCATGTTTCTGTTTGCATCCAAGTGAATGAATATGTTCCAACTGTGTAAATTTTGGAGGAGATTTCGCAGAGACCTTCTTTTTTCCATTAATTGTTATATAAAACTTGCAGCAACCTTCTAAGAAGGTAAATGATACTCAGAATTATTTCTTTGCAGTTTGTTCTTCATATAGAGAGGCTAAGTGCCCTCTAGCCGCCGCATAAACTCTTTGATTTTTTCTGTCCATAAAGTTTTGGATTTGTTTTGTTTTCTTGTTATTTTTTAAAGATTATTTTTAAAAATAATATGCAGATTGTGAACTTGTTATTGTAACCTTAAAACGATACAAAAGGTTAGTTATTTATTTCCTTGCATGTGATCGCTCTTATCTGCATTACTAGCATTTTTGTTCAAGAGTCAATTTAAACTATTTGTTGTGATTTCAAATGCCAGTCATGTAGCATACTTGGTAAACCATTGGTTGCTTAGAATATGGTGTATGATTTAATAAGGTTGTGTTATATGGTTTCATGTAGAATGTGAGTCATTGTATGCATAGTTTACATCTCGCACTGAATGTAAATTTGAGCTAATTTATCTAATGATTTTTTATTGGGCTAAAGCTTAGATGATGATGATGAATATAATAAAACATTTTCATAAATCTGTATGAGTTTGCAGGTTCTTCTTTTAGGAGATTATGCATAATCTAGGTCCTCATATTCTAGGCCATAAAATGGGCACTCAGGTTGGATTATGCATAATCTAGGTTTATGAGGACCTATGTAACCCCTGTTTCCGTAAATACATATTTTGAGAATATTTTTCGTATTTTAATTATTTATAAATTCGTTATTATTTTAAACTCGACTTGGGCCTTCTAATAAAATCTTTTCGAACCGGAAATTATATTTACTTCGAATAATAGTATATCCTGAGTTTATTGTTTATTTTATAAGTGATCGGCTATTTGTATCTTATTTTATTACTATTTGGATTTTATTAAACATGTTTATCTCAAATCTCATCTAGTAGGATATGTGATCAAAATATAAACCAAAATAAAAGAACATTATATAATATAATATTCATTTTTCTGTGTCTTGTTTCTGAGATAGTGAAATAGATTAAATTTGTCGACAAATGCAAAATGATATCGACATGATATTCATTGTGTGTTTTGACCAATTGTATCGTTTCCTTGTGTATTCCTATATGAAGCTTTTGTATGTGTCTCCGGGTATTCTTCTATAATTTCGTCCATTATTATACGCAATATTCTGGGACTTGGAAAGAGGTTTTACCTCAAAGACGTCCAGCAAGGAAGTGCGACTGGGAAGGTGTCCGTTGATTCTTTGGAAAACAAGAGAAAGGGTCTTCCATAATCTTAACTGAACAAAAAAACAATGAACATGACATTAATTTTCAATAATACTAAATGATATTGATTGGTCTTCAAAATTCTCCTACTCTGTGGTAATAATGTCTAGAGGAAAAAAATGATACATTCTCTAAGTAAGCAACTATAAAGTCCATAGGCATTAGGTTTACAGCAAAATTTGAAACTTTCTCATCATTTTTTCAAACCATAAATCAATCAAAATAGGGAAGATGCTGCCCATTGTGTTCATCATTTTCATATCGGCATACTGACAAACACCTTATGTTCTACAATCACAACACATTAAAAGTTTACATATTTAATCAAATTAATGCATTTAGATAATCAAATGGAGAAAATAACCCCTATTACCTTGAAGAATGAATCAACTGAGCGACCAATCGAGGAACCGAAGGAAGAGGCCAATCGCACTCCAAAAATCCTAGATCTGAAACTTTTATAATGGACAACAGATAGTAATCTTTGTTGATTAGACTAAAAACGTTGACAACAATTGTGGGGAGGAATTATTTTGTATCATGAGCTGAAATAATATCTTACCAAATTAGGGAGTCGTGCAAGAAGGCTTTCAAGTCGTCAGAGGCATCCAAGCGTGGGAGATTGAAGGTGCAGGAGGGAGAGCTGCGGCGGGCTAGGGAAAGGATTTGAGAGAGAAGGAGGATGATGCGAGGATTTAGGGTTTCGATTGAGAACAAGATCAATTTCAGGATCTAGTTTTTTATTTATTTATTTATTTATTTATTTGAGGATTTCGATCGGGATTATTTGGGGATATAGATGCTGAGATTAAGATGATGATGTAAAAAGTTAACAGCTTGGATTAAGATGAACATGTTAGATCTACGGTTTAGAAGAATTTCAAATGAATGGTTAAAATCGAGTTGTCGAAATTGATGGTTGAGATCGTCTATGGACAGATTTATTGTGGCTTTTATAATAGAAATAGATTTTTAAAGAAATCATCATATTGACATATCCATATTGTGTCATGTCTGTGTCGCGTTCCCCATGATGGCACATGTTTGATTCAACTTCCAGCACAATTTGATAAAAGCTAACCCCTTACGATAAATATAGCTAAATGGAGTCCAACAGATTTATCAGCAGTTCCACATCAACAATGTTCAGCGCCGGTACAGCCCGCAACCGGCTCTTATGGTTTTTCTTAGAAGAGTTACGGTAGGCATCCCTACAATACTTGTCGTCAAATTTTGCAGCTAGGCTATATCAAAGTGGTTCCTTCCTGTAATCTGCAACACTCTGGGGATCCTTGTGAAGTCATCTTGCTACATCCCATCACTCAAAGAGTTAGACAGCAGCAAAAAGAAATGTGATATCAGATGTTGATACAAGAATAAGGTTTCTCCAATATGCTGGCCTTGCGCGGTTTGTTGCTGATTTGATTCCGTTGATCTTTTCGCACCTCAATTTATAGCACTTATGTGACTTTTGCCAGTGAAACACATAACCAAGCCATCCTTCTTCTTCTTCCTACCATGGTATCAATACCAGCCAATTCTGAGACACCACTCATGTCGGCTCGTGATTTTGCCTGCTGATATTTGATAGGCTGATTGAACACTGATATTAAGGTTTCAAACCATGGTTCTCCTGGCATTCTTATTATGAAGCTGTAAATGATATGTTTCTTTGATATTGATTGTGTATATTTTTTTTTGAATGAAGATAAATGTTGGTCATGAGTATGTTGGCATCTAGGTCGAAATATATTTTGTTGTTTCCAACATTTTGATCGCCACAATATCCTGGTAAGGACATTCTAGTTGTACATAAATCTGTTGTTATTATAATAGTCATAATAAAACCTAAAACACTAGTACGATATTCAATTGGAGCTTTTTTCCAGATATTCTCATGAGCACAGTGGGACAAGTGAAGTGCACATTTCCTGCAGGTATTTGAAGATGTGGTATCAGTTTCAGGAATCCATTGTTTTCAAGAAAGATGCTGAACAATCAAGGATTTGAGGTAACTTCCAAAGGGACTATATGTAGAATCAATGTGAGGCATACGGATAAATAAATCGAGGTCTGCACCTGCGCAAATATGTTGCTACCCTTGTGACAACAACACTTTACTTGAGTAAACAAGGTCTGGAAATGAATCTACTCATCGTACTCACCATATGCCTCACGTGTTAATATGGAATTTTGAAGAACCTGAGTTGATCCAATGTTTTCATGAAGTGGAATCAAAGTAAAATAGGCACAAAAACTAATTGATCCAAACCCAAGATAATCACATTTTCTGGTACCAATGTTCAGAATTCATATATGTAATGAAATCAACTCCTCTGTTAGTTTTCAGCAGTTAGAAGAAAGCAAAAGGGATCAGGAATAAATATCAGGAATGGAGCAATTGATTACATAAGGGATATCAGCAAACTTATTCATGTGCAGTAATTCAACTTCAATTGTACGAATTTATTAATGGATGTGGATTCAACTTACAGAAGCAAACAATACACAGGATTGAAGCAGCCTCCAAGTAACACATTATCACAAAGATGCCGAGGTCTTCAACCTTTCCCATACATCTGTACCTTCCGAATGGAGGTTAACAACATACTTCACAAATCTAGCATCTGAGCATGCAAGGATAGTACTCAGGGCCACTGTCGGATACACCATTTTTCTGTTCTTAGTAGCTATTACGACTCCATTCTCTCTGAGCCATCTGTACATTGCGAACCTCAGCTTTATCTTTTGTAAGCTGTAACACAAAAAGGTTGGGAAAGCCACAAGTGACTCCACTGGATAACCCAAATGATTAACAAGGTGATCGATCTTTTTTTGAATTACATCCGTAGACTGGTTGAGCACCGGAGGAACTAACCGAATCATGCCTGAAACTGTATGGTAATCCAAACCTGCATTGACTATGCAATCAAATCTCTCTTGAAGTTGATCTCCTCGACCGCGGAACTTACTCAGTGCATTCGCCATCTCATAAGAGTTCTCAACAAACCCTATTTTCAACAAGAATGTTGTTTTCTCCTGTAAGAATGTTCCTTCTACTTTGGGTAAGTTTGTTGTCTTCTTTGTTCTTCTTGAAGCTAAAATACTGAACTGAGTAGGATCCTCCTTTATGATCTCACACAATCTAGCAGTTGTCACATTCAAGCTTCCCAATACATTTTTTGGCAACTTACAAGAACAAGAACCAAAAGTTTGAGCATGACGAGAAACAATACTAGCTATGTCCTTTCTTTTCATCCCAATCTCAATTAAAAACTGAACAGATTTCCACAAATTTACTGTGAATTTTCCAGTAAGGACTCGTGGGCATTGCTCAAAGAAGAGTAAAATCTTATCCCTGCTTACACCCAATTTCAACAAAACAGTGACAAGAACATAAATCTTCTTGCCCGAGTCATCAAATGCAAATCTAGGGTGCTCCTTAATCAGCCTGCTCAAGTCCTTGTTATTGCACCCCATCCCATCCAAAAAATTCAGTACTTCAAGTATCCTATTCCAATTATACCTGCTCTTATCCGAATCCGACAGACACCCTCTAAGCCAATCCAACTCAACTCCAAAGCTTCTCAACTTCTCAAGAACCCTTAGAAAATCAACATCAACATCGCCAACCAAAAGATTCGGGCAACAAGTCACCAACTTGATAATTGTGGGCGTACTCAACCCAAGCTTCTCATAAGCCCGAAGCTTCATAGACAACACACCAAATTCATACTGAAACATCTCCATCCCTTGTTTATACATCTTCCTAATCTTACTTCTCTGAACTCCATAATTACAAAGCACATGGTAGCTGTCAAGCAACACATGATGATCACTAAGATAAATCAAATTCCTAGGAAGTAGCAGAGGCAACTCGGACGGTTTCAAACCCAAACTTTCAAGAAACGGTTCGAACTCATTAATAGGATTATATCTAAGCAACCTAGTAACGGATCGACCAATGTCCTCATCATCACTCTCAACTTTCAACAAAAGTTTTTGAAGGAACACGGGCGAATTCTTGCTCACATGCTCAGCGTCGGTATAATGGAAACTCCTAGTGGAATGTAGGTAATCAAAGAGAGCATTCTGGGCATCAAGCCGGCTAACCCGGGATATTCTCGGGTTTTCGGTCATGACTGAGAAACACCTGTTGGTTGGCATGTCAAGGACAAGGACCTTCTTCTTATTTGCACATGAGACATGGAAAAGGAGGGTAGTC
Organism: Hemerocallis citrina; assembly: GCA_017893485.1. NCBI lineage: Eukaryota > Viridiplantae > Streptophyta > Magnoliopsida > Asparagales > Asphodelaceae > Hemerocallis > Hemerocallis citrina. The sequence continues at coordinate 309,761,092 of CM030360.1, forward strand.
TTCTTGTTTGAATGGGTTTTGAGCAAAAAACGAGATGGGTATTTTGGGGAAACTAGGGTTGATGATGGGTTGATGAATTGGGTGAACATTTTGGATAATCTACAGGCTATAATCATTACTATAATGAACAGAGATTAGGGCACGGTAGTAGTTGGTTTACCTTTCTCTTTTCTTTTTTTTTGGGTGGGGGGGGGGGGATTTAGCTGCCAATATTGCAACTTTTTGGACAGATCGCCAGAGAGGATAGATAGATAGCTGAGCTTGCCCTTCCGAGGGTTTTAATTTCAGTTTGTTAACTGATGAAGAACGACAAAGGATTGGTGTTCGAGGGTTGGGTTGGACGGTAAATTTTCAACCCGAACCCGACAAGTTTCTTGCATTTACATGACATATCTATATAATAAATTACAAAGAAAGCTATCAAGTGGCTCTCATTCAATCTCTGCTAAAATCAATGGCCTAGATTGATTCTTACAAAACATATTTTTCCGCCCAAAATTTCAAACTCCAAAATTAAATTTCCCCCCCCCCCCCAAACAAAAAAATTTATTACTTTATCACTATCTCTCTCTTCTCTCTTCACTTTTTCATATTTCTACCTTTCTATCTCTCCCTCTCTCTCCCATTCTTTCTTTATTTACTTAGAAATTTAGATTTTAAGATTTCTGGTTTGTCAAATATTCAGAATTTTCATGCTTTTTTTATTGAGCAAATATCTCTTCAACAGTTAAATTTCATCATTTTCCACACTTAAAAGTTCTAAGAAGTTGGATTTTACACCCTCGTTTATAATTATTTTTCAACATATACTAATAGAAACATAGACTTTTATTTACAACTAATTATTATCATACTATTCAAACTTGAACTACATAATTGTTGTTTTACTGTTTACAGGATTTTTCCCTGTATTGTATTGTTCCGAAGACGTGACGTAGGCTGACCATTGAGAATGCTAGTACAATAGTAGTAGAGTACAAATTTGTAACGATTTCCCCCGAAATAGGCGACTTTTTTAAACTAATTTTTAAAATAAATTACTTTCGAAACTAATTTTGAAGATAGACCAGTTCTCATAGGGTATAGTTGCAAACTACGGCCTGCTCGATTGTGAGGCATATATATATAACAGATGCCGCAGTTGGGAACTGTGACCTATATTTAATGTATTTTTACTTAGAAAAAAATTTATCTAAGTCTCAAAGTCTCTCTAGCCCAAATATGAAATGAACTAAGTTCGTTGCTGGAATCTACGCCTCTCGAAAATAACACATTTTAGAAGAGGCCACAGTTATTAACTACACACTCATGATCGAGCATGCCGTAGTTCGCAATTGCGGTCTATGAGGACTGATCTATCTTCAAAATTAGTTTCAAAAGTGGTTATTTTGATAATTAGTTTTAAAAAGTGGCCCATTTCGGGAATAATTCAATATATATATATATATATATATATATATATATATATATATATATATATATATATAAGATAAAACACAGTAGTTACTTTTTCACAGTTAAGTAATGAATAATGAAAAGAAACGTTAAATCACCTTTGTATTTGTCTTTTGATACATTTCACCAGCTCTTCTTGGTCCTCCAACAACTCTGCCGGAGCTGAGAGCACTGCTATGTCCCGTGTTCCTCTCTGCGTTTACTTGGCGTGTTGCATTTGAAGAACCTGAATTGCTTCCTCCTTTGTCCAGTTCAGAACTCAGCTGGAAGGAAAGCCATATTCAATAGATGTCTACAGGTATGTAGATGAAGGCATTTATTGATTGCTAGCTGAATGAATTGCAAAGGGGTTTGTTTACCTGTCGAATTCGTGTCTCTAGCAGGTGGAGTCGGTCCATACGCGTCCCCTTGAGACAAACTTCGTGAAGAGCTGAAGCCAGTGGCTTGCATTGGTATAGATGCTGACTTTGTCTGGTTGCTGCCCGCCGCAGGTTTGCACTGAAATAGCTCTCTGGCAATGATTGCTTCTCTTCTAGCTGTCTCAGCTGCAATTTATTTAACACCTCAGTCGTTCAAATTGTAACACATTGTCATTTAACCTGACCTCCCTTTTTTTTTCCTGCCTATTTCTACTTTTTTAAAGAAATCATCATAATTCAAAACCAGACTTGACAAAAAATAAGATTCATTTCAAGTTATTTATTCATAGTACCGTCAAAAGGAATTTATTTGAAATGAATCTATTATGATTCATTTCAGTTTAGATATATTTGAAATGAATCTTATTTTTTGATGTTGTACAAAAAATAAATTCCTTTTGCATTGTTGCGCCCATTTCAATGGGGGTATATTCGGACAAAACCTGCAACCTGCAACCTGCAATCTTAAAGGAATCTATTAAGATTCAATAGTGCGACCTGCAATCTTAAAGATTGTAAGATATAAGATTATAAGATTGTAGGTTGCAGGTTTCAAATATACCTAAACTGTAAGATATAAGAATCCAGGTTGCACCCACTGCATATCCTGCAATGTTTATTTTTTGCAGGGCCTAAACTGGTTTTTCTATAATCATTTCAAGTTAATTTATTAACTACTTATTAGGATTCTCACCAATAAATAAATAAATAAATACTTATAACATGCTTATTGCTATATCCTCTCTCATATATACCAATATACTATAGCGAGATTGGGATAAAATGCATAAATAGCACACGATTGCAGTGCAAAAAATGCTATAAAATGCATAATATGACAGGGAAATTAATTGCAATAAAATTTCTACAGTTAAATAGATGAATGTGGGCTCAGCTTTGAAGGGTCATGATTCTCTAGAGCATAATGAACATCTCTGAAATGCTCATATTGACATAGCAACTTATAACCAACATAATATAGCGTCATAAACAACAAAATTCTAAAGTAATTACAAATTTAATAGAAAATAGTGACAACAAATCCTATATTCAGTTAATAAAAATGAACTTTGCTCAATGAAATAGCTTATTCTAAAGCATGTTTATGGTGTATGTATTTATATATATTCTAGCAAACATAATAGAACTACTATGATATTAAACACTACAATGTCTAAGTTTCAAGAAGATCCATAAAAAGAATAAAAACTAAATGCTTAAAAGTGGCTCATGAGGGTAATCGGGAAGAAAAAGGATATCGAAGAAGAAGAGACCATCATGGTAAGGAGTTCCAAGTGCTCCCACAATGCATGCCCTCAAGAGATCAAACCTTTCCACATAAACTCGTATGTAGATGTTTTCTGTCAAAAAGAAAAGCATACATCCCATTATCATCACAACTGAACAATGATGTACAAATTTCCCACACAGTTGCAAATAAATATAGATGTATAAACAATCATAATGATGAAAATTAGAGAACAATTGAAGATCAAGGAGAAACCTGGTAGATCTTTCTTTAGAAGCCCCAATCTCGCAGCACTTTCTTCAACCAACCGCTTCTGACCCGAGAAGAAAGTATAGCATCTGAAAATAAGTACACTGCGTGGAATTATCTAATTTGAAAGACAAGGAAAGTACCTGTGAAGTTGACCCTTTGTTGTAGTATTCACGAAATGATGGTCTGAGTAATCTTCTACTATATCAAACTGCTTAAAGAATTCTGTCTTCGCATTGCCTATCGGATGTTTTCAGTTCTGCCGATTCTACTTTCATCTTCGAACATTCTGATTCTAAACTCTGAAGCACGGATACTTCACGGAGGGTGCCGTCCCCGTATCATGTACGTATCCGATACTCGTATCCCCGTATCATGTACATTCCTGTATCCTGCATTTTTTTTATTATCCAATTATTTGATACGGCTGAAACTTGTCCCACTATTTGATTTGTCTGCTTATGTTATATACTTATATTGCTTATGAACTTATTTTGTTTACGTATGTTATTGCTTATACTTATGTAATTATTGTAGCCTTTATGGATTATCTTATTTATGTTTAATGAAAGATATTTACCATTTTCTTATTAACAAAAAAGATTATTTAGTTACGACAATTTTAGTTATGTGTAATTATTCATATTTTTTGATACACACACACACACACACACACACACACACACACAACACAGTCGTATCCCCGCCGTATCCCGTATCCTACTTTTTAAAAAATTGTCGTATCCCCCGTACCCGTGTCCCCGCACGCGTATCGCCGTACCCGTATCGGTGCTTCATAGATTCTAAATCATCAACATCCAACTGCGTCTTTAGAGTCTCAAACTCTGGAACACCATTCAACTGGTAAAACCAGAAAACTTCATTTATTCAAATAGAGACTTAAAAACAGTGCTACAACTCTTTAATCAAATAATGTCTTTTGACTGCGATAGGTTACATCTATAAAGGATCGACATCAATACTGGTTTAGAAGGAATGAACAGTACACGTATGTTTCAGTCAATGAGTTTGGCTAAGTTTTTTGGTCCTTAAATGTTGGGCTTAAATTAGGAGAGGAGCTTAAAACATTATTTGATAGGAGAAAGAACCACCCTGCTGCATTGACAACTTCTAAGTAGGGCATTGGCTAAATGGATTTGTTGAATGCATGCACTTCCAGGGAATGGTTGCTAATGAAAGGAAATTCTTTCGTCTACATCTTCAAAGTGTTTCAAGTAAACGAAGTCTCCATCATCAATTCAATATTTCTATACCACTCATGATTTTGATAGTAGTCACACTCATAACTTGTTTCATTTTCCTTACCAGCATATATTTTTCGGAGTCATTTCAATGACCCTCTTCCTGCGTACAAAAATTCCTCGTGAAGAAACTGAGGACAGAGTGATCTTGTTAGGTGTAATGTTTGTCGGCCTCATAACTCACTTCTATAATGGATTTGTTGAACTTGCAATGAGCATTGATAATCTTCCAATATTTTACAAGCAAAGAGACCTTTACTACTCTCCATGGGCTGATGCCTTGCCAACATGGATACTGAAGATTCCATATCATTTTTTGATTGTGCCATCTACATAGCACTGACTTATTATGAAATTGGGTTTGATCCAAACATCCCAAGGTTTGATTGATAACACAGTTTGTAATATTGTCAAGTTCTTTCATGAATTCAAATATCATTGACCCACTTGTGCAGGTTTTTCAGACACTATCTGCTGCTTGGGTTGGTGAGTCAGCTGGGGGTGAGTCAGCTGGCGTCTGTCCTATTTCGATTCCTTGCTGCCATTGGCAGAGAAATGGTTGTTGCAGACACATATGGGTCCTTTGCACAACTCATCGGTTTAGTTCTCTGAGGCTTTCTTATATCACGAGGTATGCCAACAAATATCAAGCTTTCTTCTAAAAGTATTCAATTTCTTATTGACCAACTAAGCAACTAAGCATAGCTCATTCCGTGTGAATTCTTCCACGCTTTGTTAACATTTGGGTAATTTCTGGTTTCAGAGAGTATCAAAAAATGGCGGATATGGGGTTATTGGTCTTCTCCCATAATGTTTGCACAGAATGTAGTTGTAGTGAATGAGTTCCTCGGGCATAGCTGACATAAGGTAAGCATTCTATTAAATAAAATACTAATAGGACATCTTTATTTTATATTTTGCCAGGACAAATAGCTCACTAAAAACCAATTAACATTAGAATACCTGAAGCGTCGAAACACCTGGTAGTAGGATGTCGACAGGGTTCATCTCACCTCAGCAGCAAGACTGCATAACATTAGCCTAACTGCCTTCTTCTGGTATTACCTGAATGTAAATGGAAGAAAAAGAGAAAAAACTTTGCAAGTGTGAAGAAAGTAACAACTTCTAGGTAAGTTAACTCTCACATTCACTACTAGTTTTGGATTATGGTGACCAGAAACTAAGAAAAATAGGGTTTTGTTACTCACCTTCATCTTCTTATCCACAACAGAGTCCTTAATTTGATTCAAAATGTAAAACTTAATATCAAGAATGTGACATTTATGAAGTGGAATCAAAGTAAAATAGGCACAAAAACTAATTGATCCAAACCCAAGATAATCACATTTTCTGGTACCAATGTTCAGAATTCATATATGTAATGAAATCAACTCCTCTGTTAGTTTTCAGCAGTTAGAAGAAAGCAAAAGGGATCAGGAATAAATATCAGGAATGGAGCAATTGATTACATAAAGGATATCAACAAACTTATTCATGTGCAGTAATTCAACTTCAATTGTAAGAATTTATTGATGGATGTGGATTCAACTTACAGAAGCAAACAATACATAGGATTGAAGCAGCCTCCAAGTAACACATTATCACAAAGATGCCGAGGTCTTCAACCTTTCCCATACATCTGTACCATCCGGATGGAGGTTAACAACATACTTCACAAATCTAGCATCTGAGCATGCAAGGATAGTACTCAGGGCCACTGTCGGATACACCATTTTCCTGTTCTTAGTAGCTATTACGACTCCATTCTCTCTGAGCCATCTGTACATTGCGAACCTCAGCTTTATCTTTTGTAAGCTGTAACACAAAAAGGTTGGGAAAGCCACAAGTGACTCCACTGGATAACCCAAATGATTAACAAGGTGATCGATCTTTTTTTGAATTACATCCGTAGACTGGTTGAGCACCGGAGGAACTAACCGAATCATGCCTGAAACTGTATGGTAATCCAAACCTGCATTGACTATGCAATCAAATCTCTCTTGAAGTTGATCTCCTCGACCGCGGAACTTACTCAGTGCATTCGCCATCTCATCAGAGTTCTCAACAAACCCTATTTTCAACAAGAATGTTGTTTTCTCCTGTAAGAATGTTCCTTCTACTTTGGGTAAGTTTGTTGTCTTCTTTGTTCTTCTTGAAGCTAAAATACTGAACTGAGTAGGATCCTCCTTTATGATCTCACACAATCTAGCAGTTGTCACATTCAAGCTTCCCAATACATTTTTTGGCAACTTACAAGAACAAGAACCAAAAGTTTGAGCATGACGAGAAACAATACTAGCTATGTCATTTCTTTTCATCCCAATCTCAATTAAAAACTGAACAGATTTCCACAAATTTACTGTGAATTTTCCAGTAAGGACTCGTGGGCATTGCTCAAAGAAGAGTAAAATCTTATCCCTGCTTACACCCAATTTCAACAAAACAGTGACAAGAACGTAAATCTTCTTGCCCGAGTCATCAAATGCAAATCTAGGGTGCTCCTTAATCAGCCTGCTCAAGTCCTTGTTATTGCACCCCATCCCATCCAAAAAATTCAGTACTTCAAGTATCCTATTCCAATTATACCTGCTCTTATCCGAATCCGACAGACACCCTCTAAGCCAATCCAACTCAACTCCAAAGCTTCTCAACTTCTCAAGAACCCTTAGAAAATCAACATCAACATCGCCAACCAAAAGATTCGGGCAACAAGTCACCAACTTGATAATTGTGGGCGTACTCAACCCAAGCTTCTCATAAGCCCGAAGCTTCATAGACAACACACCAAATTCATACCGAAACATCTCCATCCCCTGTTTATACATCTTCCCAATCTTACTTCTCGGAACTCCATAATTACAAAGCACATGGTAGTTGTCAAGCAACACATGATCATCACTAAGATAAATCAAATTCCTAGGAAGCAGCGGAGGCAACTCGGACGGTTTCAAACCCAAACTTTCAAGAAACGGTTCGAACTCATTAATAGGATTATATCTAAGCAACCTAGTAACGGATCGACCAATGTCCTCATCATCACTCTCAACTTTCGACAAAAGTTTTTGAAGGAACACGGGCGAATTCTTGCTCACATGCTCAGCGTCGGTATAATGGAAACTCCTAGTGGAATGCAGGTAATCAAAGAGAGCATTCTGGGCATCGAGCCGGCTAACCCGGGATATTCTCGGGTTTTCGGTCATGACTGAGAAACACCTGTTGGATGGCATGTCAAGGACAAGGACCTTCTTCTTATTAGCACATGAGACATGGAAAAGGAGGGTGGTCTTCTTGTTTGAATGGGTTTTGAGCAAAAAACGAGATGGGTATTTTGGGGAAACTAGGGTTGATGATGGGTTGACGAATTGGGTGAACATTTTGGATAATCTACAGGCTATTATCATGACTATAATGAACAGAGATTAGGGCACGGTAGTAGTTGGTTTACCTTTCTCTTTTCTTTTTTTTGGGGGCGGATTTAGCTGCCAATATTGCAACTTTTTGGACAGATCGCCAGAGAGGATAGATAGATAGCTGAGAAGGGTTTTAATTTCAGTTTGTTAACTGATGAAGAACGATAAAGGATTGGTGTTCGCGGGTCGGGTTGGACGGTAAATTTTCAACCCGAACGCGACTGGTTTCTTGCAAAGTTGCATTTACATGACACTAGTATTTTTCACGTCATGTTTGATAAAGAGTTGGAGTTAAACGTGCAATATACGTAAGTTATTATAAAAAAATGGAGTTGAACGTACACGTATTTTTTAAAATATAGAAAGAAAAATATTGATGTGTACGTGCGATGCACGTGTTGAAAATAGATTTGGAGTTGCACGTGCGATGCACGTGTTTGTTTGGTGACATAAGTGATGTTTCTTTTGTGACAAAAAAATATTTAAAATTGTTTATTTGTGACAAACTATTCCAATATATAGTAAGTAAATATATTATATTATAGATAGATAGATGGATATTAATTTACACATGTGATGCATGTTAGATATAAAAAAAATGACATAGTGAAAGGTCTTCTTTCTTAGTTTTTAAAAATAGTGGGGATATATGCTAGTTTTCACATTTTAAATGGGGGCATTTGCTAAAATATCCCTTTTTTTAGGGGCTGCACGTGCATTACACGGGGGTATTTGGTGAATTTAGTTTGACCGTATATTGCACGGGTTTGCTCAGTTACAAAATTAGGGTTTGTTTGTTTACAACCCCAACTCTCTCATTAAAATAGTAGAGATATATATATACTAGTTGTTTACATGTGCGATGCACATTTTAATAAATATAATTTTTTTAAATAAAAATTTAGACGTAGTCTTGATTTGAACCTAGGACCTCTTTTATAATAGTTATGCACGTGCGTTGCACGGGTTGGTAGAATGACAAAACATTTACAAATGACACTACGGACTTCTCCCATTATAATATTATATATATATATATATATATATATATATATATATATATATAAGTCCCTTTCGGTTGTTCACTACTTTTGGTGAGCACCCCGTGAACACTCACGAACTAGAGACCCTATGAAAAATCCGAACCGCTCATATTGTTCTATATGCCTAAGATAGCTTAACAATAAAAAATCAAGTAATTTGAAGTTCATTTGCCCATCCATCATGCTGTTATAATTTTCAGCAGTACAATTTTGTGATGATGTAAATCATAGGCAAATGAACTTCAAATTACTTGATTTTTTATTGTTGGGCTATCTTAGGCATATAGAACAATATGAGCGGTTCAGATTTTTCGTAGGGTCTCTAGTTCGTGAGTGTTCACGGAGTGCTCACCAAAGTAGTGTGCAACCGAAGATTTCTCTCTCTCTCTCTCTCTCTCTCTCTCTCTCTCTCTCTCTCTCTCTATATATATATATATATATATATATATATATAAATTAAGTATTGGTATGAGTTTATATATATCTATATAAATCTCTACTACTATAATGGGAGAAGGCCTTAGTGTAATTTGTCCATCTACCAACATGTGCAACGCACGTGCATAACTATTGTAAATGAGGTTTTAGATTAAATCCAAACTACATCTGAATTTTTAGTTTTAAAAAAACTATATTTATTAAGACGTGCATCGCACGTGTAAACTACTAGTACACATTAAGCATATAAGATAAATAAAAATATTGAAGACATACACCTTACTACTTTTCTCGTGAATATATACATGCTAGAATCACTAATATGCACTGAAAATTATGAATTTTGTTCCATTTTGATAAATTCGTTTAGTTTGTGTCCTTTATATACCAATAATATATGCATACATGTAGCATTGGTATCGGGTCGGGTTGGGTCCTTCACTATCCGAACCCGGATCGGGTCACCTACGCGTCCAAAAATTGTCCCCGAACCCGGACCCGTGAGGACCGGGTCCGGTTCTGGGTCTAGGTCCTATTAAAATATTCCTACATGTTCGGGTAGGAGCAGGAGTATGAGTGGCAAGCGGAGGCGGCGAATGGATGATTTAGAATAGAGGAAAGAAGAAAAAAGTATGAATTTTGAGTTTAGAAGATGAAAAAGTAGAATTGAGGAGGAAGGAGAGGATGGGATAAGGATAGAATATTTATTTTTATGTTGATTTTTTGAGTTTTTTTAATGGGTCCGGGTCGGGTCTCTTTTGAGCGGACCAGGACCCGAAAGTACAACGGGTCCCATTTTAGGACTCGGACCCGGACCCGGATAGGCTGAGTCGGTTCCGGTCCAATGCCAGGTTCGGATCGGATTCGGGTTTCGGATATTTATACCAATGCAACATACATGTATACCAAAATAACTATATATGGTAACTTACAAGTATATGGACATACACTCTAAATTTTATTTACACATATAAGAGCATCCACAGTCGTTATGGTTAAAAAATGCATAAATGGATCAATGCATAAATGGATAAATGCATATAGCAAAGTGTCATTTTGCTGCACTCATAGAATGCTATATTTTACCATTTAAAATTAAAATAATAATAGACGGTGCTTCATATTGCGTCGGAGAGAAAAAAAATATTAAAAAAAAACATTTAAAAATGTGGGACGGCATATCATATTGCGTCGGAGAGAAAAAAGAAAAAAAATTAAATGGTGCGACGGCACTTCAAATGCCGTAGGAGGGGAACAAATTTAATTGCTTCATATTGGTCATAATTTTTTTTTTTTTTTAACCAACAGACGGCACTCGAAGTGTCATTCGACAAAAGGGGGGTTTGGGTTCTTTTTTTAAAAAAAATAATTACGAAATTTTAATTTTTTTTGGATGGGTGGCACTTCAAGTGTCGTCCGACCATTATTATTATTATTATTTGTGTGTGTGTGTGTGACGGCACTTCGAGCTCCGTCGTTTATATATGCATAATTGTTATTTCAGTTCTCATATATAGCAGTCTACTATAGCGATTTATGCATAATATGCATATTTAACCAACAACTGCAACGCTCTTTTTTACAAAATATGCATATTATGCATATATACCAAACGACTACAGATGCTCTAAGACCATCTCCAACCATGCTAGCTATCTTGCAATTTTAGCCAAAATAGACAATATAAAGACAAAAATATGCTCCAACGGGACTAGCCAAATCACTCGCCAAAATAGATTTTCAGTATTCACTCATCTGGCTAGTATGGACCGCTCCCTAAACTTCTTTCAAAAAAAAAAAAAAATCGCGACAGATCTGAAACCTTTCTCCCTCCACTTCGAGCCCTCCTCCGTCTTCATCCCGTCGACCACCAAGCCCCCCTCGAAGCGCCTCCTCGAATGCAAGCCACGGCCGACAGCCAGCCTCGCCACCCTCTCTTCGACCCTGTCATCTTCCACCTCATCAGCCTCGCGAGCCCCTGATCATCGACGACGCCTACCTCTGCATCCCCGTCCAGTCGTCACCCTATGTCTCCACCTTCGACTACCGAAGCCCTTGTTAGAATCTGAATATAAAATACTAAAAATCCCAACAGAATTTGTGAAGAAATCAAATACAGAAAGGAAAACAGTAAACAATTAACTTGTACAGAGTCGAGATTTTTAAGAATCTCTGTCCTTAAAGCAGAATTTGCCCCGTAGTGTGACGGTTACCGGCAAATCGCTTCCCAGGATACAACTGTACCTTCTCTGAAGATGCAACACCCTTGCTTCAGAGACAACGAACTGCTGTCTGTGTGTACTCTCAGTTGACAGACACTGACTAAGAGTAGAGGAAGAAGATGACTCAGAGCAGAGGAAGAAGAGAGTAAAAATGTCAAAAATCTGTCTCTTCTCTGAAGATTTCAGTCTGGTTTTATAAACTGGGACTGAGACTGTTCAGCAGCCATTACTCTGTAACAGCAGAGTAATGGGGACTCTTCAGTTAAGTAACTGGTGAGCCATTACTCTGCTGTTACAGAGTAATGGCCCCAGTTACTGAATCTGAAAGGTCTTTTCAGTTCAGTAGGGGAAAAGGCTGTCTGGGCAAAAAATAAAATAAAAATTTAAGCCAGACCAAACCAAACCAAGCCAAACCGAACCGAACCGAACCGAGCCGAAGCCGGGGCCGGAGCCGGAGCCGGGCCGGGCGCGCGCGCGCGCGCGCGTGTGTTTGTCATTTTGGCTAAGTCCTCTCTCCACTACACGTTAGTGGTAACCCCCGGGCCACGCCCTCTAGTCCAGTTTTCTAGTATATATACTAGTATAAATCTTTTCCAATTTCCGATATGGGACTATCCATTTGTTAAGTTGGTACCTTTCAAGTACCCAACTTTGGATCAACATTTCTCATTCATACGGAATTCGTTTTTGGCAAGTGAGTATACTACGGAATAGTACTCGACAAGAGGATCGCAATCCACTCATTTTCCGGTGCCGCCGGTGGCCGGAGCTTGCCGGAATCCGGCCCGGAAAACTGCAAAAATTAATTCCAACAATCCCCCACATGAATGGAAATTACCAGACCATGTAATCCAGACACGACAGAAAAAACAAAAAAAAAACATGACAGAAAGACTCTGAGAGTACAATCGGAAAATCACTGCATCAGGAATGGTAGTAATTTTTCAACTTTGAACCACCCTTAGTAATTAGCTATCGGATTCACTTGACCAGGTAGTGATCATGATGTCTTGAACTACCCGGGCGTTCATGTGAACCTAGACAATAACTATCACACAGTTTCATCTCCTCACAGAACTAAGTTCTCTTGTTGTGTTCATTTTGGCCTTGAACATCCCTGGTTAATCATGAGTGAACTTGGAGAATGTAGCCTCTCTTCATTCTCCTAGAAACGGCCCCATTTCACACTCACAAGGTGATTTCCCATAAAGAGTATCCTGCTATACCCCACTTTTATTTCAAAGCTATGGGAATCATTAAAAGCCAAGCTTATCCTAACTATTTGCAGGCAGCACTTGTTTTATCATCCTAAGAATGGGTATGAGATGTTAATCTCTCAGTGCTTTCGTCGATTCAACAAGATTTAGTTGTCCCTTTGAACCTAGATCTTGGGATCTCCAATTTCTAGGTAGGGTTTCCATCAAGTATCCTCTTTCGTCATAGGCTTTAAACCCATTCCTCTTGATGATCTCACAACCTGCTCTCGCGACAGACCTTTAGTAAATGGATCCGCTAGGTTGTCGGCCGATTTTATATATTCTATAGAGATTACTCCATTTGAGAGCAGGTGTCTAATGGTTTTGTGTCGCCTTCTGATATGACGAGACTTACCATTATACATGCAACTCAGTGCCCGTGCTATAGCCGATTGGCTGTCACAGTGTACACATAAGGCAGGCACTGGTTTTTTCCACATAGGAATATCCTCTAAAAAGTTGCGAAGCCATTCTGCTTCTTCTGCCGCCTTGTCTAAAGCAATGAATTCAGATTCCATGGTGGATCTGGCCAATAGCGTTTGTTTAGAGGATTTCCATGACACAGCTGCACCACCAAGTGTAAAGACATATCCACTTGTGGATTTTGAGTTCTTTGAGTCCGATATCCAGTTGGCATCACTGTAGCCTTCAAGTACTGCTGGATATCTGGTGTAATGCAGCGCATAACTCTGAGTATGTCGCAAGTAGTTCAATACTCTAGTTATTCCTTTCCAGTGACTTCGTCCTGGATTACTCGTGTATCGGCTTAGTACGTTTACCGAATGTGCTAGGTCCGGTCTTGTACAATTTGTTAGGTACATCAGACTACCAATTACACGTGCATATTCCAGTTGTGATATGCTTTCGCCTGTATTTTTGAACAGGTGAAGACTGGGATTGACGGGACTTTTTGTTGTCCCATTGGAATAATTCTTGAATCTTTCAAGTATTTTCTCAGCATAATGAGCTTGAGACAAAGTAATTCCCTCAGATGTCCTGCAGACTTTGATTCCTAGTATGACATCTGCAACTCCCAAGTCTTTCATGTCAAACTTGCCACTAAGCATGCTTTTAGTTTGTTTGATAATGTCGTTATTGCTTCCAATAATGAGCATGTCGTCTACGTATAGACAGACCAGAATGTATCCGTTTGGAGTATCTTTGATGTAGATACATTTATCACACTCATTTATTTTGAAACCATTTGACATCATAACATTGTCAAATTTTGCATGCCATTGCTTTGGAGCTTGTTTCAGGCCGTACAGTGATTTTACAAGCCTGCACACTTTATTTTCCTGTCCAGGAACTACGTAACCCTCAGGTTGTTTCATGTATATTTCTTCTTCTAAGTCCCCATTTAGAAATGCAGTTTTAACATCCATTTGATGTATTTCCAGGTTACGTAGAGCTGCAATAGCTATCAACATTCTTATGGATGTTATTCTTGTAACTGGGGAATATGTATCGAAGAAATCTAGGCCCTCTTTTTGCCCAAATCCTTGTACCACAAGTCTAGCCTTATGCTTCTCTATTGAACCATCTGGTTTCAATTTTTGTTTGAAAATCCATTTGCATCCTAGAGCTTTACATCCAGAAGGCAAATCGACTAACTCCCATGTATGATTTTGCATAATGGAGTCTATTTCACTTTTGATTGCTTCCTTCCACATAGGAGCATCAGGCATAGACATGGCTTCCTTGAACGTTCTGGGCTCATTCTCTAACAGAAAGGCCATCACAAAGTCAGGACCAAATGATTTTGATGTTCTAGCCCGCTTACTTCGTCTAGGCTCATCGGTATCTTGTTCTGGTTCATCAACTGAAGTGCTTGCAGTCCCTTGTTCACGTGTACGTTTAGGGTACGTAGTATCCTTGCACGGAAACACGTGTTCAAAGAATGAAGCATTTCTCGATTCCATTATTGTATTTACATGGATATCCGGTATATCCGATTTGTATACCAAGAACCGATATGCACTACTGTTGTGTGCATAGCCTATGAATATGCAATCAATCGTCTTAGGTCCGATGGTGACCTGTTTCGGGTTAGGTACTGCCACTTTTGCTAGACACCCCCACACTTTGAGGTATTTATACGAAGGTAAGTTACCTTTCCACAATTCATATGGTGTCTTGCCGGTTTTCTTGTGAGGTATTTTGTTGAGAATGTAGTTGGCAGTCAACAACGCTTCCCCCCACATGTTTTGGGGTAGGCCAGAATTCAACAACAAGGCATTCATCATCTCCTTTAGAGTTCGATTTTTGCGCTCGGCAGTACCGTTTGATTCGGGTGAGTAGGGAGCAGTTGTCTGATGAACTATTCTATGTTCCGAGCAGAACATGTTAAATGGTGCATCATATTCTCCTCCTCTATCACTTCTAACGATTTTAATCGTTTTGCCAAGTTGATTCTCAACCTCAAGTTTATATTCTTTGAATTTATCCAAAGCCTCATTTTTGCTATGTAACAAATATACATAACAAAATTTTGTGCAATCGTCTATGAAAGTCACAAAGTACTTTTTGCCACCTCTAGTCTGCACATATTTTAAGTCACACAGATCCGTGTGAATTAGACCTAGAGTTTCTGTGTTTCTTTCTACAGAACGCGATGGAGTTTTAGTGAGTTTGGCCTCCGTGCAAACTTCACATTTTTCTGAGTTATCTACCTTAAACTTTGGTAGCAGATTCATGTTAACTAATCTACGCATAGAATTTACATTAACATGGCCTAGTCTTTCATGCCAAACAGTAGAAGACTCAACAACATAGGCAATAGGAGTTATTTCATTAATTTTGGGAACAGCAGGAACAATAGTTTTAGGGATGACTGTCATTACATTAAACTTGAACAGTCCATCCTTTACATATCCTTTACCCAAATATACCCCATTCTTGGACAGTACAAAATTATCAGAAACAAGTACAACTTTGAACCCATTCTTACTTAGCAAAGAACCTGATATCAAGTTCTTTCTAATGTCTGGGACATGCAGCACATTTGTGAGTGTTAGCTCTTTGCCTGAAGTCATTTTCAGCACTATCTTCCCTGTTCCTTCAATTTTGGAGGTGGAAGAGTTTTCCATGAACAGTTGTTCATCTTTGTTGCACTTCTGGTAGGAGGTGAACATTTCCTTGTCCGAGCAGATATGCTTGGTGGCCCCTGTATCGTACCACCATTCACGAGGATTGCTCCCCACAAGATTTACCTCTGAAACAACAGCACAGAGGTCCAGGTCAGAGAGACCAGTGGACAAGTTCTCAGCTATGTGTACATGGGATTTTTCATTTCCTTTTACATGTCCAGATTTTGAATAATTACTGTCCTTACTACGGCACTCAGAAATTTTGTGCCCCAACTTACCACACTTGTGGCATTTCCCAGCAAACCTCTTTACAAGAGGTTTTTTGTTGGAGGCCTGTGGCAGAAACTTCCTCTTCTTGCCCTTCTGTTCATGCTCCACCACATTAGCCTTTTCTATGGACTGATTTCCATAGGACCTCTCAGCCTTGCGATTCTCTTCTTCAATCCGCAACCTGATAATTAGATCTTCAAGAGACATCTCCTTTCGTTTGTGTTTGAGATAGTTCTTGAAGTCTTTCCACCCAGGTGGAAGTTTTTCTATGAACGCTGCAACTTGGAAAGGTTCGCACAGCGTCATATTCTCTGCAGCAATGTCGTGCATTATAACCTGCAGTTCTTGGACTTGACTCACCACTGTTTTGGAGTCAATCATCTTATAGTCCAGAAATTTGCCGACAACAAATTTCTTGGACCCGGCGTCTTCAGTTTTGTACTTCTTTTCCAGGGACCCCCACAGGAGTTTGGATGTCTTGAAGACGCAGTAGACGTTGTACAGAGAGTCTACCAGGCCATTCAGGATGTAGTTCCTGCACAGGTAGTCGCCCTGTGTCCACGCGTCAACTGCTGCAACAGAGTGTGCTTCCATTGGCGCCAACATCGGGGCAGATTCATTGAGGAATCTGTCCAGTTTCAATGTGGTCAGGTAGAACTACATCTTCCCCTGCCACTTTTTGAACCCAGTTCCATTGAACTTCTCCGGTTTTTCTCCCACGCTTATGTGCGTGGGCAGAACGACCGAATGTGCCGCAACCGATTGTGCAGTCACATTCTGGGTCACCGGAGTGTGGGTACTGATAAGCCCAGCAGCAACTTCAGTTTGTGTGTTTTCCATGTTTTGATTTTGTTCTCTGAAATTGGTTGAAACAGAAACTATTAGTTATTTTTCCGAACAGAACCTGTAAACAAACTTCACAAAAAATTGTTAGAATCTGTGAGGAAAAATTCTGCTTTAAGATTGTTAGAATCTGAATATAAAATACTAAAAATCCCAACAGAATTTGTGAAGAAATCAAATACAGAAAGGAAAACAGTAAACAATTAACTTGTACAGAGTCGAGATTTTTAAGAATCTCTGTCCTTAAAGCAGAATTTGCCCCGTAGTGTGACGGTTACCGGCAAATCGCTTCCCAGGATACAACTGTACCTTCTCTGAAGATGCAACACCCTTGCTTCAGAGACAACGAACTGCTGTCTGTGTGTACTCTCAGTTGACAGACACTGACTCAGAGTAGAGGAAGAAGATGACTCAGAGCAGAGGAAGAAGAGAGTAAAAATGTCAAAAATCTGTCTCTTCTCTGAAGATTTTAGTCTGGTTTTATAAACTGGGACTGAGACTGTTCAGCAGCCATTACTCTGTAACAGCAGAGTAATGGGGACTCTTCAGTTGAGTAACTGGTGAGCCATTACTCTGCTGTTACAGAGTAATGGTCCCAGTTACTGAATCTGAAAGGTCTTTTCAGTTCAGTAGGGGAAAAGGCTGTCTGGGCAAAAAATAAAATAAAAATTTAAGCCAGACCAAGCCGGGCCGGGCCGGGCGCGCGTGTGTGTTTGTCATTTTGGCTAAGTCCTCTCTCCACTACACGTTAGTGGTAACCCCCGGGCCACGCCCTCTAGTCCAGTTTTCTAGTATATATACTAGTATAAATCTTTTCCAATTTCCGATATGGGACTATCCATTTGTTAAGTTGGTACCTTTCAAGTACCCAACTTTGGATCAACATTTCTCATTCATACGGAATTCGTTTTTGGCAAGTGAGTATACTACGGAATAGTACTCAACGAGAGGATCGCAATCCACTCATTTTCCGGTGCCGCCGATGGCCGGAGCTTGCCGAAATCCGGCCCGAAAAACTGCAAAAATTAATTCCAACAGCCCTGTCACCCTGCGACGGAAGTGGGAGTAGTGAGTCCACTGCTGGGTGGGTCATAACCCACTAATTTTGCAATTAGGAAGTTATTTTAATTGTTTCTTGTAATCTACAGAGAAGCTAATGAAAATTGAGAAATCTCAAAAGAACCTTCCGAAAATAGAGATAGAAATGCCAAAGTGCTGCGAAGAACACTGAAGAGTCAGTTAAGTAATCCAAAGGATGAAGAAAGTAGTGCAGTTGCCAATGACGCAAATGGCATCAACTTTGATGAAGTAAAATTGATTGCATTTGAGTACTTACATTTCAAGAATGTTACTTAATTTGCTTCTACCAGACACACTCTCTTGGTTAAGGATTAACGAGAGTGATAGAAATTTCAAAAATACAATCAAATCATGCATCCACAAAAAATTTGGTGTCTAAAGTTTAATTATTGGAATCAAATATGTTTTCTTGCAAAGGTATGGATATGAGTTTGAGTAACTACACTCGAACATTCAAGGGCTTGGCCGTGAACTTTATCAAACTCTAAGTTGTGATAATTACATTCACTGGTCTTGGTATGACCCATCATTATAAATTATTTCGTTCATGTCTCTCCCTTTCAAAATGAACAGGAGATTCAGTCGAAGATGTATCGGTTAATGGGAGGGCCCGAATGTTCATTCAGAGGTTTTACAAGGAGATGAGGATTCAGAGGCGCAGGAGTCTGTAATTTTTGTGTGTGACTATGAAGAGAATTTCTGTTTTTGAATTACCAAATTTCCAAATTGTTTTACTTTTATTTTTTCCAATTTTTGGGTGTGTTTTCTTACGATTTAATTTTGGACTTTAAATTATTAATGCTTATTCAAAATAGATAACATTATTGAAGCGGAGTAGCCAAATTATCCATTTGTTATCCATTTTAACTATTCTAGCTAGTCAAAATAGCTAGCGTGGTTGGAGATGCTCTTACAAGGTCAGATTTTTTGGGCTTGGGTCGGGTGGGGTTTAGGCGGGATTGAGAAAAACTAATAAAACCCTTGAATTCAGGCGGGTTTCCATACTCTCAAACCTTCTATTTTCGAGTTGGGTTCGGGCTTCAACCGGCTCGATGAACTGCCATAATTTACAGTTTTAGGGTATTTGATCCTGCAAAAAGGGTCCATTGACTTGTTGGGCAGGGCTATATCATAAAAATTGATTTATTTGTTTATTATATCTAGATAAAGATTTTGAGGGTATCCCATATTGGAAATAAAATATACTCCTTATATTGTATGTTAACCTAGTTATATATTCTTGAATTCATTTAGACTGGGTTTTCTCCAAAATTATGTAAAACAATTCCCTATTAATAAATTGCCATATATTTCAAGTTTTAATTTTGTAACACATTGTAAGATGTAGGTATGGGTGGCAACGGACAGGATTTGCGTCAAATCCTACAAGAGATCCACATGCGATTTAAACTCACCAAGTTTCGAACTTGGATTCTGGTTTTGGATTATCTAATTTCAAATGTCCATTTATGATAATAGTACATTTCGATTAAAAAAAATTATATATCTATCCTATTATTAAGCAAAACCCCATTTTAGAGGCTTTTTACTATCATGCCCCCATATACATAAAAGACTTCAAAAATAATCTAAGGTTAATTCTGTCAATTTTTGTCCCTGGTCCCTCCACAATCAAAAGGCAGAAATGTAATTTTCATCTATATACTATTATTAAGCAAAGCCCCATTTTAGCGGCTTTTTACTATCATGCCCCCATATACATAAAAGACTTCAAAAATAATCTAAGGTTAATTCTGTCAATTTTTGTCCCTGGTCCCTCCACAATCAAAGGGCATAAATGTAATTTTCACTCAAAACAAACTCCCTATCTCAAAAAAAATCCCCCCCGGGTCGATTCTTCTTCCTCTCTCCCAAAAACCCCACCGCCTTTCTCTCTCCTCATCCCCCGTCGATTCCTCTTCCTCTCGCTCCGCCCTCGAACCGTCCCCCCTTCCGTCGTGTCATCGCCGCGATCCCCCCCCCCCCCCGATTTCGCCAACCGTCAGCAGCTTAAAAAAAAAAAACAAATAAGCAAAACCCTAATTTTAAAGTTAGGGTTTCTTCGATTAAAGAATGATGCTTCGATTTGATCCTGTCTCTCTCGGTTCCAACGACCCAGTTGACATTACAGTCGGATTTGGAACGGTTCGGTTCTCGATTTGTCAGATTTGGTGAGGAAAATGTTTATTTAAAAAAATGATATTTTAAATTTTTTTATTTTTATATTGAGTTGGAACTTAGCTGTAACTTTGTTTGTCATTGTTGGGTTTTCTTTGTGTTGTTCTATGTTGTGTGAAGTCTGGGGCGAGTACAGTTGAAATCACGGAGATTTGGAGAAGAATTCAGGTGAGTGAGTTGTTGATTCTGATTGTTTTCAGTTGTTAATTTGGGTAAAGTTTGAATATTTTTGGGCCTTCATGATAAACCTTCTTTTTGCCGGGTATGAGAAGACTGCTAAAACAATGGTTTTTGCTGTTTACTTCTTTACTCATTGTCCTTATGCACTATAATAATTGTTAGTAAGCAAGCTTATCTTTCCATAATGTTCCTACATTACGTTTTGCATTTTGCTTTATTCTTTGTTTAGGTTTTTTGAGTTAATATATCCACTGATCAGATTTCATAGACATAAATTTATTTGAAGAAAATCAGGAAAATTCATGTTCCATTAATTTATTGACTTCCACTCTGTTATTACTTACATAACCTAGCCATTTCCTGTATCCTAACTAAATCAAAGATTTAAGAATAACTCTTGCTCTTTATTCTGACTGATATTCCTAAACATCTAACAGGAGGAGCATCAAACTATAAGGAGCAGTAAGGACAACAACTATCTTGCTTTGGAGGACTACAAATCCATGCCGTTCACGCAATGTGTAAGATACATTGCTTATTATTCCTGAAAATTTTCACTGGCGAGCAAAAGCTATAAATAAGGCTGTAAAAGTTAGCTACCACTGCTTGACTCTTACAGACTAAATAATTTCTGCAGACATTTCACACTACTCAGAAATTATGTAGTGTCTTAGATAGTGAAAATGAAATAGTTAATGAATATGATGACATAATGCAGGTTATTGATGAAACACTCTGACGTGTCGGCATTACAATATGGTTGTCGACGGGAGCAAAAGAGGATGTTCAGTATTTTGGTAAGATATTTCCTTGGTTCTGTTCATTCATTGTCTTCCCAGCATGTCATTTGTTCTATATACTTCTACTGAATAAGTACGCTTTGATGTTTATATTAGATTATGAAGATTAAATAAGAAAAATAATTCTGTGAAAGAAAATCAAATTTGACTAAGGTTTAAAGGTTGCTGAGGGATAGTGGCATTGTCTGGATTTCTTTGGAAAATTATTAGAATAGCTGACCATGAAATCCTGTTTATGCACAATTTCAGGTTTTATAATTAAGTTTATGGTACTCCAAGGAAATACATCTAATAGTTACGTGGAATCCTGATAGCAACTGAATCAATTAAACTACTCAAAGTTGCAACTCACTACAAACAGAAGAATCTATCTATACTTTATGGCACTTTTTTTCAAACAATCGTAGTATTTACACAAAAAAGAAAAAAATAATAGGGTGTGCATCGCACACGTGCAAACTGCTAGTAATTAATTAATAAAAAGTCATTTATTTCAATTCAAAATAATGAATAAACATATAAGTAAGAATTATATGACCAAAAATATATTTATCCTCAGGGGCCAATAAGTATTAAACTGTATGATATATAATAAATTTAACGCATACAAAATATATACATATAAGCATGTTTTTGATTGCCCATTGAGTTATCGAGTTCAGACCATCAATGATCCATTTTTGGATCCAATACAAAAATGTATCTATTTTTAGGATCAAGGCCTTACTCATTAAGCTAATAGATCTATTTGGATGATCCATGCTTGTAACCTCTGTTTTCGTTTATACAAAATTTTCTCAATGATCCATTTTTTGATCCAATACAAAAATGGATCTGTTTTTTGTATCCACACCCTACTCATTAAGCTAATAGATCCATTTGGATGATCCATGCTTGTAAACCCCGTATCCATTTAAAATTTTCTGTTTTCTTGTATTTTGTTTGTCTATAAATTATTTTCGTTCCCGATTGTACATATTTTATTTTCTTTGCTCTGTATTCTTGTATTTCAATTTTCTTATAATCTCTTTTTGTTCATTTAAATTCATTTTCTTGTACATCTCATATTTGATGGAACTCAAGCCGCATATAAAATTTTCCATTACACTCATTCGAATATTCCGTTACTTTGTTTAAGCCCAGATTCCTAACCCATTCTTTGATTGTACTTTCTGATTGTACGAATTATTATCGGTATTCTAATCTCTTCTTCAATTATTGAATTCCAATTTTTCTAAATAATTTTTGTTGTTGTTTTGAACCCAATTTTGTCGTTGTTTTGAACCCATCCTTCTGCCCTCTTCGTTACCATCTCCGAGCACCTTTCGACCTCCTCCTTCCTCTTCTTCGTTCCCGATCCCGCAGCCACCGTCGCATCCCCTGAGCACCACCCGCTCGCCGCATGCACCTTGCCACCACCGAACGCCAAGCCCCGCAGCATCTCCTCGCCCTGCTGCACTCGTCGACATCCATCCATCGACCTCGTGCCTCCCAGTCACCACCCGAAGTCCCTCGCCGAACTCCAATCCGCAACGCCGAAGCGGACTACATCCACTGCACCATCCTCCTCACTACCTTTCTCCTCCACCCATCACCAGCACAACCGTTGCTGATCTCCACAACTCCATCATCGAGCTGCCTTCCCTGTCTCACCCCCCCCCCCCCTCGCTGCTCCTTCGAGTATCCCCCAATGTCAGCATACATCTCCCTCACCTCCCCTGCAGTCCGAACAAAAACTCAACAACACAACCTTGCTGCCTTCAAACTATGCTCGTTGTCGTGTGCCCTTTCACTGCTGTGGTCACGCTTGCTTATTGTTTTTGTGCCATTCTTGCTAATTGTGCTATTATT
This sequence comes from Hemerocallis citrina, assembly GCA_017893485.1. NCBI lineage: Eukaryota > Viridiplantae > Streptophyta > Magnoliopsida > Asparagales > Asphodelaceae > Hemerocallis > Hemerocallis citrina. Next base: position 309,784,386 of record CM030360.1, read on the forward strand.
CATCACCGTGTCGTTGCTGTGTGTCGTCGTTGCTCTTGCTCGTTGTCATTCTCCTCGCTGCAGTCACAATCGTCACGTTATAAGACAAGCATCTTATACATTTTTTATTGTTCTTGTGCAAGTATTTTTCTTGACGTCTAGCAAGTAATTATTTATTTGAATATCGCATCTAATTGAATTCTATTATTAATTCATTATTTTTTTATCGCATCATGTTTTTGATTCATAGTCTTCTTATCGTGCAATTGTTATTGGTTTAAAATTTGAGCCGTTAAATTATTGTATTATTGAACATTCAACTTTACTTTCCTATAAATTGTCTGATCTTGTACTGAGGTTTCGACCCAGTTTCTGCCACTGAAATTTAGTACTTTGTACATAGAAATTGTAGCACAATGAGTCTGGAATCTGGAACATCTTACGAATTCTCAATTCGATTTTTCTTCATTTCTATAATTTAATACCTTGTATGCTATCTATTTTTGTATTTCCTTAGGTAGTTTTTTTTTGTTATTTTACTTGTTATTAACAAATATTTTGATATTTCCCTATCAGTTATATGCTTTCTATGTGTTTATCTTCTATCAATGTATCTGATTTTAAATTTTGAGAGATTTTTTATTCTTAATTTTCTGTGAAATATCAAGTTTTTAAATAGGGTAGTGAGATATGTAAATTTTTAGTTTTAATGTTGTGTAAATATCTCCAAAGTTAGGGTCTTTCTTGGAAAATTACTTTTAACGGTCCTATTTTTATAAATAGCTTGGAGGGTGTCCTATATTTGCAAATAATTTCTTAAAATATCCTATATGTGAAATTGAGTCACTATTGTAAGTGACCACAAATTATTTAATGCATAAAAGAAAATATAATATTATACACACATATCCCTAATATCTAATAATATAATATATAATACTAGTATTCTGCACATGCGATGTATGTTCTAATTAACTATTTTTTATAAAGTAATTAGTAAATAATAAGACGTAATCTCGCTTTGAACCTGAGATCTCCCTTTACTCATCACATACTCTTTAACAAACACCAAACCCTCAATTCCTTCAACAAACACCAAACCCTCATAAAATACCAAATTTTATAATGAGATTATTATTTTTAATTATTAAACAGTAAGGTAACCACTCTAATTTGTCTGTGTATAACATCAATTCTTTTTGTTCGCATTTGATTCATGGCACAATTTTTTCTTTTCAATCTTAAATATGTTGATTTCGTATTCATACCGACTTCCACTACCCTACAATCGCAATTAATCTTGATTGTCCGTCGTAGTTTTTTTCTTTGTTAAATCTTTTTTGAGGAGTTTCCAACAATTTTTTTTACCAGTCTCAACCTCATACACAACAATTCCTCTACCGCATTAAGAACTACAAAAGTCAGAAACCTCATCAAGTTCAAATCTTTTTACCTCGAGAAGCGGTGATGAGGGCAAGGTAGACCTGCTCGGACTCGCCTCTGAGTCTCGGATCATTCGTCAACATGCAGTACCTGTGAGTCTGAGGTCATCTCCTCGCCGAAAATGATGAGATTTTTGGGGAGGGAGAGACGTTCGCGAGTGAGGAAGAGAGAGGGAGTATCGAGAGAGAGATAGAGAGGAGGCGCCGTCGTCGAAGATCGATCTGAGCTTTTTGGGGGAGAGAGAGGGAGTATCGGGAGAGATGGAGAGGAGGGTGGTTTTTTTTATTTAAATAATTAATTGGAGTTTAATTAGGTTGGGGTGAGATTAGAATGTGTGGTTTAGATTTAGTTAAGTTAGGATTAGATCAAGTTGTGAGGTGTAAATTTAATTGAAAGATTTAGTTAGGTTAGAGTTAGATTTAATCTAGTTGTGTGATGTAGATTTAATTGAGGTTGAATGCATACAAATCACAGGTTGTCTATAAATGACAACTCTCTTATAATAATATTAGAGATGAGAGGAAGGTTGTCATTTGTATGGAAACCAATATAAGTATCGTTCGTACATAAATAATATAAAGCATGTCTCAGGTTCGATGTCAGATTATGCCGAATTTTTTGACTTTAAAAAGTAAATATATATATATCTATTAAGACATGTATCACATGTGTAATTATCAGTATATATAGAGCTAGTATGATAGATGAAGATCAGTGACTAAGGCTGCAATCGAGCCGAGCTCTGGCCGAATATCTTCAGGCTCGAGCTCGTCTCGTTAAGGAATCGAGCTCAGTTTTGAGCTCGAGCTCGGTTCGAGCATAGCATTTACCAAGCTTTGACTGAATTCGAGCCGAATAGCTAGCGAGTTTAGCCTAAAAAAAAAACCCCCAAACTCGAGCTCGGCTCGTTAAGCTATCGAGCCGAGCTCTGCTCGAGCTCGGCTCGAGTCGAGCTTTGACCGAGCTCGAGCCGAACAGCTCGTGAATAACTCGATTCGTTTGCAGCCCTTATCGGTGACACACCCCCTCCTAGTGTTACATAACAATCTCTCTCTTTCTTTCTTTTTCAAGAAAAACATGGATCACGTATCTCACCTCATTAAATCATTCTTTTTAATATATATAACCCCATTTTGAAAATTTATAGCATTATTTTGGTTTTGAGCCCCAATATGTTTGTACCAAGTTTTGACAAACAGAATTCTAAGTGGAAAAAATGGACAGAAAAAGATGTATTTGCTATTTTTAGAATTAAAAGTTAAATTAATTAAAAAATAAATACATTTGAAATCCTACCTACCACTTCGTATCTCCATTCCTAAACCCCGGATAATTTTTTTCCCAAATTGACATATTTTTGAAAGTTTTTACCAAACTGATCCAATATTTTTAAAAAATTCAAACTGACCCACTCGCTATCTCACATGCGGAGTTTAGTCAAAAACATGTTGCTTTTGGATTTTTTGGTTTCTTCCTTGGCCAAAACTTACTGTCTCAAAAAGCGGACTTATTTTAACCACACTCGTTTTTTGAGACAACGAGTGTTGATTGAGAATTTTAACTTCCTAAACCTGGACTCGCTGTCTCAAATAGTGAGCTTGTTTTAACCAAACTCGCTGGTTGAGACAGCGAATGTCGATTAGGGATTTCTTATACCCCAATCTTGATTTTTTTAATTTTCTTCTCTCAATTCTTACTCCTAACTTCGAAACTCAAAATCCCAGTCTCCCAAATTCGACCTCCTATTTGTATATGTTTCATTTTGAACTATAACAATTCCCATTTGTTTCAACATGATTGGAAGTTGAGAGATTGTTTCATCAATTCCCATTTGTTTCAACATGACAACTGCAGTTTTGAGTTGAAAATATTTGGCCTAAACTCGCTATCTTAGATAGAGAGTTTGGGTCAAAGTACCTCATTATCTGAAATAGCGAGTTTTTAGTTGATAGTTTTGCGAGTGTGAGGAGAGAGGGTTGAGAGTGTGAGAAAAAATACTTGAGAAGGATGTGGAAGATTGAAACAAATTTCGATGGGTTAATCAACCACAACACTTGAATTTGGGGGCAAGGCCCTAGGGTTTATGGGTAATCGAAGAGGGAGAGTTGAGAGAAAGTGATAAAGGGAGATCGAAACAGCGAGGCTGGATTTTAATAAATTCTCAATCAACACTCTCTGTCTAAAAAAGCGAGTTTGGTTAAAACAAGCTCGTTTTTGAGACAGAGAGTCTTGGCCAAGGAAAAAACAAAAAAAAAAAAAATCCAAAACTAACATTCACTATCTCAAATAACTCAGATAGCGAGTCGTTTTTTGATATACTCACTATCTCAGATAGCGAATGAGTCGGTTTGGAAATTTTTTAAAAAGTTGGTCAGTTGGGAAGAACTTTCAAAAAGTGGGTCAGTTTGGGAAATAATTCAATCCCGGATTCCCCCGTATCCCGCGGCGCATATTAATCGCTCATTCCGCACCTCTGACGTCAGCCCCAGACTGTACGGTCACCCATCCTTTTTCTCCTATTTTTCTCTTTTTTTCCCCCAAAAAAGAAATTAATTAAAAAAGAGGGGAAAATCCAGATATTTTTCTATCCTTTTCTTGTGCCCTTTCTTTCTTTCCTTACTTCTTCTCTCTTTTCCCTTTCTCAGAAAATTAGGGTTTCGTCATCCCAAAAGCGCTTCTAGGATTTCATTCTCCAATTTCAGGTAAGGATTCCGTCATTCCTGAGTCAATTAGGCTCCAATCATCTCCTTGTAGGGTTTTCTTGATTCGAATTTGAATGCATTTCGTGGTTTGATTTGTGATGATTGGTTGCTAATCCTAAGCTTAGATTCGTTAAGATCAGATTTATTTCATTCGTTTAGCATTTCATCTCATGATATTTGCATTTGCATTTTGGTAACAGAAAGCGGTTTGTAGATCGAAACTTTTGATGGTGGGGTGTCCTCACAATTGTCGCCACAATTAGGGTTTTTTTTTTTTTTTTTTTTTTTTTTTTGTTCTTCTTTTTGTGTGCATTGCATTATGCCGACTTCTTGGGCCGATTCCGTTGTCAACACCGAGAGCTCCTGTGGCAACACCAATGAGTCATCTCGCCCGGCTCGCTCTTCCTACGTCCCCCCTCACCTCCGCAACCGCCCCGCAACGAATTCCGCCCCAGCTCCGGCTCAGCCGACCGCGTACTCGGGTCCACCCGCTGCCAACCGGTGGGCCGGAGGTGGAGGAGGACAGGGTGGGCCTGCCTGCCCGGCATTTGGTGGTGGGGCCAATGGCGGTGGATGGAATAACCGTACCGGCGGATGGGACCGCGGTAGAGATCGCGAAGTGAACCCGTTTGTGGAGGAGGCTGCTGCCCCCGCAGATGCGTTGTTTGATCAGGAGAATACGGGTATTAACTTTGATGCGTATGAGGATATCCCTGTTGAGACCAGTGGGGACAATGTTCCGCCTCCTGTAAATACGTTTGCGGATATTGATTTGGGTGAGGCTTTGAATGAGAACATAAGGAGGTGCAAGTATGTGAAGCCTACACCGGTGCAGCGCCATGCGATACCGATATCGCTTGCTGGGCGGGATTTGATGGCTTGTGCTCAGACCGGGTCGGGAAAGACTGCGGCATTTTGCTTTCCTATTATAAGTGGTATTATGAGGGAACAGATGGGGCAGAGGCCAAGGGGTTCTCGGACGGTGTATCCGCTTGCTCTTATTCTGTCACCTACTCGGGAGCTATCTGTTCAAGTAAGTTGGAGCTTTGAGATTGTAGTCTTTGGCCCATGCTTGTGCTAATTTGGGTGATTATTTTGTATTTTGATTTGTGATGCAGATACATGAGGAAGCTAGAAAGTTTGCTTATCAAACAGGAGTAAGGGTGGTAGTTGCTTATGGAGGTGCTCCAATTAATCAACAGGTACTTTTACCTTTATTTTTTTTCGTTTGTTTGCATGTGCAGTATGCTGCTATTATATCATTTCTTCTCTTGTATGGCATAGGGCAGTGTTATTTATTTTGATATTCACATGAATTTTGGCAGTAGTTTAGTAGGTAGCATGATTTTATATTCTTTAAATTTTATGTACAAATTTATGGGAGCTAAACTTTGATTCATTTTTTTATTTTCATTGTGGTAGAAGCTCAGAGTTTAAGATTAATGGTGTAGGAAAATCCAGTTACTTGCATAGAGTTATCCTTAGCTTTCTAACCATTTTAATGTAGTCGATGCAGAACCCCACAATAATTTTCAGTTCATTTTATTAATTGTCCATTTTTTGTACTTATCTGGCACGTTCAGCACATATTGTTGTAAACAAGAAAAATGCTGCAATATATGGTTCTAGATTGGAAGGGGATGGGGCAGTATGCCTTGATCGTCTGTTTCATTATTTATCCAATTTGCTGTGCTCTATATTTGCTAATGCATTACTCAAATTTTGTTTATATTTATTATTTAATTTGCCTGTCATTTGATATACGCATCCCATGTACTATGTTACCCACTCTCTATGTTTTTGGCAGTTACGGGATCTTGAAAGGGGGGTTGATATTCTTGTGGCAACCCCTGGCCGTCTGGTAGATTTGCTCGAGAGGGCCAGAGTTTCATTACAGATGATTAGGTATCTGGCCCTAGATGAGGCAGATAGAATGCTAGATATGGGTTTTGAGCCTCAAATTCGAAAAATTGTTGAACAGATGGACATGCCCCAACGAGGAATGAGACAGACCATGCTATTCAGTGCAACATTTCCTAAAGAAATACAAGTCAGTTTCCTGTTCTTTCTTTTTCTCTACAGTTTCATGATTTCCCAATACTTTGAGGGTCACTGTTTTTTGTTTATAGTAAATTTGTTGCTAACTTGTGCCAGTGTCAATGTTGGATGTCTCGTTAATGCAAAATGCTTAGAAACTAACATGCCTTCAAATTTGAGATGGTTCATTTTCAGAGAGACAGATAGACATTACTACATTTAACTTGCTTCTCACCGTTTATAATTTTTTATTGAATTGTGAAATATGTAGGCTATTTTCTGTAAAGTGGGTATACTTATAAACTTTAGTTTTCAATTGTATTGCTGTTGCAGACCTGCATAGGTGTTTTGTGTGTCTATGTGCTCGATAGAGGATTTTATTTTCATAGACAAGATCACGATAGTACTCAAAATTTTTTTTGGCATTATTCTTTACATATTTTATTGTGTTGTGCATGCACATTTCTATTCACTATATCCAACTATTTTCCTCTTATGGAAAAATTTGGTATTCTTGAATTGTGTATACGTGATGACACTTCTTCCTTGTTTTATTTGTTGCACATTGTTCTGATTCTTCTGATACCATTGAGAAAAAACTTGTATAGGTAGTGTTGTTTTATTGTAGCTCATCTTGATAGTTGTTTATGGTTTACTCTTGCCTGAGCAGTAATTATGTATTTGCCGTGTTTTTTTTAGTTTATTCTTTTTAAGGTTTTCCCCCTCTAAACTGTGTATTTAAAAAAAAGGTTTTTAGTTTTATTATTAGTTTAATATTATTTTATTATTGCTTTGAACACATTAATTGATAGAGTGAAATGATTTTATCGTCAGTGTTAAGAAAATTTGTAGTGTTAATATGAGAATGCTTTTAATTTGGAGATTATACAAGTCTTTAGAATCCACACACTTTTAGTCAGGATTTTGTATTTTCTTAAAAACGTATCTCTTTCGTTTTTTAGGCGTGACCAGATATTGGTTAAGATTGTAGCGAACTATCCCCTTGCAAGTTCTCACTTTCTTATTTGGAGTTTTCACAATACCCCATTCGTTTGCTGACGCGCGAAACCATTTAATTTTGCATCTGATTGATGTTCTAAATTTAATTTGTTTTCAATATTTGGACCACATTTTGAAGTTTTTTGGCAATACTAATTACCTGCTAAGACTACAATGAACCATTTAGTTCCTGCTACTGCAGATTTTACACTTCTTATCTGCAGTATTCCTTCGTTGGGCTTCCATTCATCAACTACTCTAGAGAGTAATTGGCCACCTGATTTTGTTTCTATTAATTTTTTTGTAATCATTTCTTGGCTTCTTGCCAACACCAAAGCTATTTTCTTATACTGGTTACTTATAGTTTTCAGCGTTCTTCAATTCTTAGCCTGTCTTCTTCCTGAATGTCTACATGCGTACAATGGTCTCCATACCCTACTTTACCTCTTGGGCCATATCATTTGTTGGGGCACTTGTGCTTGTGCATATTCTAGTCACTACACAAGTAGGTGGTTCAAATCAGTGTTGGCTCATGCTTGCAAACATGCATTTCTCGCTTTATTGAGATGCAGAATCCTTTTCCCAACTTACATGGTTCTTGCCCAAATCTACCAATTATTTCAGGATCTTAATAGATGTGGTAAAGTTGAAGTCTGAAGACGATCAACAATTTTATATTAAAATTTAACAATCTTTAGCAGTCTATCTGGATTTGCCCTATTGTAACATAAATTAAATCTAGCACCTTATCTGAATGTTGGGAATGGGCCCAGTAAAGAATCCCGTCAGCAAGTTATTCTGATATTGAAACTTGATTCAACCGGCTTTGCCATATGAATGGTGGGAGGGAGAGAACCTTAAAGTGGTTATAGAATCACATGAACAGCATGGGTTAATGTTGGGAATGGCCCACTAAAGAATCCCGTCAGCAAGTTATTCTGATATTGAAACTTGATTCAACCGGCTTTGCCATATGAATGGTGGGAGAGAGAGAACCTTAAAGTGGTTATAGAACCACATGAACACTAAACAGCATGGGTTAATGTTGGGAATGGCCCAGTAAAGATTCCAGTCAGCAAGTTATTCTGATATTGAAACTTGATTCAACCAGCTTTGCCATATGAATGGCGGGAGAGAGAGAACCTTAAGTGGTTATAGAACCACATGAACAGCATGGGTTGGTTGAAGTTTAATAGCGAGGGTCAGATGTGCTTCCTTTCTGTTCGTCTCCATGATACACTCCATTAAATTTTAATAAAATAGAGCTTTTTTTATTTTTATTTTCATTTTAGAATGTTTCAGGGGTATTGGTCAAAACCATCAAAATTCTTGATATAGTTTATGGTTTGGATTTTGTCAAATCAAAGATGGATCGGCTCATACCTTTCAGCCAGGCATAACTTGAAGCTATGCTTGCAGATCAATTGGAAAGCATCCACGAAATGTTCTTTTATAAATAATTGGACAACACTTACTTCTTGGAGACCATACACTTGAAATCAAGAATGTGCTTAGAGACCTTTTCGTTTGTTACCTGTATTTGATTTTTGTTGGCTAATCTGCAAGGTGAACTATTCATCCACACCTATCTCATTCATCTTTCTTTACTTTTTAGTTTGAAACTTCCAAATTCCAATTGATCAATACCCCATATGATTCATGTTGAATGATAAACACATTACTAACTTTCTGATGTGAGGTTCCACTGTCATCCTCATCCTTCTGTTATTCAGTGCAGCATTTCTTGCAATGCAAGTAGAATTGGTCCATCTTTGTTTTTTGTTTGTTTGTTTGTTTGTTTTTTTTTTTTTGGGGGGGGGGGGGGGGTTACTGTTTAGCCCTTATAGTAGTCTCTTTCCATCACTTTGTTACTATGGCTTCAGATCTTTCCTGGTTTTACCATCTTAATTGTGTGGTAGGTTCCTTGTTCAAGGCTTTTGCACTCAGTGTAATTTATTTTTTTGATACAGATTCAAATTCATGAACTCAGAACTTAAGCTCTCCACTTTTATTCCTTTTTAGAAGAAGTTATCCAACTAAAACAGATATAATATTGTTTTTGTTTTCTTTTGTTATTTGGTTGGACTTACTATACCTATCTTTTGGGCACAAGTGTGTAGCAGTTATTTTTTAATTTTTGAAAAGATGCAATGTATGACATTGATGCTTGTGCTCTTCTTCATTCAATGATTTTTTTTTCTTTTGGTAAAAAAATCTAGATCTTGATATTCAATTCTTGCATTGCATTTTGCACTCAAATATTTCCCCCCCTTGTTTTATCTTCACCATTGGAATCATATTGAGTTCTAGCCAACATCCTCACTCTATATTTTTTTAATTGTCTAAAATTACACTTGGGGAAAGAGAAAATATCAAAGGCTGATGATATGCTTGTCATCTCACATTTGAGGCTGTTGGTATTAACCATATGACTTAGAAGATGTGTATATATATGTCTGGTAAATTTCAGGTCCCCCTCTATTCCTAATTTCTTTTCCCAACTCTCTCCCATCTGGGGAGATCTCATCTTACCCTCTGATTTATTAGTTGGACTAATCATATTTTAGACCGTCTCTTTTCCTTATTGTTGCACACTTTTTTTTCTCTCACCTAGTTGTCGATAAGCTTTCCCCTCATCATACTTTATTATTTACATTGTTTCTTCATTCAAGACAATTATTATTTGCATGAACCTGTTCACTAGTTGGTTGGAAGTCGGAGTCCCACCAAGAGGTAATCCTTGCTATTTTCTTTAGTACAATCAATAATCCTCTAGCCTTGTTGCAGTTGTTAATTGTCCATTTTTATTTTGTATCATTTGTGGTGTGTTACTAGTGTTGATGAGCAACCATCTTTGTGCAATCTTTGATTCTTTCACTATGCTGGACATCATCTTTCTTAATGGCTTCTGTTTAAGCTTAGCATAATAGCAGCAAAAGTGTACGGTATAACAAGGAGATGGATAAAGATTGCTACCTTTGCCTCCAAGTGTTTGGAGCTTGCTAATCTGAAACTATGCATCTGTGTTGCATATCAACGCTGTTTGCTTTATCAGTTTCCTTGTTATTTTTTGGAATAGAATATGTAGCAGAGCATAGGAATATGGAACTGTCCTGTTGTACATTGATACAGTCAAACGGATCCATTTCCTGATGTAGGTTAGACTGTTAGAGTTGCTAGCAACTTTTTTTTATGATTTAGGTGGTGCTGTAGTTCTGATTTAGACACCTTCATGATACAGTATCCATGTAGTTTAGTGGAAGAATGGATATTTCTATATTGTGCAGACCATAGGTCAATGCCCATGGTTTCAGAATAAGTGATGTTGAATTTATACTGATATATTTTTTGCCTTACTGCGGTGCAATTTAGGTGCCATTTATCTAACTTTGAGGGACTTGTTGTAAATCACCCTACAGGGAGAATGTAATGTCTTCTAAGGTTTCGGAGCAGGATTATATGTTCTATTTTTGCTTCCATCATACTTACTATCGTATTTAAGATTTCTTTTTAGAATCAATCTAATTTTACTATTGGTCTGTTTTTTGTAATTTTTTAAAATAATAATTGAAGTATTTTTGCAATATATATTCCTCTACATGTTAATTTACTTTTAGTACTGAGGTTGCCTTTTTTCCTTTTCCCCAAGCGTACCGAATTCTATTTTGTTTTAGCCTCTTCTATCCATCTGGTGTTCTTTATTATAAGCAATGAGTCCAATAGTTTTTTCTTAAAGTTGTCTTTTTAATGCAGAGATTGGCTTCTGATTTTCTTTCCAAATACATATTTCTTGCTGTTGGAAGAGTTGGTTCTAGTACTGATCTAATTCTTCAGAGAGTTGAATTTGTTATGGAATCTGACAAAAGAAGTCATCTTATGGATCTTCTTCATGCACAAAGAGCAAATGGAACTCACGGGAAGGTATATTTCAATATCGGATTAATTAAAAATATTGCTTTGGTTTTTCTTTTATATATATATATATATATATATATATATATATATATATATATAGGGAAAGCTTCGGTTGTGCGCTCCTCTGGTGCACACGGCGTGTGCACTAGGCCTTCGGGCGTTCATATCGACGATCCGAACCGTTCACATTGATCTACATATGATGGGTAAATGAATTTCAAATGATTTGATTTTACATATTTAGACTTTTAGATGTGTAGATCAATGTAAACGGTTCGGATTGTCGATACGAAGGTGGGAAGGCCGAGTGCACATGCCGTGTGCACCATAGGTGGTGCAGAACGGAAGACTTCCCTATATATATATATATATATATATATATATATATGAAAATCTTCCATTGTGCACCACCCCTCCGTGTGCACTCGGCCTTCCCGCCTTCGTATCGGCGATCCGAACCGTTCACATTGATCTACACAACTAAATTAGTCTAAATATGTAAAATCAAATTATTTGAAATTCATTTACCTATCCATCACGTGATTATAAAAAACAATGATTTTCAGCCATACAATTTTGTAGCACTTCAATGGATGGGCAAATGAATTTCAAATGATTTGATTTTACATATTTAGACTAATTTAGATGTGTAGATCAATGTGAATGGTTCGGATCGTCAATACGAAGGCGGGAAGGTCGAGTGCACACGCCGTGTGCACCATAGGTGGTGCACAACAGAAGACTTCCCTATATATATATATATATATATATATATATATATGCTCTATAACCCTACTTACATGTTGATTCTGAGTTACTTCTTTCCTGGTTTTGAATGTTTGTATGTTCTTTTTGTTTGTGACCTACACATTACTTCTTGTTTTGGTGTTGCAGCAAGCCCTGACATTGGTGTTTGTAGAGACGAAAAGAGGAGCTGATGCTTTAGAATACTGGTTATGTCAAAATCAGTTTCCTGCTACTAGCATCCATGGTGATAGATCCCAGCAGGTAATTCTGATTGTTGTGTATTTTCTGCTCTTGGTATAGTAATTGCTTCTTATTGCTCCACTGGAAAATGTTCCAGACCTTTATTGCTGCTTCTGAACACACTATCTACTCGTGGTAGGAATGCGTTCGAATTCCCATCCATGTTATATTTAATTCATTTGTAGGCATCTACATCATACACGTTATGACCTTCTAAGTCGAACCTTAGTGGGCTAAAGAATTTCTTAAGCATTAAACAGTTCTGACGAGCATTTCACTTTGTCAAAGACAGTTGTCTATATGCCTGATTTGAATTTGTATTGTCATTTGTGAATATTGGAATGTTTTACTATAGGCTTGGTTCGTATTATATTTTAATCAAGGTTGAAAACTCGGTTTTGGTTACGCTTATTGTTTCGATCTGTCCAAAACAGGCAAGGCTTTACTGAATTTCATTTCAAGTTGTGGTTTCGGTTTTGGAAATTATTCCAACAATACATATATAAAAATATATTTCCCATTATATGTGTTTTTAAATATTTAATGTTTTAAATGTAATAATATATGATCCTTATTACAGTTTTATGTATTTAAGTGTTCCTGGATTGGGTCGGATCTAGTTCAAGTCTGACTGATTCAGCTTTGAATCTATTAGTCAGTTGGAAACCCATTTCAAACCCATTTGATATCATTAATTGCTTTATTTCCCTCATCTGGATGGGACACTTAAAAAGAAAAAAATGACAGTAATGCTTCAAAAAAAAAAGCAGCTATTAACAATTCTCAATGCAGAAAAAAAAGAAAAAGAAGAGAATGATGAGCCCCCAGCTATATATATAGACACACACACACACACATATTATATATTTATATATAGGGAAGCGATCGACCGTTTTTATGTAAGCTTCGTGGGAACTCCATGCATAGCCATCCTACGGATGATCCGAACCATTCACATGACTAAATTAGTGTAAGCAAGTAAAATAAAGTAATTTGAAATCCATTTGTCCATGCATCATGTGATTACAAAAATAATGATATTCGGCCGCACAATTTGCGACACTTTAATGCATGGGTAAACAAATCTCAAATAATTTGATCTCACATCCTTAGACTAATTTAGTAATGTAGATTGAAGTGAACAGTTCAGAATTTTCTACTAATGAACCTAGAAAAAGTTCTTGCATGGTTCTCACTAAAGGAGTTCTTACCGAACCATGGCCCTATATATATATATATATATATATATATATATACATGCATGAACTGCTAGATTCATTGCTTGTTGGCGAAAGTATGCAAAGATGATTGAAGCTTTCATGAGTGGTTATGCTGGATCTTTCATCCTGTTCATAGTATGGCGGAATCCTTCCCCAGTGGTTCTCCTTTGACCCCACTTGAGAAGGATTCCCACTTCCATAGTTGCAAGAAATATATAGAGAGAGAAGTGAGTCATATTTGTAAGTGATTCCCTCATACAATGGGATTGTAATCACTTGGCGGGACCTTCCATGGAATCTCCACTCAGTTCATGTTTCTTGTCATTAGATATATGTGAGAAAACCATCAAGTGGTTTGGAGGCCTTTTTTTACCCATTCATTGTGTGGTCCAATATGTAGTACAACTTTTTATACTATTGAAAATTGTCCATTTTGCAACTACATGATGCATGTGTAAAATACTTGTAAACTACTTGATTTTTTCTGCACATGCATCGTATGGCATAAAAATCATAATGAATTGTGTGGATCTTCCTTGGAAGGCCCACCAAGGTACTATTATCACTTTAACAAGGGAATCACCTACAAATATGAAAAGATCTCTCTCTCTCTCTCTCACACACACACACACACACACATATATATAGTTTGAAGAATCTTACACGCCCTTAGTTTGAAGATGTAAAAAAGATCATACGACCCATGCTGTGGAAAATGATCTTTGTATCATTAAACATAGGGTGATGCAAAATCACTTGATTTGCTTGTTTTGCTCATCCATCACGTAATTGCAAAAATAACTGTTTTTCTACAATAGAAAAATGAGGCCAAATGAGGCCACACGATGGATGGGCAAAACATGAAATTTCTTGCAAGAGATTTGGATCTCAAATCCTATCATCCTACTCTTGGTAATAAAAGTAAGCATTTTATGGTTGCAAGATGTTCTCATCAGTTGTTCAATAGCTGCTGTAGAATTGAAATGTTTGATGTATTGGTACTGTAGGCATGCCATCTTGCGGGAGTATTGGATTTCAAATGCTGGCCATACTTACCTATTCATAGTAATAAAAGGAAGAGTTCTATGGTTGTATGATTTTTGGCATTTGATTAAGTTCCTAGCCTGAGTCAGCTCAATAGTATATACTGGTTCATCAATAATCTTGCAATAGTAGTATCCAGTACTTCACTGATGTATGTTCTTTACATGATTACATATATGGGCTAAATCTCCTTTGTGTTTGCAGGAACGGGAACAGGCTTTGAGATCCTTCAAGAGTGGTGCAACTCCTATAATGGTGGCCACAGATGTGGCAGCGCGTGGGCTTGACATTCCTCATGTGGCACATGTTGTTAATTTCGATCTCCCCAATGAAATTGACGACTATGTGCACCGAATTGGACGTACAGGAAGAGCGGGCAAATCGGGTTTAGCCACTGCCTTCTTTAATGAGAGCAATACCAATTTGGCAAGATCCCTCTCCGAACTAATGCAGGAATCGAACCAGGAGGTCCCTGTGTGGCTCGCCAAATATGCCTCTCGTTCTTCATACAGTGGTGGTGGCAAGAACCGGCGTGGTGGTGGAGCCCGCTTTGGTGGCCGTGACTTTCGACGTGAAGGAGGCGGTGGTGTTGGTGGCAGTGGTGTCTATGGAGGTGGAGGAGGGTATTCAGGATCTGGTGGTGGTGGGTATGGTAATGCTGGTGGTGGGTATGGTAATGCTGGTGGTTATGGAGGTTCTGCTAGTTATGGAAGTAGTGGTAGTTATAGTCCTGCTGCTGCTGCTGGATATGCCAGTGCATGGGACTAAATGTCATTTTGGTATGTCGCAAAATTGTCGGTGGCCCTCATTTCCTTGTTGATGAAATTGTATTTTTGATAGATGGTGTTACATTTGCTAGAGTTTTAGGAATGTCAGTGTAATTTAAACCCTTTTCTTCTTTCTGCTGATTTTCTCTCTGCTAGTGGTGTTATTGACATGTTCTCCACGGGTTGAGGGAAGTTGTAAGGATTGTTTAGTAAGGGAATGGATGGATGCTATAGTTGCTGGTGGTTTGTGGTAGACTGACAGTTGGGTTACTATGATTTTGTTTTCTTTCTTTATATATCTCCCTCTCCCTTTGTGTGTTTTCTGTTGTGTAATTTTAGTTGGGAGTTTTGTGCAGTAAATGAAGAGAGGGTTTTGGTTTGGGCGATTTATTTCACTCATAATGATTTCTGCTCTCTTTTTGCTGCGGTTTTGTCAGTGTGATTAACCTAATTCTAAACTAGAGGAATATGAAGGTGCTGATGAGTTTAAAGTGGTGTTGACAAAAAAAGTCATTGTGTTTTTCTACATTAATTTCCAAGTTCTGTTTGTTCACAATGTGTTCATCTTTCAATATCACTACATCTGTGCCATTCTCGAGGGGTGAAGGAAGCAAGCTGCATGAATTCTGTTCAACAATTGAATAGTGATAAACACATGTAACAAATGAACTAACTTCAAGGAAACGAACAATTAACAACTGCTGATGTCGCCTGGTTACAGTTTACAAATTAATGAAATTTGGACACTTGCATTTGATTCAGTTGCCTAACTAAAGTTGGACCTTTGTAACTGCAATCTTTTCCCCTTCCAGGCATATGAAGCTCAAAATAAGAGTACTTCTATTTCCTTTCTCTTAAATACTTGAATGGATGGCAAACGGGCCGGTTCAGCCTGAAACCGGACCGGACAAGCCCTTTTGCAGCTCAAACTGTCATGGGCCGGCCCACCTAATTTAGGTGGGCTAGTCATGTACTTGTTATTTTGAACGGTGGCCCGGTTAGAACTGAACCGCTTTGGCCCATGTCCAGCGGGATCATGAACCGGACTGGCCTGGAAAAGTGCAATTTTAAAAATATATACTTAACCCAAACAAATGTCTAAAAATCTCTTTCCAACAGCTGTAAACGACTAGTTTCTGGAGAGTAAATTAAGAAACACAAAAAATATGAAATTTTATAAATAGAGAAGCCTTCTAATTTACAAATCATTTTGTTCACACCAAAACTTCCAAACAATTCTCTCAACTCTCTCAATTTATTCGTACAATTTATATAATTATATTACATATAAAAATTCTTACAATTTGGGGAATCTCAAAGTTTGAAGAAGTGCAATTTTGAAGTTCTTTTGGAATCAATCAACATTGAAGAGTCATTCACAACACAACTTTGAGATTCTTATAGTAAGGTAACGTTTTTATAATTCATATCATTGAAATTCATTTAGACGATACCGAAATACAAAATACCGAGTGTAACGCCCCTGCCACGATCTCAGACAATTTATACAATTTTTCAGACAAATTATTTATTTATTAGTACAACTACCCACCACAGGCTGCCTCTCAAAAGGTGGTTAACTGGATTGGTGACTCTTAATCATAGGCATTATTATTTATAGTTAATTATTCTATTGCAATTCCTGACATGGGACAAACTCTTTCCCATTCTCTCTCTCTCCTCGCGAACTGCACATAGCGTCACACGAGGGTGGCCCCCACCCCACGTGTCACGTCAGCAGCTGTCACTGCCTCTGACCCCAAGTGGGACCCCCTGCTGACGTCATTAATGATGTCAGCCTCAAACAACAGCAGCAACGCTGCATTTTCTTCACGTGGGCACCCTCCAATTCAAATTTATTTCAAGTCTGCCATTACCCTTTTTATTTTATATATATATATATATATATATATTATATCTTTGAAAATTACGGGGTGTTACACACACCCCCCTTCAGAAATCAGCGTCCTCGCTGAGCACGGGGCATGCACAATCTAGTGAAGAATCTACCTTCTAGTCGATGTGGCGCATCTACTCTCCTATCTGTTCGATTAATCATGATCCCGGAATCCACTGCCCGATCAATCATAATCCTAAATTTAATTGAGGCTCGTCTCGTTCACCACAGTCATCCACCTCACCATGTGCTGCCAAAGCACATGACCGCCAAAGTCCTTCACATCTCCATTTAATTCTTTAACTTATTATTACAACTTTTCCATCTAATATATATATATATATTTGAAAATTACGGGGTGTTACACTGAGACCACATCTTCTTCCTGAAAAGATCAAGAGAAAACATATGATGTGCACAAAAATATATTTTAAATTATTTCCATCTTCGTCCAACCCGAGAGTGAAAAATATGGTATGTAGTGTTCGTCAAATGACTTACAAATGTAAAGTGAGTGGGGGTGTCACGCCCCACTTCCCAAAAAAGAATACGGAATACGGATACGTGATAAAGTCCAGCGAATGGCTTTCACTATTCATAAGCTGTAAGAATCTTTTCAACAATACAAAGGAATAAACAAGAAATAAGCAGAGAATAATCAACCACGCATGCATGAATAAATTTCTAAATCAACAGAATTTACTTGAAACAAAATACTTAATCTCAAATAAACCAGATCTGGAAACAACATGTGATAAGTTCTGGGACAAAAATGCCCAATACAAGATCCAAGTAGCAATAAATACAATTTATTCAAAACAGCGAAATAATTCAAGCAGGAACTCTAGCCAAGCCTAGAACACTTGATCACTTACTCCTTCGGACAGCTAATCACCAAAATCTGTAAATTTGGCAATTTGCAGGAAAAGGAAAACAGGAAACAATACGTCCGTTAGTGCAAGTTACGGGCCGCATGTGGTGTAGACAACAAGTACGAAAAACAGATAAACAAAGTATAGAGTAGCAACAAGAAGCAAGTACAGAAATAAGCATGGAAGGAATGTGACAGAACAATAGAGCAACTAACTCTTAAGCCAAGAAGTAGGATCAAGTGACATGATTAGATAAAAGGGTACAGGTAACATGTAATAGGTATCAAGTAGCATGCAGGCAGGTAAACAAGTAACAGGTGTCAGGTAGCATGTACAGGTAAACATGTAACAGGAATGTGCAACTGATCAGGTATTCTCAAGTCTTCTATTTAGTCCTATCTAGGTAGCACTTCACGCGTCCCAAATTTTACCACATGGTTGCTACATTCAACAAGTTGCATTTAGATTTCGTAGTGGATTGTATAGGGCCGTGTACTTAGGTATCAGGTAAACAGGTAAACATGATCATATATCATGTATTCATATAATCATACAACATGTAATTAGGTATCAGGTAGGATCTACGTAACCCCTTCTGAGTAAACCTTCCTATAGGAAAGTATGTAGTCAGGTAATCAGGTAAACAGGTAATCGGGATCATGTATCATGTAATCATATAGCTTGTAACAGGTGAGAAACACGGGCTCCCTTCCAAGTACACATTTCTATATTTTCCACTATTAGATCTTTTCCTTAACCCCAGCTTGATTACTTATAATTATTATTAAAGCAGGCATATACGTGCACAAATAGGGCAAGAAACAAGGAACAAACTCAAGTTGGATAGAAGACATGAACGGGTGACAAACAACTCATAATGGAACGAAATTTTTAATTCTGGACTGCAAGACGTTGCTGCACCAAATATGATATTCCCGTTGCCACAAGAATGCAAATCTGGTTCTGTCAAAAAATACAAAAAATAGACTCTCAGCCGAATCCAGCTTATATACACAAGTCATATAACAACTACAGAAACAGGGTTCAAAACAGTGTTTTATACATAATTCATGTTCATCCAGAATTTGCAAAGTTTTATTTATAAGCATGAAAATGGCATAAAAACACACCAATTAAATCTAGGGAAAATCTGGAAGGTTCCTTAGCATTTCTAGTATCATCATATAGAATTTCATGAAATTCCATTACAAATCGCATAGTCAATTTAATTTGAAAAACAGAATGATGCAACAAATTAATGAATCTGAAATTTTAGACACAGCAGTACCAAAACAGCGCTAAATCACAAAATACAACTCGGAATTCAAATCCGTCAAAAGGTTTGTAAATAGACATACCATGCTATATTTCATTTTCACAAAGTTTAAATCGAAAGTGACTGGAATCAGGTTGAAAATAAAGTTCTTTACTGAACAATATGCAGTTTGACAATTATATGCTTAGTTTCACAAGTATGAAATAAGTTATAAAAATCATTAAACAATTCCAGAAAAATTAAGGGTTGATCCCAGTCATGTCTAGACATACCCAGAACAATATTAAGTCCAAATTTTGCTTTTAGAATCAGTTTTAAAATAATAGATTGTGTAATGATCATATAATCCAGAATCTGGAAATTACAACACAGCTGCAGTAAAACATCGATAACTCACACATCAAAAATCAAACCTGAGATCCATCAAAAGTTCTGAAAAATAGACATCGAGGCCTACGAATCATGTTCACAAAATAATTTATTTTACTGACCTTAACAGGGTCCAAATTGTTGTACTAAATCAGGGCAACAACAAAAATCGAAATTCTTTTATGCATTTTATCAAACAACTCATCTATAATAGATCCAAATTAGGGCATGATGTAAAATATGATGTATTAGATATTCAAATCAACATGGCATGGGTAATAACAAGTCTACAACGAGATAACATATCTAGCATGTCAATCATGTAACAAAATCCACAACATACAATAGATCACGAACAAGGATATATATACATCAAGAAAAACAAACTAGATCTAATTTATTTTCATGTAGTGTGTGTGTGTGTGTGACAAGTTCTTGTGATTGATCAAGACTACGAATGGATCAAACGAACGATATCAAGATTTATCAAGAGATCATCATGAGAGTGAACACAAAGTGAAACCTAGACCACATGCGGTATTTGAACTTGTATAAAGAGCAAAAACAATATACAAGCTACTTGCCTTGGGTGAAGATGATGAATCTGACGAAAAAGAATAACGGGAATGGTTCCCGGGAATACGACGATGCACGAACAAGCAGGGGCTTGCGGTATGAAAATTCGACGGCACAATGGACGACGGGATCGGTGGTGAACGGTGGCCGACGACGATGATGGCGGAATGAGGGGAAGAGGTTGCGGGTGGTGGAGCATGGCATTGGAGGCTTGCGGGATAGGATGAAGGCCGATGAGGGGGGTGCTGCTGGCATGGGCAGCGCGACAGTTGCGAGGGTGCGATGCGGGGAGGTTGTGACGGCGGTTGGCGGTGGCGGCGGCGTCCGGTCGATGGGCGGTTGGGTTGACGGGATGCACATGAAGTAGGAGGGAGAAGGAGGTGAGTTGGAAAGAGGGAGAGAGAGATGATTAGGGATTGTTTAGGAGATAATGACTGTAGGGAAAAGAGAACAAAATTGGTTGTGATTATAATGAGAATTTGGTAAGTTAGGATTTGAAGAGTCAAGGGGAGATAATGGGGAAGAAAGATCTACTTGTTAGACAGATGTGGAGAACGTGAGGGAGAGATTTGAGGGAGACTGGGTAAAAGAGGGTATTGGGTAGCGGGTTTAGGATCCAATAGGGCGGATTATAGGGTTTTGGGTCCAAATAGGGTAGATTGTGTTAGAATTTGGATCCAACAGGGTAGAAATTCAATTAATAGATAATTAAGTCATGAAATAAATAAATTTAGAATTAAACAATTCATCTAGAGATTAATAATCTGGCAGAAGAATTTGAATCAAGAAGATTGAAAATCACAGGACTGAATTGACGATAAAATAGATGGATTTTGTTGAGAACGAAGAAACAATTACATGGTTCAGAAAGAACAGAAGAATACAATCAGAATGAATAACCAGAAGAAATAAATACATACAAAAATACAAGAAAAGAAAATACAGGGGTTACGGGGGGAACGGGTACAATTAAGCACCACTTGAAACAAAAGCATAAGGAAACACAATAAGATCTTACCCAACAAAAAATAAACCCCAAGACCGGTCAAATATATAATTTTAGTTATGATCATGAAATTGTATGTAGGGAAATGACTAAAGTCGTTATTATTTATTAAGGATGAGTTACCATTTACTTATTCCAAAAGTAAGAGCCTAGATATGTTTACTTAACTCGCTCTAGACCCTTTCCAAAAATTTGTAAAAGCACCATTAAATTCGATTATTTCAAAATATCTAATGAGTTTAAAGATATTTTAGTTGTTACTTTGTCTTCTTTACCTTCTAAAGTTACATTAACTAGTGATTGTTAGAAATGTTATAATGATATTACTGTTATGTGCACTACTTGCCATTTGATTGATGGTGATTGGATCCTTCAAAAAATGATCATACAATTTAGTTATTTGATGTATCTCCATAATGGTGCGGCTCACATCACAAATTAGAGAAACATGTAATATTTTTGGTATTGAAGATAAAATTATTTCCATTAGCCTTGATAATGTCATCAATAATAAAAAAAAAGTGATTCCTTCATTAATTGATGTGTTTATGTCTCCATTACCTGAAATATTTCATATATCCTCAACGTGTGTGCAAGATGCTTTGAAGATAGCTGAACCATATGTTAATGCAATAAAATATTGTGTGCATTTTATTGACATAATTGGTCCTAATATTCAAAAATTTGCACAATGGTGAGGTCTTAGAGGAATAAAATTTAGAAGATTCCATAATGATGTTAAAACTATATGTAATTTTACTTACAAATTGATTGCAATTGTTAGTAGATATAAAAAGGTTAGAAATGAATTTTGTATTGCAAAATATATGGAAAATTTTGGCATGAATCAAGAGTATTGCAATTATGCCAAAAGTTTGTTAGAAGTTTTAAAACCTTTTCAAGATTCAACTCTTCAATTATTAAGTTCTTATCAATCCACTTCTAGTTGTATTTTATTTACTATGCTAATGCAAACTTTTATGAAATGAAATTTGACCATTTGTTTAGCACATTTGTTATCCCCGCTTACACAAAATTCATGAAATATTTTCTTCATCTTTCTATGTTATATTGTAACAGCAAGTTGAATGCATCATCGTATCAAGTTAGATGGTGCGAAGGGTTTGATTGATTTTTTCTATAGTTTGGTTGAAGAATTAGATTAAGATTATGATTATGATAAATATATATTAAACTTTGAGTAAATATTAGATACTTTATATGATACTTGATAAAAAAATTTGCATATAGTGGTCAAAATACAACAACATCATCATTTTCATCCAAAGGTAAAGACATTGCATCATCATCATCATCTGTATAAAGTTGTATTACATCTAAAATAATCTAAGACAAATGCACCAAATAAATTAAAATGGTATAATGCACAACCCACACTGCCTAGTGATAACAACATTGATGTTTTGACATGGTAAAAAAATAATGAAGGTTCATATCTGTTGCTGCTTATTTCAGTGTGGGAGCAAACAGATAGTGAGTTAATAATTGATGGAAACTACTAAAAGTCAAACATGTGCCTTGGCCGTTAAAAGAGGTTAGAGCTCCTGAGATTGAATCTGGATCGTTGATTGACCTCCTGTGATATGAATTTGACGGTGGATGATGCGGCCGACGGACCTGCAAAATGCCTGAAACATTGGGGGGTGGCCCCCGGCGACAGACCTTCTGACGCTTAAGTCAGAACCAGAAAGAGAGAGAGTAAGAGAGTGAAAACTGGTAAATTGTTGTTTACCTTGTGACTGAAGAGGGGGAGGGGTATTTATAGGCCCGAGAGACATTCTAGAGATTGAATCGTGACTGTTGGATCTTTCATGTCTCCCCCCTGAAGAGATAAGATATCCTTGTTAGGGGATAAGAGATTTTACTCCTAGCCAGCATGGGCTAGGTGTTTCTCCTAGTGAGCCTAGTCTGTCACTTTTATGGGCTTGAGAGAAGCCCATGTCTCGGAGTGGGCCTAAGCCTGTAAAATAGGCATGTGATGGCTAATCTGCCTGTAGATGCTTTGAGATTTGTGTAGGGATCGTACGGCTCTGATCTGCTACGATTTTTACCATCATCATAAGCCCTCCACTCCCGGAAGGCAATTTTCATGGCTTTCGGGAAGTAGTACGTCTTATTTTTAGAATCTGGCGAATATTCTTAGTAGTCGGAGTGTTCGGAGATACTTGGAACTGATCTGTGGCTTTTGAAGGCAGTGAATATATTCCTGATTTTTTCCCATATTTTTTCGGATTTTTTCGAATTTTCTGAAATTTTCTGGGAATTTTTCCATAGTTCTTCAGATTTCTCCGAATTTTATAAAATGTTCTACACTCTCAAAATCACTCTTTCGAATTTTATAATTAATAAATTCAATTTTAATTATTTTTTCAATTTTTAAAATTATTTTCCGAATTAAAATAATTATTTTTGTTTTTTTAAATTAATTTTTGAATTAAAAATAATTTTTAATTGAGTTTTTTTGATTTACCAGACCTGGCTCGCGTTTTGAAGCGATCTGAGGTGCAGATCATGGCCTGGCTTGCGCGCTGAGGAGATCTGATGGCTCGGGCACGAGATCAGGGCTCAAAATTCCTGAAGCATTGATCACGGGGCTAACGCGGATTTCATGGAGATCCGACGGCCTCCAATCATCTTCATCCCCCCAGCTCGGTGAACCAATTCGCCGAGCTATTCTCTTCTCCTTTGAGGCGTAGCTCGGCGAATGCTTCCTTCGGCGACTGCAGAGCTATGGGGGTTGATCGTCTTGGTCGAGCTACAGGTTGGAGACTTCGAAGCTCTGTTCTCATCGAGTTTGTTCGATCGAGCTACGGGATTGAGCGCCGCTTAAGACTTAGAAGCTCTATCCCTCGCTCGAACTTTAACTCCGAGGCTCCGTCGACCTATGGGAGTGTCGAACAAGCTCCTTTTGGTCGAGTTGTGGAGCTTGGAGTCCTCGCCGAGCTATGGGAGTTCTGAATTCGCCGAGCTATGGAGTTTTTGGTTTT
The DNA here is from genome assembly GCA_017893485.1 of Hemerocallis citrina. Classification (NCBI taxonomy): domain Eukaryota; kingdom Viridiplantae; phylum Streptophyta; class Magnoliopsida; order Asparagales; family Asphodelaceae; genus Hemerocallis; species Hemerocallis citrina. Next base: position 309,808,483 of record CM030360.1, read on the forward strand.
CGCCGAGCTATGGAGCCCTTCAAGCTCTCTCGTCGAGCTATAAGTGTTTGCTTTGGCCGAGCTATTAACCTTGAGCAGCTCGCTGAGCTATGTGTTCGCTCGTCTCGCCGAGCTATGGCCATGGAGCTCTCGCCGAGCTATGGTAGCTCGTTTTTGCCGAGCTACGGGTGCGGAGCTCTCGCCGAGCTATGGTAGCTCATCATGGCCGAGCTATGGGGCTCCGAAGTTTGGCCGAGCTATGGAGTTAGAATTTTTGGAGCGTCTTCGTTTGGGTTCGAGCTCTATTTTTGGCTTCGGCGAAGTGAACGGAGCTCAGAGATGGAGCTCGACTGGGGAGCTCGATGGTGAAGCGGTGGTGTGAGGCTTTTGGCAAGGCGAGAGTTTGATGTCGGAGTTGGGGTGAGGAAGAGAAGAAGACTTCGAGCGTTGGTCGAGTTCAGAATTTTGGTGCTGAAAAAATCTGAAGAAGCGGAAGAAGAAGAGGAGAGCGGAGCGGGTGTAGTTGGTTTCGGGTTTCGAACCGACCCGTTTCCCCTCCCCTTCGATTTCCTTTTGATTTTGCTTGGGGGTTTGGGCCGCGGATCCGACCCTTTAAGCCTTTCTTTGATTCTCTTGAGCTACTTTTTTGGGGATTTTTTGTGGAGTTTTTTGAAGCTTCTTGGCTTGGGTGTGCATATAAATTTTTATACATATATTTATTGTCGTGTATATGCAACAACTCATATATATATGTATAATTACTTATATGTGTATACGCAGCTTTTTACTCCATCATCGTGGATTGGTGGATCTTGTACGTATATCAATAGCTGTTCTAGGAGAGCTGTTACAGACTTGCTGTTTGATCTCAACAAGTTGTTGTGGCATATTTGGGACAGAGTTGAACGTTTTGAGCTTGCCGTTTGCACCTGACAAGCGTGTAGAGAACTCGGTGACGGAGTTGGACTTTGCGCCCAGCAAGTGTGTAGATACAACTTTGGGATAGGATTGACGTAGAAACTGCCATTTGACCCCGGCAAGTTTCAAGACGACTCTGAGATAAAGCGGATGTATAGCTTGCCGTTTGGTCCCGGCGAGTTTGGAGATAACTCAGAGATAGAGTTGAATGTTCAAGCTTGTCATTTGTGCCCGGCAAGTTTAGAGGGACAACTATTTGACCGAGTTGACGTAGAGCTTGCTGTTTGTTCCCAACAAGCGTTGAGAGATGACACAGAGATAGAGTTGAACGTTCAAACTTGCCATTTGCGCCCGACAAGTTTAGAGGGACAACTCTTTGACAGAGTTGACGTAGTGCCTGCTGTTTGTTCCCAGCCAAGTTTTGTAGAGATAACTCTTTGATTGAGTTGGTCCAGAAACTGCTGTTTGATTCCGGCGAGTTTAGAGACATCTCTGAGATAGAGCTGATGTAGAAACTGTCATTTGATCTCGGCGAGTTTGTAGAGGCAACTCGTGGGGGAGCTGTGTGTTGAACTTGTTGTTTGTTCCCAACAAGCTTAGAGATGGCTCTATGACGGAGTTGAATGTTGCACCTGCTGTTTATGCCCAGCAAGCGTGCAAAAACAACTCCTTGATTGAGTTGGTCCAGAAACTGCCGTTTGACTCCGACGAGTTTAGAGATAACTCTGAGATAGAGCTGATGTAGAAACATTCGTTTGATCCTGACGAGTTTAGAGAAGATTCTATGACAGAGTTTGATGCTACACCCGCTGTTTGCGCCCAGCAAGCGTGTAGAGACAACTCTGAGATAGAGTTGACGTAGAGCATGCCGTTTGATCCTGGCAAGTTTGGAGATAACTCAGAGATAAAGTTGTTGTAGAAACTGTTGTTTGATCCCGGCGAAGTTTGTAGGGGCAACTCGTGCCTGAGTTGTGTGCTGAACTTGTTGTTTGTTCCCAACAAGCTTAGAGATGGCTCTATGACGGAGTTGGATGTTGCACCTGCTGTTTGCACCCAGCAAGCGTGTAGATACAACTCCTTGATTGAGTTGGTCCAGAAACTGCCGTTTGACTCCGGCGAGTTTAGAGACAACTCTGGGATAGAGCTGATGTAGAAACTGCCGTTTGATCCCGGCGAGTTTGTAGAGGCAACTTGTGGTGGAGCTGCTATAGAAACTGTCGTTTGAACCCGGCAAGTTTGTAGGGAGAGCTATGAGATGCGCTTGAGCTTGAAGTTGTAGTTGGGCCCCGAAAAGTTGTTAGTGGTGCTTGGAGAAGACGAAGGCATTGAACTCATTGTGGGGAGCCAATGAGCGTAGAATGGAATATTGAACTCATTGTTTGGAGCCAACGAGTTATGGACAGAGCTCAAGCATAGAGCAAGGTGTCGAACTCATTATTTGGAGCCAACGAGCTATAGACGGGGCTCAAGCATAGAGCAAGGCGTCGAACTCGTTGTTTGGAGCCAACGAGATATTTGGTAGAGCTTGAGCGAAGACCAAGGCATTGGACTCGTTGCGTGGAGCCAACAAGTTCTTGATGGAGCCCAGGCAGAGCGTGGAGCACTGAACCGTTTGTTTGGGACCAATGAGTTGTTGATGGAGCTCAAGCGGAGAGCAGAGCGCTGAACACATTGTTTGGGACAAAAAAGTTATTGATGGAGCTCAAGCGGTGAGCAGAGCGCTGAACTCATTGTTTGGAACAAACGAGTTATTGATGGAGCTCAAGCAGCGAGCAGAGCGCTGAACTCGTTGTTTGGGACCAACGAGTTGTTGATGGAGCTCAAACGGTGAGCAGAGCGCTGAACTCATTGTTTGGGACAAACGAGTTGTTGATGGAGCTCAAGCGGCGAGTAGAGCACTGAACTCGTTGTTTGGGACAAATGAGTTGTTGATGGAGCTTAAGCAGCGAGCAGAGCGCCAAACTCGCTGTTTTGGTCAAACGAGTTGTTAATGGAGCTCAAGCGGCGAGCAGAGCGCTGAACTTGTTGTTTGGGACCAACGAGTTGTTGATGGAGCTCAAGCGACGAGCAGAGTGCTGAACTCGTTGTTTGGGACAAACGAGTTGTTGATGGAGCTCAAGCGGCGAGTAGAGCGCTGAACTCGTTATTTGGGACCAACGAGTTGTTGATGGAGCTCGAGCGGCGAGTAGAGCGCTAAACTCGTTGTTTGGAACGAACGAGTTGTTGATGGAGCTCAAGCGGCAAGCAGAGCGCTGAACTTATTGTTTGGGACCAACGAGTTGTTGATGGAGCTCAAGCGGCGAGTAGAGCGCTGAACTCGTTGTTTGGGACAAATGAGTTGTTGATGGAGCTTAAGCAGCGAGCAGAGCGCTGAACTCGTTGTTTGGGACCAACTCGTTGTTGATGGAGCTCACGCAGCGAGCAGAGCGTTGAACTCATTATTTGGGACCAACGAGTTGTTGATGGAGCTCAAGCGGCGAGCAGAGCGCTGAATCGTTTGTTTGGGACCAACGAGTTGTTGATGGAGCTCAAACGACGAGCAGAGTGCTAAACTCGTTGTTTGGAGCAAACGAGCTATTAAAGGAGTTCGAGCGGCGAGCAGAGCGCTGAACTCGTTGTTTGGGACCAACAAGTTGTTGATGAAGCTCAAGCGATGAGCAGAGCGCTTAACTCGTTGTTTGAAGCCAACGAGCTATTGATGGAGCTCAAACGGCGAGCAGAGCGTTGAACTCATTGTTTGGTACCAATGAGTTGTTGATGGAGCACAAGCGGTGAGCAGAGCGCTAAACTCGTTGTTTGGGACAAACGAGTTGTTAATGGAGCTCAAGCGGCGAGCAGAGCGCTGAACTCGTTGTGTGGGACCAACAGTTGCTAATGGAGCTCAAGCGATGAGCAGAGCGCTTAACTCGTTGTTTGGAGCCAACGAGCTATTGATGGAGCTCAAGCGGCAAGCAGAGCGCTAAACTCGTTGTTTGGGACCAACGAGTTGTTGATGGAGCTCAAGGGGAGAGCAGAGATTGGGGTGTTGGACCCGTTGCTCGATGTTGACGAGTGGTTGGCCGGAGGAACTCAAGTGTTGTGCGGAGCACCAAACTCATTTTTAGAGCGGATGAGTTGTGGGTATTCTGAATCTTCTTAGTGTGGAAGTGAAGTCACTTGCGTTTATTCAGCGTTGAGATGATTCCATTTTTTGCTTCACTGACAAGTCGTTGCGTGCATCGAACGGGACTCTCTCGGACACTGAGCTTGCTCTCCTTCGTGGTATGTTGTGCTTAACGGAGTTAGAATTCTCCCGTTTGCATGGCACTTCAAGCGAGACGGAGTTGGAGCTTGCTCAAGTGAAGGTGGTCGGATAAACCTGGAGTTTGCTCATCTAAGGAAGGCTTGTCTTGAATATTATCATCAAGAGTTGGGACGGCCCTGTGAAGCTGTTAGCTGGTAGGAGGCTGGCGAGGAGATTTGTTTTTCTTAGGTAGAGCATCTCTCCAGTGTGTATAGCTGGAAGAACAGCTTACACGACAGTTTGTCGCACAGTGTTCGCAGGAGTTTTGGTAGCGATTTCTAGACGTGAATCCTGAACTCATTGTAACTTTGCTATTGTAATGAGACTTGTACTTTGTGGAATGAGAAGTCTTCTACATGCGAGTGTCGTGTCCTGTGATACATCGTCTTGTGGGTTGGCTAGTCGTATGAGCGACTTTTAGGAGAGTTAGACTTTAGACTAGCCGTTTTGTATTTGCAGACGTCTGTAGTGCTACTGGATCTGAACATATGAGTTGGTGATAGTTCTGTGATTTGCGGAATTCATTTCATATGCTTGATCCTTGCTGTCATGGTTGATGTGCCATCGACGAGTTCTTTGTCGCTAAATAACAGGGCATTAAGTCTGTTGCGTATAGCTTAAAGAACTGTCGACGGAGTATGAAGGAGTTTAACATTGCTCCGTCTTGAACCCAGCTAGTTGTAGGGACGACTCTGAAGGAGATTTGTTTTCCAAACTTGCTGTATGGGGCCTCTGACGATTGTGAGAGTCACATCGAATGGAGAGTTGAACCCCAAGTGCTGCTTTTTACAAGTGTCGCAATTTGATCCATGATTTTGGACCTATTAATCTGTTGTTGAGGAAATTTAACGAATTGTAGGAACAGATCGAATGGCGAGTTGAACTCTAAACGTGTGTCATTACAGGTTGCGGAAGTAACTCTGAACCATGAACATGGATTCCGAACTTGTTAGTTTAAGTATTAATAGGTTGCAGGAGCAGCTCGAATAGCAAAGCGCACTCCGAACTTGCTTCTTTGCAAATTGACAGAGTCACTTTTGAACCATGAACATGGACTCTGAACTGGTCATCGAGGCGTTAACGGATTGCAGGAGCAGATCGAATAGCGAAGTGCACTGTGAACTTGCGTTATTACAAATTGTTAGAGTCTCTGTCGAGCCATGGGTATGGACTCCGAATCCGTCTTACGGGGCGACTCGCAACGAGTGTTTGGTTCTGCTTAAGTGTATAAATGTGGCACTCAACTCGTTGTTTCAGAGCTTCCAAGGAAGTTCAACTAGTAGCAGGAACAGATCGATCGGTGAGTTGTGTTCTAAACGTGCATGTTTGCACGCTGCAACTCCCGAGTTCTGGATTCCGAACTTGCATTGAGGAAAGCTTGTAACGAGTGCCTAGCGCCGCTTTAAATGTAGGTTGAGCGTGTAGCTCGTTGTTTTCTTTAATGAATTAACATGTTGCAAGAGCAGATCGAATGGTGAAGCACTCTGAACTTGTTTCATTGTAAATTGCTATAGTCACTTCGCACTATGGATGTGGGCTCCGAACCCATCTCGTAGGAAGCTTTTAACGATTTTGGTGTTGTTTTGTGTACAAGTTTGACACTAAACTCATTGTACTTCACAAGGTGTTCTACTTTCCAAGTCTCTGCTGATATCTCCTTGCCCCTGGGTCTTTAAGTTGATGAGCCGTCAGGCGAACAACTTGGTAGACCTTGATTGGACTTGCCTGTTTTGGAGGGAGCCCCCCATTATTTTGCATAGTGAAAGAGAAATCTTCTGATGCACCAATGTGTTTAGGCATGACTATTTGTCTCTGTTGAATAAGTGGAGTGGCTTCGGATAAGGGATTCAGGTTTATTATTGTGTCATGATGAGAACTTGTTTGGACCTGGTGAAAGATGATGTGGTAGGTTTGGAAGTTCTTGGTAAAGTTGGTTATGGCAGAGGCTTCAAGCTCGTTTACAGTTTTTAAAATATTGTGACTTCATTTTGACGGTGACTCTATGGCGTCAGGGGGGGGGGGGGGTGGGGAATGGAGCCCCCCATTATAGCGGTGTAGCATGCTCGTGCCGCCTTTTGGCTTCCTACAGCTTGGCCTACGCCAGCTATTGTTGGGAACTTCATTTTCATGTAAAATGCGGAGACAACTGCATGGAATGCCGTTAGGCAGGGACGGCCGAATATAGCATTGTATGTTGCTTTGACATCGATTACCATAAAGTCCAGTGTTTCTGTTTGAATAGCGGGGGCTTTCCCTGCTGTTACATCGAGTGTGAAAATTCCCTCGACTTGGACAGGTGCACCAGAGGAGTCATGAAGTGTATAACTGGCTGGCTTGAGTCGGTCATAAGAGAGCTTGAAAGCCTAAAATGTGGCCATGAAGAGGATGTTTACTGAGCTGCCATTGTCCACCAGGATGTGGCATACCTCATGATTTAGCAGGCAAAGGTTTATGACCAATGTGTCACAATGAGGAGTTTGGACGCCTTCTAAGTCCTTGTCAGAGAAAGATATCGAGATCCCGGTGCGTTTGGCAAGCAGAATGTTATCTATGGAGTTAACTTTACTGACGAAATCTTTGCGGGAGGAGTAGGAATCTCTCCCCATCGGGTCTTCATGAATGGAGTGGAGGACGATCATGTGTTCAGAGTCTTGCGACTAGCATGACCTCTGCTGACGCTTATTAGCCCTTCGGGACAGAGGTTTTTCGGCGTCGTTGTCTTTCTGAACGAAGTTGGAGAGATTTCCCCTGCAAATTAGGGCTTCCGGTTCTTCTTTAAGGGTTCGACAGTTGTCAGTAGTGTGTCCATGATTTCTGTAAAATGTGCACTACTTATTTTTGTCTCTTCTTCTGCCAGACGTTGACATCGTGTGGGGAAGGCAGATTATTCCATCCTTCTCCACTTCCATGAGGATGGCTGATACGCTTGCATTGAGATGAGTGAATTTTTCGAAGCGTGACGCTGGAGTTGGACGGTATGAACTTGCACCGTTTTTCTGAAACTTCCCGAGTTTTTCCTCGCCTGTGTTCTTCCGTTTGTTCCCGGAAGATGAATCGTTCTTGTTTTGAGGATAGAGAGCTTCCTCGACCCTGATATACTTGTCACTCCTTTTCAGGAGCGCAATGAAACTTTTGGGTGACTTTTTGGCAAGGGAGGCTTTCAGATCTTTGTTAGTGATGTTGTGGAGAAAGAGCTGCAGTTGTGACTGAAGTGTTCAAGGCAGAAATTAACCTTGCTTCAGTTGTTAAATGCTTGACGATGTCCTTTGGCAGTTCTCCATCTTCTTGCTTCAGTTCTAGCAGGGAGACATTGGTTTTTTCAGTTCTCTGGCTAGTAACGAAGTGTGCAATGAAGAGTTCCTCGGGCTGATCGAAAGAAAATGTGGATTTGGGTGTCAGACGTGAATACCATTCCCTAGCTGATCATTTCAGTGTAGCGGGAAATGTCTGATGCTTGAGTGCATCAGTGACGTTATAGAACATCATAAGTGTTTTAAAGCTCTCAATGTGGTCCATCGAGTCTGATTCCCTGTTGTAGGATTCGAATTGAGGAGCTTTGAAGTTCCTTGGAATGGGTGCATCGAGATAAGATATCCTTCATGTCTCCCCCCCTGAAGAGATAAGATATCCTTGTTAGGGGATAAGTGATTTGACTCATAGCCAGCATGGGCAGAGTGTCTCTCCTAGTGGGCCTAGTCTGTCACTTTTTATGGGCTTGAGAGAAATCCATGTCTCGGAGTGGGCCCAGGCCTATAAAATAGGCATGTGGTGGCTAATCTGCCTGTAGATGCTTTGAGATCTGTGCAGGGATCGTACGGCTCTGATCTGCTGTGATTTTTACCATCATCAATATCCTATTATTTCTCGCATGCCGCATGTGAACGTTGTTGCATCGGCAAGTATTTTTTCTTCTAGTGGAAAGATAATAAAGGAGAAAATGAATCGTTTATTATCAGAGACTTTGCAAATGCTAGTGTGCTAAGAAGATTGGATGAAAGTGGAAATCATGACTCAAGGAATACAGGAAGGCTCAAGTGGTAGCAACACTCCCGAAGAATGAAAACGAAATCTCAAAACTCTGAGGAACGAAGACTACATCTCAAGACTCTCTGAGTATGAAGATCAAATCTCACTAAATCCTGAAGAATGAAGATTAACTATAAACTTTAAATTTCTTATTAATTAACTCAAACTTTAAATTTCTATCAACAACAATTGTAACTTTTTACAATAATAATAACTAGTGTACTCTTGCACAATATTGCACAAACTTATATAATATAATATAATATAATATAATATAATATAATATGTAGTATAACTCTGTATACAATATTGCACATGATTTAAAAAAAACTATTTTTGAAAAATTCATCTTAAACATTTATACAATATTGCACAATTTTAAAGGTGTTGATTAAGGGATATGATTTCATTTCAAAATTTGGATGGAGAATGAGTGACATGGTTGCCTTCTACATTTGCTCTTCTTTTTTATTTTTTATTTTTTAAAAGGAGAAAATCATTGGACCAAAAGTTGTTTTAGCATAATATATTTTATAGATTAATGAAGTATTTTTTTAATTTTATATGTTAAGAGAAAGAAAAATAATAAAAATAACCAGCTCGGACCTGCTCGCTCAGCTCGGAACTTGGGGGACCAGGCTGACGGGTTGGTCCAGGCTTGCTTCCTTCCCCTTTGAAATTGGACCGGCCCTGACCGATTCTAGCACGAACCGGAACCGGAACCGATCCGGTACAGTGAATGGTCCAGCGGGCCATGAACCGGGTTGACCCGTTCAGGGGCGGATCTGGGTCCAAGCAGCCCAAGCAACTGCTTTGGGCCCCCAATTTTATAGGGCCCCATATTTTTTAAGTATTTACAATGTTAAAAAGTAAAAAGTAAATTTTTAGATATAATTACATTATATTAACAGTTGTCTTAATAGCTCATTTGGTTAGAGTTTTGTGTTTATAATGTGAAAGTCGCAGGTTCAAAATTTGCATGAGCCAATTAATTTTTCAATCATTTTTTTTAAAACTAATTATTTTTCACATAGCTATACATGTCATTTTACCATTTAATAAATTTAATATTATTTTAACTTAGTCCATGTATATCACTCTATGATACTTTTTAAATGTTCAATGGTATATCATATTTAACTGTTTATGATAAATTTCTAACCAAATCTTCAAGTGCATATAATTATTCTTCATTTTAAGCTTCTAACTAGTATTCGCATATATATATATATTCATTATCATTTCATTCTGATCGTATTCTCTAATATATCATATTTACTTCTTTGAGATAACATATTTCGTTTTTTTTATTAGAGTTTGTCCGAGTTTCTTTTGGCCACGAGACATTTCATATAAAAAGCGTACGTTATCAAATTTTTTTTTTGTTTGAAGCATATATATAAATTTGTTTTCATTTAAATAGTTTGTTCTCCAATGCTCTTAATTTGTTTGCATTTAAATAATTGTCAATATTATTTTGTAAACTTACAAAAGTCCCTATTTGAAAATTTGCTGAGAATCCTCTGAAACTCAGATACATCCATGGGCCCGTTTGTTTGTCTAATTATTTTGATCACGGTTTCACCAATAGTTGTTTTCCTAGAGAGGACTGGATAAACTGGACTAGTTTAACCTTCTAACCTACACTGCGAGCATTAAGCAATTACAGGGACGATGAAAAATCACATATTATGCAACCATACACTGCTCCTCTCATTATATAGATTTTTTCCCCAAAATGTCCCACTTTTTGAAAGTTTTTTCCAAACTGTTCTATTTTTTTTAAAAAAATTCCATATGTCTCACTCGCTTTTTCATGCCTCACTCGCTTTTAAAAAAAACGAGTATGGTTAAAACCTCATCGCTTTTTCAGAATGCGAGTGTGAGGCTTTTGATTTTCGAAAATCTAGACTCGTTTTTTGAAAAAGCGACTGGTTTTTAACCATACAGGATTTTTCAAAAAGCGAGTGGAATATTTTAATAAATACTTTCGAAAGTGGGACAGTTTGGTAAATACTTTCAAAAAGTGGGTCATTTTGGTAACAAATTCGTGTTCTCCCCCACAAATCCATGGAGAGAGCGTGGAATCCCATGGGCCCCACTCAGCCTTTTTCCATTTTTTTTTGGCTAAAATTGAAAAAAAACCCCTTAAACTATCTCATATATGCAGAAAAGCTCGCTCACCTTTTTTTAATGTAGAAAATCACACTCAATTATGGGTGTGAAAAACCACACTATGACTCCGTTAGGGTTCTGTTATATGGGTGGTTTTTCGCACCTATAGTTGAGTGCGGTTTTCTGCATAAAAAAAGTGAGTGGGGTTTTCTGCATATATGAGATAGTTTAAGGGTTTTTTTTTTTTTCAATTTTAGCCTAAGAATGAGTTCTGAATAAAGGGGGTAATTTCGTAATTTTGTAAGTCACGTGAATTGCACGTGACCGAAAAATAACAGAACCTTAACAGAGTCATGGTGTGTTTTTTCGCACCCATAGTTGAGTGTAGTTTTTTGTATTAAAAAAAGGTGAGTGAGGTTTTCTGCATATATGGAATAGTTTAAGAGGTTTTTTTCAATTTTAGCATTTTTTTATAAAAAAAATTCTTCTCAAACCCTAATTTTATTAACCCTACTTTTTAGTGAGCAGCAGCAGCAAACAAATCCAAAATAATTGTACACAAAATTTTCAATCTTTTTTTTACTTATTATCTTTTTCGTGTAGCTAGGCTGATAAATAAAATAGATTGCCCTTTGATATGGGTTAGGAATGACGTGGCCCATCCTGGGCCACAGGATCCCCTCAGGATGCGCACACCTCCTGATCCTCCAGATCCTCCACGTCAGCATCGGAAAACCGCCCGGGCCACGGCCACGTCAGCCCGGAAACCGCCCGGGCATCTGCCACGTCAGCCCTAAAATCGTCCGGGTTTCCACCGCTTCAGCACCACGGGCAACCGGGTCCAGACCCGGCCCCAATCGGGTCTAGACCCGGTTGGCATCTTCTATAAACACCGGACCCCTACTCCTTCTCCAGGTAATCAAAACTTCTCCACTCAAACCCTAGTTACTGTTACTCTCCCTTAGTGACTGACTAGATCGTCGGAGGGTCTGCCACCGGGACCAACCCCGGTGCTTCGAGACCGTCTGCAGGTACACGAGACCCCCGGATCCGAGCCCCAAAGATCCGAGCCGAGCATCAGCCTCCACCTCAATACCGCCTACCCTAGTACCGTTCGCCCAGTCGAGGGTCGTCTACATAGGAGTCTCCTCCTTCAATACAAATCGAGTAAGAACTCACGCCTGGTGCATCCACACGTCTGCCAAAAACAAACCGCATCAGGATGGCGCCGTCTGTGGGAAACTATCTATCGTAGACGCCAACCCGAGCCTCGCTTCCAACGGTACCCTCGTAGACGCCGACCCGAGCTCCGCCCCCGTCGGCACCACTGTCGACCCGAGCTCACATGGCGCCCAAGGCCGCAAAAGCTGTTACCTCCGCACGCCGACACGACGTGCCTCCACAAGGCATTGCGGCCGATGCTCAGGGACCAAAAAACAAAGGGGTCAGTCACGGGCCCCAGCCCAACGCCTCCCGTCCGGTCCAGAGTGACCTGCGGGGGGTAATCTTGAACCGACAGGCCAGCCGTGGCAGGGGAGGAGCCGCTTCCAACTCGGCTCCGAACCATCCCAGACCCCCGTCCCAAGGGCGGGAGCCTGCGCTCAGCCGGGTCGGTCGGCGACAGTCTGCCCAACCAAACCGGGCCGAAGGAGCCCCGGTTAACCACCAGGAGTTCCAGGACTTCCGAAGGGAAATCTTGGGTGCCATCCGAGGGATCCCCATCAATGAGAACGCCCGTCGTTCCCGCACACGGTCAGAGGCCGAGGCTAGCGTGTCTCGCCGCTCAACAATCCCCCTAGAGTATGATGGCGACATTTTGAAGTGCCTCCAAGAAATGGAGGAGCGCCTCGACCACGTTGGTAACGGCGACCCAAGAGCAGCTCAGGGGTACAGACCGGTTCGTCCTCCTTTCTCCGCCCTCATCCTGCAGGCGGAGATACCCCGCAATTTCTGTCTACCTCAGTTCGAGACATATGACGGCGAGGGCGATCCTGCTGATCACATGGAGGGCTTCAAAATCCTCATGATGATTCACAGCGCATCGGATCCCCTCCTGCGCCGAGCCTTCCCCGCAACACTTCGGGGTCTGGCTCGGAAATGGTTCTCCAAGCTCACCCCCGGCTCCATCTATTCTTTCGACCAGCTAGAGGGCAGCTTCCTTGCCCACTTCGTAACTAGCCGAAAGGCCGAAAGAATGAGTGCGTCCCTACTTGGACTCCGGCAAAAGGAGGGGGAGCCACTCCGAGTGTTTGTCCGACGGTTCACCGCCGAGGCAAGGTTAGTCTCATCCCTCGACCCCGGCGTTGCCTCGGCAGCCTTCCGCCACAACGTCCTACATGGGCAGCTGAAGGCCTCCCTGGCAAAGAAGCCGCCAGTAGACTTCCCCGACCTCCTCAACCGGGTCGAAAATTATATTCGAGCCGAAGAGGCCCTCAATCCAGAGGACCAGAAGGAAGTTCCCGGGAAGGGGAAGTGCAAGGCCGATGAGGTTGAACCGGCAAAAAAAGCTCCAAGAGACGGGGGCTTCGCAAAGAAGGTTCCGCCGATCCCCCGCTTCGAGAGGTACACTCCGCTGATGCAGAACGTGTCGACAATCCTCTTGGCGATTGAAGATAGTGACCTCGTCCAGTACTCTCCTCGACCGTCCAACAATACCAGCAAGAAGAGGGATCAGCGGTTCTACTGCCGATTCCACCGGGACAACGGGCATGACACAGATCACTGCCGCGCCCTGAAGAACAAAATTGAGGCCCTCATTCAGCGAGGGTACCTCCGAGAATTCAAAAGGGAAGGTGCTCGGGAACAGAGGGACAACAGAAATAGGAGGGATTTCCCTCCTCCTCGAATGCACCGTCGTCGTCCCGAGCAAGATCCGGAGCCCGAAGTACCCAAGGGACAGGCAATCATGCACTGCATCCATGGAGGGCCCATAGGAGGGGAATCCAACACTTCCCGTAAAGCCTTCGTCCGGGATGTCAACACCATACAGGGCCCTCTCTCCCTCCAGGTCCAGCAACTCCCTGTTTCCTTCTCAGGCGAAGATCTGGAAGGGGTCCGGCTCCCTCATTGTGACGCACTTGTCATCAACCTCAGCATGGCGAACTTCGAGGTTCAGAGAATCCTCGTGGACAACGGGAGCATGGTCAACATTCTGTTCCTAGAAGCATTCGAGAACCTAAAGCTCTTCCGCGAAAAACTAAAGCCAGCCGGGTATACCCTGCACGGATTTTCCGGCATCCTCGTAACTATAGAGGGGATCGTCACTCTCGATGTCACAGCAGGCACGACCCTGAACAGAAGGACCGAGTCCATGGACTTCATGGTTGTGAATGTCAAGGCAGCCTACAACGCCATCCTCGGCCGTCCGAGACTCTACTCCCTCCAGGCGGTTCCCTCGGCCTACCATCAGAAGATGAAGTTCCCTACTAACACTGGCATCGGTGTTGTCTGGGGGAACCAAGAAGCAGCACGCTCGTGCTACATGACGGTGATCGGAAGCGGGGTATTTCCCCTCGATGCCGTCGAGCTGGAGCCCAAAAAAACCCAGCCAGAGCCAGAGCTAGCGGACAAGCTGTAAGATGTCTCGTTCGAGATAGGGGATCCGTCGAAACACTTTCAAGTAAGCTGCTCCCTCGCCCCCGACCTCAAGTCCGCCCTAATTGCCTGCATTCGGCACAATGTCGACCTCTTTGCCTGGAAACCCTCTGACATGCTCGGCATCTCCGAGGATCTCATCATGCATAACTCAGCATGATCCCCGGGTCGAAACCAGTTTTCCAAAAACGGTGCAAGTTCGCCCCGGAGTGACAACAGGCGGTAAACGCAGAAGTTGACAAGCTCTTGTCCGCGCATTTCGTACAAGAGGTCAGCTACTCGGAGTGGCTGGAAAACGTCGTCATGGTCAAGAAGGCGAGCGAAAGTTGGAGGATCTGCATAGATTTCACCGACCTCAACAAGGTATGCCCCAAGGATCTGTTCCCTCTCCCCAGCATTGACACCCTGATCGACGCGACCTCGGGTTACGAGCTCTTATCATTCATGGATGCCTTCTCAGGCTATAACCAGATCTGGATGTTTCCTCCAAACATCGCTAAGACGTCCTTCATCACAGACCAGGGACTGTATTGCTACCGGGTCATGCCCTTCGGGCTGAAGAACGCCGGCGCAACCTACCAGAGGCTTGTTAACCGAGTCTTTAAAGATCAAATCGGGCGTAATATGGAGGTATACGTCGACGACATGCTCGTCAAAAGCCAACAAGGACAGCACCACGTCGCCGACCTGGAAGAGGCCTTTGGGGTCTTTCGAACCCACAACATGAGGCTCAACCCGGCGAAGTGCGCCTTCGGCGTCTCCTCAGGGAAGTTCTTAGGGTTCATCGTCAGCCAGCGCGGCATCGAGGCGAACCCCGAAAAAATCCAGGCCATAATAGACATGGCCCCTCCCAGGAATGTCAAAGAAGTCCAGAGGCTAACGGGTAGACTGGCGGCCATCGGCCGTTTCCTCTCCAAGTCAGGAGAGAAGTCCCTTCCATTCTTCAAGGCGCTGCGTGGCACTGGAAGGTTCGAGTGGGGTGCTCAACAGCAAGAGGCCTTCACACAGTTGAAAGAGTACCTCGCCAACCCTCCTCTCCTCAGCAAGCCCGAACCAGGGGAACCACTCTGGCTCTACCTTTCCGCTTCGGAGAACATGCTCAGCGCCGTCCTCGTCTGCAAAGAGGAAGGGATTCAAAAGCCCCTCTACTATGTGAGTAAGGTCTTGCTCGACGCCGAGACTCGGTATTCCAGGATGGAGAAGGTGGCGTACGCCTTGGTCATAGCCGCACAAAAGCTTCGCCCTTACTTTCAGGCGCATTCGATCCAGGTGCTCACGGATCAACCCATAAAGGCTGTGCTCTACAAACCCGAGAGCTCCGGATGACTAGTCAAATGGTTGATCAAACTCAGCCAGTACGACATCGGCTATCAACCAAGAATGTCCATCAAAGGGCAGGCCCTCGCCGAATTCATTACAGAATGCACCATCTTCGAGCAACCCGCGAGCAAAGAAGCCAACCAGACGTGGGAAGTTTACATTGACGGCTCCTCTTGCGAAACGGGGAGCGGTGCGGGCATCATTCTTCAAGGTCCAGATGGTTTCCTCCTCCAGTATTGTTTCTGCCTCAACTTCCCGGCCTCTAACAACGAGGCTGAATACGAGGCGATGATCGTCGGGCTCAACCTGGCTCATCAAGCTGGTGCCAGACAGATCCGGGCCTTTAGTGACTCTCAGTTGGTGGTCAACCAGATCACCGGGGACTACGAGGCCCGTGACGATCGGATGATCAGCTATCGGGCCATGGTCCAATGCCTATTATCGTCCTTCGACGAATCGGCTGTTGTAAGGATCCCCCAGGAGCTGAACGCCCAGGCCGACGCCCTGTCGAAATTGGCTTCCTCATCCTTTGAAAGCCTCGACCGCACGGTCCTGATTGAAGTCCTGTTGAAGCCAGGTACAGACTCCCCGGAGGTTTTGTGCGTCGAAGACGGAGCTCCTCCTGACGACTGGACCACTCTTATCAAAAAATTTCTAGTTAAGGGAGAGCTCCCCGAAGACCGAGCTGAAGCAAGGCGAATCAGGGTCCGATCTGAAAGGTTCACGGTCATCAATGCCACCCTCTTCAAAAGATCCTATACAACAACCGATGGCAGACCCTACCTCCGCTGCCTAAGCCCAGACAAAGCCAAGTACGCCCTGAAGGAGCTGCACGAGGGGATCGGCAGATGTCACATGGGAAGCCGTTCGCTAGCACGGAAGGCGCTAAATCACGGGTACTACTGGCCCACTATGCTGCAAGACTCCCTCGCCCTAGTGAAGAAGTGTGGCCCCTACCAACGGTTCTCCCCCGTGAAGAGGGCTCCTCAGGCGAACCTCTGGTCCATGGCCAGTCCGACTCTCTTTGCAATGTGGGGGATGGATTTGGTAGGCCCATTTCCAAAAGCAACGGGCCAACGAAAGTTTCTCATTATGGCGATCGACTATTTCACTAAGTGGATCGAGGCCGAGCCATTAGCAACGATCACCAAGCGACAGACTCAGTAGTTTTTCTGGAAACATATCGTCTGTCGGTTTGGGATTCCACAGGTACTCATCACGGACAATGGGACTCAATTCGCGGGTAAGCATTTTTGCAAGTTCTGCGAAGACCTCGGGATCCAGCAGCGTTTCTCCTCAGTGTCCCCCCAGTCTAACGGTCAGGCCGAGAACGCGAACCGCCAAATCCTCGATGGCCTCAAGAAACAACTCGATAACTCTTCTAAGGGGTTATGGGTCGACGAGCTACCCAGCGTTCTCTGGTCCCACCGAACAACAAAGAGAATCCCCACGGGAGAATCCCCATTCAATCTGACATACGGCGCAGAGGCCGTCATTCCCTTGGAGATCGGGATCCCTTCACCCCGAATCATGGCTTTCGACGAGGCCGCCAACTCCCAACAGTTGCGAGCCAACCTGGACCTCATAGACGAGGTTAGGAAAAAGTCCACCATTAGAAGAAGCATCTACCAGCAAAGAATTGAGAAGTTCTACAACAAGAAGGTGCACCCAACTGACATCAAACTCGGAGATCTTGTCCTCCGAAAGCTGGCGGTATCCAATCCCAGCCAAAAGAGAAAGTTGGCACCAAATTGGAAAGGCCCCGACAAATTATCCGAAGTCGTGCGCCCAGGCACGTACCGCCTGACCAGTGCCGAAGGCAAGCCCATCAAGAGGCCCTTGAACGCGAAACAGCTAATCAAGTTCCTAGGAGGAGAGTAACCTCCATGTAAATTATCATGATTGTAATCGGCACGTCATGCCTAGTCTTTTGTAAAGTTCAATTATATTGTAAATATGCCAGCTTTTTTAAAACAAGCCTACGGCTTTCTATTTTGTAACAAATAAAGAACATATCTCGAGATCGGTGCTCGGACAATAGCGCGAGCCAGAAAAGCTTCCCTTACAAGCTTGGGGCTCGGTGCTCGGATAATAGCGCGAGCCCAAAAAGCTTCCCTTACAAGCTTGGGACTCGGTGCTCGGATAACAGCGTGAGCCTGAAAAGCTTCCTCTACAAGCTTGGGGCACGGTGCTCGGATAACAGCGCGAGCCTGAAAAGCTTCCCTTACAAGCTTGGGGCTCGATGCACGGATAACAGCGCAAGCCTGAAAATCTTCCCTTACAAACTTGGGGCTCGGTGCTCGGATAACAGCGCGAGCTAGAAAAGCTTTCCTTACAAGCTTGGGGCTTGGTGCTCGGATAACAGCGCGAGCCTGAAAAGCTTCCCTTACAAGCTTGGGGCTCGGTGCTCGGATAACAGCGCGAGCTTGAAAAGCTTTCCTTACAAGCTTGGGGCTCGGTGCTCGGATAACAGTGCGAGCCTGAAAAGCTTCCCTTACAAGCTTGGGGCTCGGTGCTCGGATAACAGCGCGAGCCCGAAAAGCTTCCCTTACAAGCTTGGGGCTTGGTGCTCGGATAACAGCGCGAGCCTGAAAAGCTTCCCTTACAAACTTGGGGCTCGGTGCTCGAATAACAGTGCGAGCCTGAAAAGCTTCCCTTACAAGCTTGGGGCTCGGTGCTGGGATAACAGCGCGAGCTTGAAAAGCTTCTCTTACAAGCTTGGGGCTCGGTGCTGGGATAACAGCGCGAGCTAGAAAAGCTTTCCTTACAAGCTTGGGGCTCGGTGCTCGGATAACAGCGCGAGCCAGAAAAGCTTCCCTTACAAGCTTGGGGCTCGGTGCTCGGATAACAGCGCGAGCCCAAAAAGATTCCCTTACAAGTTTGGGGCTCAGATAACAGTGCGAGCCAGAAAAACTTCCCTTACAAGCTTGGGGCTCGGTGCTCGGATAACAGCGCGAGCCTGAAAAGCTTCTCTTACAAGCTTGGGGCTCGGTGCTCGGATAACAGCGCGAGCCTGAAAAGCTTCCCTTACAAGCTTGGGGCTCGGTGCTCGAATAACAGTGCGATCCTGAAAAGCTTCCCTTACAAGTTTGGGGCTCGGTGCTCGGATAACAGCGCGAGCCTGAAAAGCTTCCCTTACAAGCTTGGGGCTCGGTGCTCGGATAACAGCGCGAGCCTGAAAAGATTCCCTTACAAGCTTGGGGCTCGGTGCTCGGATAACAACGCGAGCCTGAAAAGCTTCCCATACAAGCTTGGGGCTGCGTGCTCGGATAACAGCGCGATCCTGAAAAGCTTCCCTTACAAACTTGGGGCTCGGTGCTCGGATAACAGCGCAAGCTAGAAAAGCTTCCCTTACAAGCTTGGGGTTCGGTGCTCGGATAACAGCGCGAGCCTGAAAATCTTCTCTTACAAGCTTGTGGCTCGGTGCTCGGATAACAGTGCGAGCCTGAAAAGCTTCCCTTACAAGCTTGGGGCTTGGTGCTCGGATAACAGCGCGAGCCTGAAAAGCTTCCCTTACAAGCTTGGGGCCCGGTGCTAGGATAACAGCGCGAGCCAGAAAAGCTTCCCTTACAAGCTTGGGGCTCGGTGCTCGGATAACAGCGTGAGCCCAAAAAGCTTCCCTTACAAGCTTGGGGCTCGGTGCTCGGATAACAGCGCGAGCCAGAAAAGCTTCCCTTACTCTAGTATGGGGGCTCGGCATCCGTCCCTCGCTCGGTTTGAGCTTCTTCAAGCTCATCAACCTATGTGCGAGGCGACATCCGCCAGCCACGCCCACACCGTCTCTCCCTGTGAACAAGTGTGGGAGCTCGGCGTTGGTCCCGAGCAAGGCGGGTGCCTTCTTCAAGGCACCGCGACCTTGACGCTCGGCGGCGACCCTCTGCTACGCCTGCAACTGTCTTTCTCACCGGTATGGGGGCTCGGCATCCGTCCCTCGCTCGATTTGGGCTTCTTTAAGATCATCAACCTATGTACGAGGCGACATCTGCTAGCCACGCCCGCATCGTCTCTCGCTGAGAACAAGTGTGGGAGCTCGGCGTCGGCCCCGAGCAAGGCGGGTGCCTTCTTCAAGGCACCGCAATCTTGACGCTCGGCGGCGACCCTCTGCTATGCCTGCAACTATCTTTCTCACCGGTATGGGGGCTCGACATCCGTCCCTCGCTCGGTTTGGGCCTCTTCAAGCTCATCAACCTATGTACAAGGCGACATCCGCCAGTCACGCCCGCACCGTCTCTCCCTGAGAACAAGTGTGGGAGCTCGGCGTCGGCCTCGAGCAAGGCGGGTGCCTTCTTCAAGGCACCGCAACCTTGACGCTCGGTGAAGACCCTCGGCTACGACTGCAACTGTCTTTCTCACCGGTATGGGGGCTCGGCATCCGTCGCTCGCTCGGTTTAGGCTTCTTCAAGCTCATCAACCTATGTACGAGGTGACATCCACCAGCCACGCCCGCACCGTCTTTCCCCGATATCAACTGTGGGAGCTCGGCGTCGGCCCCGAGCAAGGCGGGTGCCTTCGTCAAGGCACCGTGACCTTGACACTCGGCGGCGACCCTCTGCTACTGTCTTTTTCACCCACATGGGGGCTCGGTTACGACCTACTAACAGGTGTTAACAAAAATTTTATCTCGGTTTAGAGCGTCCGCCTTCGACAGATGCCCTGAGCTTCGAGTCGATTTGTTGACCACACTCTCACCCGCGAACAACTCGGGGTTTACGGCTTTCACCAGCCCAAACCCTGAATTGTTCGAGGGTGGCAGGGGGGCCATCGACCCTCTGCTCTCTCCGTCCCGAGCCAAACGCTCCGAGCCTTCGAGCCGTCAAGCTGGCCCTTCTCTCGCCCACGAACAACCCGGAGTTTACGGCTCTTACAAACCCGAAACCCCGAACTGTTCGAGGACGACAGGAGAGCCACCACGCTTCGGCTCTATCCGAACCCCCGAACCGATCGGTCGACCCACCGCTCACCAACGAACAACCCGGGGTCTCATGGCTCTAACGGCCTGAACCCCGAATAATCCGAGGGTGATCGGTGTGCCTCCGATCCGGAGTATACGAAAATATTGTGTTCTCTGGGCACCCGCCTTCCGCAGGCACCCAAATCAAGCGGCTCACTGCCTAACAACCAACAAGGAGAGTGGGGAATATATAGCCCCCTGAGGCCCACATTTATTGCGCCTGGGAATATGAAACGACGGAAGGCGAAACATCGCCATAAATGCTCATGGAAATGCGAAACGTCGCCATTAATGACGCAGTCGCGTCAGTGTCGACCCTTCGTAGCAGACACACCGGTCACCCTCGGCGACCGAGACAGTCAAGGTTCAAGAAAAAGAATGCCATTATTATTACTCATTACTTACAACTCAATGAACGCCGGTATAAATACAAGGAGCAACTCACTCACTCACACTCGGCATGAAATTCAAACTCGGCGCCTCCTTCGTGTCTCCTCTCACGCGCGTTTGGACCGGTCTGAAAAGGTACTCCTGCCGCCGAGCTTCTGCATCTTCGGGCTGCGCCCCATCCGATAGAAATGTCAGAGACCGCCCCGGGGTCGAGTTGTTGGCCCTTTCAATCAGACCAGTGCCTAACACCAGCTTCAGCCTGCGAATCTCCAGCTCCTTCTCGACTATGGCCTCACGAAGGAAAGACTCCGAAGCCGACCCCCCGCTCGAAGCATCCGAGAGGGACCAGTCCGTCTCGATTACCCACCAGTCCCGGTCAGCTACGGCCTTCTTCAGGCGCGCCACCTCCAAACCGAGCTCCCGGGACTTGTTCAGAAAATAGTCAACGGCGGCGGCTCGGTCCCGAGCCTGCTTCTGTTGACGAGCCAAAGCTGCCTCCGTGGCCTCCTCCCCCGCTCGAACTAGAGGTACCTCGGCAACAACGAGGAGAGCGACACAGGTCCCGTGCGTCTATCAAAAGACGAGAACAAACATCACAAAAAACACAAGTCTGGAAGGGTCGGCCCAAAAAAGTAAATTTCATTTCTTTCAAAAGTTTGATACAAAAGCCGCGGTGGCCAGTCCGCTTAAGGCATTTACATCAAAACGTGCAAAAAGAAAAAAGACTATTCTATTCTTGAGGGGGGGTGGCACCTCGTCGTCGACCTGGTCGCCCCCGCGTCGTCGCCCCCCGGGGTGGGAGGAAGGTTCGGCGCCCATCCATAGCAGAGATGGTCCACGTTCTGCTCGGGGTAGATCTGCTTAAAATGGGACTTGGCCTGTTCGTACGCCTCGTCCTGCGCCAGCATCAGAGTCTCCCCCAAGGCCAACTCCATCTCCTCCAGTGCCTTCTTCCCCTTCTCCGCCTCGGCCGCGATCTTTGCCTCAATATCCTCTCGGTCCTGCTTGTGAATTTTGCAGAGCGACTCTATTTGGGCCTCGTGGACAGCCACCATGGCCCGGGCATCTTTCAGCTCATCTGTGGCCTTGTTCAGTTCGCGGAGGTACTTCTTCGCATTCCGCCTCTCGATGTATATCTCCTTCTCCAAGCACTTATGGAAGTGCTGACCATGGAGCATCGCCTGTCCGAGGAGTGAAAGATCAGAAAAACTCCGCCAAGTTAATGAGAAAAGCGGAGCCAAGCCAACTTACCGAGAGGTTTCCCTGAGACCACCACATGTAGGCCTGGTTCCCCGTCTGCGTCGCCAGGGCCATCAAATCGCGCTCGGTGGCGGCCTTCGAGACGAACTCGACCGACACAGGCCCATCAAGTAGAGAATCCCCCCACACGATCGACCAATCAGGGGCAAAGGACAGCATACCCTGCTTGCCCACCATCTCCGTGGCGGTCGGCCGAATAGGGGGGAGCCCTTTTCCTGGGGCATCCACTGTCTTGCCCGAACCACTCCCGGCATCCCGAGCCGCCCTCGACGAATGGGAGCGGGGGAGTGGTGCCTCTTGGACCTCTTCGCCGGGGAAGGCCCCTCGGCCACCGGGGCCGACCCCTTGGAGGACCCTCCGGCCTGCGCAGCCAGCTTCTGCTTCTCGGCCGCTATCCTCTCCTGCTCGGCCTTCTTCTTCTTCTCTATCCTCGCCTTCTCGGCAACAGCAAGAAATATCTTTTTAGCGTCCGTCTGTTGAGTTGTCATCCCTACAAAAATAGAAAGGAGAAGAGCTAACGTTAACACGAAGGCAGGAAAATGAACATATTCAGAAAGAAACATACTAGGGTCGGCGGGACTCAGTCCGGCCTGGGCGAGGTGTATCTCGGTCACTCGAGGCCATGCGATACTGTACCCCCCGACTATCTTCTCCACCCTCTTCCACTCCTTGGCGGTCAAGTCGCTCCGCTTCGGAGGCTTGTGGTTCGGCTTGACGAAGTTCCACCTGGTTGGAATTCCCAAGACCCCTCAGTCCGAGCCACGAAATATTTTTCTTTCCACCCCTTTATGGAGTCCGGATGACCGTGCATAACCTTCTTATGCGGCCTCGGTGAAAAGTAGAAAATTCCCTCCTGGTCTCTGAGCGAGCCGATCCCAAGAACGGCTCGAAAATACGTCAGCCTCGACGTCACTCCCTTCTCTTGGCACTTTAGTATGAAGCAGAATAGATGCTTCCAAGAGTTTGGACCATACTGCATAGGGCACAGCCCCGCCCAGTTCAGAACCCTCTTAACAAAAGGATGCAGAGGCAGCCTCAGCCCCGAAAGGAAGGCGTCCTCGGGGAACATACAGTAACCCGGCGCCAGAGCCGTGGTGGGCCGAATACCTGGGCTCGGAATGAAGATTTCGAACTCCCGCGGAATATAGTAGGCAGCCCTAATAATGTTCAGATATTTTGCCTTCAAAATGCTCGGGATGCTATCAGCGCGAATCTTCACCCGAGTGTCTTCGCCCGGCACTGGAGGGATCGGTCCGATATCCTTAATGTCGTCGGGATACATCCGAATCGACCCTGGATTCTTGAAGGAGACCGGGGGAAACTCGAAACCCGGTCTCGGTGCGTACTCATCTGGTGAGGAAGGACTATGTGGTATGGTCAAGACTTTCTTCTTCCGACGAGGGCGGGCCTTCCGCTCGGGAGACGGCGTCGACAAAGGGGGAAGGGGTGGAAGATCTTCTCTGACCCCGATCGGCCTTCCTGCCGTGCCCTGGCCAGCATCTCCTTGGGCAGCCTCCCGTTCGTCGAACTCATCCTCCTCGTCGTAAACATCCTGGACCTCGGGATACTGACCCTCCTCATCTTCCTCCTCACTCTCGGCACCCTGCTCCTCCTCGTCTTCCTCCTAGCCCTTGGTGCCTTCCCCCTCCCCTTCCTCATCGTCCTCCTCCTGATCCTGCTCCTCCTCGTCCTCGCCGTCCCCCTCATCCTCTTCCTCCTCTTCACCCTCATCCATGGGCTCCTTTCCCGGCCTTCTGGACCTCAGCGGAGACACCACGAAGACTACGTCATCACCATCGTTCGACCCAGGGTCGGTCAGAACCTCCTCCTTCACCTTATACTTACTCAAGGATGAGGACGTCTCCTGCTCGGATTCCTCCACAGAACGGCCTGACGAGCTAGCCTCGGAACTGGACTGAGTTTGCGACATTACTAAAAAGAAAGTACTAACCTGGAGCGTAGGAATTTACGGTCACCGGAAAGTATCGCCGACGGCAAGTAAGAATCCCGCTCTTGTTAAAATTGGAAAATGAGTAATGAAGTGAAGAAGAAATGAGGGAGGGGGAGGGGGTTTTAAAGGGGAAAAGCGAATCCTCGATTTCCGCAAAAAAGATCTGGCCGTTGGATCTTAACTATCAAGATCCAGCGGCCACCAAGATCTGGAAACGCTTTGATCTTTGCGCCCATGACGTCAGGAATAAGGCATAAAATTACCCCACTACCCCTCCACTTTTTCTCTCCAAACAGGCTTTTTTCGACAAGTCTGAAGGTTCGACGCTCGGATAGTATCGCGAGCCAATAATTCCCCTTCTATTTTTCACAGAAGGGTCGACGCTCGGATAGTAGCGCGAGCCAATAATTCCCCTTCTATTTCACAGAAGGGTCGACGCTCGGATAATAGCGCGAGCCAATAATTCCTTTTCTATTTCACAGAAGGGTCGACGCTCGGATAGAATCGCGAGCCAATAATTCCTCTTCTATTTCACAGATGGGTCGACGCTCGGATAGTACCGCGAGCCAATAATTCCTCTTCTATTTCACAGAAGGGTCGACGCTCGGATAGTACCACGAGCTAATAATTCCTCTTCTATTTCACAGAAGGGTCAACGCTCGGATAGTACCGCGAGCCAATAATTCATCTTCTATTTCACAGAAGGTTCGATGCTCGGATAGAAGCGCGAGCCAATAATTCCTCTTATATTTCGCAGAAGGGTCGACGCTCGGATAGTACCGCGAGCCAATAATTTCTCTTCTACTTCACAGAAGGGTTGACGCTCGGATAGTACCGTGAGCCAATAATTCCTCTTCTATTTCATAGAAGGGTTGACGCTCGGATAGTATCGTAAGCCAATAATTCCTCTTCTATTTTTACAGAAGGGTCGACGCTTGGATAGAATCGCGAGCCGATAATTCCTCTTCTGTTTTTACAGAAGGGTCGACGCTCGGATAGAATCGCGAGCTGATAACTACCCTCCTTTGATTCAGAGGGGCTCGGAGCTTGGATAGCACCGCGAGCCCCAACTGCCCTCCTTTGATTCAGAGGGGCTCGGAGCTCGGATAGCACCACGAGCCCCAACTGCCCCTCTTTGTTCAGAAAGGGTCGACGATCGGATAGAACCGCGAGCCCTAACTACCCTCCTTTGATTCAGAGGGGCTCAGAGCTCGGATAGCACCGCGAGCCCCATCTACCCTCCTCTAATCCAGAAGGGCTCGGAGCTCGGATGACACCGCAAGCCCCATGAGCCCCCCTCTTGTCACGAGGGACTCGTCAGCCGACCCCTAGTGCTCGACAAACTGAGCCCCAAAAGAAGACCTCGCATCCTCCTCGCTCTTCCAACTAGTGAGGAGATCGTCCACCGACCCTCGGAGCTCGACCGCCGACCCTTGGTACTCAACCAAACGGGCCCCAACGGGAGACCTCGGCCTCCCCTCGCTCTTCCAACTAGTGAGGGGATCGCCTACCGACCCTTGGAGCTCGTCCGCCGATCCGCCCCTCTTTGTTCAGAAGGGTTCGGAGCGCGGATAGCACCGCGAGCCCCAACTACCCTCCTTTGATTCAGAGGGGCTCGGAGCTCGGATAGCACCACGAGCCCCAACTGCCCTCTTTTGATTCAGAGGGTCTCGGAGCTCGGATAGCACCACGAGCCCCAGCTGCCCCTCTTTGTTCAGAAGGACTCGGAGCTCGGATAGCACCGCGAGCCCCATCTACCCTCCTTTGATTTAGAAGGGCTCGGAGCTCGGATGACACCGCGAGCCCCATGAGCCCCCCTCTTGACACGAGGGACTCGTCAGCCGACCCCTAGTGCTCGACAAACCGAGCCCCAGAAGAAGACCTCGCCTCCTCCTCGCTCTTCCAACTAGCGAGGAGATCGTCCACCGACCCTCGGAGCTCGACCGCCGACCCTTGGTACTCAACAAAACGGGCCCCAACGGGAGACCTCGGCCTCCCCTCACTCTTCCAACTAGCGAGGGGACCGCCTACCGACCCTTGGAGCTCGTCCGCCGATCCCCAACGGGAGACCTCGGCCTCCCCTCGCTCTTCCAACTAGCGAGGGGATCGCCTACCGACCCTTGGAGCTCGTCCGCCGATCCCCAGGGCACGTCCGCCGACCCCAAGCCTCGACAACCGTCGCTCGGGCTCTCCCCTCTCCCAGACTAGGCCTCCCGCGCAAAATCCAATGAGGGGTCCCTTCCTCCTACCCCCTGGCCTCTTCAGGAGATAGCAGTTCTACCTTTTACCCCAACATCCACCCTACTCTTCCTACAGAGGCGAAGAATCACTCCTACATGGCTGGTTCACCTAGCCCTACAGGAGTGTGGGGCTTGTGATATGGGTTAGGAATGACGTGGCCCATCCTGGGCCACAGGATCCCCTCAGGATGCGCACACCTCCTGATCCTCCAGATCCGCCACGTCAGCGTCGGAAAACCGCCCGGGTCGCTGCCACGTCAGCCCTAAAACCGCCCGGATTTCCACCACTTCAGCACCACGGGCAACCGGGTCCAGACCCGGCCCCAAACGGGTCCAGACCTGGTTGGCATCTTCTATAAATACCAGACCCCTACTCCTTCTCCAGGTAATCAAAACTTCTCCACTCAAACCCTAGTTACTGTTACTTTCCCTTAGTGACTGACTAGATCGTCGGAGGGTCTGCCACCGGGACCAACCCCGGTGTTCCGAGATCGTCTGCAGGTACACGAGACCTCCGGATCCGAGCCCCAAAGATCCGAGCCGAGCATTAGTCTCCACCTCAATACCGCCTACCCCAGTACTGTTCGCCCAGTCGAGGGTCGTCTACATAGGAGTCTCTTCCTTCAATACAAATCGAGTAAGAACTCATGCCTGGTGCATCCACACGTCTCCCAAAAACAAACCGCATCACTCTTAAACTCTGAAAATTTGATTTGTCAAGTCTTAGACTTAAAAGCTAAACCAAAATGAAGACATGGATTTTACTTCATCTCTGGTTCCTTGATCTCGAGCTGAGATTGCCACATTCCATATTGTGGAGGAAGGAAGTCGCTTTGAATATGTGATAATAGGTTGCATGCTCATGGTTTTTAATGCAAAAGCGGAAAAAAGACTTTTCTTTGATAATTAAGTGAGAATTGTGGGGTTTCCAGCTGTACTCGACTAATAGCTATTAACTAAAGTAGAAACGTAAAAGAGTTGGTAACCCAAAACTATTTAACAACCATAACAAGAAGGAAGTTTCTCAAATTTGATAAAAATGACCCAACTTGACTATTACATAGAAACAAATGTTAAATCAGTAGGAGTAATTATGATTAGGGTTTATATCTCATAATTGCTTAAGATATTATACTCTGCTTATTAGTAATTAGAATATTACAAGATCAATAATTTTTTTTTTTGACAAACTGGATTTAGAGTACTGAGCTTCATGCCAGTCAACTCGGTCCAACAATTAGTATACAATATGTGTAAAGCACATGTTGCTGAATATTGAGAATATACATATATATCCAACAACAAATGCATACCTTGTGTCTTGTGGATGGTCTGGAAGTCGGCTTAAACAAGAAACACGTGAGATGTAAAATCTTACTTGGCCACGATCTTTTGATGCACTTGTCAGTATCCAAAAGTAATATTTGGGGAAAAAACTGAAATTGGGCGAAAAAGAATAGTAAACATGGGGGAAATTGACAAAGAGAATAAATTTATTCATATTATGGGTAGTGAATCAATTAGTATAAAACCAAATGGTATTAGAAAACAAAGGTCAATTGCAATACTTGCTAACTTGGATAGAAAAGAAATGGACTTCAAGAAATGGTCACAAAAGCAATTCACCCTCAAATTAAACATTTATGCTAGCTAACCTGCTTGAATATCAACATATTTTTTCAACTACCCCCTTTTAAAAAAACCCAACATACCTAGATCTGAAAATTTCTGGGGCGTCGGCGGCTAGGCAGCATCGCCACCGCCCCGACGCGACCATCCCCATCGTCCCCCCCAACCTTGCCCTCCTCCCTGTCGCGCTCAGCGCCCAGTCGAGACCAGGGGAGATCGCGGCGATGATGCTCCCCAGATCCGCCGCCATTGACGCTCCCCAGAACGCGCAACGACGCTCGTTCGATGGCGAGCTCGCGGCGACGAACCCCCACAACCGCCGCCATCGTTTCCGGAGACGCTCCCCAGATCGCGGCGACCCCACTCTGGCGCCGCCCCACTCCGTCGCCGTTATGAAGTCGCGCTACCCTACTTCATCGCCCAGATCCGTGATGTTTCTACCCATTTGGGTTGATTTGATTTGTTTTTTGGGGGAATCTGGAAGCTAGGGTTTCGGGTTTCACTTCTTCTTAGCCGAAGAGATTGAGATTTGAGAGTGAGAAGATGATCCGACTTGTTCTTTGCGGTTGCCACCATGCCCACACTTTCGGGGCCAATTACGGTGATATGCGGCTATGTTTTGGTTTTCGAGAGTTGGTAGCACATGCGAAGAAGCCGGGGTTTGATTCTCTCTTGCTTGTGAAGAAGCCGAGGGTTGGTAGTCCGTGTGTAGATGCCGGGAGTTAGGTTGTCTTGCATGATTGTGGAGCTTGGGCCCAAAGATAGGATCCCTCCGTGATGTGCGCTCACTTGTCCCAACTTTCGAGGTGCTTGCATATCGATGGCGCCTCCCCAGCCAGCAGATCTAGACACGACTCCCACAGTGGGGAGATCACGCCACCTTCGGCTCGGAGATGGCAACCTTCTTGCGGCGACGCCGCCAGGGGAGCCCCCACGGACTGCCCCCCCAGATCGCAGAGTTCATCCTACGGTGCACCAACGCACTTCGACTGCAGAGTTTGTCGGAGCGCTGATCGTGGATGTTGGTAGTGCCTCCTTAGTTCGCGGAGCGACGTCTTCGTCGCGCCAGAGCCTCCTCCTACGCCTTTGGTAGCGATCGCCTCCGATCTGGGCGATGGCGAGGTCTGCCCACTCCCCCCGCCCCGCACCCCGCATTGCTTCCCAACTTTGGAGGTGGAGAGCTCCCACGGTAGGGAGATCCAGGTACACCTGCGGTGGGGTAGATTTAATGTTAGAGTTAGGAAGTGTGAAGTTTGCACGATTGTGGGGCTTGGGCCTGTAGATGGGGTCCCCCCATATTGTGCGCTTACTTATTTCAGCTTCTGGGGTGTCCAACGACGTCGCCGGTGCAGTCTTCACAGCTTCTACTATCTGGCTATTGAGCTTCCTCCAACTTAGGCCACTGTCTTGTAGCAGCATCGCCTCTTCCCTCGGTTTGAGAGTAAGAGTTGTGATGAGTATGTGTGGTGAGAAATCGCCTGAGAGAGCAAGAGCGTGAGAGAGGTAAAGGTATCCTCTTAACAGCT
Source organism: Hemerocallis citrina (assembly GCA_017893485.1). Lineage (NCBI taxonomy): Eukaryota > Viridiplantae > Streptophyta > Magnoliopsida > Asparagales > Asphodelaceae > Hemerocallis > Hemerocallis citrina. Next base: position 309,837,665 of record CM030360.1, read on the forward strand.
CTCCCTTAGAGAGTGGTTCTTTTGGTGGGGTGAGTGAGATAGCTGTTTGGTGAGAAATCGCCGGGGAAGGCACAATCGTGAGAGAGGTAAATGTATCATCTTCATGGCTATTTCTTTGGTAGCGGCTGTGGGAGCTGTTGGCGCGTTTGTAGGATGAATGATATAGATGGTGGGAGGGTGCGGTTACTGTGCTTGTGCCGTAATTCGGCCCACGGGGCTTAGGCCCAAAGATGGGGTCCCCCCAGCGAGGAGAAGGCAAGGATCGACGGGCGATAAAAACCTTCCAGACTAGTTTCAGGTAGATGTGCACGTGTCGTGGAGGCAGTGTACGAAGCTAAACTGACGTACATATAATTTAGCAGGTCCGAGTTGTCAGCCTACCCTCCAGGGTTGTTGGAGGGATCTGTTGTTTGTACGGGTCATGTTGCTTCATGTATGTTTTATTTTCTATCTGGTCCAGTTCTCTGGGTTTGTATCGTTAATTTCTTATTAATGAAACAGGGTGACCAGATTTCACATTTTCCTTCAAAAAAAAAAAAAAAAAACTACTTGAATATCAAATTGTAATTAACTGAATGGGCTAATGATGTTAGCTTAGCTACATGCAAATTGTTATTAGGAGTTCCAAAAAATAATTATTTATGCCATTAGAAGTTTTCGCCTCAGGCCCCCGGAAAATAAGGGCTAGCCCTGTTCATTGATCAACAGAAAGTCTTCAAGTAAATATACTTTCATATTCACTCATGACTCAACTTCATAAAAAACGTGAAAATATCACTTAGAGCATCCACGGTCGTTAGCTATAAATGCATTTTATGCATATTTCCCCCCAAAAGTCGCTGCACTCATTAGCTATTTAGCCATTTTATACCTTTTTTCGCTACAATAAAGAGACAAATATAGCTTGGGATATAGCAATATACATATTATGCGTGACGAAACATCATTTAATTATTTAATTATTTTTTATTATGCATATTATGCATGATAAGCATAAAATAATATGTCTATCATGTTTCGACTGCATTATTTAATTATTTTTTTAAATAATCGGAAGAAACATAATGTTTCGTCCATAATATTTTATTTAATTTTTGGAGATCGGACAAAACATAATGTTTCGTCTGATGAAATCTTGAATTAAAAAAAAACTTAAATCTTAAGCTCATGAATTAGTTTAGTTGGTTTTTTAATTAAACTTTTAGTTAAATAATTAGTTAATTAATTAAGTTTAGTTAATTAAAAATATAATTAAAAACTTAATTAACACAAAACCTATCCACCGCAGGAATGAAATATCATGTTTCGTCTCATGTTGGTCCCGCACTTACTTTTTTTTTTAAATAAAAAACCCCCTTCAAAATTTTTGAAAAAATCCAAAAAAAATCTATAAAAAAAAATGGCGGACGAAATATCATTTTTCGTCCGTCTACAGATTTGCTATTTTTTTTCCCACTACAACGAAAAATCGAATTATTATTTCTAAATATGCATATATGTATATTATATCTTCAACGACTGTGAATGCTCTTACAAGTTATGACTAGAAGCATCCGTATTAAACTGATCAACAGAAGACGAACGAGTATTTTATTATCTAACCAAAACCCTGGTAAACAATTACGACTGAACAGGAAGTTACATACTCCCTCCGTTTCACTTTAAGTGATATTTAGGGGTTATTTCTTGTTTCACTTTAAGTGATATTATCCAATTTTTTTTTTTCATTTTTTCCAAGAAAATCCTTATTTATGTTGAAATTTTGTCTTAATTACTCATCTTAATCATATCAAATATTCTTAGAAAATTGTAGTTTCAACTTTCTAGATTTTATTTTCTCCAAAAATTTAATGCCAACTGTAATGGAAAAAGAATTAGTAATTATATCTTCTCTTAAAAACAGAATTTGTATTGAGAAAACATTAATTATGATTTCTTGAATCCAGAATCTTTATTGGAAAAAGAATTAGTAATTATCATGGAGACTTATTAATAAGGGTGTAGAGGAAAATAAATGTTTATCTCACCCTTCTTTAATCTGTATGCAAAACTCCTGAATATCACTTAAAATGAAACAGAGGGAGTAATTGTTTTGATGAACCGGATAGAGCCTTTCGACTCCAGCCAAATCAAAAAATTATATTGATAATAAATGAATGTACAATAGAAAGCTTTACAAGAAGTAAAGACCATCCAATCAACCAAAACACAGATAAAACAGTACAATGACGCAAACTAAACAAACGACTAATCCAGCAGACTACCGTCGCTGCAAGGAAACGCTGCTCTACAGCAGTGGGAGGAAGCTGGCAACACGAGGAATACCAGAGCTGAAACCAAGCCTGAAGGGCCGTCGAAGGGTCGCACATGAACAAACGAAGCAGCCGAACCCACACTAGCAGGACGATAAAGTGGCTGCAGCTGCTAAAATACAGTGGGCTTACCGCACACACGCACATCAGGCGCGGTCGCAGATCAGCCAAAAAAGTGCATTCAGAACCATAGTCCTGCAGGACGAAGAGTAACGCGCAGACAAGCTGCGGATGGGGTCCAAAAAGAGCCCGCCGAATGCACGGCCGAATGCACAACCGAAAGATATCAAGCAATCATACCAAAGATGCAGAGAAGTAAAACACAAAGAAAAAGAATAGAGCAGAAATGAAATAAGCGCCCCTCAAGGTGGGGAATAGGGCTACAAAAGGCCACCAACCATAATAACCAGTCATATACAATTGTGGGAGAAACAAAAAGCATCAGATGCACATCCATAGAGTCCCACAATCAAAGAAGCAAAATGTTACTTACAAACCAGAATAAAGCCTGAGAAAAGATCCGGCTCAGTGAACAAAATGAACACTGGCAAAAGCAGCCAAAGTCAGCTCAAAAATGAGCCAGCAACGAAACATGCCGGATCTCCCAAAAGATCCAAAGGTCTTAGACCTGAAAAAAGAATTGCATCAGTGCAATCAGAATATCCAGGATAAAACATTAAATAAGAAAGCATTCTAACATAAAGAGACAGATCAGAACACAACAGTAGCATCAATAGTTAAAGAGCGTTAAGATTGGTAAGACAATTGAAAGCCGAGAGTAATCTATGACTCTGAAGGGCTTCCCTCGCTGCGTTGGTCAAGGATGAAGACCAAAAATCGAACAAAAATAAGGATTCGTCGATAAGAGAGGAAATGGGCAGCTCGCGGTGCCTGAAAATTCTATGGTTCCTTTCCTTCCAAGAGATCCAGATAATGATGTGTACAGATAAGTACCAAGATTTGTGATATCTAAAAGACGGAGGAATAGTCGAATACACCGATTTGAGATCGGAGGGCAAAGGATTGAATTCCTAAGCAAGTGAGCATAGTTTCCAGAGGGGGCGAATGAATTCGCAATTCACAAATAGGTGATCCACGTCCTCGAAAGAGGTAGAGCAGAGGGGGCACAATTGTCCCCAGGCCATGTTTCTTTTATTGAGAATCTCGACGGTGAGAAGTTTATTATTAAAAGCGAGCCAGGAAGTGATTTTGGCTTTAAGCGGTGCACAAGAGCTCCAAATAAATTTGGTAAAAGGCGAGAGGATTCCTCTGAAGTCCAGGAATTGATAAAAGGATTTGACCGAAAAGACCCCCGCTGAATTCCATCGCCAAAAGTAACCATTTGCTGGCGGCCCCTCATAATCGTTGAGGGAGGAAAGGAGTTCGATTAATTGAGTACCGCAATTCTGCGGAAGAATGCCCGAGATAGGGATGAGCCATAATCTAAGAGATTGGTGAAGAGTGAAAGAATCTTCAACCGGAGCCTTCGAAAATAGGGCCAATTGGTAGATGAGGGGAAAGGCAGAAGCAAGCTTCGTGTTACCGATCCAGAGGTCCGTCCAGAATCTGGTTCTGGATCCTGCTAGGCAGTTATGGGAGATACCGCAAAGGAAAGCAGGAATCGCTTTCCAGACGCCCTTCCAGAAAGGAGAGGCGTTGCGATGGATAGGCAGTGAAAGGTCCCACCAATGGTGAGCAGGGGAGAAGTATGATTTAATGCTTCGGATCCACGGTAGATGGTCGAGTATTAAGAATCTCCAGAGCCATTTGCCCAGTAAGGCGATGTTGTGATGCCTGAGATTCAATACTCCGAGGCCTCCAGCTGCTTTAGAAGAGCAGACAAGATCCCAGTTGCATAGATGCGACCCTGGTTTAAAAGAGGCGGAACCCGACCAGAAGAAGTTACTTCTAATTTGATGTAACGCCCCAAATTTTTTTTTTTTTTTTTTTCAAACTAAGTCTCCAAATTCAATTCTATCAATTTCTATATCACTTTAATCATAAACTAAGAAAGTTATATTTCAGGAAAAATTTTGACAGAGTCTCCCCTGTAAATTTTGCCCCGAAACACAAAAAGCTTACGGAATTCTGCTCAAAATTCCGTAGCTCACAAAATACACAATAATTTCATGGGCTCCCCAGGCCAAAATGAGCAGAAACATACAGGCAATAATATATAATGCTCTGGGGGCCAAACTCATAACGAATTATCAAATATCAAATAAAAACCATAAATTTCTTTGAAAACAAGGTAAAATTTTTAGAAAAGTCTTTGTAAAACTTACCACAGAGTCCAGTACTCCACAACGAGATGGGTACGGGTCACAAACATACCACACCACCCCACACTACACTCATCATCATCATATACCTGCTTACACATCCATAATACAATTTAAACTATAAATTCTACTATTCACATTACTACACTTATACATCAAATTTAAAATAAAAGACTTTACTCAACAAAATTTGTGCCTCACCTCTGCTCTGCTGAGGACCTGTAACAGTAGGGGATCTAGGGTAGTCTAGGGACTCCCTAACCCCCCAAATACTAAGGGGTTAGCCATTTCTGGTGTGAGTAAAATTTAAAAATCTAACAAATAAATTAAATTATATAACGAAAATAATTTTAAACTTATAAACATCGAGTAAGAACATACATCTTGAACCTCTGAACTTTAAAATATCATACATACGGCTTTATTTTCAATTACTCTTCAAATCTGTATCAAATTATAAATTTGCCCATACTCACACATTCCACTATATTTTACACATCAACCTCATATCTATCCTTACCTTATATTCGCACAATACGAATTTTCATAAACACTCACATAAAGTCTCTAACTCTTTTCTTCATATTTTTATAACTCCGCACTTCATTTTCCATTCGTTTACATCTACGAACTCATGACTCATATTCTCAAATACTCATTTTCATTCATAAACCCCTTTCTTTCTCAATTTCATATTTCATAACACCGCGTTCATTTAGTTCTTATAACCCATATTATCACGTAAGCATATATCCACATTAATTCCTTTCTTATGTCAAAATATAACACTTCGTTGCCAATTGCAATTCACTCACATTTCATCACATCATACACATATCACTTATTAAATACTCATTCTTATCCCATCAAAATATGTTTTATAACTCATTCTCATCTCGTTATATCGTTTAGCTATTATTCAGGTAAATTTAGGACTAACTTACTTTCATCTTCACTTTACTTAATTCTTCATTTCCATTAGTCATTACCACTATCATACCAACTCACCCTGCGAATTATGTCAAGGCAGGTAGTTCCCACCATTTCCACAGAAATAGCGGGCAGGTAGTTCCCTGACACAATTCCAAGGTACAACTCATACCATACTGTATTTTACTTAAATCTCCATTCACAACTCATGATACCGCTTACTATAGCTTTTCATTCTCATATTATATCTCACCCCACATACCATCACATCATAATTCACCATTTACTTTCTTTTCATTCCAATCTCATCATATCGCTTATTTTCACCCTCCTCTTTATTTCTATTTCCAACTCACAATACAACAATAGCATATCAACAACTCTCTCGTCCATCCTGAAAATTGTGCCTAGGCAGGTAGTTCCCACTATTTCCTCCGAAATAGCAGGCGGGTAGTTCCTAGTCACAATTTCAAGGTACACCACTTATAACACAGCTCACTTTTTTTTTTTTTTTTTTTTTATTAACCATTTTCATTACCCACCTCATAATACAGGTATTGGTCTTATTGTATTGTATCACGTATCACACCATAAATATATGCATCTCTTCTCATAATATCATATTAATTCATGTCTTATACTCAAAACATAACATCTCAATATACCTGGCACTTTACTCGCATTTCATCACATCATTAACATACCACTTATAGCACAAATGCCTTTGACTTCACTTTCATTCTTATCACATTATACTCCATATCCCAAACAGAGTTTGGGCAATCACATACCAAACCCCAAAGCCGATAGCTTGGGTAATACTCACCGCACCCCAAACACACAGTCTGGGTAATATCACATCACATCTCAAGTCAAATGCCAATATATATACATATATATCTCCCGTAGTATATTCACATCTCCCATAATATAAATAATCTCCGAAATATATATCATATCATCAATATATTTATATATACATTCTTTCAATACACATACACCTTTATATTTACTCCTTTTCAGTGCCCACACAACTGACCTCCTCGTACAACACAGGGATCTCTGTGCCTCCCATCCCGTACATTTCAATCCCGCGAACCCACCACATCACCCAGATCCAGGTGTCCTAAGTATCTACCATTTGTGGGCTGGATTGAAAGTACAGTTGCGCGCTTGTCCAACCAAGACTAAAGCCAAAAGGCTAGTCAAAAGTAAAATATAACACGCGGATCGATGCTCACACAGAGTCTTACACGTCCGAGGCTACGTCTTCCTCCTGGCCCTATACCAGCGAGGGAACTCCTGATCCCCAAACATAGTTTGGGGCAATATATAACTCCTGATCCCCAAATATAAAATTTGGGGCAATATTAATATATATATATATAACTCCTGTTCCCCAAATATAATTTGGGGCAATATATAACTCCTGTTCCCGGGTGTATCCCGGGCCTGTGGGGTCTAGCCCAAACCCCTGGGAGATTGTGCGGCACTGCAATATTTAACTCTCCTTTATATACACATACATATCTCCTTTATTATACACTCCTTCACAATATAACTCCTGTTCCCCAAATATAAAATTTGGGGCAATATTAATACATATATAACTCCTGTTCCCCAAATATAATTTGGGGCAATATATAACTCCTTTATAATATCTCCTTTATAATAACTCCTTTAATATAATAACTCCTTTAATATAACTCCTTTATAATAAGACTCCTTTATAATAACTCCTTTATAATAAAATATATCTCCGTATATATATATCTCTCCTTTCTAATATAACTCCACAAATAAATATATCTCCTGCATAACATAACTCCTCTATTATATAATTTCGCCGTTATAACATAACACGAAAGTATCTACTCCATTAAATTCACAAGCATACACAAGCCATTAATCTCACCGATATCATATGAAATGATCATTTACACCCACACGTCACACACACATCACACCCATTTCACATCACAATATCACACAAAATTTCCAATTTATCACCCTCATATCACACCTACACCATATCATCGTTTCGTCATGTTATCATAGCACATTGTCATATCAACATATCTACACACCAAGCTTTCCATCTTTTCACATTAGTCATAAAATCGCACATCACACATACAAATACATTCACATACACATATTTAATCATTACAACCCCGAAGCATATAGCAATTTATCTACAAACATCCACACATTTCCATACATATATATATTTTAATTTCTCACATCTCATAATTTACTCCGTATTATACTCATGACTTTCCCATATTTAGAATACTTCACATTCCACATATAACAAGCCATGTTTGACATTATCAAAACACATTATGCACATAAAATAAAAGGTCATACTCACAGAATATCCCGCGAGAGCTCGAAACACCACCATGCCATCCCGCATCCAAGTCGCTATCACATCCTATCATCAAATTTCGAAGCAATAAGGCTCACAATATCCAAATCAACCACAGAAAATAATAACACTATTTCTAATATCACTCAGGCGTTTTATCGAACGTCTGGGATGTACACGTGCGTTGCACGTAATATTCAAATTCCTACGGGATGTTTATCCCCCAACAATTACTAAAATCACTCTCCAAAAAATTCTAATAACCTAACAAGAATTTCTACTATCATACAAGAGATAATTCTTAGATATAAAATGATCTTTTGCAAATCCAATACCCTAATTTATTAGCAACTAGCTAAATCTCCCATAATGTGCTAATTTCTCATCTCAACTATTCCCAACATCTCCTAATCTCCCTACCATAACCATTCTACTCAAAATAAGTTAACCACACAAAATTTTATACAAATAAATAAAATAAGATATACCTTTCCGGAGTTATTTCTCCAAATCGAGGCTACCACGGTGTAGAGGACCCTTCCATTAGTCATCCCTCCAGATTAATTGAAAAACCATGGAGGGACGAGGTGGAATCGGGCGGGGGAAGTAGCGCCGGGATGGGTTCGGCGTTCGGGAAAAGAAAGAAAGAAAAAAAAAAGAAAGAATCGGGAGAAAGATGAGGAAAAGAGAGGGGAGAGAGTGTTTTATAAGAAAATAATTTCCGAACTAATCCACTTTGAAAAATATTTACCAAACTGGTCCACTTTCGAAAATATTTACCAGAATTAGTCCATAACTGGTCCACTTTCGAAAATATTTGGGTTGAGGACAAATTACACTAAGGTGTTCTCCCATCATAGTAGTAGAGATAAAATTATAATAATAATAATATTTTTACAAAGAGATATTTACAAATAGAGCCCTAGACCTCCAAAATATTTCAAGTAAACCCCAACTCTTTTCTTTAATAGCACCAACAATACAAAATACATTGCAATTATCTCGCAATAAACCTTCAAAATTATAAAATAAAATAAACAATATTTATTCACATAAAATCTCAACTCATGGCTTCAATATATATCAATAATACCAATCTACCATAAATATCCATACCGATATCAATATTTAAATAAAATATATCAAAAAAATAATTTTCACCACTCCAAATATATAAAAATAGATATTTACGGTATTTTACAAATTCGAGGTGTTACATTCTACACACCTCAAAAGAAGCTCGTCCTCGAGCTACAGGGGTTAAGAAAACTGTCCGAACAATCCTGGATACCTTCTCCTCACCATCTCCCAAACTCCCAATTATAATAATTAACATAACACACCACTGAACTTTCAACAACTGAGCAACTTAAAGTCTTAATCGCCACTAATCTACATAATTTCCTCGTCGTCTACACACCTCAAAATAGGCTAATCTATTAATCTCGTCCAAAATGAAGTCATATACCCTCTACAACTAGCAAAATTTTGAATCCTAATTCGATTGATCAGCTGTAGAATGAACAACTGTACTAATAAATTGCCCACCTACAAGGTCATGTCACTCTCTGTGGTCGAAGAAAAATCCAAATTGACTGAATAATTCTAGTACTGTCCACTCCTGGGACGTAATAAAAGCCAACATTCTACTTCTACTCAAGACATCAACCACCTAGTGTTTTCCGGGTGATATTTCACATCCACATCAACATTACTAAAGAACTCAAACCACCTTTAGTGTCCCCTGCTAAATATTTTGCGAAAACAAGTGCTTCAAACTCTAACGATCACAGAAAGGCTAAAACTGTTCTCTGATATATATATATATCAGATAATTTACAAACCACACCTCCAATCCACATCTCGGGTATTACCTTCGAGTCCAACGGTCATACTGACGTCATTCAAGGCATTTCATACAATTGAAAACTAAGTTTTGTCGGGCGTTCTCACCCGAATCATTCCTGCACCACACCTTAACTATGCATGAAACCTTCCCAACAAAACCATATCCCCGATTTTCACTGACATCACTCACCATACACCACCCTCCGATCTATAGAACATATACAAGATTCCCAAGGAATAACCCCTCACGGCATACAGCAACCCATATAATAGAACACTCCGATAGCACACAAATTCTTACCGGGGATTCTAAAATGGATAAAACATAAGCATGGGCTAAAAAGATAATATAGACTCAACGTCAAACAAAAGTCTGAAAGGTCACACCCCATTCAACAAAAGAACTATTACTTAATAAAACACCCACAGAACATAAAACACTTCATCTCCACGACTTAGCAATAATGAACCCATACTCACATGACAGGATCACTAGGATACCAATCATCACAAACTCTATCCTAGTTAACCTAAGCTCTGATACCAAACTGTAACGCCCCAAATTTTTTTTTTTTTTTTTTTCAAACTAAGTCTCCAAATTCAATTCTATCAATTTCTATATCACTTTAATCATAAACTAAGAAAGTTATATTTCAGGAAAAATTTTGACAGAGTCTCCCCTGTAAATTTTGCCCCGAAACACAAAAAGCTTACGGAATTCTGCTCAAAATTCCGTAGCTCACAAAATACACAATAATTTCATGGGCTCCCCAGGCCAAAATGAGCAGAAACATACAGGCAATAATATATAATGCTCTGGGGGCCAAACTCATAACGAATTATCAAATATCAAATAAAAACCATAAATTTCTTTGAAAACAAGGTAAAATTTTTAGAAAAGTCTTTGTAAAACTTACCACAGAGTCCAGTACTCCACAACGAGATGGGTACGGGTCACAAACATACCACACCACCCCACACTACACTCATCATCATCATATACCTGCTTACACATCCATAATACAATTTAAACTATAAATTCTACTATTCACATTACTACACTTATACATCAAATTTAAAATAAAAGACTTTACTCAACAAAATTTGTGCCTCACCTCTGCTCTGCTGAGGACCTGTAACAGTAGGGGATCTAGGGTAGTCTAGGGACTCCCTAACCCCCCAAATACTAAGGGGTTAGCCATTTCTGGTGTGAGTAAAATTTAAAAATCTAACAAATAAATTAAATTATATAACGAAAATAATTTTAAACTTATAAACATCGAGTAAGAACATACATCTTGAACCTCTGAACTTTAAAATATCATACATACGGCTTTATTTTCAATTACTCTTCAAATCTGTATCAAATTATAAATTTGCCCATACTCACACATTCCACTATATTTTACACATCAACCTCATATCTATCCTTACCTTATATTCGCACAATACGAATTTTCATAAACACTCACATAAAGTCTCTAACTCTTTTCTTCATATTTTTATAACTCCGCACTTCATTTTCCATTCGTTTACATCTACGAACTCATGACTCATATTCTCAAATACTCATTTTCATTCATAAACCCCTTTCTTTCTCAATTTCATATTTCATAACACCGCGTTCATTTAGTTCTTATAACCCATATTATCACGTAAGCATATATCCACATTAATTCCTTTCTTATGTCAAAATATAACACTTCGTTGCCAATTGCAATTCACTCACATTTCATCACATCATACACATATCACTTATTAAATACTCATTCTTATCCCATCAAAATATGTTTTATAACTCATTCTCATCTCGTTATATCGTTTAGCTATTATTCAGGTAAATTTAGGACTAACTTACTTTCATCTTCACTTTACTTAATTCTTCATTTCCATTAGTCATTACCACTATCATACCAACTCACCCTGCGAATTATGTCAAGGCAGGTAGTTCCCACCATTTCCACAGAAATAGCGGGCAGGTAGTTCCCTGACACAATTCCAAGGTACAACTCATACCATACTGTATTTTACTTAAATCTCCATTCACAACTCATGATACCGCTTACTATAGCTTTTCATTCTCATATTATATCTCACCCCACATACCATCACATCATAATTCACCATTTACTTTCTTTTCATTCCAATCTCATCATATCGCTTATTTTCACCCTCCTCTTTATTTCTATTTCCAACTCACAATACAACAATAGCATATCAACAACTCTCTCGTCCATCCTGAAAATTGTGCCTAGGCAGGTAGTTCCCACTATTTCCTCCGAAATAGCAGGCGGGTAGTTCCTAGTCACAATTTCAAGGTACACCACTTATAACACAGCTCACTTTTTTTTTTTTTTTTTTTTTTATTAACCATTTTCATTACCCACCTCATAATACAGGTATTGGTCTTATTGTATTGTATCACGTATCACACCATAAATATATGCATCTCTTCTCATAATATCATATTAATTCATGTCTTATACTCAAAACATAACATCTCAATATACCTGGCACTTTACTCGCATTTCATCACATCATTAACATACCACTTATAGCACAAATGCCTTTGACTTCACTTTCATTCTTATCACATTATACTCCATATCCCAAACAGAGTTTGGGCAATCACATACCAAACCCCAAAGCCGATAGCTTGGGTAATACTCACCGCACCCCAAACACACAGTCTGGGTAATATCACATCACATCTCAAGTCAAATGCCAATATATATACATATATATCTCCCGTAGTATATTCACATCTCCCATAATATAAATAATCTCCGAAATATATATCATATCATCAATATATTTATATATACATTCTTTCAATACACATACACCTTTATATTTACTCCTTTTCAGTGCCCACACAACTGACCTCCTCGTACAACACAGGGATCTCTGTGCCTCCCATCCCGTACATTTCAATCCCGCGAACCCACCACATCACCCAGATCCAGGTGTCCTAAGTATCTACCATTTGTGGGCTGGATTGAAAGTACAGTTGCGCGCTTGTCCAACCAAGACTAAAGCCAAAAGGCTAGTCAAAAGTAAAATATAACACGCGGATCGATGCTCACACAGAGTCTTACACGTCCGAGGCTACGTCTTCCTCCTGGCCCTATACCAGCGAGGGAACTCCTGATCCCCAAACATAGTTTGGGGCAATATATAACTCCTGATCCCCAAATATAAAATTTGGGGCAATATTAATATATATATATATAACTCCTGTTCCCCAAATATAATTTGGGGCAATATATAACTCCTGTTCCCGGGTGTATCCCGGGCCTGTGGGGTCTAGCCCAAACCCCTGGGAGATTGTGCGGCACTGCAATATTTAACTCTCCTTTATATACACATACATATCTCCTTTATTATACACTCCTTCACAATATAACTCCTGTTCCCCAAATATAAAATTTGGGGCAATATTAATACATATATAACTCCTGTTCCCCAAATATAATTTGGGGCAATATATAACTCCTTTATAATATCTCCTTTATAATAACTCCTTTAATATAATAACTCCTTTAATATAACTCCTTTATAATAAGACTCCTTTATAATAACTCCTTTATAATAAAATATATCTCCGTATATATATATCTCTCCTTTCTAATATAACTCCACAAATAAATATATCTCCTGCATAACATAACTCCTCTATTATATAATTTCGCCGTTATAACATAACACGAAAGTATCTACTCCATTAAATTCACAAGCATACACAAGCCATTAATCTCACCGATATCATATGAAATGATCATTTACACCCACACGTCACACACACATCACACCCATTTCACATCACAATATCACACAAAATTTCCAATTTATCACCCTCATATCACACCTACACCATATCATCGTTTCGTCATGTTATCATAGCACATTGTCATATCAACATATCTACACACCAAGCTTTCCATCTTTTCACATTAGTCATAAAATCGCACATCACACATACAAATACATTCACATACACATATTTAATCATTACAACCCCGAAGCATATAGCAATTTATCTACAAACATCCACACATTTCCATACATATATATATTTTAATTTCTCACATCTCATAATTTACTCCGTATTATACTCATGACTTTCCCATATTTAGGATACTTCACATTCCACATATAACAAGCCATGTTTGACATTATCAAAACACATTATGCACATAAAATAAAAGGTCATACTCACAGAATATCCCGCGAGAGCTCGAAACACCACCATGCCATCCCGCATCCAAGTCGCTATCACATCCTATCATCAAATTTCGAAGCAATAAGGCTCACAATATCCAAATCAACCACAGAAAATAATAACACTATTTCTAATATCACTCAGGCGTTTTATCGAACGTCTGGGATGTACACGTGCGTTGCACGTAATATTCAAATTCCTACGGGATGTTTATCCCCCAACAATTACTAAAATCACTCTCCAAAAAATTCTAATAACCTAACAAGAATTTCTACTATCATACAAGAGATAATTCTTAGATATAAAATGATCTTTTGCAAATCCAATACCCTAATTTATTAGCAACTAGCTAAATCTCCCATAATGTGCTAATTTCTCATCTCAACTATTCCCAACATCTCCTAATCTCCCTACCATAACCATTCTACTCAAAATAAGTTAACCACACAAAATTTTATACAAATAAATAAAATAAGATATACCTTTCCGGAGTTATTTCTCCAAATCGAGGCTACCACGGTGTAGAGGACCCTTCCATTAGTCATCCCTCCAGATTAATTGAAAAACCATGGAGGGACGAGGTGGAATCGGGCGGGGGAAGTAGCGCCGGGATGGGTTCGGCGTTCGGGAAAAGAAAGAAAGAAAAAAAAAAGAAAGAATCGGGAGAAAGATGAGGAAAAGAGAGGGGAGAGAGTGTTTTATAAGAAAATAATTTCCGAACTAATCCACTTTGAAAAATATTTACCAAACTGGTCCACTTTCGAAAATATTTACCAGAATTAGTCCATAACTGGTCCACTTTCGAAAATATTTGGGTTGAGGACAAATTACACTAAGGTGTTCTCCCATCATAGTAGTAGAGATAAAATTATAATAATAATAATATTTTTACAAAGAGATATTTACAAATAGAGCCCTAGACCTCCAAAATATTTCAAGTAAACCCCAACTCTTTTCTTTAATAGCACCAACAATACAAAATACATTGCAATTATCTCGCAATAAACCTTCAAAATTATAAAATAAAATAAACAATATTTATTCACATAAAATCTCAACTCATGGCTTCAATATATATCAATAATACCAATCTACCATAAATATCCATACCGATATCAATATTTAAATAAAATATATCAAAAAAATAATTTTCACCACTCCAAATATATAAAAATAGATATTTACGGTATTTTACAAATTCGAGGTGTTACATTTGATCTAATCTCTTAATGACCCAAGACGGTAGAAAATAGAAAGACATCATGCATAGCGGGATAGAAAAAAGCACCGAGTTGAGGAGAATAATACGTCCTCCGCGGGAAAGAAGTTTACCAGACCAGACACTGAGCCTGGATTCAACTTTGTCCAACATGGGAAACCAGTCAGATTTATGGAGTTTACCCCATCTAAGGGGAAAACCTAGGTAAGTAATGGGGAAGGAAGCCACTGGACAATTGAAGAAATTGGCAATCTCAGTCTGTCGGATTGGGGAACCGCCCAACCATAGGACCGAAGATTTGTGAAAGTTGATAGAAAGGCCCGACGCAAGCTCAAAACAATACAGAAGCAGCTTGAGGTTCCGAAGGGAGTGAAAATTAGGTTGGAGAAAGATGATCGTGTCATCTGCATACTGAAGATTAAGGACCCCGTGAAATTGGTTGGAAGAACCCAAACCCTAAATGACTTGCGCATCCCAAGCATTACGTAGGAGTTTACTAAAGACATCAGCCACAAGAGAGAATAATAGAGAAGAAAGAGGGTCTCCTTGTCGGAGGCCACAGTGAATTTTGAATTTGTGACCATCTTTGCCATTAACAATGATAGAAGAGGTGCCCGAGTATAGGCTGGATCGAATCCAGGCGATCCACCTGGGACCAAGGCCACGATGAAGCAAGATATTAATCAAGAAATCCCAACTCACATTATCGTAGGCCTTTTGGAAGTCAAGTTTGAGGAGAACACCCTCAGAGTTTGAACGGTGACAATGAGAGATGATTTCCTGGGCGGACGCCACGCTGTCCAGATGAAACGGTCTCGGATGAACCCAGATTGGGCCGGGTCAATGAGGAGGGAAATGACCGAACCAAGTCTAGCAGCAAGCACTTTCATAATGATTTTGAAAGTGGTGTTAATAAGGCTGATAGGCCGAAATAGATTGACGGTATTAGCCCCCAGTACTTTAGGAATCAGAACTATATGAGCGTAGTTAATACGATCGAAGGAGAACGTTCCTTGATGAAGGTCAGAGAATAATTGGAAAAGATCATCTTTAAGCAGATCCCAAAATTTTTGAAAGAAAAAAGTCGGGAAGCCATCCGGGCCAGGCGCGGCGTCGCTTTTTAGGGCGAACACTGCAACTTTGATTTCCTCCATAGAGAAAGGATGTTCTAGGGAATCTAAATCTTGTGATGGAGACCCGTAAAGACGGTCCCAATCAAGACCAATAGAAGGAAGTTTGGCAGACCCGATGAGATCCTTATAAAAGGATAGGAAGGCTCCATGAATCTCATGGTTGGAGCCAAGTTCGCTGCCATTGTGAAGAATTGAGGAGATCCAGTTACAGCATTGGCGATGCGAAGCAAAGTTGTGGAAAAAGGAGGTGTTCCCGTCCCCTTCTTTTAACCACTTGGTCTTGGCCCTTTGGGCCCATTTCAAGTGGTCTTGAAGGAGGATGGCGGAATAATCGATCTTACACGCGAGGCATTCGGATCGATGGGAATCGGGTAAGGGCCCCAGTTCTTCCATCCTGTCGAAGGATTCAATCGATGCCAAAAGGTATTTTTTAAGGAAATTAGTGTTATGCTGTCTTTCACTACGCCAGATTTTATACCTAAACTTAATAGCGTGAAGTTTAAGAAGGATATTGCCAAGACCTGAGGAGCCAGAGACAGAGGAAAGACATTCCCGAACTAGATTCACAGACAACTGGTCTTGTAACCAAAGTTTTTCGAATCTGAACTTGTGGTGGTGAGCAAAAGGGAAATGAGAGTATAGGGCGATAGGGGTGTGGTCTGAGGAAGGATTGGGAAGCGCTTTAGAGAAAGAGTTGTGGAAAAGGGAGATCCAGTTCTGAGAGACTAGAAAATGATCAGGCTTGGCAAAAGTAGGAACAAGACGACGGTTAGACCAAGTGAAGATACAACCGTTCAAAGGAAGGTCAGTGAGATGCAATTGACAGATACAATCGTTAAAGCAGGACGATTGCCCGTCAAGCTGCGAAGGGGAAGATCTTTCAGACGCGAATCTGGTGATGTTAAAGTCACCACAAAGGAAACAGAGTCCATCAGTGTAGGCTTGCAGTGAGCTAAATTCGTTCCAAAAAAGTTGGCGTCTGTCGGCAGTGGACGGACCATAGACAGAAATGACACAAATAGTGCAGTTTTGGGCCGTCTAGAAAAGTTGGACAATAAGGAAGAACTACTGTCGGATCACCGCGATAAGCGAGAAAACCGATTCCTTGAAACCGAGCATGATACCTCCCCTAGAACCAACCGCATCTAGCGAAATCCATTTAGAGATAATGGAGCCTCCGATAGTGCGATAGGTAAGGTGGGAGGGCGAATCGATTTTTGATTCTTGAAGGGAGATAATATCACAACTGGAAGAAGAAATAATATCGTAAACAGCCCTTTTTTTACTGGGACAGTTAAGGCCCCTAATATTCCAAGAGATGCAATTCATTGACAACCTTTGCTCTCTAGAACTCTAAGACACTCCTTGTGCCTGATCGAATCGAGCACAGAAGAGCAGTCTGAACCTAAGCGGAAACCCAATTCGTTGGTAATGGACAACATATCATCATTGGAAAGAACATCAAATTGAGGGAAGAAGATGGATCCTAAGGGAGGGCGATGGCCAGAAGAGCTGGGGAGATGCTCGCAATCCCCCTGAGAGCCCTGGCCATAACCTTTAGACCTGAGACGGGCACTGGTCCGGAGAATACGATAAGGTAACCCTTCTCGGGATACCGGGGACGGGGAGGAACACCTACTGTCCTTAGACGGGCACCTATCGACTGAGTCGATATGCTGAGACAGTGGCGGCAAGATAGCCTCTACACAAGTCCCGCTTTTGAGGCGAGGAAACTTGAAGAATGAAACAATGAACATCTCTACCCGAGGGTTTAGAGAGATAGTCGCTCAGCGGACTCGAGGTCGGCGCTGAGCGAAAGGGAAAATAATTCCCTGGAGAAGGAGAACGAGAAATCTTCCAAGGATGGAAGTAATCTTTAAATAGAAACCGAAATAGAAACTTACAGCATGATGCTAAATAATCTTCACGGTAAAAAGAAAAAGAACTGCAGGAAAACAAATATGTAGATACCTGGTCGGCTGGGGGATTTGGAAGCAGATCCGCTTCCTCTTCTTCCAATAGGTTGTCTTGTTCGATCCAACCTTCGTCCTTGGGCTGATCAGCTTTGCCACCTTTAGAGGGAAGAGGTTTGGGCATCGAGACTGATGGAGAGGGGATGTGAATCTGCTTCTGGAACCTATCCTAGTCCGAAGAGCAAGAGGGGTTCACATCCCATTGAGGCCAACCTGAACCCGAGCAGATGGTAGGTGGCAAGGCGGATCTGATAATAGGATCCGCAAACAGGGGGGCCGAAGGAGGAGGAAGAGGGGGAGGGGGGCCACTGAGGTTGAAACGGAGAGAGCTGCAGCCTTCCCAGCAGAGTGAGAAGAGAGATTCAGGTTGATCCAGACAAGGTTGGGGGCTTTTGACGGAGAGATCTTGGGGAGGGAGTGGGGAGTAGGAGGATATTTCTTCTTAGACGGGGGTTTAAGGGATCCCTTCAGGGCCAAGGAAGCAACCGAAGACTTGGGGTAGGAACCTGGGTGAAATGAAGAGGGGGTAGAAGCTGGGGTGGTAGAGGAAGCTGAAGGGATAGCCAGAACAGGAAGAGGTTGAGCATCGGCATCCGGAACAGACTCGTGATACTGAACTGAAACCGAAAAAACAGAAATGCCATCTTTAAGACAGAGCGCTTGAATTCTATCGACCACCTTAGGGCAGCGATAGATAGCTTCAATTTGGAGAGTACCTGAAGCCAGCTTCGAAGAGGAAGATATACTTATGATATCTCCAATGCACTTGGACATCTCTCCAACCGATCGTAAGGAGCTACAGAACGGAGGGAGGCCAAGAAGGGAAACCCTGATGGTTTCATAAGCGACCTCTCGCACGGGTGGGAAGCCAGTCACCCATTTGCGAATAGACAAAGAGATGGAACCAATAGTTATAGAAGAGCGGTGAATCAATTGGTCGAGAATTTTGGGCGATGGACACCGAATGACCACATCGCCATTGGAGCATGCACTGATGATCCAATCCCAATCTACGACATTGCAGGAAGAACTGAGTAGAGAATTTAAAGTGAAGTGAGGGATTGAGCCTCCACAAAAGGAGATAGCACCATAAGTGTCGAAGTACTTAAGGCGATCAGTGAGATCAGAGGAGGGGATGAATACCAACGTGACGGCTGGCTTGTTGGAGGGCGCATGCGCGGTAGGGTGAGGAGGGGGAGAAGGCGGCGCCTTAGAAGGAATACGCAGGGAGCTAGAAGGAGTAGGAAGTAAAGGTGATCGTGCCGACCGTTTAGCATTTTTGGATTTGGACACCTTCTCCTTTTCCAGTCTACGCTGTAGAGCGGGGAAGTCTAGCGCCGCTAGAACAGATTCTGATATCGGCGCTCCAAGGGTGAGACCCAGCAACTTCTGAAGAGAGAAACAACGCTGACGAGCGTGACCAAATTTGAGGCAAAAGAGGCATTTCATTTTGAAATAGCAGTCTTGCTTCAAATGCCCGGATTGAAGACACCAGAAGCAAGAGAGATGAGAACGAGGAGGATAGGCAGTGAGAGAGGAAGACGAAAAGGTGATAGGTGATAGGAACGGGCGGGAGAGCTGGCGATAAGGAAGCTTAGGAAGCTTCGAGGAAGGATACTTGATGGATCGGAGGGAGGACGGCCCATGAGGAGAGGGCCTCGAAGGGGCATTATAACAAGGATTATCAAGAAAACCCTTTTTATTATTCACAGATTTTTTGTTTACAACTTTGACCCATGAATACTCCATGGGCCTTAAACTGGGCCTAAGAATAAATGGCCTCTAAAAAGAGACGAAAGCAATGGAGAGAATGGTGGCTGCCGAAGATCTAATCGCCTCCGATGCAGTCGACAGCAGTCGACGAGCCAAGAAACACAGGGAGATAGGGAAGAAATGCAAAGAGAAAGAGAAGGGGGAAGAAATGCGTACTTCCTTAAAGGAAAGAAATAGAAGTCGCAATACAATTGCTACAGAAATAGAGATAACAATACACCTCCGTAAAGCGTAATAAACGATCGCAAAGAGTGCGATGTGAACGCGGGGGTAACAGTCGAGCACTCACCGGAACGGGTGCTCAAAGGAAAACTGAAAAGGAGCGAAAGAATGGGTAGGGAAGAAAAAATACTTACAGTGATAGGCGAGTTCCGCTGCTGCATAGTGGCTGGGAGGAGATCCAAAGAACGGTGGGAAGCGCTGAGGGAAATCCGAGGAGATCACACGCTCTGCCTTGATAGGAGAGATGTCCACCGCCTAGCCAGAAGGCCACTGGTAACGAAACACCGCTTAAGGAAAGAGCTAGGGAGGCCCCACATGAGCTACAGGTCGGACTGGACTGCCTGACCCAGAGCAAGGAGGAAGGAGGGAGAGGATCGAGCGCCAGAGGGGAAAAGGGAATGAGGAAAATACTGGCAACACTACACCGGAGCAAAAGGGTATGGAGAATAGGCCACTAGGATCAATATTAATGAAGGTTATGGGGAAGGAAAGAGAAGGAGATCGCCGGATCTGGGGATTTTGACGATGGGAGAGGGGGATGAGTGAATAGTAAAAATCGCCCTAGAAGAGCATTAGCTTTTTTTGTTTGAATTCTTAGTAGTTAGACCTTCATTAATTGTTAGTAACTTATTATCATGGTACTGTAATTGAAGCAATACAAAAAAAAAAAAAAAAGGGTTAAACATGGAAGTTTACAGTAATTAATTTGTAGTAGTAAATACGTATAGTTTTGTAGGGTGGGTGGTGGGACCCAGAGGACTCCTCCCATGAAGCCCGGGTTCGCACGCGCTGTCAGAATTGGATTGTGGGTGTTCTCCGAACTTATTACCAAAATGACCCACTTTTTGAAAGTATTTATAAAACCGTCCCACTTTCGAAAGTATTTATCAAAATGCCTCACTCGCATTTTGAAAAAACAAATTTTGTTAAAAACCAGTCGCTTTTTTAAAAAGCAAGTCTCATACTTTCGAAAATCAAAAACTTCACACTCGCTTTCTAAAAAAGTGATGAGATTTAATCACACTCGTTTTTATAAAAAGCGAATAAGGACAGTTTAATTTTTTTTAATAAAAATAGAACAGTTAGGAAAAAACTTTCAAAAAATGGGACAGTTTGGAAAACAATTTCATTATATAGGGGTGTGTTACTATTAAATTCGAAACCTTTTGAGGCTATTCTCCACCATCGCGCGTGAAGCTGGCCTGTGTCATAGTTGTAAATCACACAATGAATTCAACTTCTCTAACCCATTAATCCGTTAATCACTTTTGATTATACGAATCACATGCCAAAAGGTAGTAGAAATTAAATACGGTAACTGCATCTTTTGGTCTTTATTTATACTAGTATTATACACGTGCTGTGCACGTGGGATTTTTTTTTTGGTGGGGGGAGGAAATGAAAAAGGTAAAAAAAATCTACCAGCACGTGCGTTGTACGGGTTGGGATATGGACAAATTACACTAAGGGCTTCTCCCATTATAGTAGTAGAGATATTACTAGTTATCTGTATGCTGTATGCGTATGAACGACATAGGATGCACGGCTTAACAATTATATCGTAAATAATTTTTCATATTCTTTCAAATTTTAGATTGTCTAGCAAACATACAGCTCCACAATCAACCTCATTTCAGCGGCAATTAAATTTATATACGTTGATGAAAATTAACGAGCAAAAATAAACAACACACTTAACAAACATAAACAAAAACAGCTAAAAATCCAATTTTTCTAAAACTCAAAATCATCGTTTCATCTAAAAATCCAAACTTTCTCAGTAAAAAATATCTATATCATATTACTCAACAACAAAAGAAAAAATCACTATTTCATATAATAAATCCAAACTTCTCAACATACCTCTTCCGATTTCTCGATCTCCGACTTCTCTCCCATGCACAACGATACAACTTCACTCAATTTAAAAACCTGAAACACACGAAAATAAATTGACATACATCTTCTAAAAATGACCGTTTCATCTAAAAATTTAAATTTTCTCAGTCAACAAATTCGTATCATTTTAAAAAATAATCAATATTTTATCTAAAAAATTCAAACTTCTCCGTTAGTGAATTTTCAAACTTAGTGGTTAGTAGAAAGAGTTTTGAGAAAGAAGCAAGAGGCACAAAAGTTGGTAGCTATGCCCCATCCTATCTTATATTTTTTCTATAGAAAAATGAATTTATTTATCCATTTGTGTATTTTAAAATTTAGTGGTGGAGAGAAAGAAAAAATCCAATGGGCATACAATACTGGGTTCATGATTGAATGTGAATGGTATGTGTCTATCAAGCCTATTAAAGTTGTATATTGCTTAAAAAAAAAAAACAAAAAAAAAAAACAAAAAAAACTGAAAGTTCATCTTTAGGCTGAGGTAGAGGTCTTCTAACTTTAGTTATCGTACATCTATCCGCACTTATAAAGTGAAGTTAACTCTATATCGTTTCTGGTGTTTAGAAAGTTAAATATTACTAAATTCTTTACTTAAAAAAAAAAAGAGAGAGCAAAGTCGGGCAAAATTTAAGTAAGTTTAAACAGGGGCGAAGCCGAAACAAATTTACCGGGAGGACAAATTTACCGGGAGGGCCAAGGAAAAATTCTATGACTACATGTAAAAATATTGAGATTTTTTCATAATTTTTAGGGGCCCAAACAATAAAACTTAGAATTTAGGGGGCCAAATTATTATTTTTTTAGGGTTTATAAAATTTTCAATAGTGTGAAGGAGGTTTGTAAAAATTCTGAGGGGCCCCGGGCACCCCCGGGCCCTCACTATGCTCCGTCACTGAGTTTAAATTATCTCAACTCCAAAATTATGTTCATTTACTAAGAGATTTCTAAAAGAGCTTCTAATCAGTTGTGTACCATCCTAACTGGAGTTGGTATCCCAGACCCGAATTCAGTATCTCACCAGTCCAAAAAATGGATATGGACCCGGACTTGTAAGAACCGGGTTTGGATTCGAGTCCTAGTTAAAAAAATATACTCCTCGTATGTGATAGCGGGAAATAAATATTTGCACTTAAGTATTTTTGTACCTGATATCCTACGGTTCCAACAATTTTTTGCACTTAAGTACATGAATAAATATTATATTTATTCATCTATCTTCAACAATTATTTTTATATGTATATCCCAATAACCTTATTATATATTCAAATTCCATATTATTTAGGGTATTTTTTAACGGATCCAGAATAGTTATATTTTGAGCAGATCCGGATCCGAATACGAAAGTACATCGGGTCTTATTTTAAAATTCGGATCCGAACTCATATAGATCGGATTGGTTCTGGTACAATACTGGGTCCGAGTTGGGTCTGGGTCAGACTCGGGTATCGGGTAAATGTGACAGTGGTGATCCTAACTTATGTTGCACCACAGAACAATCGTACGAAAAGTTTAATGATAACTTATAAAAAACAAGAAGTCTGCCGAGGTGTGAAAACTGGGCAGAAATTAGTGAAATTCACACTATTATCAAATCTAATTCCAACCTACCCAATAAATTAAATTAAAAGAAAGATAAAAAAAAACACATCAATCTCAACCACACCTGCTCTTATACTAGAAAGGGTTGACCACTCAGTGTCATTACATTAATGCTTCATTCATAGTAGACCAGGCCAAACCACAGGCAATGACCAACACAGATTGATGAAGCGAGTCTCTTTTAGAAAGAGAAAGTGATGACTTTAGCTGCCTCTCTCTAATTAACCCCAAACAGTAAAGACAAGCAGTAGAGAGAGAGCAGAAAGATGGTGAGTGAATTTGGGTCCAGCTCAGTTTTAGTTTTAGTTGTAGTTTGAGAGAAGATGCTCATGCTTTTCACCTTCACCTTGTAGAGAGAGAGAGAGAGAGAGAGGGAGAGAGATTGAGAGAGAGACAGAGAGAGGCCCTTCATCTTTCTCTCTCATTTGGATTTGGTGGTGGGTAATGGCAGCAGCTGCATCCTCTCATAGTGAGCAAAGAGGCATTAGAATCCAAGCTCCCCTGGTGAGATTACCCATCTCTCTCTCTCTCTCTCTCTCTCTCTTTTGGGCAAATTGGGCTTCTTTCTCCGTGATAAAGACGGAAACTTTAGAAAAAAAAGATGTGATTTTTATAGAAGACCGAGGTGGGTAGCGTTTGGGTTTCTTGAATTCCTTTTAATTGTCAATGAATTAGATGGGTTGGGGGCTGTATAGGGTTAGATCCTGTAGTGTTTTTGGTCTTTGAGAATGAGAGAATTTGATAATTTCAAAGAGGGATTTTGTTGTTGCTTAAGAAATTTGTGATCTCTCATGTAATGGGTTTGGTTGTTTTAGGGTAATATCTCTAATTATCATATTAGGAATTTGATCTTAAAGTGTGGTATGAACTTGAGAAGTGGAATTGTAGGACATAAACATTGTGGATAGGTTTAAATTCTTTAAGGTATGCTTATGGCGAAACTTCTGGTGTCAGATTGTGACGAGGTTGTCACTTTTACAGAATTTGATTAGGTCAATGAAGAAATGGAAGAATATGCTTTGGCACTCATCACAAATTCATTTGCTCTGATTGTAGTTGGCTTATGTTAGTTAGGTATTGAATCATTTCAAATTACCTATTTAATCGCTGTTTTTGAGTCTATGAACTAGGACCATGTTCTATTTGTGTGTTTTTATGTTAGAAATTATTTATCGGCTTTTACGTTGACTGATTGTTTATGTAGAATTCTATGGGGGTTTTTGTACTGTGTACATATTAAATAGGTAGTGATGCGGTTTGTTTTTGGAGAGAGTGTGGATGCACCAGGTGTGAGTTCGGACTCAATTTGTAAAGGGGGGGAAGAGCTCGGTAACGGACGGTGAGCTGGAGGCTCGCTCCGGCACTGAAGGGTCGGCTCGGCTGGCCTTGCCTCGTGTACCTGCAGCGGTCTGGAAACACCGGGGTTTATCCCGGTGGCAGATCCTCCGACGATCTAGTCAGTCTCTGAGAGAGAGTAGCAATAACTAGGGATTTAAGTGGTGAAGATTGATTACCTTTGAAGGTGGGTGAGGGTCTGGTATTTATAGATAACCCCAACCGGGTTTGGATCCGCTTGGGGGCCGGGTCTGGACCCGAAAGCCCATGGGCCTGACGTGGCAAGAGGCCCAGGGGGTTTAGGACATACATGGTAGCGTCAAGAGTGGTTTAGGGCTGACGTGGCAAAGCCCCAAGTGGTTTTGGAGCTGATATGGGAGATCGTGGGGGCCTTGTGTCTCTGGGAGAATCGGAGGGCCTAGGTTGCGCCAGGTCATCCCCCTTCCTTACCCGGCTGAGTGGAAGGCCAGGGGGACGGTCGAGGATCGGGGACCGAAGGTCGGGGCGGATCGTCGGAACGAGGAGGCCAGTTTCGTGACGGTGAATTTACGGCTCGACACCGATCCTGTGGTGGTTCGGGACCGAGCCATCCTGGGTCCCAAGCCATTTTTATCCTACCTCATAAGTCCCACACTCATGCGGGGATGCGAGAGTTAGCCGTGGAGGAGTATTTCTGGTCGTGGAGAAGAGTAGGTGATACCTTTCGGGGGCCTCGGGGGCCGATGTGTCTTTGTGGGAAGGCTGCCCTGGTGCTGGACCTCACCTCGGTCTGGCGAGGGTTTACGGGCCGAGCTGGGCATTGGCGAACCGTTGGGCCTTCGTGAGAAGGCTATCCTGGTGTTAGACCTCACCTCGGACTGGCGAGGGTTTACGGGTCGGCAAGGGCGATGGCGAACCGTTGGGCCTTCGTGAGAAGGCTACCCTGGTGCGAGACCCTACCTCGGACTGGCGAGGGTTTACGGGTCGGCAAGGGCGATGGCGAACCGTTGGGCCTTCGTGAGAAGGCTACCCTGGTGCGAGACCCTACCTCGGACTAGCGAGGGTTTACGGGTCGGCAAGGACGATGGCGAACCGTTGGGCCTTCGTGAGAAGGCTGCCCTGGTGCGAGACCTTACCTCGGACAGGCGAGGATTTACGGGTCGGCAAGGGCGATGGCGAACCGTTGTGCCTTCGTGAGAAGACTAAGTTGAGCTGCTGGCTGCCTTCATGGAGCATTAATGGCGCTCCGGGATTCGTGCGATGTTCCAACTTCCCGGGGTCATTAAATGACGTTTTCTAATAAATGTATGGCGCTTCAGCTCCCTAGGCGTGACGGCTGGGCTTCCGTTGCTTGGCCTCCCAAGGGCCATAATGGCTGGTCTTTGGAGGAGGTTATAAATACCCCGCTCCCCCCTGTAGCTTCGATCACAACAAGGGTGGTTCATCGACCATCAGAGGTGTCTGCATTGGGTGGACGCCTGATCCACGGTTCGGGGAGTAGGTTCGTCTTTCACGCCGACTGGTCTCGAGCGTTTATCCACTCCCTCGCCGGAGAGGGCTAAGAAGAAGAGGGTGTCAAGAAAGAAGGGGGCGAAGGCCGGTGGTCTGAGCCAGGCGCCCATCCTCCTGAATGTAGTGACGGGGTCGCCTGTACAGCCGAACAAGTTCCGACAGTACCCCGATGATCTCTCTGATAAGGTGCTGTATGGGGTTCAGCCGTCTTCGCCGAGTCGGAAGATGGTAAAGATGGATACGCTTTCGACGATCTTGGAAGCTGGTGATTTGGAGGTTGCTCAGTCCGCCTTCCACATCGGGTCCGGTTACGAACTGATGTTGTCGAGCCCGAGCCTCCGTCCCACCGACCCCCTGTCGGAATGGTACTGCATCTTCCCCGTAGACGCCTTCGGCTCTGGACTGAGGCTGTCGGTCCATCCGTTTATTCGGGATGTGCTAAATTGGGCGTCCCTGGCTCCGATGCAGTATGGACCGAATTCATGGAAGCAGATAATCTGTTTCGTGTTGCTGTGTGAGGAGCAGAAGGTGTCTCTTAGGTTGGGCGTGTTCCGGGCGATGCTGGGGATCAGCTCGTCGGGGGAGTCGGAGGGGATCTACTATGTCTCGCCTCGGAGTAAGGGGAAGGTGGTCCATGGCCATCCGGACTCCATCAAGGAGTGGAAACGAAAATATTTCGTGATCTGGAGCGTGGAGCCTTGGGATATTCCCACTCGTTGGAACTATTATAAGCCGAGCTTCAAAGCACCGAGGCCGAAGGACCTGACGGCCGAGGAGTGGAAATTTGTCGAGCGCCTTCGTTTGTCGCACAGCATCAGCTGGCTGAAGGTGACAGAGGGTCACCTGGCGAGCGTTGGACTGAGTCCGGCCGTGTCTTGTATGTAGTTGTTTCTTTCTCTTCGTTTTACTGTTCTTTTGAGATCATTGTCCTTAATGGGTCTTTTTGCAGGTATGGATCCAGAATCGATTAAGGCTCGGAGGTTCGCCTTGAAGCAGAAGAAGGCCGAGGAAGGGGGAGAAGCGAAGAGGCCGAGAGGGTCGTCCCATGTTATCTCCGAGGCCCCGGGCGAGCCGAAGGCTAAGAGGACACGCTCGGAGACGAGCAAGGAGGCGGCCGTTCAGAAGAGTTCGGGTCAGGCGAAGGTGTCCGAACGCAGCAAGGGGAAGGGTCCCCTGGTCGGAGCCGAGGGAGGGGACACTATTATGGAGGAGCTTAGGCGGCTGTGGGTGCCGGCCTGGTCGATACGGGAGGGGGACTGTCTAACCCGCGGGCCCTAGGCCATCGATGTGGTGGAGAACCTGGCGACTCCTCGAGACCGTGAGGAGACGAGCGGCGAGACTTTGGAGCAGGCGTACACGCGCCTGGCGCAGGCCAACGTGCTGGTAAGTCCGCCGACCCCACTTTCCTTGTGAATTTATTATGAAGGAGGTTTCCTTAGCAGTGCTTGGTTGTCGCAGGCTTGTGTGCAGGGGGCCCACGTGAAAAGTCTCAATGAGGCGGCCGTGGAACGGGAGCGAGTTCGGGCAGACAAGTGCTTGCAAGAGATGAAGGAGATGAGGATCGAGCTCGATGGCTCGCACAAGAGGGAGCAGCAGATGAAGGTCGAGCTCGAGGCCAAGGAGGCGGAGTGGGGCAATAGGGTGGTCGCCCTGAAGAAGAAGTTTGCGAAGGAGAAGGAGGAACTGACGACGACGGGGCAGGACATGGTGATCGCAGCCCAGAACGAGGTCTATGCGAAGGCCCATACCTGCAAAAAGACCCATTAAGGACAATGAGCTCAAAAGAATAGTAAAACGAAGAGAAAGAAACAACTACATACAAGACACGGCCGGGCTCAGTCCAACGCTCGCCAGGTGACCTTCCGTCACCTTCGGCCAGCTGATGCTGTGCGACAAACGGAGGCGCTCGACAAATTTCCACTCCTCGGCCGTCAGGTCCTTCGGCCTCGGTGCTTTGAAGCTCGGCTTATAATAGTTCCAACGAGTGGGAATATCCCAAGGCTCCACGCTCCGGATCACGAAATATTTTCGTTTCCACTCCTTGATGGAGTCCGGATGGCCATGGACCACCTTCCCCTTACTCCGAGGCGAGACATAGTAGATCCCCTCCGACTCCCCCGACGAGCTGATCCCCAGCATCGCCCGGAACATGCCCAACCTAAGAGGCACCTTCTGCTCCTCACACAGCAACACGAAACAGATTATCTGCTTCCATGAATTCGGCCCATACTGCATCGGAGCCAGGGACGCCCAATTTAGCACATCCCGAATAAACGGATGGACCGGCAGCCTCAGTCCAGAGCCGAAGGCGTCTACGGGGAAGATGCAGTACCATTCCGACAGGGGGTCGGTGGGACGGAGGCTTGGGCTCGGCAACATCAGTTCGTAACCGGACCCGATGTGGAAGGCGGACTGAGCAACCTCCAAATCACCAGCTTTCAAGATCGTCGGAAGCGTATCCATCTTTACCATCTTCCGACTCGGCGAAGACGGCTGAACCCCATACAGCACCTTATCGGAGAGATCATCGGGGTACTGTCGGAACTTGTTCGGCTGTACGGGCGACCTCGTCACTATATTCCGGAGAGTAAAACGAAGAGAAAGAAACAACTACATACAAGACACGGCCGGGCTCAGTCCAACGCTCGCTAGGTGACCTTCCGTCACCTTCGGCCAGCTGATGCTGTGCGACAAACGGAGGCGCTCGACAAATTTCCACTCCTCGGCCGTCAGGTCCTTCGGCCTCGGTGCTTTGAAGCTCGGCTTATAATAGTTCCAACGAGTGGGAATATCCCAAGGCTCCACGCTCCGGATCACGAAATATTTTCGTTTCCACTCCTTGATGGAGTCCGGATGGCCATGGACCACCTTCCCCTTACTCCGAGGCGAGACATAGTAGATCCCCTCCGACTCCCCCGACGAGCTGATCCCCAGCATCGCCCGGAACATGCCCAACCTAAGAGGCACCTTCTGCTCCTCACACAGCAACACGAAACAGATTATCTGCTTCCATGAATTCGGCCCATACTGCATCGGAGCCAGGGACGCCCAATTTAGCACATCCCGAATAAACGGATGGACCGGCAGCCTCAGTCCAGAGCCGAAGGCGTCTACGGGGAAGATGCAGTACCATTCCGACAGGGGGTCGGTGGGACGGAGGCTCGGGCTCGGCAACATCAGTTCGTAACCGGACCCGATGTGGAAGGCGGACTGAGCAACCTCCAAATCACCAGCTTCCAAGATCGTCGGAAGCGTATCCATCTTTACCATCTTCCGACTCGGCGAAGACGGCTGAACCCCATACAACACCTTATCGGAGAGATCATCGGGGTACTGTCGGAACTTGTTCGGCTGTACAGGCGACCTCGTCACTATATTCCGGAGGATGGGCGCCTGGCTCGGACCACCGACCTTCGCCCCCTTCTTTCTTGACACCCTCTTCTTCTTAGCCCTCTCCGGTGAGGGAGTGGATAAACGCTCGAGACCAGTCGGCGTGGAAGACGAACCTACTCCCCGAACCGTGGATCAGGCGTCCGCCCAAGGCAGACACCTCTGATGGTCGATGAACCACCCTTGCTGTGATCGAAGCTACAGGGGGGGAGCGGGGTATTTATAACCTCCCCCAAAGACCAGCCATTATGGCCCTTGGGAGGCCAAGCAACGGAAGCCCAGCCGTCACGCCTAGGGAGCTGAAGCGCCATACATTTATTAGAAAACGCCATTTAATGACCCCGGGAAGTTGGAACGCCGCATGAATCCCGGAGCGCCATTAATGCTCCATGAAGGCAGCCAGCAGCTCAGCTTAGCCTTCTCACGAAGACCCAACGGTTCGCCATCGCCCTTGCCGACCCGTAAACCCTCGCCAGTCCGAGGTAGGGTCTCGCACCAGGGTACCTTCTCACGAAGGCCCAACGGTTCGCTATCGCCCTTGCCGACCCGTAAACCCTCGCTAGTCCGAGGTAGGGTCTCGCACCAGGGTAGCCTTCTCACGAAGGCCCAACGGTTCGCCATCGTCCTTACCGACCCATAAACCCTCGTCAGTCCGAGGTAGGGTCTCGCACCAGGGTAGCCTTCTCACGAAGGCCCAACGGTTCGCCATCGCCCTTGCCGACCCGTAAACCCTCGCCAGTCCGAGGTGAGGTCTCGCACCAGGGTAGCCTTCTCACGAAGGCCCAACGGTTCGCCAATGCCCAGCTCGGCCCGTAAACCCTCGCCAGACCGAGGTGAGGTCCAGCACCAGGGCAGCCTTCCCACAAAGACACATCGGCCCCCGAGGCCCCCGAAAGGTATCACCTACTCTTCTCCACGACCAGAAATACTCCTCCACGGCTAACTCTCGTATCCCCGCAGGAGTGGGGGGCTTATGAGGTAGGATAAAAATGGCCTGGGGCCCAGGATGGCTCGGTCCCGGACCACCACAGGATCGGTGCCGAGCCGTAAATTCACCGCCACAAAACTGGCCTTCTCGTTCCGACGATCCGCCCCGACCTTCGGTCCCCGATCCTCGACCGTCCCCCGGGCCTTCCACTCAACCGGGTAAGGGAGGGGGATGACCTGACGCAACCTAGGCCCTCCGATTCTCCCAGAGATACAGGGCTCCCACGATCTTCCATATCGGCTCCAAAACCACTTGGGGCTTTGCCACGTCAGCTCTAAACCACTCTTGACGCTGCCACGTATGCCCTAAACCCCCTGGGCCTCTTGCCACGTCAGGCCCATGGGCTTTCGGGTCCAGACCCGGCCCCCAAGCGGATCCAAACTCGGTTGGGGTTATCTATAAATACCAGACCCTCACCCACCTTCAAAGGTAATCAATCTTCACCACTTAAATCCCTAGTTACTGCTGCTCTCTCTCAGAGACTGACTAGATCGTCGGAGGGTCTGCCACTGGGATAAACCCCGGTGTTTCCAGACCGTCTGCAGGTACACGAGGCAAGGCCAGCCGAGCCGACCGTTCAGTGCCGGAGCGAGCCTCTAGCTCACCGTCCGTTACCGAGCTCTTCCCCCCTTTACAAATTGAGTCCGAACTCACACCTGGTGCATCCACACTCTCTCCAAAAACAAACCGCATCAGGTAGGGAATTTGTATGATATATGATGACAGCTTAGGGATCTGAATGGACCCTTACACTTTATGAACGTAGATTTGCATTTGTTTTTTTAAGGTAGAAACTAGCAATTTACCTTTGGATGAGAAAGTTAATCTTCTAATATGATTGCAATGTTACAAATATTCTCTATAATTTTGTTCATATATATTATGCTAGCTAATAATGTAACTTTCCATGAAATTATAATAAGGAAGTTTTGCAATTTTATTTTGTTAATTAATTAATAATTTTTTTTTGGTGTCATTCGGCTGCTCGCCCATATTGGGATGAGAGGGATTTTTCAACATCCCAAATTAATTCCGTCTACGGCCGAAATTGAATGTGTAATCTCTCACTTAAGAGTGAGAGGGCTTGACAACTGCTTGACATTTAAATTTTTAATTGTTCTTTGTAATAATATTAATCCATGCCCTCTTCCCCTCACTCCAAATAATACCAACTAATGGATCATTCTGATTACACATGTTAAGGTTAACAGAGAGATTGGAAGAATGTTATTGGATTGATTATAACTGAGTACAATTTCTCCTATATATAGGAGGGAACCAAATACTAAACTAATATATAATCTGATATAGGACTAAACATAATATCTAACAATATCTAACACCCCCTCTCAAACTTATTGCCCACCAAGTATCGAAATCTCTAAACAGTGTGAGATTTGGTGAAGAAGTCTTTTGTCTGCTGTCTGCTGCGAAGAGGTAACAGAATGAAGTGAAAGGGTCTATGCTTCAAAACGCTAACATAGTGACAATCAATCTTTATGTGCTTCTGATGTAATCTTAACCTCAGCTAGAGATTTTTCAAGAATATTAAAAGAATAAGTTTACCAACATGTAATGTGGATCCATTTAGAAATTAAAACAGTTAATCGGTTCGATGGATTTTTAAGATATGAGATAAGTGTAAAAAACCCAATTAAAATTTAACCATACTAATCAAAAATTATATACCTAAGCATTCTGGAGAGTAAGATATGCAATAAAGATTCTTACGCTAATCAGCAATTTAAAGCACACACTCTCAATGTTTGTGCACGACAGATAAGTCAAATAATATTTTAAAGATGATTGGCAGTATCACAAATAATTGACGAGTGGAAAGAAATTACCGGGTTCGAAGAAATTCTCGCAAAACAGATTCCACAGCCAATCAAATCAAGGAACTGGATCAGATTTGAAGCAATAGTGGCTGCAGCGATCGAGGAGGTATGCGGGATGCAGCGAGAAAGAGGAGGAAGGGGAAGGCAATGGTGCAGGGGCTGCAGGAGGGGCTCGGAGGGTGCAGACGGTGGAGGTGAAGGGGTGTAGAAGGCGACGGAGGGTGCAGAGCAGGGTGGTGGAGGTGAGTGCGGTGATCGCGGTCGGGAAGCGACGACGAGGAGGAGGGAAGGAGATGAGGTCGAGGTTTGGAGGCAGGGTTGAGGAGTTGGGTCGCAGTGCAGGGGGACAGGGTTTCGGTCGGGGTGGTTGCGAAAAGCAACTGCAGAGGAGGGATGCAAGGTCGAGGTAGGGGCGAGGAGGTGGTGGCGAGCGGAGGAAGGAGGTTGGCAAGGGGTACGACGGGGCTGAGCGGCGGCGGGGAAGGCGATAGGGCTAGCTTTTCGGGATGCAATAGGAAGGTGGAGAAGTGGCGGCGGTTGGTGAAGGGGAATATTAGGTTTTTGTAAATTAGGGTTAGGATGTTTAATTTGGGATTTGGGTGTAATTTAGAGTTTATCACAAACCCTAAAATTGTATCTCAATGTCACTCAAAAAGATTAATGAGGAGCAAAACTCGATCACAGTAATTTTTTTAATCAAGAATGACAACTTCTCATTAGTCTCAAGGTCTATATAAAGGCTCAAAACAAATCTCGATACAAATCAAAAAAATATTCTAATGCATAAAAGAAAGGATGCAAATCATAAAACTACTATATATGGCTATAATTGCCAAAAACAAATATGAGTACTGGATAAAATATTAAACTAATGAAGCAGCTGTCCTAGATGATGCTTGCGCTGATAGAAACGTCCGAATCGTCTTGGACCGATGTCTTCATAAGCTTCGTTTGCTTATGAAAGACCGGATTGCTTGCAATGTGCAATGCACTCCGGTTATCACAATGAAGAGTAGTAACACCTGTAAGAGTGACACCCATATCTGATAACAGTTATAAACAGGAACAATCTCTCTAGTAGTAGCTGTCATCGTTCTGTACTCAGCTTTTGTGGAAGAACATGCAACAACTGCATATTTTTTGCTTCGCCATGAGATCAACGAATCACCAAGAAATAGACAAAAATCTTTGGTAGACTGTCTGGTAGTAGGGTCTTTTGCCCAATCTGAATTAGAATATGTACTAAGCTTCAGTTTAAATGTAGAAGGCATGAACAATGAGCGAGTTATAGTTCTCCAAAGATATATGAGGATCCGAAGAAGAGCACTGTAGTGAACTGATGTAGGAGCGGAAATAAACTGACTGACTATACTGACTGCATGAGCAATATTGGGTTTGGTCATGCAGAAGTAGACAAGCTATCCAACAATTTGCCTGTATCTAGTGGGATCGGGAAGGAGCTCACCATCTGTAAGACGAAGCTTTACGTGAAGCTCAAAGGGAGTATTGGCTGATCGGCTTTCTGAGAGACGCAACGAAGATGATGTCTGATGTGTATTACTGTGAAGAAGTGAGTATCCCCGAGATCCATGGACAATCTCTAGACTCGGAAAGTAACGTAGTTTGTCAAGGTCTTTCATATGGAACTGTTGGTGAAGGTATTTCTGTGCGGATGCAATGTCTGTAGAGTCATCCCCAGTAATAATTATATCATCAACATATAATAGTAGAAGTACCTTTCCCTGCGGTGTCGACCGCATAAACAAGAGTGGTCCTGTGAACTCTGACTGAAATCGGCCTGTGTGATGACACGGTGGAAATAATCAAACCAGACTCCAGGAGCCTATTTCAGACCATATATAGCACGACGTAGATGACGAACATGGCGATGATGTGTGGTAAGGCCAGGAGGATGATGCATGTAAACAACCTCAGATAAGGTACCACGAAGAAATGCATTCTTCCCGTTTATCTGGTATAACTGTCACTGACGGATGGCGGTAACGACAAGGAGAGTGCGAACTGTAGTCATCTGTGCAACTGGAGCAAAAGTCTCATCATAATCAATGTCATGCTTCTGAGTAAATTCTCGGGCAACTGAATGAGCTTTGTGCCGCTCAATGGAGCCGTCAGATCGATATTTGATCTTGAAAATCTACTTGTAGCTAACAGACTGGACACCCACTGGCAGTGGATCAACATCCCAAGTGTCAGTCTGGTCAAATGCACTGAACTCCTCTGCAATAACTTTCCGCCACTCGGGATATTAAATTGCTTCCTGATAGGTTTTGGGCTCACGTGTGAAGTGTATGACAGTGAGATATGCATGAAACTGTGGTGAGTAGAAAACTATGGTGGTAAAATCAAACTGGTCAGAATGACCAGTGGCATCAGGTGTATAACGTGCTAGTGTCGGAAGAAGGGGTGGGGGCAGGGTTAGGGATGATGGTGAGAGAAGGATGTTGGAATCAGAATGATGCCGGCGTTGCTGTTGTTTGAATTTGGATGTAGATCGGGATGTAAGGGAGAGTTGAGGAGGAAGATGTAGCAGCGGGAAAGCTGGCGGAAACAGAAAGGTCCTTGTGAACCCCCATATATATATATATATATATATATATATATATATATATTGACGACGAAACGGCAGTGACAGCGACGATGATCGGCAGCGGCAGCAACAGACGAGCGAGAGCAAGGAGAGGTAGGGTTAGGGTTAGGAAGAGGGTATTCGGGTTTGGATTTGACTTTTTTTCTTTGGGAAACTGAAAATGGGTTAGGGTTTGGGAAGGGGTTCGGATAGTATGGTTTGGATTTGGGTATAGGGAAGCGGGTCGGGTAGGGTATTAGGGTTCGGGTATGGGTTTAAATGAGCATAATAACAGAGGATTTGGAATAGGGTTTGGAATGACGGCTAGGGTTTGGGTGGGAGAAGATGAAGAGGGGACGACGACTAGGGTTTCGGTTGAGGTGAGATTCATGCAGCGGGTTTCGGGTAGTGGAGGAGATAGCGGGTGTAGGTGGAAGAGGTTGCAGTGCTCGAGATGCAGCGGGGAAGTGGTCGGAGTTGATGCTGATTGAGGAGGAAGTGGTCGGAGTTACTACTGCTTGAGGATCGTCGGGAGTTTTGCAGACGAGGTTCGGGAGTGTTGCCGGCGTTTGATGTTGTTGTTGCTGTTGAAGTTGGTGTAGTTGATGAAGCTTGATGATGGTTGTCAGAGTTTCTTTTCTATTTTTGCTGTTGTTGATGAAGGCAAGAAAGGAAAAGAAAGAGATTTGTGTAATTATGGTTAGGGATTAGTGAGAGAAAGAAATTTGGAATTACTGATCGGAAACTATGTTAAGGTCAACAGAGAGATTGTAAAATTGTTATTGGATTGATTATAACCGAGTACAATCTCTTCTATATGTAGGAGAGAACCAAATGCTAAACTAATAAATAATCCGATATGAGACTAGACATAATATATGACAATATCTATCATCACCTTAGAGCTAGCTGCAACCCTAGAAGGCAATAACACTTTACTTTCCATTATTAGAAAATTTTCTTCTGCATGAACTATGCTACATATGCATTTGCACGAGTATAAGATCTAGTTACATTAACACTAATACAACATCATAATGCGGTTTATTTTTACAAGCATCTCTTGTGGGTTGGACTAGATATGCATAAACTGCTAAAATGCAACAGTTTTGGATAAACAAATACTGCCAATTTGATTTAGGGATGGTAATTATGTCTGTTAATGCTTAAAATCTCAGACCATGGAGTTGATCAGCGCGTGGAAGTTCTTAGGCGTTGAGTTATGCAACAACCAATCACAATGAGCAACGAATGACCACACCAAGTACAAAAGCACACAAGTTTATCCCGATTCGGCGAATCTAATCTGGGGGAAAATAACAAAAATATTATTTAACTAGAGAAGATACAAGTATTTCAATACTCACAAGAACCTATTTATCTTTCAAGCGTCATTAGATGATATTTTACTGTTTATAATGGAATACTCTCAGATGAAGTACTACCTCTCATGGAGACCATTACAATAAATCTTAGGTTGTAGTCTTGATTCTTCACCGTCCAATATACCATGAAGAGAAAGTTACACGATAGGAGCCGTACGATATATCTTGGAGAATAAGTTGGGCTCAAACAATCCCCTAAGGGATCTGGTCCATCTGCTGCCGCTGATTACTTGCGGTCGACTGCTCGCTATAGCAATCGACTGTATTGCAGTCGAGACCAAACAGAGGAGGCTTTTGATGGTTGTGGTCGACTGCCCAAAGTGGCAGTCGACTGTCACCTGCTTTCCAGCCAAACCAACAACTCTTTCACCTCCATTCTTCGTCGCTTCGAACCTCTTCTCGCTTCGCCGTATTCTCTTCACATCAAACCTAGTATGTAAGACATAGACATAAAACTCTTAACAATCTCCAGCTTGAATTGCATACACCTGCGTTCACATATGTGTAATTTATTACTTCTAGACTCTTTCATTTCTCCTCTTGTAAACAACACGATTCAGTGACTTATTTTGCTAGTCGAATCTACCTCCACCTGTTATTTCTCCAATTATATGTACCCTTAAGAGCATGCCCCAATAGGTGTTAACATGAAGATGTCATCCTCTGCACGAACACTACCTACCTTGATCAGGCAGATCAGGCGTAGTAGTAGTAGTTCGGGACGACGACTACAGGCGGGAGTATGGGACGACGACTGCCGGCTGAAGTACATGGCAACACTGTGGGTATCAGGTAGATTTAGATGAGGGAATAGGATTAGGGTTGGGAGCGGAAATATGAGGGTAGTGGAGTAAGGTACTGAGGGGACGGTGGTTAAGGTTTTGGATCAGGAGTGGGATGTCGACGGCTGAAGAGGGAGGTCAGGAGTGCCTATGGGATCTGGAGTGGGAGAGGGAGGTCAGGACTGCAATAGGATAAGGGATAAGGGATCAGGATTGTTGTGCGGCGGCGGGATTGCAGTGGCAGCGTCGGGACTCGGAAGGCATGGGGGAGAGGAGTTGAGGACGTCTGGAGTGTTAGGTTGGAGTCCTCAAGTTGGTGTTGAGGACGTCGGGAGATGATCAGGATGGACGTCGGGAATCAATATGGTGGATGATCAGAATCTCATGGTGGCGGGATATCGACGGTAGGTTGGCGGCAGGATGGGGTTGGAGATGAGCGGATTTGGAGGAAGATTAGAGAGTCGAAATTTTGACCGGCGGTGGGGGATTCTGGATCTGGCAGGAGATTGATGGCGGCGGCAGCGAGGGAGACATCGGGATCTTTGATTAGGGATTTAGTAAGTAGGAATTTGATCGGGATCGGAATAGGGATGGCGGCGTCGGGAGGTGGAGTGATTCCGATGAAGGCCGGAACTACTCCACTTCGACGATGAAAAGAAAAGTAGTGTAAGCCTTATGAAAGTAGGGGCTCTCATACCATGTTAGATTCAGAGATAGAAAAGAACACTTTATTGGAATGATTATAACTGAGGGAAAGCGGTTCAAAAGGAAAGCAAGTTGATCCCTAATTATCATATTAACGGTCTAGTATGATATCTTCTCTATATAGGAGTGAAGCAAAGATGAAACTAATACATTTTTCGATATGGGACTAAATTGAGTATTATAACATGTAACACCCTCAAACAAAAAGAAGAAAAAGAAAAATGTGCTGTTAGTGCTTGAATAAGTCTTTATGT
This sequence comes from Hemerocallis citrina, assembly GCA_017893485.1. Classification (NCBI taxonomy): domain Eukaryota; kingdom Viridiplantae; phylum Streptophyta; class Magnoliopsida; order Asparagales; family Asphodelaceae; genus Hemerocallis; species Hemerocallis citrina. The sequence goes on from CM030360.1 coordinate 309,876,204, forward strand.
CAAGCGTATGAAGCATTCTGTCCAATATCTTAATTATGGTCTAACCAGGATTGAAGAAATACTAATATACTCTGATAGTAGTACTAATCCTAATAAAAATTCGAACCTATCATCATTTTCTTCTTTTAAGAAGATCAGTGTAACTCTATTTTTAGTTCTGTAACATAGTGTTTCATGCTCTTTTTAACAAAGATATATTCAAATCGCAGGTTGATTCAGTTTCATGTTTCTGTCAAGTAGATGCCGGCTTAAAAACAGTAGCTGGAGCAAGAAAATTTGTTCCTGGAGCACAACTGTGTAAGCAACCTGATATTAACCCAAGAGGACCAAAATCAAGAAACTTCCGGCGTGAACGATCCCGAACCCAATCCCCATTAATTCCTGGACTCCCTGATGATCTCGCAGTTGCGTGTCTAATCCGTGTCCCAAGGTCCCACCACCAGCACCTCCGTCTAGTTAGCCGAAGGTGGAACCGTCTCCTCTTGGGAAACTACTTCTTCTCCCTCCGTAAAAGGAATGGAATGATCGAGGAATGGGTCTATGTGATAAGAAGGGATCGTGATGGTAAGATCTCATGGCACGCCTTCGATCCTATCAATCACTTGTGGCAGCCCCTCCCTCCTATCCCTCCTGAATACTCCGAAGCAGTAGGATTTGGTTGTGCCGTTCTTAGTAGTTGCTACCTTTACTTATTTGGAGGTAAAGATCCCATCAAAGGTTCGTTGAGGCGAGTTGTGTTCTTTAATGCACGAACTAATAGATGGCATCGAGCTCCCGATATGCAAAGGAAGCGCCATTTCTTTGGTGCTTGTGTTATAAACAATTGTCTCTATGTTACTGGTGGTGAGTGTGAAGGGATGCAAAGAACCCTAAAGTCGACCGAAGTTTATGATCCCAACAAGAATCGGTGGGCCACTGCCGCCGAAATGATCACGGCGATGGTTCCTTTCATTGGAGTAGTTCACAATGAGAAGTGGTTCTTGAAAGGGCTTGACTCTCATCGCCAAGTTGTGAGCGAAGTTTATGACCCGAAAACAAATAGTTGGTCGGTAGTTAATGATGGAATGGTGAGTGGGTGGAGAAATCCTAGCATTTCAATGAACGGAAGGCTTTATGCTTCGGATTGTAGGGATGCATGCAAGCTTAGGGTATACGATGAGATGAGTGATTCATGGAGCAAGTTTTTGGAGGGTAGGTTCCACCATATGGGCAGCTCCCGAGCTTTGGAGGCAGCTTCATTTGTGTCACTTAGTGGGAAGTTGGGCATTGTTCGGAACAACATGAGTATTAGTCTTGTGGATGTGATGGATCCAGGGAAGGTTATTGAGACGAACAGTGCTCACCATTGGGAGAGTACGGCTGGGAAAGGACAACTGAAGGCTTTTGTTGTGAGTTTGTGGTCGAGTATTGCAGGTAGAAATGGGTTGAAGAGTCATATTGTTCACTGTCAGGTCCTTCAAGCTTGAATGAATCAGCAAAGAGACTATAAGAGCATAGAATGTTGGAACTGCGATCAGCAATGAGGAAAAGAAAAAAGAGGAGCACATACGGGAAAGCTTTCCTGTTAAACTTGATTGACCTCCTGAAGCATACGGTTCCGAAGGAAAAGGTTAAAGCATACAATGGTTTCTAGTTTTGCCGATTGCATAGGAAAGTGAAGACCTGGAAGTGGTTCTGAAAACATTTGCTAAAGATTTGATTGGAAATTTTATGCATGGTTTTCTCTGACCTTAGAAATTCGGAAAGGAAAAGGCGATGGGGATGTTATACCCCTGTCATGTAGAGGGTCATAGATGTTCCTGGTTTATTGATGTTCAAGCAGAATTTTTGGTATAATGGAAAAGGAGATTTGAGTCTCATGTTATTTAAGAATAGGAACTCTCAGGATTAGCTTAGAATGAATTGGCTATTTTCGCCCGTTTGCTCAATCGTTGTTGCCCTGTAATGCATTTTCAATTCTCAGGATGTAAGTTTTACATCGAAGAAACAAAAATGAAAGGAAGACTTGTTAATATATCTTGGATCATGGTTTGCTAGTTGGCTGTACATTTTGTTGATAGTATCTTCCTTTATAATGGTTGTTTTAAGTTTTACTGCAGGGTGGCTTTGTAGAACTTCAGCAGCTTGATAATTCTAACTTCGTACATACCCATAATAAGTAATTATGCAGTGTTTTATCACATTTCCATTATTATTACTGTTACTATATTTTTTATTTTATTATACATTATGGTCAAAGCATCAGGCCTCCTCAATACAAGAAAGTATCAGGAAATGTTACAGGAAAAAAAATTTGAAGGAGGTGGTGATTTAGCTTGCTGCATGCTAATAGCTATGAGCATTTTGCAATTTTCCCAATTAGAAGATTTGAGATCTACTCACTTAGCATTAAATGTAACAAGCTGATCGAAAGTATAATTAATGATTAAAAGGAATCCTCCATATCTGTTTTCTACTTTGATATTTTGATGATACTAGACTCGTAGAGATTGAGCCAATGTGAAATACTTTTGTAATATGTCCTGATGGGTTCCATGTCTACGAGTGTGGAGTACCAAATTAGTGGAAAAATTAGTATAATTAGCACTGCCCTTTCAAACAAGCCGTGCTTAAAAATAGGGCCAGACTAGGGCTGTGCATGAGCTCGACCCAGACCGGCCTTAAGCTCTATATATGTACCAGTAATTTACACGTGAGATGCACGTCTTAATAAATATAGTTTTATAAAAATAAACTTCCGACGTAGTTTGAGCTTGAACCTGAGATCTCTTTTATAATAGTTATGCATGAACGATACACGAGTTTGTTTGTTTACAAATGACAACTCCAACTCTCCCATTATAATATTAGAGATTATAGTAACTGCATGCAAGATGCACGTTCTAATAATTTTTGTTTCTTTTTAAAGTAATAATTGTTGTGCGGAATACGAATCAAACAACCAACAATCAAACGAGAGAAACAGCGAGAAAACAGAAAAACAAGCAAACACAAGAACACAAGATTTAATGTGGTTCGGCAAAACACATGCCTACATCCACGGAGCGGTTGGGGTTCTCTTCTTCTTCAAATAATCACCAATGGGCGAAAACAAACCCTTACAAAAGATGACGGCTACAAAACCGAATAGAGGTCTCTAATTTTCGTCACTCCTCACAAAACCCTAACGGGTTGTATTTATAGGAAACTACTGGGCCTTTTCGAAATGGGCCTATTCTGGATTAAAAACCCGCCTACAGTCGACTGATCATCTTACCAGTCGACTGATAAATACTTCGGGACAGTCGACTGAACCCACATGCAGTCGACTGACTACTGCTGTATCCTTAGCCTTTGAAAAACTCCTCTCTGGACAGTCGCCTGATCCTCCAACCCAGTCGACTGATGTACTGGAACTTTCGATCGTTGTAGATACGAACCAGAATCGAGCCATTATCCTACAATCTCCACCTTGGTGAGATCTTCCAAGTATCCAACAATCTCCACAAATACTCCAAAACAACTGCTCATCACCAAATGTAACAAAAGAACCCAAACTCCACCTTAGTATGATATCGCATACTAAACAAACCAATAGCAAAGCACTATCCCAACCGCCCATGCCAAATCATCAAGCATGCAAAATATTAGCCAGGTTCATGCAATGCTTGAACTTGGCTGCCCCAACAACTTTGGTCAACATATCAGCAGGATTATCAGCTGTTCCAATCTTCACCAAATGAATATCACCATCCTTTATCAAATCACGCACAAAATGATAACGGACATCAATATGTTTGGTCCTCGAATGATGAACTTGGTTCTTCGCTAAATGAATAGCACTCTGACTGTCACAGTGTACCTCCACCTTCTCCCGATGAATTCCCAAGCTCTTCAAAAGTCCATGAATCCAAATAGCTTCCTTCATGGCCTCAGCAACCGCCATGTATTCAGCCTCAGTAGTAGACAACGCTACAGTGGACTGCAAATTGGACCTCCAACTTATAGGTGCTCTAGCCATAGTAAACAAATAGCCTGTAGTAGACCGCCTCTTATCTAGATCACCTGCATAGTCCGAATCAACATAACCCACCAATAACCTGCTAATATTGTCATCCCTTTCAAACTTCAAACCCACATCTGTGGTGCCACTTATGTACCTCAAAATCCATTTAGCTGCTTGCCAATGCTCTTTGCCTGGATCATGCATATATCGACTAACCATACTCACCGCCTGAGAGATGTCTGGTCGAGTACACACCATGGCATACATCAAACTGCCAACCACACTAGTGTAAGGTACATTAGCCATATACTGTCTCTCTTCATCTGTACTTGGAGACTGAGAAGCACTAATTCTGAAATGAGTGGCTAAGGGTGTACTGACTGGTTTAGTTTTTTCATCTATACCAAACCGTTTCAGCACCTTCAAAAGATATTGCTTCTGTGTCAAACTCACTATGCCCTTTGCTCTGTCTCTAGCTATCTCCATCCCAAGTATCTTCTTGGCTTCACCAAGATCCTTCATCTCGAATTCAGAACTCAGCTGATTCTTCAAATTTTGAATCTCCTTAGCATTTCTAGAGGCAATCAATATGTCATCCACATATAATAACAGATATATGAAAGAACCATTCTGCAACTTCCTGAAATAGACACAATGATCATACTCACTTCTGGAATATCCCTGCACTTTCATAAACTGATCAAACCTCAAATACCACTGCCTTGGAGATTGCTTCAACCCATAGAGAGACTTCTTCAACCTGCAAACACAACTTTCCTTCCCAGCTGTCTTAAACCCATCTGGCTGCAACATATAAATTTCTTCATCTAGATCCCCATGTAAGAATGCAGTCTTCACATCCATCTGTGTCAATTCAAGATCAAACTGTGCTACCAATGCTAACAAAATCCGAATAGAAGGATGCTTCACAACTGGAGAGAACACTTCATTATAGTCAATACCTTCCTGTTGAGCATACCCCTTTGCAACTAGTCTAGCCTTGAACCGAACACTGCCTTTTGGACCTTCTTTCTTCGTATACACCCACTTGCAACCGATAGCTTTCTTCCCCTTTGGCAACTGCACTAGATCCCAAGTCTTATTCTTATGAAGAGAGTTCATCTCTTCATCCATAGCAACTTTCCAATCTGCATTTTCAGAACTTCTAGTGGCTTCTTTGAAGTTGGAGGGAACTTCATCATCCACAATGGGAAGAGCAAATGCAACTGTATCTGTAAAACGAGATGGTCGTTTGATATCTCGTCTTTGCCTTCTTGCTGCAATTGATTCTTCGTGCTGGGGAGGGTTAGGAACTTCTTCCTCATCCTCAGTATCAACCACATCATCTTCATTTTGGGCAGGATTTTCAACTGAAAGCTTTTCTAACTCCACCTGTTGGAGAACTCTCCCATTCTGCTGCTGCTGTCGATCACCAGTCGACTGATCCTGTACACCAGTCGACTGTCCCGAGCTTCTGCTGTTCACCTGTTGGAGAACTGTCCCACTCTTCTGCTGCTCACCAGTCGACTGTTCTCTTCCACCAGTCGACTGTCCCGAGCTGATCATACTGGTCTCATCAAAGGTGACATCCCTGCTGATTACTAACTTTTTCTGTTCTGGACACCACAACCTGTAACCTTTGACACCAGTACTAAAGCCAACAAATATAGCCTTTTTGGCTCTTGCATCAAGTTTAGTTTCAGTTACATGAAAATAAGCAGAACAACCAAATATATGCAAAAAACTATAATCAGATGCAGGTTTACCACTCCATACCTCAATAGGCGTTTTGCCTTCAAGTGCTGCTGATGGTAAACGGTTGACAATGTGGCTTGCATATATAACAGCTTCTGCCCAAAATGTCTTCTTCAATCCAGACTGTGCTAACATACATCTCACCTTCTCAAGTAAGGTTCTGTTCATCCTTTCTGCAACCCCATTTTGCTGTGGAGTCTTCCTAACTATGAAGTGCCTCTGGATCCCTTCATCTTCACACAATTTCAGAAACGGATCATTCTTGTATTCCCCTCCATTATCTGACCTCAGAACCTTAATCTTCCTACCAGTCTGATTTTCAACTTTCTTCTTCCAACTTGTGAACAATGTCAAAACTTCATCTTTGTGCTTCATGGTATATACCCAAACTCGTCTGGAGTAATCATCAACAAAAGTAACAAACCAGTGTCTACCACTCATAGAAGGTGTCTGAGTAGGGCCCCAAACATCTGTGTGCACATAATCGAGGATACCCTTTGTCTGATGTACAGCTGTACCAAATTTCACCATAGTTTGCTTACCCAAAACACAATGTTCACAAAATTCCAACTTGCACCCTTTAGCATCTTTAAGCAACCCTTGCTTCACAAGCCCCTGCAAGGTCTTTTCTCCTGCATGTCCGAGTCGCATATGCCACAACCTAGTAGAGTCGGGAACAACCTGTTTAGGCCTTTCAGTTACACTGGCAGCCTGACCCAAATATGTTTTTCCCTGCAAGAAAAACAAGTTCCTTTTTCTTTGCCCTTTCATCACCACGAGTGATCTGCTAGTCACCTTCAGAATGCCACATTCACTAGCAAATTTTAATCCACTGGCCTCCAAAGCACCAAGTAAAATCAAATTCTTCTTCAAATCTGGAACATACCATACATCTGAAAGCTCCCTAATAAGACCATCATGCATTAGCAATTCAATCTTCCCGATTCCTACCTTCTTACAAGGCGCATCATTTCCCATCAAAACTACACCACCATCCATATACTCCAAAGAAGTAAACCACTCCTTTTTCCAAGACATATGATAGGAGGCTGCTGTATCAAGAAACCATACTTCTTGATAAAGTGAGGGACTAGAAGCAAGTGCAAAAGAAAAATCCTCGCCACTATCTAAATTATCAACAGTCACATTTGCAGTCGAATTTCCCTTATTTCGTAGCTTTGGACAATCCTTTTTCCAATGCCCCCTTTCATGACAGAAAGCACATTCATCTTTGGCCGGTATTTTCCTGTCCTTCGAAACTCCTCTCGATTTGGAACGAGATTTGTTTTCCTTTTTCCCAGATTTGGACTCAGATCTGGTCTCAGTCCTGCCCCTTACAATCAATGCTTCAGAAGTTTCTCTATCAACCATTTTATCCCTTCTCCTAGTTTCATTATTCAACAAAGCATTTGCAACATCTTCATATTTCACAGTATCCTTTCCATATATTAAAGTTGTTGCTAAATGATCATAACTTTCGGGTAATGAATTCAACAGAATTAGGGCTTTATCTTCATCTTTAATTTGCTCATCCAAATTTAACAAATCAGCCAATAATTTATTAAATGATTCAACATGAGCATTCATAGACATACCTTCTGTATAGGTGAAGCGAAAAAGTCTCTTCTTCAAATAAAGCCAATTTTCCAAACTTCATGTATTTGTCTTCGAGCTTCTTCCACAACACCGCAGCAATGGTATCCCTCATCAAATCGTACTTCTGAGCCTTCGCAATAAAGAGCCGAATAGTCCCACACGCAACTCGATTCAACTTCTTCCAATCTGCTTCGGACATATCCTTTGGTTTTTCTTTCTCCAAAGCAACATCTTGTTCTTGTTGAACAAGAACATCCAACACCTCACATTGCCACATCCCGAAATTGTTCGTCCCATCAAATTTTTCAACTTCAAATTTTGCGTTGTGAATCGTTGTTCTGGACGAACTTGATCCCACAACATCCTTGGTTGCATCTGCATCACTCGCCATCTCCCTCTAGGTCGAACCGAAAGCTCTGATACCACTTGTTGTGCGGAATACGAATCAAACAACCAACAATCAAACGAGAGAAACAGCGAGAAAACAGAAAAACAAGCAAACACAAGAACACAAGATTTAATGTGGTTCGGCAAAACACATGCCTACATCCACGGGGCGGTTGGGGTTCTCTTCTTCTTCAAATAATCACCAATGGGCGAAAACAAACCCTTACAAAAGATGACGGCTACAAAACCGAATAGAGGTCTCTAATTTTCGTCACTCCTCACAAAACCCTAACGGGTTGTATTTATAGGAAATTACTGGGCCTTTTCGAAATGGGCCTATTCTGGATTAAAAACCCGCCTACAGTCGACTGATCATCTTACCAGTCGACTGATAAATACTTCGGGACAGTCGACTGAACCCACATGCAGTCGACTGACTACTGCTGTATCCTTAGCCTTTGAAAAACTCCTCTCTGGACAGTCGCCTGATCCTCCAACCCAGTCGACTGATGTACTGGAACTTTCGATCGCTGTAGATACGAACCAGAATCGAGCCATTATCCTACAATAATCTGACCTCGAACCTGAAACATCTCTTTACTCATCATATACTCTTTACAAATTATCGACTTTATTTTATATGAATACACTTTTGTAAACAATTATGTCGTAAATAAATTTGAACTTTGAAAAAATTATGGTATCTAACAGTAGTTGACTAAATGAATGATTAATCTAACTTTCACTTAAAAACTAATGATTGAGATTAAACGGTTGAATATGTATAAATGACAACCCAACTCTCTCATTATAATATTAGAGATATTATTAAAGAAATAATGAAAATGGATTAGGGCCAGCCCTAAAGGTCCTGAACTCAGCCCTCAAAAAAGCACTACCACGCCTTCGCCCTATTAAGTAAAGGACAGGGTAACTGGGTAAGGTCTCTAAATCAAGTCCGTTTTTAAACAGGAACGGGTTAAGGTTTGGTTTGAACCCTACCCATTCTTATCGTAGTATTTGGATCCTTACTTAACATAACCACATATCTTTCTTTGAAATCAAATTACTTGGGCATGTTGATTATTGGCATTATCTAGTGACTTAGTAGTACATATGATATTTTCATGCCTGAACCAAGAGCAATTCCCATATTCTTTTACTATCTATATAATAAAACACAGAGAAAGCTATCAAGTGGCTCTCCTTCAATCCTCCCAAAAATCAAAGGCCCAGATCTAACCTTATAAAACATATTTTCCCCCAAAAGTTCCCCCAAAACTCAAATTCAAATCTCCCACCCAAAACAACTCCTATATTTATTTATTTCTCTCTCTCTCTCTCTTCCTCCCTCTTCTATTCAAAAAATTAAGAAAATAAAAATTTTAAAAAATTAAAAAAATTTAAAATTTAAAAACTTTAAAAATAATTCAAAAAAATCAAAAAAATCACATAATATGTTTTTTTCTCTATGCTTACTACTTCAATTAATTTACTGGAGCTCCAAAACTATTTTATATGATCAAATAAGGTGCCCCGATCCGAAGACGTGCCGTAGGCACGTGTCAACGGGCAAACCTAGTTTTATAATAATTTGTAAAATACATTTCTTGTATGTGCCAATAATCCATTTATATTATAGCTAGAGAGTTGAGATGTTGACTATAGAATATGAAATTAGAGTCTTAAACTCAAGGTGGCTATGTTTTGCTTAAAGCATTATATCGTAGATATTCTTGATACCTAGCATACTGCTTCCAAACAGTATATATTAGAAATATCGATTGGATGGGTTAATGGGCCATAATGGATCACAATCCATTAATCCACGGTTATGAAATCTATGATGTGACTCCGGATACCGCACGTGTCCCTATACAACACAAATAATATAATTATCTTGGAATATATATAATTGATGTCCTCACAATCTCCTCCTATATATCTCTACGACATTCATAAAAAATACCTAGATATAGGAATAAAGGTAGTTTGAGCAATCAGATCAAATTGGGAATGTAGTGTCATCTTAATCAATAAACCTGTTCGAAAGAGGGATATATTTTGCCCAGGTCATAAGCATCAAATTTGGAATTAATGATTCACAAAATATATAGGCAAATCAACATATAAGGTGCAATGATAATAAAGTAATTGACCAATATAGTGGGGATAAATTAAATCAGTTTGACTAAACTAAAATAACCAAGATGTTAAAAAGCAAACCAAAAACTTAAAAACTAATAGTGGTAAGACAGTGTTCTTAAACTGAAAACAAAGTTTTAAACTATTTTGCTTAAACTCATAATTGATGTTTCACCCTGCATGCAAACTATTCTGAAAAGATATAAATGATATAGCTTGTGGACACAATGATATTATTCCTTCATTACGTTATTTGGCCATCAACCTTATCGAGCAAGTCATCATCGTCAGGGTTGAAGTTGATTACATCTTTTAAATCGTCCAAATTCAAGCCAGATATCTATATTTCAATGATCAAAAGCAATTCAAAATTTCATTTAGAATTGAGTCATGGACAAGATAATAATTAGCACAAATCTAATCATGCATAGAAAGGGTGTCAAATAAAAGAGCATGCAATCAACTTTTTTGTCCTATTTTATAATAAGTAGTAAAATATAGAGCTTATTCTTGCTAAATCCTCAGAACTATACATGTTTCCTTTTGGAATAATTACCCTATCAACGAATCAATCAAAAATAACAAAATTATTAAGTTTAAAATAATTGCAAGGTTATCTTCAAATGAACATATTATCAAATTTGAAAAAACATTAAGAAATTAGCCAGCGACATCTCAAAATTTATATCTCGGTTTTTTAAATTGAAAATCCACACGTCAGATATGGTCTACATCTTTGGAAGTATGTGTTTATAAAATTTGAGAAGAATTCAACTAGCTTTAACCGTTTATCAGGTGACCGCAAAATGTACATTTTATAAAGAGTTTAGAATTACTTCATTTTTAAGTTACATAATGAATGGTTAGAATTTTTCAAATTCGTTTGAAATTTTGTACATAATTAAATTTTGTATTGTATATCATATCTAACGGTGTGGATTTTCGTTTTAGAGAGTCAATAATAAATTTAGAGAAATCTCTCCAGAGCCAGCCCAACATTTATTGAGGCCTAAAGCGAATTCTTAAATGAGGCCTTTTGAAAGCTCATAATAATATTCCATAATAATAAAACACAAAGAAAGCTGTCAAGTGGCTCTCCTTCAATCCCCATAAAATCAAAGGCCCAGATCTAACCTCACAAAAAACATTTTTTTCCGAAACTCAAATTCAAATCTCCCCAAAATAACTCCTTTATTTATTTAACTCTCTCTCTCTCTCTCTCTCTCTCTCTCTCTCTCTCTCTCTCTCTCTCTCTCTCTGTCTGTATATATATATATATATATATATATATATATATATATATATATATATATATATATATTTATATATATACACACGCACACTTATGGAAACATGAACTTTTTTAACCCTAATTTATAATTATTTTTCAACATATACTAATATAAACATGGACTTTTATTTACAGCTAATTATTGTCATACTATTCAAACCTGAGCTATATAATTGTTGATTTACGGTTTACAAGGCTTTTCATATGTTGTATCGTTCTGAAGACGTGTCGTAGGCACGTGCCCACGGGCAAATCTAGTGTATATATATATATATATATATATATATATATATATATATATATATATGAATGCTCCATTGCAAGCCACTAGAAACAACGGCTTAGGTTATATTAACACTGAAGCCATTGTTAGAAAAACCGGCTTAGGTTATAAACTTAAGCCATCGTTGGAAACAATGACTTCAGTGTTAACATAACTGAAGCCATTGTTCCAAACAAGATCTTCAATGGTTTGCATACCCGTTTGTACGGGATCGTTTACAATGCAACATTCCTTATATATATATATATAATATTATATATATATATATATATATATATATATATATATATATATATATATATATAGGTTATAAACTTAAGCAATCGTTGGAAACAACGACTTCAGTATTAACATAACTGAAGCCATTGTTCCCAACAACATCTTCAATGGTTTGCATACCCGTTTGTACGGGATCGTTTACAATGCAGCATTCCTTATATATATATACGGCCGTGTATCACTTTATTTGGGTTTTTTTTCAAGAGATACGGCCGTGTATCACTTTATAAGGAATGCTGCATTGTAAACGATCCCGTACAAACGGGTATGCAAACCATTGAAGATGTTGTTGGGAACAATGGCTTCAGTTATGTTAATACTGAAGTCGTTGTTTCCAACGATGGCTTAAGTTTATAACCTATATATATATATATATATATATATATATATATATATATATATATATATATATATATATATATAAGGAATGTTGCATTGTAAACGATCCCGTACAAACGGGTATGCAAACCATTGAAGATCTTGTTTGGAACAATGGCTTCAGTTATGTTAACACTGAAGTCATTGTTTCCAACGATGGCTTAAGTTTATAACCTAAGCCGGTTTTTCTAACAATGACTTCAGTGTTAATATAACCTAAGCCGTTGTTTCTAGTGGCTTGCAATGGAGCATTCATATATATATATACTAGATTTGCCCGTGAGCACGTGTCTACGACACGTCTTCAGAACGATACAGCATATGAAAAGCCTTGTAAACCGTAAATCAACAATTATATAGCTCAGGTTTGAATAGTATGACAATAATTAGCTGTAAATAAAAGTCCATGTTTATATTAGTATATGTTGAAAAATAATTATAAATTAGGGTTAAAAAAGTTCATGTTTCCATAAGTGTGCGTGTGTATATATATATATATATATATATATATATATATACAGAGAGAGAGAGAGAGAGAGAGAGAGAGAGTTAAATAAATAAAGGAGTTATTTTGGGGAGATTTGAATTTGAGTTTAGGGAAAAAATATTTTTTGTGAGGTTAGATCTGGGCCTTTGATTTTATGGGGATTGAAGGAGAGCCACTTGACAGTTTTCTTTGTGTTTTATTATTATGGAATATTATTATGAGCTTTCAAAAGGCCTCATTTAAGAATTCGCTTTAGGCCTCAATAAATATTGGGCTGGCTCTGGAGAGATTTCTCTAAATTTATTATTGACTCTCTAAAACGAAAATCCACACCGTTAGATATGATATACAATACAAAATTTAATTATGTACAAAATTTCAAACGAATTTGAAAAATTCTAACCATTCATTATGTAACTTAAAAATGAAGTAATTCTAAACTCTTTATAAAATGTACATTTTGCGGTCACCTGATAAACGGTTAAAGCTAGTTGAATTCTTCTCAAATTTTATAAACACATACTTCCAAAGATGTAGACCATATCTGACGTGTGGATTTTCAATTTAAAAAACCGAGATATAAATTTTGAGATGTCGCTGGCTAAGTTACCGCGAGTGACACCCTAGCCCTTGATTCTCTATTAATATTGCTTATTTTAATCCAATTATTGGAGAGAATAGAGATTAAACAATGATGATGATGGGTCTTTATTTAACTGTAGTCAGTAATCAGTATGCTAACTGCTCAATCAGTATACTCACAACTCCAATTATTGGAGAGAATATAGATTAAACAGTGATGATGGTGAGTCTTTAATTAACTATAATCAGTAATCAGTATATATACTAAGAGCATCTGCAGTCGTTAAAGTGAAAAATATGCATATATGGATAAATAGAAATAGGAATCAAAATTTTGCTGCAATCGTTCAAAGCTATTTTTTGAAGCGACGACATATGAAGTGTCGTCGGAGAAATAAAAAACAAAAAAAATTAAAGCAGAAGGGAGGGACGGCACTCGAAGTGCCGTCCGACACATATGAAAAAATTCGTCCTCGGAATGCAAATAAAAAATTACAAAAAAAATATAAAAATTACAAAAACATTTCAGAAATTACAAAAAAATAAAAAAAAATTACAAAAACATTTCATGTGCCGTCCGACATAATTGGAAAATTTCGTAAATAAAAAATTACAAAAACATTTCAGAAATTACGAAAAAATTACAAAAACATTTCAGAAATTGCAAAAAAAATTTAAAAATTGCAAAAAGATTTCCAAAAATTGCAAAAAAAATTAAAAATTACAAAAACCTCCGGACGGCACATGAAGTGCCGTTCGAGGAATTTGGGCTGGAATTTTTTTTTCCAAAGGACGGCACTTCATGTGCCGTCTGAGGGATTTGGGGGGGGGGGGGGGGGGGTATTTTAATTGAAAAAAAAAAAAAAAAAAAATCAAGGGATGGCACTTCAAGTGCTGTCCGACGGAAAAAAATTTATTTTTTGGGTGGGACGGCACTCGAAGTGCCGTCGCTCAAATATGGATAATTCTCAAAACGATTCTCATTTATGGCACACGACTGTAGCGAATTATCGATAAAATAGATATTTGGCAAACGAGTGCAGCACGTTTCTCAGCCAAATATCCATTTTATCGATATTTGGCAAACGACTACAGATGCTCTAACTACTCAATCAGTATACTACCGAAAAATTTGCCGTACTGCCCCCTTTTTTGAAAATAATTAGCGACTTGTCCTACTTCCCAGAACAATTAGCAATATGCCCTTGATTAGGACACATCAGCAACAAACGTTATTGAAAAAAAGGCATACGTTATTTCGATGTCGTTCTTCCCAATAACGGCATCTCCTTTAAAAAAAAGTGTCGTGCCGTTATTGGGAATAAAGGCATAGGTTATTTTTATCTAAAGATCGAACAGTCTCATTTGTGAGTTGAGAAAGAATTGCAAAACGAAAACAACTGATGCCGTTCTCTCAGAGAACGACATCGATTATACTAATGCCGTTATTGTGAATAACGATATTAGTTATATTCGTTTTGCACAGTTACCTATAATCAAAAACCCATCTCCTTCCCCCTTCTGCCTTACGATTCTTTCGCTCTTCACTCCGACTCCGAAAACCCTAAACCCCAAAAAAAAAAAAATCCTAAAATCCCAAACAAGGGCATAGATTTGTACTTAGACTCTACTTTTCAATCTCTCATTGAGAATTCCAAATCAATCGGAATTCCAATTTGTTGTAAGTTTCCAAAAACCCTAATTTTTTTTTGCAATGTTGATTTTGATATATGAGAGATGTGTGCATTGGTAGTATAGTACAAGTCGATGTAGATTTGTGTTATTTAAGTAGTAATTTTGGAAAAGTAGTTATGGTTTGTTGGTGATCTAGGGTATGGGAAATGTGGATTGTTGGTGATCTATGGTATGTTCAAGTTGTTTAAACAGTTGTGCATATTTTCTGTGCATGTTTTTGTGATGATATATTATTTACAACAAATTTACCCATATCTACCACAAATCTCATTCCAAACAATTTAAACTTAAATTGCTCAACATAAAAATGCAACTTAATAAATTCATACAAACACTAACAAAAGAGAAGACATCACTAAAATACATTTCACATGGAAAATATTCAAGTGCGGGTAGATTGTGAAGTTCCAACACTTTGTACATTCTTACAACTCCGTCTATTGTGTCCACTCACTCTATATTTCGAACATACTTTTCCACTACTCCCACCTTCTCGAGCATCCATGTCATTGCGGATGCGAGTACTCCTCGGCCTCCCCTTCACCCGACGAAAACTTGAATCAGCTATAAGTACCGGTGCGCTTTGGGTAGGCCAATAAGATTCGTCTGGTATAGGATTGAAACTTAGTGCCCATGTTTTTGCTAACAAATCCATTGACTAGAAGACATCAATGTATGGTTGATAATCAAGTGCACGTGAAGCACATGCCGCTAACATATGAGAGCATGGAATGTGAAATAGTTGAAATTTGCCACACGTACAAGTTCGGCCCTCGAGGTCCACCGTGTGCCAATGTCCACCTTTTTGATATCCACCATCCATTCTAATGCCCGTTTTCACTCCAAAAACACCATCTCGATTATTAAACATTATTGCCTCGTGTAAATTGGATTTTTCACGGCGGACATCAATAAGGTCCTGAATCCGGGGTGCCCATAATTTACCTTCATTGATAAGTGTCTGCGCGGCCTCACGACGATCGGTGAAGTATATGTTTAGACGGAAAAATATCTGTTCTATAATTGCGGTGACAGGTAAGCTACGAACTCCTTTTAGAACCGAGTTGAACACTTCGAACAGATTTGTTGTCATTATACTATATCTACGCCCACCATCGACAGTAAGTGCCCACTTCTTGATCGCTTTTTCCTTCAACCAGTTAGTCCCATCAGCATTGCTCGCTTTAAGTTGTCTCATCTTTTTCTCGTACTTTTTCCACTGATTTTGACACGCAATTACCTTCAACTTATTCATCAAAAAATTTGCAACCAAATTTTTTATGAAAATTGCTAGCAAAATGTCGCATACAGTACCGATGATATGCAAATGGTTCCCTCCACGTACCGAACTCATTTTCCATTGCTGATAAAATACCGGTATGTCGATCAGAATTGACACACAGACCTTCACGATCTGTGACAAAGCACCGAATACAGTTCATGAACCATGTCGACGTTTCTATGCTTTCACCGTCAACTAGTGCAAACGCAAACGGAAACAACCTCCCGTTTGCGTCTGGTGAAACCGCAATCAACAAATAGCCTTTATATTTCCCGTATAAGTGAGTGCCGTCTACACTTATAACTGGTCTACATGACTTAAATTCTTCGATGGAAGGACCGAATGCCCAAAAAATACCCTTAAATGTTTCTATGCCCGGACCGGTCGTAATCTTTGCCCAATGTATAGTCGTACCCGGATTTGAAGCTTGAATTGCATTGAGTAGATATGGTAATTTAGTGTACGCTTTTTCAAAAGAACCATATAGTTTCTCAACTGCTTTATGTTTTGCCTTCCAAGCTTTCCAATATGATATTGTGTAATGGAACCTACCATTCACTAATCCAATTATGGCTCTTGGTGTTATTGAGAGTTGTTCCTTCACAACATCCAATATGACCATTGATACGACAGTCGAGTTAATTTTGCTGTGATCCTGAGTCAATGTAGGATTCACACATGTGTATACACCTTCAAGCTTTTTTACCACGAAATAATTACGTCATTTGGGAACAATTGCACGCAACCGCCATGGACAACCAACTACATTTTGAAGTGATGGATTTTCTGCAATCTCCTCAGCTAAATGGTTGATGGGCGCGTATTTAAATTTCACATGGTATAGACCACGATCTGATTTTACCGTCACGAATTCTCTGTGGTTCTTCACGGCGTACATCTTCACTTGATGTTGTAGAGCATCTTTGGTTGGAAATCTTTAACCTATGAAGAGTTCATCCAAGTTGGAAGAACCAACGGAAGACTATCTATGTTCATGTATGGTGGCACGAGACATCCATTTATTGGATTGAGATCCACGCATCGCTGCACTTGTGTCCTGACTTGGTAACACACGGGCATTGTTAACCGGCACATCAACATTGACATCAACAACTGGAGCTTCAACGACAATCTCCTCATCATCATGCTCGAGACTGCGTTCTTCATCTTCTTCCTCTTCGACCAAGTTGTTATTTACAACGGCGTTATCAAAGTCTTCCATAGCAATGCCAGCTACCAAAATATTTTGTGGCAATAGGGTAGGATGTACCCTCTTGTATTCGGAAGAAACAGGTTCCGTTGGAGTTGTGCTAATATCTTCGTCTGTATTTGAAATCCTAGCATGTGACTCTGCAGATGGTTTCAAAGTCCTTGTGGGCCTTGGACTTTCGATAACAACTCGTGTAGTATTTGGAAGCCTCGTTTGATCGATATATAACTCAACTATATTCCAACCACAACTTGGATGAAGTGTCCTAAGCAACATAGACCTCAGAGAATTGTCACTATCTATGGGTACCAACATGAAATACTGTCCATCCCCTTTACCAGCAGAATAACGAGCTCTGAGTTTCAGACTCATTTCACTTCTATCCTAATTGGTGACTTCATATATCTTATCTATTAATTCTGCGTATGTAAAATTGGGGGTAGCCCAAATAATTACTGGTTCAACATCACTATAAGAATATCCACTCTTCAGATCCTTAATTACTTCAACCCCATAATATAACCAAATAGGGATATCAAATTCCATACCTATGCATAAAAATTCAAACATATTCAAGTCATTCACTACTCACAATAAGCATAACATTGGAATACATATCAAACATAAGGTTAAGATGATAATACCTTCAAATTAAACCAAAAAACCACTAGCAAGAAATTCGTTGTGGATGAAGATTGCAAATGAGAGTGGGAGTAAGGAGGTAGGCTGTATGGAATTTTAGAGGACTCAAATGGTTGGAATTTTTTGATTTTGGGATCTAGGGTTTGTGGGTAACAGGAGCGATGAGAGAGAGAGAAGATTACGAATCACAAGGGGTAGGAGAGAGGAGAAGGGGGTTTTTGATTATAGGAAGCTGTGCAAAACGAATATAACTAATGCCGTTATTCACAATAACGGCATCAGTATAATCGATGCCGTTCTCTGAGAGAACGACATCAGTTGTTTTCATTTTGCAATTCTTTCTCAACTCATAAATGAGACTGTTCGATCTTTAGAAAAAAATAACCTATGCTGTTATTCCCAATAACGGCACGACAGTTTTTTTTAAAAGAGATGCCGTTATTGAGAAGAACGGCATCGAAATAACGTATGCCGTTTTTCCCAATAACGTTTGTTGCTGATGTGTCCTAAACAAGGGCATATCGCTAATTATTTTGGGAAGTAGGGCAAGTCGCTAATTATTTTCAAAAAAGGGGGCAGTACGGCAAATTTTTCTATACTAACTACTCTTGCATTGTATAAAAAACAAAAAAAAACTATTCTTGCATCATGTAGTGCTTGCGTCACCCATATGAAAACTTCTCAGGTGTTCGGATTTGTGTTTTAAATACTGCTACACCGACAATGTTTTCTACAACTTTTTTATTTACAATCTTATGACAGAATATTATTGGAGATTATTATAGAGTAGGTTGTAGAAACCTCTAATAATATTGTGCCACCTAAGATTGTAAAGAGAAATGATGTAGAAAAGATTGTGGGTGTAACATTACTCTTGTACTTCTGGAAAAAATTAGAGCTGCTATCGGATCGGGTACTCCACTATTTGGACCCAGATCCGGATCCGGTACCTCACATGTCAAAACATTGGATCCAGATCCGGACTTCCGAGAACCGGGTCGGGAGTCCGGGTCCTAGTTAAAAAATCTACCAATCAGGTTCGGTAGCGGAGAATAAAATTTTGCACCTAAGTATTTTTGCACCCATACCCTACGATTCCAACAATTTTTGCACTTAAGTATATGAATAAATATTATATTTACACATCTATCTTCAACAATTACTATTTATATGTAAATCCCTATAACCATATTATTCAAATTCCATATTTTTTTGGGTATTTCTTAACGTGTCCAGGTCCGGGTCCGGGTCGATTCCATTTTGGCGAAGACCGAGACGGACCAGGACCTGGACCCAGAAGTGCATCGGGTATTATTTTAGGACCGGGGCCTGGACCCGTATAGATCGGGTCGGTTCCGGTCCAATATCGGGTCCGGATCGGGTCTGGGTTGGGTCGGGAATCAGATAAATGTGACAGTGCTAGGGAAATGCAAAATTGCATTGTCTCACTTATTTGCAAAATTTCATTGCAAATTTGGCATGGATCTCTGTGCCACATAAGCCAAATTTGTAAAAGAGTAAAGTCTAAGGGTTGAAATTTCTGACAAGATATTTTGCAAATTTAGCTTGTGTGGTAGTGGGGGCCATGCTAAATTTGCAACAAAATAGTGCAAATGCTAGAGCATCTGTAGTCGTTTGATGTCATATTTTGGGTATTTGGCAAATAGAAATAGAAAAAATGGATTTACGCTGTAGTCGTTAAAAGCCAAAATTTGAGTGCGGTCTTTCGTCTCAGAAATTTAAATTAATATATATATATATATATATATATATATATATATATATATATATATATATATATATATATATATTGAAGTGAGGGACAATGGAAAAATTTTTTTTAAAAAAAGAAAACAGAAAGAAAAGTCAAGAAAAGGACAAAAATTTTTTTAAAAAAAAACTACCAATTGCCTGGGACGGGGGATTAATTCCCGTCCTAGGCCAATTGGCTTTTGTACCAATTGCCTTGGATGGCGTATTATCCTCCGTCCGTGAAATTTTTTTATTTTTTATTTTAATTTAATTAATCGGACGGCGTATTATTCTCCGTCTGTCGATTTTGTTGTATACGAAATTGAAGCGACGGTGTATTGTCTTTCGTTGCTCATTTCGGACGGCTATAATCTGGATTTTGCCAAACCGTCTTTCATATTTAGCACGCTACTGTACCTGCGACACCCAAAATTTGGGTATTTGGCAGACGACTACAGCGACTTTTTTTTAATTTTTTCCATATTTTGGGTATATGGCAAACGACTACAGATGCTCTTAAAGGCATTTAGAGCATTCACACTCGTTTGCTATATGGCCATTTATATGAAATTTTTTTGGCAAAGAAGTTATGTCGTTTATTAATTTATCAGTTTTTTTAATTTTTGCTATAGTAGTTTGCTATATTTGAAAAAGGATTTGGCAATATACATATTAGAGTAATGCTAGAGCCGCTACCAATTTCACTACCGTTTCCTTCACTACCTTAGGTGGCACACTCCAATAGGTAGGGAATGATAGAGTAGGTGGGAGAACTCTCCAATAGGAGTATGCCACCTAAGGTAGCGAAGAAAATGGTAGTGAAATTGGTAGTGGCTCTAGCATTACTCTACATATTATAGCATGATATTTATTATTTTTTAAAACCATCGGCTGAAACAAAGTATTTTGTCAGAGCAAATTAGGAATTTTTTTGTTTTTTAAAAATCCCCAGATTTTTTCTTTGGAGCCCGGATGCTTGGATGTTTCGTCTAAAGCAATTGGAGGTACTTTTTTGTAAATTTTTTTGTATGGGCATGTATTTTATGGGTTTGGATTGTATAGAATTTTGTATGGGTCAATGATTTGTACGGTTGGATGAAGGAGATAAGTGGTGGGATGTGTGGATGAAGGGGATAAGTGGTGGGATGTGTGTTGTATTTTGTTCTACAAAAAAAAATGTTTTACCCGTACAAAATTGTTGGCTGGGGTTGCAAGACCCTATCCGTTTCATCAAAAAAAAAAAAAAAAATGTTTTACCTGTACAATTTTGTTTCTCTCTTATGTATCTATATATGTATATATGTTCTCGAATGTGAGGTGGGGTTTCTCCGTACCTTATTCCAGTCATTTTTTTTGAAATAATTTTGTCCTTTTTTTTTGTTTGGGATGAAACATCATGTTTCGTCTGCACCAATTTTTTTTTTAATATAATATACAAAAATCTTTAAAAAAGTTAATATATTTTAGTCGAACGGAACATTATGTTTCGTCCGTTAAATTTTCCGTCAAATTTGCTAAATTTTG
The DNA here is from genome assembly GCA_017893485.1 of Hemerocallis citrina. NCBI lineage: Eukaryota > Viridiplantae > Streptophyta > Magnoliopsida > Asparagales > Asphodelaceae > Hemerocallis > Hemerocallis citrina. The sequence goes on from CM030360.1 coordinate 309,897,477, forward strand.
ACATTTTATGACTACAAAAAACGAACAAAATTGTCAATTCAATTTTGCCATTTTTTTCCTGCACGGCTGTGGATGCTCTTATACAAGCGAGAAAATGAAAATATATTTAAATTTTGTATTCTCCCAGAAACTCATATCTATATAATAAAACACAAAGAAAGCTATCAAGTGGCTCTCCTTCAATCCCCCCAAAATTTCTCCCCAAAAGTTTTTCCCCAAAACTCAAATTCAAATTCCCTAAACAACTCATTTATTTATTTAATTATTTCTCTCTCTCTCTCTCTCTCTCTCTCTCTCTCTCTCTCTCTCTCTCTCTCTCTATATATATATATATATATATATATATATATATATATATATATATATATATATATATATATATATATGGACTTTTATATCCTAATTTATAATTATTTTTCATCATATACTAATGGAAACATGAACTTTTATTTACAACTAATTATTGTTATATTATTCAAACTTCAGCTACATAATTATTGATTTATTGTTTACAAGGCTTTTCATATGCTGTATCGTTCTAAAAACGTGCCGTAGGCACGTGGCCACGAGAAAATCTAGTCCCCTAATAAGTAACAACAAAACAAAATAACCACTGTACAAAAATTTGTACCTACAATTTCCCTACTCTAAATAACTTCGAAGTATTAATCCACAACATGTTGAACTATTATCCTTGGATAATCCACTAAAATTGTTTGATAAAAGTCCAAGAGATTGTAAAATAGTATAAAGACTCCAAAATTAGAGTTAACATGTTGAACTATTATCCTTGGATAATCCACTAAAATTGTTTGATAAAAGTCCAAGAGATTGTAAAATAGTATAAAGACTCCAAAATTAGAGTTAATAGTGTTATGGTAGCCTTGTGCAAAGTGTTGGTGTAGGGTAAAAGGGATATGAGCAACTTACTCATTTAGTAAATGAGCAATTGATTACGTGGCATGCATGTGATACATTGAACAACTAACCCTTTTAAGGCTTTTTCAATCACATGTATGCCACATCATCAATTGCTTATTTACTAAATGAGCAAGTTGCTCATACCCCTTTTTCCCGTTGGTGTATCTAATTCCCACTTAAGATTCTATACTTTCGTAAGTATTTTTATCTTTATGATAGCTTTAATATCTCTTGCGCATGTTTTCTAATTAGTCATTAATTAGTATTTCTTGATAAATGGTTAAAGGTTATCTCTAACTAGACTTCTTGTTCTTGAGCTAGTAGTATGGTGTAGGAAAAGAACCAATATTGTGCTATATTTCTGTGAAGCAATGTATAGGCATGTGGTTTTAGATTTGTGCCCTAACCCTGCCAGAAAACCATGGTCTGCTGGAAAAGCAGTAAGGGGTACATGTTTAGCCGCATAAATTAGGGTGAAAGATAGCTCAAGAATAAGAATGATAAATAGAGAATCCGGTTACACTTATATACCAAAATAACCATTGTACAAGAAATTGTATCTACAATACCCCTACTTCAAATGATTTCGAAGTATTAATCCACAGCATGCTTGAACCATTATGCTCGAATAATCCGCAAATGTGGTTTGATAAAAGCCACAATATACTGTAAAATAGAATTGATGAAGCAGTATAAAGATTCTAAAATTTGAGTTAATAGTATCATGGTTTCACCTTCTGATAAAGCAATATTTGCAAAACAAATAAAAGATCTACTCTATCTTCATTTAATACAAAATAGTTCAAGTCCTCATTCGTCTCCTGCGTTTTCAGAAAAAAATTATGCTGAGATAAAAAGAGAAAAAGCTTAATAGCTGTACAAAATTTGGTGGATATTTTATCCCTTATGTAGAATATTTCGTCACGCAGATCCAATGAGAAAAATATTATCGTAAGTTTGATGCAAAATCAGGCTTTTGGCAATTTTAACTAGTATATATCTCTTCAATAGAGCTGGCTACCTTTAGTTGTCCCCAAGACCATTTTGAATGAATAGTTATGCCATTTGGTTTAAAGAATGCACTACAGATATTCCAGAAATTGATGAATTTTATTTTTGGACACTTACCCTTCGTGGTAACATATGTAGATGATATTCTAGTATTCTCCAATTCAGCGGTAGAACATAAACAACATTTACTAACAGTAATACAATTAATAATCAAACATGCATGGAGTTACTCTCAGTCCAAAAAAGATAGAACTGTTCAAAGTAGAAATTGAATTCTTGAGGAAATATATTAAAAATGGAAAAACTGAATTACAACAAAAGATTTATACAAAAGTCAAGGACTTTCCTTAAAACTTTACTACACTAAAAGAGCTACAAAGTTTTTTATGTTTATTGAATTATGGTAGAAAGTTTATACCAAACATATGTTCCAGAATTCAGCATTTACAACAAAATCTCAAGGATGAGCAAGCAAAATATAAAAGGTCTACTGGAGAACAACCACGTAGATGGAATACTGATAATATTCCTATTATCTTCCATAGAAGAAGAAGAAATAAAGGCAATTAACGATTTAGTTAAAGATCAAACATTTCTGTATTTCCTTCTGATGAAAAAACATTAATACTACCGACAGATGGTTCTGACAAATTTTGGGCGGAAATATTAATTGCTAAACAAAAAGAAATTGTAGCTTACACATCTGAAAAATTTAATAAAGCCCAGATTAAGTATTCTACATATATTAAAGAAATATTGGCTATTAAGTTAGAAATAAAAGGTTTAAAAGTTTATCTCTTGTATTGGCAATTTATAATTGAAACACACATCACGTCTGTTACAAAATTTTTAAAAAAGAAAGCAATAAAAAATCCTGAAGAAAATCTTCGAAGGATCAGAACCGCCATGTATTTAGAAATATTTGTTTATGATGTAAATATATTCCAGGCTATACTAATTCCATTGCTGATTTTTTGAACAGGCCATGAACGAGGAATTAAGTGAAAAACTGAAAGAGCTTCTGGAGATCATGAAATGGCAAGAAGCATAGAACCAGGTCGGGTCGGATCGGGTAGCTTCAGATTTCGGGTTACGCAGGCCGGATCGAGGGATTTTTTCTATGTGGATCTTTAACCCGGTTCGACCCGTTTATTTGTTCGGGTTTGACCCGAATCGATACTGGGTCAAACCGATTAAGAGAGGTGCATGAACCAAAAGACAACGGATCAACTAGAAGACAGCATTATAGGAGGGATAAAGACTAGCTAATGATAATGGATGTCATCATAAGTTCATAACAGCCAAAAATGACTAGCAATGCATGATCTCTTTTATTATTGTTGAGGCAAGCTGGCAAGGAATATGACATGATGACGGGAAATTAACAAAAACTATGAAGTTTAGAATACTGCTTTGTTCTGTCAACTTGTGTTTGACTCATGGCTAAGAGCATCCATTGCCGCTCTCCATTCTTATCCCCATTTTAGAGTTCTATTTTTGTATATTTTCTTAAAATATGATATTTTTGATTTGAGGTTTCAAATTCGGTGCTTCAACCAATTTTCATTTTGAGGGTCTAAATATTTTGTTTATAATTTTTTTTACGCAGAATAATTTTTTTGAGCGCAAAAAGATAATACAAATAATTAAAAAATAATAATATAATTATTTAGAAATATATAAATACACTTACTAAGAAAGAATTATTGACGACCTCGTTAAAAAATCCGTAGGAAAAAAGTACCACATTATTCAATTTATAAAAATATTAATAATTAATCACCTGATGTACTAGCATCGTGTCGTTCCCACAATGAGCAATTAATCAGTTATTAGAATTATTTGTGTTCGGTAGAGTTCAGTAGTATGTTTTGTAATTTTCAATAAATACTAATGAATTTATATTTCTCTTTAGTATAATTATTGTTTCATATTATTGATTTCTACGCTTAAAACGAATCAGGAAGATATTCAATATTTGTCTCAAATTAAAGATCTCGTTGACAAATTAACAATAATATATTTATTGTAGTAATTTACACGTGTGATGCACGTCTTTATAAATATATATATATATTATTTTAAAAATTCTGACGTTGTCTGACATCGAACCTGAGACCTTCTTTATATTAGCTATACATGTACACTGCACATGTTTATTGGGTTACAATGTACGTATTTGTTGAATTACAAATAGAGTTTGTTTTTCATTAAAAGAAGTTTAAAAATTATGGATTGGGCTTGCACTAAAGAAATATGCAGTCGATATGCTGATAGGCTTTTGCGTTTTCTTGATTACACTTTTTACAAGATTTTGAAGTTTACAAGATTTTGAAGGCATTATAGGTAACATGCACTGCGCTTCAAGGGGGTTAGAGGCTCTGTTATGAGCAAAATGTTTAGAACTAATTAATGGTTTAGTTTCTTCGATATAGTTTGTGTATTTGATACGAGGCATTCATTCATTTATTTATTTATTTTTTATTTTTTAATAAGGCCATAGCCACGTATGCACACTTTTGTTCCGATTATATATTAATTGGAAATTTTTAGTGTAAACGAAATTTGAACCTCCAACCTCTTGCTATCAGTAAAGAGATTTATTTATTTATTTATTTTTGATTATACTGGGTATCCATCCCCCTCTATGGTCAGACTAATCCCAGTCCCGTGGCGAGGATCCCAACATTTGTTGGGTTTGTGCACTATCCTTTTGGATAGAGGTCACTGGCCACCCAGAGGTATTTAATTCCCATCTATGAAAACCATAGGGCTCGAACCCAGGATCTTGGAGGAGTATAATGGACCACAATGACGCTTGCTGAAATTTCCCAATGTTTGTTCTAAAAATTAAGGAACCTCATAATCAATCAAATGACCTCTGCATGATGCTATCGTCTATTTTTATAATTTTCTGAGGACAATGTTAAGAAGGAAAATAAAATTAAAATCTTCACTCACATACTATAATTTTATGATAAATAATATTTCCAAAATATCCCTACATTATATGGTGGTGATGGGGGGTTGGTGGATGGAGAGAGAGAGAGAAGGGAATGAGTAGATTTTTTCACACTATATTATATAAATACAAAAATATACATGAAATCTTCACCCGTCAACTATTTCTATATATATATGAAATGAACAAAATACTTGATGCGGTTCGTTTTCGGGAAGAATGTGGATATGCCATGTGTGAGTTCGGACTCGATTTGTATTGGTGAAAGGATGCGGGACCGGACGGTGCGCCAGAAATTCGGTTCGGCCGTATAGGATCGGCTCGGATTGGGGTGCCTCCCCTCGCGTACCTGCAGACGGTCTTGGAACATCGGGGTTGATCCCGGTGGCAGACCCTCCGACGATCTAGTTAGTCTCTGAGAGAGAGTAGCAGTAACTAGGGTTTGAGTGGCAAAAGATTGATTACCTGTAAAGGTGGGAGGGGGCCTGGTATTTATAGATAATCCTAACCGGGTTTGGATCCGTTTGGGGGCCGGGTCTGGACCGGAAAATCCATGGGCCTGACGTGGTAGGAGGCCCAGGGGGTTTAGGGCAGCCGTGGCAGTACCATGGGTGGTTTAGGGCTGACGTGGCAAGGTCCTAGATGGTTTTGGAGCTGATGTGGCGGATCGTGGGGTCCCTGTGCCTATGGAAGGATCGGATGGCCTTGGTAGCGCCAGGTCATCCTTACCCCTCACTAGGCTGATAGGGGGACCGCGGGACTGACGAGGATCGGAGGCCGAAGGTCGTAGCGGATCGTCGGAACGAGGCGGCCGGTTTCGTGGGGGCGAGTTATCGGCTCGGCTCCGAGGGAGTAACTGTCCGGTGCCGAGCTGGCGTGCTATTTGAGTGGAAGCAAACCTGGGCCTTGGGTCATTTTTATCCCACCTCACAAGCCCCCTACTCCTGCGGGGATGCGAGAGTTAGCCGGGGAGGAGTATTTTTAGTCGTGGAGAAGAACGGGAGAGGTTTTCTGGGGGCCTATGGGCCGGTGCTGGACGGTGAGTCCTGGTGCTCAGCCTGACCTCGGGCTGACGGGGGTTTAGGGTCGGCATGGACGATGGCGAGCTGTTGGGCCTTTCGCGAGAAGGCCGCCCTGGTGCTCGGCCTGACCTCGGAATGACGAGGGTTTACGGGTCGGCAAGGACGATGGCGAGCCGTTGGGCCTTCGTTAGAAGGCTGTCCTTGTGCTCGGCCTGACCTTGGACTAGCGAGGGTTTACGGGTCGGCAAGGATGATAGTGAGCCGTTGTGCCTTCGTGAGAAGGTTGCCCTTGTGCTCGGCCTGACATCGGACTGGCGAGGGTTTACGGGTCGACAAGGATGATGGCGAGCCATTGTGTCTTCGTGAGAAGGCTGCCCTTGTGCTCGGCCTGACCTCGGATTGGCGAGGATTTACGGGTCGGCAAGGATGATGGCGGGCCGTTGTGCCTTCGTGGGAAGGCTGTCCTGAGTTGATTACTGTTTCATGGGCCGTTGATGGCGCTCCGGGGTGTGTGCGACGTCCCAACTTCCCAGGGGCATTAATGATGTCCCCTAATAAATGCGCGGCGCTTCAATTCCCCAGGCGTGACAGTTGGGCTTCCGTCGTCTGGCTTCCCAGGGGCCATAATGGCAGGTTTGGGGGAGACTATAAATACCCCCACGCCCCTACTGCCTTTTCGATCACTTCGGGAGTGGTCCTTCGACCATCAGAGGTGTCTGCCTTGGGCGTACGCCTCATACTTGAAAAATTTCAACTCTGGGAGCCACGGATTGGTGGTTACTCTGCTGTCCGGATCTTCTCTTGGGTATGCGGCCCTGATGGGGTTGTTTGCCCAAGAGAGATCGGGACGGGAGGGGTATCGACCGAAGTCCGGGCCCGGGGGATAAGGAGCCTCGGATGGATGGCTCTTCTGTAATCTCTGTCTTCCTTCCGGGCCAACGGTTTCTGAGGGCTGTATGCCCGGAGGAGACAGGGATGGGAGGCGGGCCGATCCGTTTTCCGATAGGGTCCCAGGCGATGGTGGTTTTTCTCCCACCCTCGAACAGTTCGGGGTTTCGGCTTCTGAGGCCGTAAGCCCCGAGCTGCTCGCGGGTGAGAGGGGATTCGACCGAGCTCTAGAGCCCAGGGCGTTCGTCCAAGGCGAGCGCCTTAAAACATCAAACAAAACTTTTTCTCTGTTGATAAGAACAAGTGGTGGCGCTAGGGTACCGGGGCCTTCCTTCCGGGCCGACCTCTATATCTGGCAGCATTTTTGGCGGGAACCGAGGGGTTGCCAACCGCCTAACCGGGTGACGTCACAGGATAGTAACGCGAAAATCGAGGAGTGGCGTGATTTCCTAGGAACAATCTCATGCGAATCGAGGAACAGTAATGCGAGAATCGAGGAGTCAACCTTTCCTCTATAAATACCCCCCACTCTTCTCCTGTTTTCGCCCATCTCTCTCTGGCTGCCTTCCCCAAAAGAAAAACAACAGCACCTCGGCGCTCGCCCTCTTGATTAGCAGCACCAGCTCGTCTTTCTGAGGCAACACAGTTAGTTTTAACTTTATTCCGTTAGCATGTCTAGGGCTCAGTCCGGCTCGTCAGCTTCGACCTCGAGGGGGGAAGACAACCCTGGTGCAGGGCTCTCAGACTCGAGGTCGTGGGAAGAGGACACCAGGGTGTATGATGTGAAGCCCCTTCGTATCCGGAAGTCGTACGTGGTGCAGAGCAGCGACTCCGAGGAGGAGGACAGTAGTGATCGCTCGGACGAGGTGCAGATATTGGATCCGGTGTTGGAGGAGGACAACAGTGATAGTGAGGGCGATGGAGAGGCCGAAGCGGCTGAAGCTCGGAGGAAGGGTACTGGGAGGAAATCCTTGGCTCGGAGGCGGAATTGGGGTGCAGACTCCTCTTCCACGGCGACCATCCTCGAGCCCCTAGCTACCCCTTCGCCGGAGAGGTCCAAGAAGAAGAGGATGCTAAGGTAGAAGGGGGCGAAGGCCGGCCGTTCGAGGGAGACGTCCCCTGCTCGAAACATAGTGACAGGGTCATCGGTGTGGCCGAAGCCGATTAGGCGGTATCCAGACGACCTCTCTGATAAGGAGCTGTACGAAGTGCAGCCTTCATCGCCGAGTCGGAAGAAGGTGAGGATGGATGCGCTGCCGACGATCCTGGTGGTCGCTCCGATGAGCCCGGTCCAGGCTAAGGTGGTCGATCGCAGTAAGGGGAAGGCCCCTCTGGTCGGAGCCAAGGGAGTGGAAGTTGTGGTGGAGGAGGTGCAGCGGTCGTAGGCACCAGCTTGGTCGATACGGGAGGGGGACAGCCTAACTCGCGGGCCCAATGCTATCGAGGTGGTAGAGAAGCTGGCGACTCCCCGGGACCGTGAGAGTATGAGCGGCGAGACTGTGGAGGAGGCGTTCATGCGCTTATCGCAGGCGAGCGTGCTGGTAAGTCTGCCGACCCCCTTCCCTTGTAATTTTTTCATGAAGTGAGTTTTTCCTGATCCGTTCTTGGTTGCCGCAGGTTTGTATGGAGGCCGCCAGGGTGAAGAGACTTTACGAGGCGGCCATGGAGCAGGAGCGAGGAAGGGCAGATAAGTATCAGCGGGAGATGAAGGAGATGAAGATCGAGCTCGAGGGCTCGCACAAGCGGGAGCAGCAACTAAAGGTCGAGCTCGAGGCCAAGGAGGCCGAGTGGGTTAAGAAGGTGGGCGTCCTGAAGAAGAAGTTTGCGAAGGAGAAGGAGGTATTGACGACGACGGGCCAGGACATGGTAATTGCGGCCCAGAATGAGGTCTATGAGAAGGCCCTCGGCCAGGTGAGGCACTTCTATCTGACCAGCGACCTGTCCGGCCTCGATTATGACTTGGAAGTCAAGCCGCAGCCAAAGACTCCCGAAGGGGACGTGCATGAAGGAACGGTCGTCGGATCGGCCGCTGACCCGCCTGTGAACCCGACCGACGCAGAGGTGGGGAACTAGGCTGCTTGCCTCTCTGTTTTTGTCTTCCTTTTCTTCTTTGTTGTATTTACCGACTGCGGACTGGCCACCGCATTTTTGTATGGAATTTTATTTTATATAAAAAAGGATTTTTTGATTGGCCAAGTATTTTGACCCCGGATCTTTCCGGACCCTTTTGCCGATGTGTTTTGAGTGGTGGTTGGTTTCCTTTTAGGTAACGGCTCTTCTTCCCGAGGCGGATCCTCATCGTTCCGATGTGGCGTGACTACGGAGTAAAATCAAGATCCTGGAGGCCACGTTGGTCCGCTACCGCGAGGGGGCCCGTGATCAGGATGCCACCTTTAACTATTATCGGGAAAAGTCCGAGGCTCTGAGCGCGGAGGCGACCCGGCTGAAGAGGGCAATAGTGGATCGGGACCTCTGAAGCACCGGTCTGGGGTACACCATGTTGAGTGCGTCGGTACAGCGGCCCTCGTCTGAGAGGCTCCTTCGTGACGTCATCGTGGAGAAGGAGATGGAGATACACCATTATACGACGATGCTGGGTATGTCTGGGACGAGGACGGGATCCTCCTCGGGAGACCGGCGAACAGAGGGGGTTCCCTCGACATTGCTGTTGCTGGAGCGTGTTCAACCGGTTGACGCCCAGAGCTCCGTGGTCGGCGTGTCGACCTTGGCAGAGTCCAAGGACCACCGTGACGAGGAGAGGGCTCCTAGCCGTTCGGTCGGAGTGGGATTACCCTCTGTCGGACCCAAGGGGCCCTAAGAGGTCCCTTAGCCAGTAATTTCTTTCTGTTTAGATGAGTGAAGTGGTCCTGTAACGGTCTTTGTTCATTTTCAGAAGTAATAAGGGAGTATGAATAAGGGGTTTCTTTCCACTCTTTGTTCTTAATTGATTGTCTGTGGAGTTGAGGGTCGGACCCGTCGATCTGTAGGGGATCGGTACCGGGTTTGACCTCTCGGGCGTCATGGGGCGTTAAGGCGACTCCTTGGCTCGGAGCCGGTTATGACCTATCGAGACCTCGGTGGTCGGCACCAGAGTGATGAGTCGGGTGCTGCAGCTTTGAGAAAACGATCCCTTTGTCCAACGTTGAGTCGGACCTACCGAGGCATTTGGAGTTAACAAAAAGGGATCTCTTTCATATATATAGAGAGGGGCGCTAATGGCCTTTCACATAAGAAAGTTTACAAAAACCATCATTTACACTAGCCAAGCGGGAAACCTATATCCGCTCTTCTAGGAACTTCATTAGGTGCTCGGCGTTCCAGGGTCGCTTGATCGCTCGACCCTCCATATCCACCAGTCGGTACGTGTCGGGGCGTATAGCCTCGGCTACCCTGTATGGGCCTTTCCAGTTGGGGGCCAGCTTCCTCTTCTTGGTTGGGACGAAGACGGACAACTTGCGTAGCACGAGGTCCCCGGCTTTGATGTCCATTGGGCGGACCTTCTTGTTGTAAAATCTCTCGATCCGCTGTTGGTAGATGCTCCCTCGGACGGAAGACTTCTCCCTGACCTCGGCAACGAGGTCCAGGTTGGCCCTTAGGCCGGATGAGTTGTCTGCTTTGTCGAAGGCCATGATCCGGGGGGAAGGTAGACCGATCTCGACGGGGATCACCGCCTCCGTCCCGTAGGTCAAGCTAAATGGCGTCTCTCCCGTAGGGATCCTCTTGGTGGTCCGGTGTGCCCACAGCACGCTGGGAAGCTCTTCTACCCATTGCCCCTTGGGGGAACTGTCGAGGCGTTTCTTAAGACCGTCGAGGATTTGCCTGTTCGCATTCTTCGCTTGGTCGTTGGACTGAGGGTGGCATATAGCGGAGAAGCGTTGCTGGACGCCGATGTCTTCACAGAATTTTCGGAGTTTTGACCTGCGAATTGGGTCCCGTTGTCCGTGATGAGGACCTGTAGGATTCCGAACCGGCAAATGATGTTTTTCCAGAAAAATTGCTGGGTTTGGCGCTCGGTGATGCTGGACAGTGGCTCGGCCTCGAGCCATTTCGTGAAATAGTTAATGGCGACTATCAGAAACTTCCTCTGTCCGGTGGCTACGGGAAAAGGGCCCACCAGGTCCATGCCCCACATGGCGAATGGTGTGGGACTAGCCAGGGCTCGAAGGTTGGCTTGAGGGAGCCTTTTGATAGGAGAAAACCTCTGGCACGGGCTGCACCTCTTGACTAGCTCTTGGGAGTCTTGCAGCATGGTTGGCCAAAGTACCCCTGATTCAGGGCCTTTCGAGCGAGTGATCTGCTCCCCATATGGCATCCGCCGATCCTCTCATGAAGCTCTCTCAGGGCGTAACTAGCTTCGTCGCTGGCAAGGCAACGGAGGTACAGCTTTCCGTCTGCCAGTGTGTACGAGCGTTTGAGGAGGACGTCATCGATCATGACGAACCTTTCAGCTTGGATCCTGACCCTTCTTGCCTTGGCCCGGTCTTCAGGAAGCTCGGCATTGATTAAGAAATTTCGAATGGGAGTGGTCCAGTCATCCGGGCTGGCGCCGCCTTGTACACACATCGCCTCTTGGTCTTGGTCATTGATGCTAGGCTTTAAGAGGATTTCGATGAGTACTGTTTGGTCGAGACCCTCGAAGGAGGAAGAAGCGAGTTTTGATAATGCATCTACCTGGGTGTTATGCTCCCTGGGGACCTTAACGACCGTGGAGCAGCAGAAGGATGCTAGGAGTCATCGGACCACAGCTAAATACTTCGCCATCCGTTTGTCGCGGGCTTCGTATTCTCCGGTGATCTGATTGACCACGAGCTGAGAATCGCTGAAGGCCCGAATTTGCTTGGCTCCGGCTCGGTGGGCTAGGGTCAGTCCGGCGATCATGACCTCGTATTCCGCCTAGTTGTTGGAGGTCGGAAAGTTGAGGCGGAGGGAGTATTGAAGGAGGAATTGGTCGGGGCCTCGGAGGATGATCCCAACGCCACTCCCAGTTTTACAGGAGGATCTGTCGACATAGATTTCCCAGGTCAGATCCGACCCTTCGATATCGGGCGGCTCGGAAATGGTGCATTCGGTGATGAACTCGGTGAGGGCCTGACCTTTGATCGCAGTCCTCGGCTGATAGCCGATGTCGTACTGACTTAGCTCAATTGACCACTTGACTAAGCGGCCGGAGTTCTCGGGCTTGTGGAAGACGGTTTTTAATGGCTGGTCGGTCAGTACTTGGATGGAGTGAGCTTGGAAGTAAGGGTGGAGTTTCCGAGCTGCCATGATCAGAGCATAGGCCACTTTTTCTATCTTTGTATATCTCGTCTCGGCGGGGAGTAGGACTTTGCTTACATAGTATAACGACCTCTGAACCCCGTCCTCTTCTCGGACGAGGACGGCGCTGAGGGCGCTATCCGAGGCGGATAGGTAGAGCCATAGCGGTTCGCCCGGCTCGGGTTTGCTGAGGAGAGGAGGGTTGGCAAGGTATTGCTTCAGCTGTTCGAAGGCCTCTTGCTGATGGGCGCCCCATTCAAAGCCTCCTTTTCCATGCAGAGCTTTGAAGAAGCGGGGAGACTTCTCCCCTGACTTGGAGAGGAAACGACCGATGGCCGCCAACCTGCCCGTGAGCCTCTGAACTTCCTTGATATTCCGGGGTGGGGCCATGTCTATTATGGCCTGGATCTTCTCTGGGTTCGCCTCGATGCCACGCTGGCTGACGATGAATCCCAGAAATTTTCCTGAGGAGACACCGAAGGCGCACTTGGCCGGGTTGAGCCTCATGTTGTGACGTTGGAGGATTCCGAAGACTTCCTCGAGGTCGGCGACGTGGTCTGGCCCTTCCCAGCTCTTGACGAGCATGTCGTCGACATAGACCTCCATGTTGCGGCCGATCAGGTCTTTAAAAATCCGGTTCACGAGCTGTTGGTAAGTGGCTCCGGCGTTTTTCAGCCCGAAGGGCATAACGCGGTAACAAAAAAGACCCTGGTCAGTGACGAACGAGGTCTTTGCGATGTCCGGCAGGAATATTCGGATCTGATTATACCCCGAGAAGGCATCCATGAAGGACAGTAGCTCGTGTCCCGAGTTCACGTCGATCAAGGCATCGATGCTGGGGAGGGGAAAAGGATCTTTTGGGCATGCCTTGTTCAGATCCGTGAAGTCTATACAGATCCGCCATCCCCCGGTCGCCTTTTTCACCATGACGATGTTTGCCAGCCACTCGGGATAGCTGACCTCTTGAATGAATTGGGCGGACAAGAGTTTGTCTACCTCTACTTTTACTGCTTGCTGCCTCTCCGGAGCGAATTTGTGCCTCTTCTAGACGACTGGCTTGGAGCCCGGGGTGACACTTAGCTTATGCATGATCAGGTCTTTGGATATCCCAGGCATGTCGGAGGGCTTCCAGGCGAAGAGGTCGACGTTGCGGCGGATGCAGCTGATTATGTCCGACTTCAGATCTTCGGAGAGCGAGCGGCTCACTCGGAACCACTTCGACTCGTCTGTTGCCATGAATGGAACCTCCTCCAGCTCGTCGACTGGTTCGGGATTGGAACTGTCCCTCTCGGACCCGATCTCGATGGCATTGAGGGGGAAGATGCCCCCTTCGACAGCGGTCATGTAGCAGGACCGAGCCGCCTCCTGCTTACCTCGGACAATGCCAACCCCTTGCTCGGTGGGGAATTTTAATTTTAAGTGGTAGGCTGATGGTACCGCTTGAAGGGAACAGAGCCCAGGTCGGCCGAGGATGGTATTGTACGCCGCCTTGACGTTCACCACCATGAAGTCCATAGACTCGGTTCGTATGATGGGTGCCGAGCCCGCGGTGACATCAAGAGTCACGATCCCTTCTATTACGACGGGTACGTCGGAGAACCCGTGTAAGGTGTACTCGGCCGGCTTGAGCTTGTCTCGGGGCAGTTTGAGATTCTCGAAGGCTTCAAGAAATAAGATGTTGACCGAGCTGCCGTTATCGACGAGGATGCGACGAACTTCAAAATTTTCCATGTCGAGATTGATGACGAGGGCATCACAATGAGGGAGGCGGACGCCCTCGAGATCCTCTCAGAAGAAGGAGACAGGGAGCAGTTGTACCTGGGGCGAAGGGAGATCTTGGACAGCATTCACCTCCTGCACGAATGCCTTTCGGGAAGTTTTGGACCCCCCCCATCGGTCCTCCGTGGACGCAATGCAAGATGGCCTGCCGTTCGGCTCCGCTGGGCTCGGGATCCCACTCCTGGTGGCGGCTCGGAGTAAGGGTGGGAGGCGAAGGCCTCCGGTTCCTCATATCCTTCCGATCCCTTGGGTTTTCTCTTGTGAACTTGCGGAGGTACCCTTGAGAGATGAGGGCCTCGATCTCTTCTTTTAAGGTCCGACACTGGTCGGTTTCGTGCCCATGGTCCCTATGAAAGCGGCAGTAGAAGCGCTGATCTTGCTTCTTGTTATTGCTCGGTCGGAGAGGTAGCCGGATGAGGCCCTTGTCCTCGACCTCTAAGAGGATGGCGGACACGTTCTGCGTCAGGGGCGTATATCTCTCGAAGCGAGGGCCGGGGGTACCCTCTTCAAGCCGACCCCTTCCTTTGCCGCTTTTCTGGCAGGTTCGATCTCGTCGACCCTGCGTTTGTCCTTCCCTGTCACTTCTTTACTGCCCTCTGGGTTCAGAGCTTCATCAGCCCGTATGTACTTCTCGACTCGGTTAAGAAGGTCGGGGAAATCCGGAGGGGGCTTCTTCGCCAAGGAGACCTTCAGTTGGTTGTGCCGGATATTGTACCGGAAGGCGGTTGAGGCGACCCCGGCGTCGAGGGGGGAGATGGACCTCACCTCGGTAGTGAACCTCTTGATGAAGCCGCAGAGCGATTCCCCCTCCTTCTGCTGGAGGTCAAGCAAGGATGCGCTTGTTTTCTCGACCTTCCTGCTGGTGACGAAGTGGGCCAAGAAGTTGGCTTCCAGCTGGTCGAACGAGAAGATTGAGCCGGGGGAGAGCTTGGAGAACCATTCCCTGGCCGGACCCCGGAGGGTGGCTGGGAACGCGCGGCACAACAGGGGATCCGAGGCGCTGTGAATCATCATGAGGGTCTTGAAGCCCTCCAAGTGAATAGCTGGATCATCCTCGCCGTTGTAGTTCTCGAACTGTGGAGTCCTGAAATTTCGGGAGACTTCTGCCTCTAAGATGGTTGCAGAGAATGGCGGTCGGGTAGGCCTTCGGCCTAGCCCGAGAGTCGGATTTTCATCGCCTATGCGCTCGAGGCGATTCTCCATCTCTAGGAGGCGTCGAAGTACCTCGTCAGTGCGCTCAGGTGGAGGGGTCGGTTCGCGCGTGTAGCTCCTCCCTTCCTCCATCTGATGGGGTTGGTTGAGCATCGCTGTCCTTGGTGCTCCATGAATAGCCTCCATGATTTCGTCCCGGAAGCTACGGAACTCGGCTCTTGTCACCGCGCCATGGTCGACAGGGTCGAGTTGTGTGGTCGGTCTTCGGCCGATGCGGCTGAGTGCCGATGGCCTTTCCTCGTTCGCAGGCCGGGAGCGGTTCGGGGCCGAGTTGGAAGCGGCCCTTCCCCTTCCTTGATTAGCCCTTCGGTTTTGGATGATCTGACGAAGGTTGGAGTCGGCGGGATGCTGTGCATTCGGTGGGGGCCTGGGGTTTGCCCCCAGATTTTTGGATCCGTGTATGCCGCCGAGGTCGTCTTGAAGAGGAGTCCTGTTCAGGCGGAGGACGGAGGTGACTGCTATCCTGGCCTTGGGAGCCATAGGAGCGCAGGTCGAGGAGAGGCTGCAGATGGCGAAGCTCTGGCCGTCGTGCGCCCCGAAAAGAAGATGGTTCCCACAGACGGCGCCAACCTGATGCGGTTCATTTTCGGGGAGAGTGTGGATGCACCAGGTGTGAGTTCGGACTCGATTTGTATTGGTGGAAGGATGCGGGGCCAGACGGTGCGCCAGAGATTCGGTTCGGCCGTATAGGATCGGCTCGGATTGGGGTGCCTCGCCTCGCATACCTGCAGACGGTCTTGGAACACCGGGGTTGATCCCGGTGGCAGACCCTCCGACGATCTAGTTAGTCTCTGAGAGAGAGTATCAGTAACTAGGGTATTGAGTGGCAAAAGATTGATTACCTGTAAAGGTGGGAGGGGAGCTAGTATTTATTGATAATCCTAATCGGGTTTGGATCCGTTTGGGGGCCAGGTCTGGACCCGAAAGCCCATGGGCCTGACGTGGCAGGAGGCCCAGGGGGTTTAGGGCAGACGTGGCAGTACCATGGATGGTTTAAGGCTGACGTGGCAAGGCCTTAGGTGGTTTTGGAGCTGACGTGGCGGATCGTGGGGTCCCTGTGCCTTTGGAAGGATCGGATGGCCTTGGTAGCGCCAGGTCATCCTTACCCCTCACTAGGCTGATGGGGGGACTGCGGGACTGACGAGGATTGGAGGCCGAAGGTCGTAGCGGATCGTCGGAATGAGGCGGCCGGTTTTGTGGGGGCGAGTTATCGGCTCGGCTCCGAGGGAGTAACTATCTGGTGCCGATTTGGCGTGCTATTTGAGTGGAAGTAAACCTGGGCCCTGGCTGGGCTTGGTCATTTTTATCCCACCTCAATACTCCTATATTCTATTAAGAAGAGAAATTTTTGAAATACAGAGAGAAGGTGATAAGGTAGTTTTTTAAAAATAAATATTATGTAGAGATATTTTGTTCATTTCATATATCAAAAAGTTATAAAATAAGATGATGTCATGTAGGGGGGTGGTGGTGGTGGTGGTGGTGGTGTTTCATTTGATCAAAATGAAATAATAGGGAATTTCTATGTTCGGATGGTTTCATGACTTTACTCATCTAATTACACAATTCACAATTGTTTCTCATGGTGTTAGAAATCTAGAATATAGGTTTGATTACTCCCCAGACATTAATTTTCCAAAACTAGAAATCAGAATAATATATGAGAGCGCAAGGTACCCATATAAAAAACCATTTGTCTAATTTCTCATCTCTAATACTATAATTGGAGAGTTAGAATTGTGTTATTTGTAGATAAATTAACTCAATTAATCTAATCTCAATCACTCGTTTTTAAGTGGAAGTTATATTAACCATCAATTTACTCAATTGTTGTCAGTCATCTTAATACCATCAAAGATCAAATTTATTTAAGATATAATTATTTACAAAAACGCCACTCATATAATAAAAAGTTGGTGCTACTGGGGGTAATAACAAGGATAAATTTCAGTTAACCCTACTGTAGTTTATACCTTTGGCAGTTTACATTACTGAAGTTTATTTTTTGAAAATTAATCCTACTAAAGTCAAATTTTTGGGGCGTTTTGGTGTACTCCGTTTGTTTTGAACATTTTTTGATGTTGTTTTACTTTACAATGACCAAATTACTGTTATTTATCATTGTTATTATTATTGACCAAATTAATGATGAAGAAGGGGATGATGATGGACATGAAAATTTAGCAATTATTCTGAACCAATAAGGTTAATTGACAAGAAAAACATCAGTGGGGTAAACTGCCAAAGATATGAACTACATCTCTAATATTATAATGGGAGAAGGCCTTAGTGTCATTTGTTACTTGTCATTTTGTCATTCTACCAACATGTGCAGCGCACGTACATAACTAATATAAAAGAGGTTTTCAGTTCAAATCCTCCCTACGTCAGAGTATTTATTTTTATTTTTTGAAATTATTAAAACGTCCATCGCACGTGTAAATTACTAGCATTATATTACTAGATTTGCCCGTGGCACGTACCTACGGCACATCTTCAGAACGAAATAGCATATGAAAAGTCTTGTAAACAGTAAATCAACAATTATGTTGCTCAAATTTGAATAGTATGACAATAATTAGTTGTAAATAAAAGTCCATGTTTCCATAAGTATATATATCTCTACTATTTTAATGGGAGAGTTGGGGTTTGTAACAAACAAACCCTAACTT
The DNA here is from genome assembly GCA_017893485.1 of Hemerocallis citrina. Lineage (NCBI taxonomy): Eukaryota > Viridiplantae > Streptophyta > Magnoliopsida > Asparagales > Asphodelaceae > Hemerocallis > Hemerocallis citrina. The sequence continues at coordinate 309,915,200 of CM030360.1, forward strand.
TGTAACTATATAAACACGTATAATACACATCCAAACTATATCCAACAAATATAAATGTGCACCGCACGTGTAGCTCAAATCAAAATATTCAAATATAAACTAATTTTTTTATTATTTAATTCTAGTTGAAGTTAGCCGTGCACCAAGTGCACGCAGCCTGATGCATGTGACTAATATGGTCAAATTATAAACCGTTGAACTATTAATGTTTGTATAAAGATCTACCCAATATAAATGTACTTTTTCTTTGTAGTACTTATTTAGAGCTTTTTCCGGCATGCACCAAGTACGACTTTCATGGACCGCTAAATCTTGAATTTTGTATCATCACATTCCTCAGCAGCTCGATCATCCTATTAGACTTTAGTTTTTTTAAACTTAAAACTTCATATAGCTTGTTCTTTATCCTTTTCTATTTTGCACTCAGTCAAAGTTCGTGTAGTTTTATTTTCACACATGACATTATGTGATTTTTTCATACATGACATTATGTGATCTGATAAAAAGAGTACTCTGTCTTGACACATTGCTTGATGCGTCTACTAAAGTCTCCAACCTTTTCTTCTTGCATATAAAAATTAAGTAATTAGCTATTTAATATTTTTAACTTACACGAATCACTGGGTATATATCGTTCATAAATTTGTATATATTTTTGCATAACTAATAATGCACCTTGCTTTCTCATCTAATAAGTCAAATTTGCCTCTACACATTATCTTTTATTCTAATTTTGGACTAGTATATGATTTTTTTTATAGATAATTAATAAAATCTTTTTCTATGTTCAATAAAAGAAGGAAAAAAGAAAAACTACCAAAGTCGGTTTTGCACACCTTAAATCACAATCAGCAATTTTTTTTTACATTTTCAACATTCAGCTTCATAATTTTCAAAATTGACATTTGTTGAATAGGCGTTGCATTCAATGTACCATGAATCTCTATCATCTTTCACATTTACAGTCCAAACTTTTGCAATAGGAATATATCCAAAATTAAATATTAGATTTGGGTCTTTAATAATGTAATATACAATATGCCACAGGATTTATTTGATCAAAGAGTAAGAGTATAGTACTCTTATCTTATTCATGAGCCCACCTTTCTTGAGTTGCAGACCAAACATTAAAGTGAAAACTACCCACAGTCATGAATTCAAAGAATGAAGATCCAAAGTTGAGGGTTTGAGAAGACCTCCTTCAATATGCTGGAAGAATTTAGTGCATAAAATTGCATTAAAAATATAAATTTTATTGGATGTATTTGATTCATCTTTTGGCTCAAGAACCTCAAGGAAAAAACAAACCTACAAAAGAACCTCACAAAGTATACGATACATACATTCTTCAAAAGAAAAAAAGGAAAAAGTACATGATAAATTTAGTACAACCCACTTATAAATTTCACAAAAAATTTGGTACATAAGAAATTGGATGTGCACCAGAAACCCTGACATTCCTCTTATGCCATTTTGGTGAACCACGTGCCCATGGTTAGAATCCGATGAGATTGTGGCATACAATGAATTAAAAGAAAACGAGCAAATAACCATTCCACATCTAAATGATAAAGACAAACGCCTTCACCTGTACTTCACAAAGATTGGCCATTATGAATATTACTGCAACATAACAGCATGTGCATTGACTTCATTCAATAAGACTACCATAAACATCTGTCAACTTTCTAAAACTAAGTGAAATTATGTACAGAACTCAAAATACTACTGATGATGGTAAAAATCGCAGCAAATCAAAGCCGTACGATCACTGCACGGATCTCAAAGCATCTACAGGCAGATTAGCCATCACAGGCCTATTTTACAGCCTGGGCCCACTCCGAGACATGAGATTCTCTCAAGCTGATAGAAAGTGACAGACTAGGCCCACTAAGAGAGACACCCAACCCATGATGGCTAGGAGTCAAATCTCTTATCCCCTCATAGGGATATCCTATCTTTTTAGGAGGGAGACATGAAAGATCCGACGGTCACGATTCGACTTCTTGAATATCTCTCAGGCCTATAAATACTCCTTCCCCTCTTCAGTCACCAGGTAATCAACAATTCACCAGTTTTCACTCTCTTACTCTCTCTCTTTCTGGTTCTGACTTGAGCGTTAGAGGGTCTGTCACCGGAGGCCACCCCTCGGTGTTTCAGGCATTTTGCAGGTCCGTTGGCCGCATCATCCACTGTCGAATTCATATCACATGAGGTCAATCAACTATCCATATTCAATATCGGTAGCACTATCCTCTTTTAATGGCCAAGGCACATGTTTGACTTTTAGTAGTTTCCATCCATTATTAACTCACTATCTGTTTGCTTCTACACCGAAATAAGCAGCAACAAATTGGCACCGTCAGTGGGAAACTAGACAAGTAAGACTTATCGCCATGCCACAATGACTAAGAGGTAAAGGGGCGGCCTCCAGTCGTCGCACTACCACTCTTAGTCAACCAGATCCTCCTATGGAAGATCAGATTCCTCCTCAATAGTCATCCCGATAGCCTAATCACGCTCCTTCCAACGGAGAAGGCACCGGGGGGCTCATGACAAAAGCATCTTGAACAACATCCTCAGTACGACTGCATCTCAGCCCACAATGCTTCAACTGGATCCCAAAAGTAGGATGAACAAGTCCTTCACCGTATCCAAGAAGTAGAAGATCGCCTAGAACAGATGAAGAATAAGAGAAACTGGTTCAACAGGGCCTACCGCCCTAATCAACGTCCCTTCAGCAAAACCATCCTCGATGCACCCGCTCCACGGAACTTCAGAGCTCCTCAACTCGAATCCTACAACAGGGAATCAGACCCGAAAGACCACATCGAGAGCTTTAAAACACTTGTGATGTTCTATAACGCCACCGATGCACTCATGTGTCGGACATTTTCCGCTACACTGAAATGATCAGCTAGAAAATGGTATTCACATCTAAAACCCGAATCTACATTTTCTTTTGATCAGCTCGAGGAACTCTTCATTGCACACTTCGTTACTAGCCAGAGAGCTGAAAATACCAGCGTCTCACTGCTAGAATTGAAGCAAAAGATGAAGAACTGCTAAAGGACTTCGTCAAGCATTTAACAACTGAAGCAAGGTTAATTTTTGCATTGAACACTTCAGTCGCAACTGCAGCTCTTTCACCACAACGTCACTAATAAAGACGTGAAAGCCTCCCTCGCCAAAAAGCTACCCAAAAGTTTCACTGCGCTCCTGAAAAGGAGTGACAAGTATATCAGCATTGAGGAAGCTCTCTATCCTCAAGGCAAGAACGATTCATTTTATGGGAACAAACAGAAGAGCACGAGCGAGGAAGAACTCAGGAAGTTTCAGAAAAACAGTGCAAGTTCACGCCGTCCAACTCTAGCATCACGCTTCGACAATTTCACCCCTCTCAATGCAAGCGTATCAGCCATCCTCATGGAAGTGAAGAAGGATGGAATTATCCGCCTTCCCCCCTCGATGTCAATGTCTAGCAGAAGAAGAGACAAAAATAAGTGGTGCACATTTCACAGAGATCATGGACACACTACTGACAAATTTCGAATCCTTAAAGAAGAACCGAAAGCTCTGATTCACAGGGGCTATCTCTCCAACTTTGTTCAGAAAGACAACGACACCGAAAATCCTCCGTCCCGGAGGGCTAATAAGCTTCAGCAGAGGTCATGCGAGTCACAAGAATCTGAACATATGACCGTCCTCCATTCCATTCATGAAGACCGGATGGGGAAAGATTCCAACTCCTCCTGCAAAGCTTTCTTCAGTAAAGTCAGCTCCATAGATAACATTCCGCCTGCCAAACGCACCGAGATCCCAATATCTTTCTCCAACAAGGAATTAGAAGGCATCCAAACACCTCATTGCGATGCATTGGTCATAAACCTTTGCATGCTAAATCATGAAGTACGTCACATCCTGGTGGACAATGGAAGCTCAGTAAACATCCTCTTCATGGCCACATTTTAGGCTCTCAAGCTCTCTCAAGACCGACTATAGCTAGCTGGTTATTCAGTTCATGACTCCTCTGGTGCACCTGTCCAAGTCAAGGGAATTGTCGCACTCGACGTAATAGCAGGGAAAGCCCTTGCTATTCAAACAGAAGCACTGGACTTTATGGTAATCGATGTCAAAGCTGCATACAATGCTATATTCGGCCGTCCCGACCTAGTGGCATTCCATGCAGTTGCCCCCGCATTTCACATGAAAATAAAGTTCCCAACAACATCTAACATAGGCCAAGCTGTAGGAAGCCAACAGGTAGCATAAGCATGCTACATCGCTACAATCGGGGGCTCCATTCTCCCCCTCGACGCCATAGAGTCACTGCCAAAAAGCAGTCACAATAATTCAAAAACTGTAAACGAGCTTGAAGTCTCTGCCATAACCAACTCTACCAAGAACTTCCAAACCTGACACCTCACCTTTCATCAGGTCCAAACTAGTTCTCATCATGACACAATAATAAACCTGAATCCCTCGTCCAAAGCCACTCCACTTATTCAACGGAGACAAATAGTCATGCCTAAACACATTGGTGCATCAGAAGATTTCTCTTTCACTATGAAAAACAATGGGGGGCTCCCTCCAAAACATGCAAGTCCAGATAAGGTCTACCAAGTTGTTTGCCTGACGGCTTATCAACTTGAAGACCCGGGGAGTAAGGAGATATCAGCAGGGACTTGGAAAGTAGAAAACATTGTGAAGTACAACGAGTTGGGTACCAAACTTGTACACAAAAACGACACCAAAAAATCGTTAAAAACTTTCCACAAGACGGGTTCGGAGCCCACATCCATAAATGCGAAGTTACCATAGTAATTTACAATGAAACAAGTTCAGAGTGCTTCGCCATTCGATCTGCTTCTGCAGCCTGTTAATTCATCAAATCAAACAATGAGCTACACGCCCAACTTACATTTAAAACAGTGCTAGGCACTCGTTACCAGCTTTCCTCTACGCAAGTTCGGAATCCAGAACTCGGGAGTTGCAGCGTGTAAACATGCACGTTTAGAACACTACTCACCGATCGATTTGTTCCTGCAACTAGTTGAACTTTCTTGGAGGCTCAGAAACAACAAGTTGAGTGCCACACTTGAACACTTAGGCAGCACCAAACACTCATTGTGAGTCTCCCCGTAAGATAGATTCGGAGTCCATACGCATGGCTTGACAGAGACTTTAAAAATTTGCAATAACGCAAGTTCACAGTGCACTTCGCCATTCGATCTGCTCCTGCAATCTGTTAGCGCCTCGACGACCGGTTCGGAGTCCATACGCATGGCTTGACAGAGACTTTAAAAATTTGCAATAACGCAAGTTCACAGTGCACTTCGCCATTCGATCTGCTCCTGCAATCTGTTAGCGCATCGACGACCGGTTCGGAGTCCAGTTCATGGTTCAAAAGAGACTCTGTCAAATTGCGAAGCAAGTTCTGAGTGCGCTTTGCCATTCGAGCTGCTCCTGCAACCTGTTAATACTTAAACTAATAAGTTCGGAATCTATGTTCATGGTTCAGAGTTACTTTCGCAACCTGTAATGACACACGTTCAGAGTTCAACTCGCCATTTGATCTATTCCTACAACTAGTTAAATTTTCTCAACAACAAATTAATAGGTCCAAAATTATGGATCAGAGTTACTCTAGCAACACTTGTAAAAGCAACACTTGGAGTTCAACTCTCCATTTGATGTGACTCTCACAATCTGTCAGAGGCCCCATACAGCAAGTTTGGAAAACAAATCTTCTTCAGAGTTGTCCCTACAACTAGCTGGGTTCAAGACGGAGCAATGCTAAACTCTGTCATACACCGTCGACAGCTCTCTAAGCTATATGTAACAGACTTGAGGCCTTATTATTTAGCGACAGAGAACCTGTCGATGACACCTCAACCATGACAGTAAGGATCAAGCATGTGAAAGGAATCCCAAAATCACAGAATTATCACAAACTTGTATGATCAGATCCAGTAGTTCTACAGTCGTCTGCAAATACAAAACGGCTAGTCCAAAATCTAACTCTCCTAAGAGCAGCTCATACGACTAGCTACCAACCCCCAAGTCGATGTATCATAGGAAAAGACACCGACATGTAGAAGACTTCTCATTCCAAACACTACAAGTCTCATTACAACAGCAAAGTTATAACGACTCCACGATTCACATCTAAGAATCGCTACAAAAAGTCCTGTGAACACTGTATAGCAAACTGTCACGAAAGCTGTTCTTCCAGCTATACACACTAGAGAGATGCTCTACCTAAGAGAAACCAAACTCCTCGCCGGACTCAAACCAGCTAACAGCTCCATAGGGCCGCCTCAACTCTTGATGATAATATTCAAGACAAGTCTTCCTTAGACGAGCAAACTCCAGATGCATCTGACCACCTTCACTTGAGCAAGCTCCAACTCCATCTTGTTTGAAGCGCCGTGCAAACGGGAGAGTTCCAACTCCGTCAAGCACAGCGTATCACGAAGGACGGCAAGCTCATTGTCCCAGGGAACCTCATTCGATGCACGCAACTAGTTGTCAGTAAAGAGAAGAATGGAATCACCTCAACGCTGAATAAACACAAGTTACTTTACTTCCACACTAAGAAAATTCAGAATACCTACAACTCATCTGCTCTAAAAATGAGTTTGGTGCTCCGCGCTCCACTTGAGTTTCTCCGGCAAACCACTCGTCAACATCAAGCAACGGGTCCAACACCCCGATCTCTGCTCGCTGCTTGAGCTCCAACAATAACTCGTTGGTCCTAAACAATGAGTTCAGCCATCGGCTCGCCGCTGGAGCTCCATAAACAAATTGTTTTTCCCAAACAATGGGTTCATCGCTCTGCTCGCCACTTGAGCTCCATCAACAACTCGTTTGTCCCAAACAACAAGTTCAGCGCTCCGTCCATCAACAACTCGTTTGTCCCAAACAACAAGTTCAGCGCTCTACTCTCTGCTTGAGCTCCATTGATACTTGTTTGTCCCAAACATATGGTTCAATGCTCCGCACTTTGCCTGGGCTCTATCAACAACTTGTTGGCTCCAAACAGCGAGTTCAATGCCTTGGGCTACGCTCAAGCTTCACCAAATAGCTCGTTGGCTCCAAACAACGAGTTCGAAGCCTTGCTCTATGCTTGAGCTCCGTCAATCACTCGTTGGCCCCAAACGATGAGTTTTATGCTCTGATTGCCACTTAAGCTTCGCCAACAACTCGTTGGCCCCAAACAACGAGTTCAAGGCCTTGATCTTTGCTAGGGCTACATAAAATAGCTCGTTGAATCCAAACAACGAGTTCAGCGCTCCGTCCATCAACAACTTGTTTGTCCCAAACAATGAGTTCAGTGCTCTGCTCCTCGCTTGAGCTCCATTAACAACTTGTTGGTCCCAAACAAACGGTTCAGTGCTCCGCACTTTGCCTGGGCTCCATCGATAACTTGTTGGCTCCAAATAGCAAGTTTAATGCCTTGGTCTTTGCTCAAGCTTCACCAAATAGCTCGTTGGCTCCAAACAATGAGTTCGAAGTCATGCTCTATGCTTGAGCTCCGTCAATCACTCGTTGGCCCCAAACGATGAGTTCTATGCTCTGATTGCCACTTGAGCTTCGTCAACAACTCGTTGGTCCCAAACAACGAGTTCAATGCCTTGATCTTCGCTAGGGTTACATCAAATAGCTCGTTGACTCTAAACAATGAGTTCAGCACTCTGCTTGCTGCTTGAGCTCCATCAACAACTCATTGGTCCCAAACAACGAGTTCAGCGCTCCGCTCGCTACTCAAGCTCCATCAATGACTCATTGGTCCCAAACAATGAGTTCAGCACTCCGCTCGTCGCTTGAGCTCCATCAGAAACTCGTTGGTCCCAAACAACAAGTTCAGCACTTTGCTCGCTGCTTAAGCTCCATTAACAACTCATTTGTCCCAAACAACGAGTTCAGTACTCTGCTCACCGCTTGAGCTTTATCAACAACTCATTTGTCCCAAAAAATGAGTTCAGTGTTTTACTCTTTGCTTGAGCTCTATCAATAACTTGTTGGCTCCCAACAACGTGTTCAATGCCTTGATCTTCGCTCAAGCTTCACCAAATAGCTCGTTGGCTCCAAACAGAGAGTTCAATACTTTGGTTTCCGCTCAAGCTCCATCAACAACTCGTTGGTCCCAAACAACGAGTTCAGTGCTCTGCTTGCTTCTTGAGATCCATCAGCAACTCGTTGGCTCCAAACAATAGGTTCAATGTTCTACTCTTTGCTTGAGCTCCATTAATAACTTGTTGGCTCCCAACAATGAGTTCAATGCCCTGCTCTTCGCCCAGGCTTCATCTACAACTCGTTGGCTTCCAACAAGGAGTTCAATACTCTGCTCCTCGCACGAGCTCCGTCTACAACTCGTTGGTACCAGACAACGAGTTCAATGCCTTGCTCTATGCTCAGGCTTCATCAATAACTTGTTGGCTCCAGAAAACGAGTTCAGCGCTCTGCTCGCCGCTTGAGCGCCATTAACAACTCATTGGCTCCAAACAACGAGTTCGACACCTTGCTCTGTGTTTGAGCACCGTCCATAACTCGTTGGCTCCAGTGCTTGGCTCGCTGCTTGAGATCCATGAATAACTCGTTTGTTCCAAATAACGAGTTCAGTGCTATGCTCTCTGCTTGAGCTCCATCAACAACTCGTTGGTCCTAAATAAACGGTTCAGTGCTCCGCACTCTGCCTGGGCTCTATCAACAACTTGTTGGCTCCCCACAATGAGTCCAATGCCTTGGTCTTCGCCTAAGTGCCACTAACAACTTGCCCAGACCAAACAACAAGTTCAAGCTCACGTGCATTTCATAGCTCTCCCTACAAACTCACCGGGATCAAACGACAGTTTCTACATTAACCCCATCACGGAGTCTCTCCTACAAACTCGTCGGGATCAAACGGCAGTTTCCATATTGACTATATCTCAGAGTTTTCTCTACACGCTTGCTGGGCGCAAACAGCCGGCACAACATTGAACTCTATAGAGTCCTCTCTAAGCTTGTTGGAAACAAACAACAAGTTCAGCACACGACTCCATCACGGAGTTTCCCTTATAAACTCATCAGGGTCAAGCGGCAGTTTCTAGACCAACTCTATTAAGGAATTATCTCCACATGCTTACTGGGTGCAAACAGAAGGCACAAAATCCAATGCTTTCATAGAGTCTTCCCTAAACTCACTGGGGTCAAATGATAGTTTCTACGTCAACCCTATCTTAGAGTTGTCTCTACACGCCTGCTAGGTGCAAAAAGCAGACGCAACATCCAACTCTGTCATAAGGTCCTCTCTAAGCTTTTTGGGAACAAACAACAAGTTCAACACACAACTCAGGCACGAGTTGCCCCTAAAAACTTCATCGGGATCAAACGGTAGTTTCTACAACGAATCTATTTCAGAATTCTCTCCGAACTCACTGGGATCAAACAGCAGCTTCTACATTAACTCTATCTCAGAGTAACCTACACGTTTGCTGGGTGCAAACAGTAGCTGCAACATCCAACTCGGTCATAGTATCCTCTACGAACTCACCAGGATCAAACGGCAGTTTCTACATCAACTCTATCTCAAAGTTGTCTTCACACGCTTTCTGGATGCAAACAGCAGGTGCAACATCCAACTCTGTCATAGAGTCTTCTCTAAACTCGTCGGGACCAAACGGCAGTTTTTACATCGATTCTACCAAAAAGTCGTCTCCACAAACTCACTAGGATCAAACAACGAGCTCTATGCCAACTCAGCCACGAGTTGCCCCTACAAAACTCACTGAGGTCAAACGGCAATTTCTGGATCAACTCAATCAGAGAGTTGTTGCTACACGCTTGCTGGGTACAAACAGCAGGTACAATGTCCAACTCCATTATAGAATCCTCTTTAACCTTGTTAGGATCAAAGAACAAGTTCAGCACTCACTTCTGCCACTGAGTTCTCTCCAAACTTGCTGAGAACAAACAACAAGTTTTACGTCAACTTAGTTAAAGAGTTATCTCTCTAAACTCATCGGGATCAAATGACAGTTTCTACATCAGTTCCACCACAAGTTGCCCTGACAAACTCTTCAGAATCAAACGACAGTTTCTACAACAACTCGATCTCAGAATTCTCTCCAAACTTGCAGGGAACAAACAGCAAGCTTTACGTCAACTCAGTCAAAGAGTTATCTCTACAAATTTTCCCGGATCAAATGGAAAGCTTAACATTCAACTCCGTCGCAGAGTTCACTACACGCTGGCCGGGTGCAAATGGCAAGCCAAAAATGTTCAACTCTGTCTCGGATTTGCCATGACGACTTGTGGGCATCAAATAGCAAGTTTGCAAACAGCTCTCCCAGGACAGCTATTTTTATACGTATAAGATCCACCAATCCATGGTGATGGAGTAAAAACCTGGGTATACACATATAAGTAATTATACCTATATATATGAGTTGTTGCATATACACGATAGTAAATATATGTATAAAAATTTATATGCACACCCAAGCCCATGAAGCTTAAAAAAAGTCTGCAAAAAATCCCAAAAAAAGTAGCTCAAGAGAATCAAAGAAAGGCTTAATGGGTCGGATCCAAACGTGACTCCAAATCAACCAAAGGGGCTTAACAGGTCGGATCCAGACCCGAAACCAACCCGCTCCGCTTCTTTCCTTCTACTTCTTCTTCGAAATTTTCCCACCAAAAGCACTCTTCACCTCTTTGGCAGAAACCCAAGAGTGGAGCTCGCCCAGACTCATCGTGGCACCATCTTGAGCCACCGCCTCGATCAAGCTGAGCTCCATTGCTCACCGCCAAGCCCCCACGACGCTCCAAGCCGTGGTCCACCTCGCCGAAACCCATGAAGTCCAAAAACAAAGCTTGAAAAAATCTAACTCCATAGCTCGGCAGAGATTATCCGTAGCTCGGTGAAGATCATTACTCCGTAGCTCGGCGAGATCTCGAGTTCGTAGCTCGGCGGATTTGAAATTTTCGTAGCTCGGCGAACTCGTCGAAACCCATAGCTCGGCAAATTCGAACCTCCCATAGATCGGCGAGAGAGAGCTACATAGCTCGGCGAGACGAGCTACCGCCATAGCTCGGCAAGATGGAGACAAAACCCATAGCTTGGCGAGTGCTCTACCATAGCTCGGAGAGAACGAAACGAGCTACCAAAGCTCGGCCAAATCTCCAGCTCCATAGCTCGGCAAAGTTTCGAAACCACCATAGCTCGGCGAAAATGGATCTTGAGTTCATAGCTTGGCGAGGCGGCTATTTCCATAGCTCGGCAAATTTGTCGAGACCCATAGCTCAGCGGAACGGCCTATCACCATATCTCGACAAAAGCTCGAAGCTCCATACCTCGACGAAGCCTCGACGTCTCCATAGTTCGGTGAGAAACTCGACGCAGTTCCACCTCGACAACACCATCGAAAGCTTGATGAAAAGTCGGAGGCCATAGCTCGGCGAATTCGCTTCACAGGGTCGATGTCACCGTAGCTCGACCAAGACGAAAAACTCCCTTAGCTTGGCCAAAATTTGCCCCATAACTCCGCAATCACCTACTAGAGCCTCCGCCGAGCTATGCATCGAAGGAGAAGAGAGTAGCTCGGAAAATTGGTTCGCCGAGCTAAGGGGTCGAAGAAGACAGCGGATGACCAGTGAATCTCCAAGCAATTCACACTATCCCATGATTAACGCTTTAGGAATTTTGGCACGTGATCAAAGCCTCTCAGCCGTCTGATCGCCTCAGCGCGCGAGTCAGATCTGATCAACGAGCCAGATCGTCTCAAAACGCGAATCAGGTTTGATAAATCAGAAAAATCAATAAAAAATCATTTTTAATTCAAAAAATTAATTAAAAAATTCAAAAATAACTATTTAAATTCGGAAAAATGATTAAAAATTCTGAAAAAATAATTAAAATTGAATTTATTAATTATAAAATTCGAAAGAGTGATTTTTAGATTGTAAAACATTCCATAAAATTCGGAGAAATCCGAAGAATTATGGAAAAATTCCCATAAATTTTTTTGTGATCATAATCTGAGCACAAATTTCACAAATTTCATATTTGATGAGGTGTCATTTAGCAAAGTTATGAGTTTTAACAAGAACAAATAATTTAATATATAGTTCACATGTTCTAGCCTATTATGCCGTATTCAAGGACTACACAAATTAGAACTACTATTATCAGTTGCTTCGTTTGTTAAACTCAACTTATACATGCAGTCGACTACATTATGCACATTGAAATAATAATAATAAAATATGAGTTAATAGAAAATTACTCTGTACATTTCACAAAAATGTTTACTTTCGCTCGTGGTTCTAACAATGTTTAATTGTTCAAACACATTAAGCGAATATTTCTTTCCTTTATTTATTCTTCATCATCTTCATAACGCTAAACAAGAAAATGTCTAATTTGTTATAATTCAAATTTGCACAGACAATACAATGAACGAGAAAGAACAAAACGTAACTAATGAAGTCATATCCTGCAATAAAAGATGCTCACTCCTAAATTACAGACATTTTTAATACATTTTATACATCATTCTTTATTAAAGAAGCAAATATACATTCTCACACAAACTGCAAACGATGAATTTAGCAAGTATGTTTATACACATAGTATGACAAAACACACAAAAAAATTTAAAACATGCTAGTTTCAAAATGAGAATAATTATGATCTAAAACTCCCAATCATGTGATCAAACGCATAAAACGTTAACATATTAATCACATGAAAACACTATGAAAGATTAGAATAGATCATACTAACACTTCAAGTTAGAAGTATTTTTCAACTTCGATGGAGAAGACTGCATAGTGCAGACTTATCCTACCGTAATGCAAATTCATCGTCTCCAATACACACAATTTATAAGTAACTTTGAAGTTGCTACATTTATCAAATTGTTAAAGATTAGCCAATTAAACGAATATTAGCTCTATTTAATTCTAAGAATAATTTAATTGGAGATACTGTTGTAGTCAAAAAACTTATAATTTAACTTATCAAAATAAATATTTGAACCTTAGCACATAGAGAAAACAATTATTCAAACTTGTATTTAAATAAAAAATGGTTAACACGGTTTTGAACTTTAACACTTGGCAACAACAAATAATATGTATATGCAGGCAATGAACTTATTTTTAATTTAGATCTGATCCAGTCCAATCATAGTTGGATCTAGTCAAAACAACATCCTCCAAAAATTTTATCCACATCTCGTATTGTGCATTCTTCTTCAAATTGTTAAATTCAGAAATATTGAACATCGCTAGTTTCAGAATCTTGTATGCTCATTTCAGTTTTTCCATCTTAAGGAATAAACAGTAAATTTCAAAATCTAGAGGGTTTTTTCTGAATAATTACTACTAGCGTAATTTCAGTAAAATGAAGGGTTTTTCTGTAAAACTGTGTAATAAACAATCAACACAGAAAATAATATTAAAGAATAAACACAAATCTTAAAGTTGAGAGTGGACCGTATCTTGTTGTAAATCAAGGCGTAGTGGAGGGTTAGATCTGAATCGGAAGCACAATAGCTTAGATCATGTCCTCGGCCAAACACAAAACAGCAACACCTGAACCCAATCAAAGAGCACTAGATCTGATCAAGTGCTAGCACTGCAATAGATCAGATCTTGGGCTCAAACATGAAACAACACCAAGACCCAATCAAAGTCGCAGTCAAAAGATCGGATTTAAGTTTATTCCTGAGCACAACAAGGATCCAGTTTCAAGCCCGAACACGCACCAACCAATCCAGCCACTCACAAATTGGATTTAGTCAAAAAACGAGGATCTAATCTCTTTGACTAAACACGAAACACCAAAACAATCCAATCGAAAAATCAGATCGGATCTGATCCCTATCCCCTTTATGTCTGCATTTGGGAAGAAAAAGGAGACAAAGGCAGGGGTCGGTCCAGTGGCTTGCGGTGGGAGCGCCGGTGGCGTGCGACGGCGCGGTTGATGCTGGCTTCCCTGTCTGCTGTCAGATTCCGACGATCGAAATTCTTCTGCGATTTCTCTCTCAATTATCTTTCTTAATCCCAAAATTAAAATTCTAATATCTCAAGATTGTTAGAGATTATGAGAATAATAATAATAAGAGAAATTAGGGTTAGGGTTAATATCCCTATGACTTAAGATATTACACTCTGATTATCAGAATTGGAATAATCAGGCACTACACAAGACCAATTCATATATGATTAAACTGGGTTTAGGGTTAGCGCTGGTATCGGGTTCTCCACTACCCAGACCCGGACCCGATACCTCACGGGTCAAAAAATTAGACCCGAACACAGACTTGTGAGAATGGGGTTCGGGTCCAGGTCCGGGTCCTCCTTAAAAAAATATAACCGTTGGGTCCGATAGCGAGGAATAAATATTTGCACTTAAGTATTTTTGCATCCGATACCCTACGGTTCCTACAATTTTTGCACTTAAGTACAAGAATAAATATTATATTTACACATCTATCTTCAACAATTACTATTTACATGTATATTCTATAACCCTATTATTCAAATTCTAAATATTTGGGGGGTATTTTTAACAGGTCCGGGTCCGGGTCCAAGTCGGGACTATTTTGAGCGGACCCGGACCTGGACCTGGTAGTGCATCGGGTCTTATTTTAGGACCCGGACCCATATTGATCGGTCGGTTCTGGTCTAATGCTTCGGGTTGGGTCCGGGTTGGGTCCTGGTAACGGGTCAAAGTAACAGCTCTATTTAGGGTACTGGGCTTCATGCCCAGTAAACCCGCTCCAACATTTAACAGAGAATACATAAAAATATATGTTGCCCCATATAATATTATACACAATAATATTTTATTATAATGAGAATATACCTATATATCCAACAGTAAATATACGTACATATTTTGCACGTAAAAAATTATATTGTTATTAGGGGTTCCAAAAATAATTATTTGGGCATTTTACCTCAGGCCCGAGAACTCAGGACTGGCCCCGGCTGGTGCATACTATATAAAATATAACCTGGACCTATTTTCATCAAAATTTAACCTACAATATGCACAAGGAGTAGGAAACAGATCAATTACAGAATACAATGACTGAATACCACAATAATTCACTCAACAAAAACCACAACTACTAATTATTCTTAGCCTTCTTCCATCAAAAGTATAATAGCCTTGAATGATCCCAAGCACCACAATTCTCTTGACAGATCGAAGAAAAGCTTATATATAGTTACTAAAGGATTAATTATGAAAAGAAAAAGAAATCCACCCAAATTAAAAGTTAATTAAAAAGTAAATTAAGCAACATGTCTAGTGATTAATTAGAAGAAGAAGAGTAGTTGTTCCCATCCCCTCTATGATCCTGCAAATACTTGACAAACTCATTCATACACTTCTCCTGAAGCTCCTGACTCCCAAACACCTTCCCCATCTCCCTCGCCTTCTCCCTACACCTCTCCCCTTCTTCCTCCACCATCACCAACCTCACCACCTTCGCGACTTCCTCCTTACTAAACCCCCCGTCTTCTTCGTTCCTCTCCACCGTATACCCTATTCCCATTTCCTCCATCACCTGTGAGTTCAGCCTCTGATCCCCGAATATCGGCAACATCGCCAATGGCTGCCCAAAGCTAACCCCCTCAATACACGAGCTCCAACCCGAATGCGTCAAGAAACCCCCAACCGACTCATGCGCCAATATCTTCAACTGCGGCACCCAACCCTTGGCGACAAGTCCGTAACCGTTTACCCTCTCTTCAAACCCTAGCGGCAGTGGATCCGCTGCGCCAGCTAGCTTTCTAAGTGCCCAAATAAACGGCACCTTGGACTGCTCGAGCCCTAGCGCAATCTCTTGCATTAGCTCATCACTTAGCATAACTTCGCTCCCGAAAGCAACATAGATAACTGATCGAGGGTTTCTCTCCTCAAGCCAATTCATAATCTCTTTATCACCTTCGGTAACATGACTATTTTCCTGTTCCTTAAAAGGAGGAGGAGGAGGAAACAATCCTACGGGAATAATATCTTTGCCGTAAAGTTTCTGTAACAGCTCCAACCACTCAGGCTCGAACTCGTAACAAGTCCTGAAAGAAGCGGCGTTGCTTGATTCAATAGCAACCGCAAGCCGGTAACTATCAGACACGCCAGAAACATTGGGCTTGAAGAGGAAGTCCAGCACCGCCCGCGCCTCGTACAGCAACCAACGCATCGTGGATGGCCGATGAAACCAGGAAGGCTGAACCGTAAAGTCTTCGGGTGTTTTGCGTAGCGCTTCTCCTCGACAGTCCAGCTCGGAAGGAGGGCCGAAGAAGGCCAGGGTGGCAGCATTGAAAGTAGCGAGGAAAACAGTGGGTATGTTGTAAGTTTTCGCGATGGAGGGGAGCCAGTAGGGGACGAAGTCGTGGACGATCCAGTCGGGCTTTGGGTCGGATTCTTGGATGAATTTGGACAAGGGTTGTTGGAGGCCGTCGAAGGCGAGCTTGAGGTATTCTTGGGTTTGGGGTGGGATGTCGGAGGTGGCCTCTGCGGAGTCCGGTAGGCCTTGGGTTGGGGGGAGAGGTAAGGATATGAATTGGATGAGGGAGGAGAGGTCGGGTGGGAGTTTAGGGAGGCGTTGGATGTTTCTAGGGGTGGCGATGAAGGAGATGAGGTGACCGCGCTGAGCCAAGGATTTGGAGAGTTCGAGGAAGGGGAGCATGTGTCCGAAGGCGAGCCATGGGAAGACTACGATATGGAGGGGTTTGGTTTCAGAATCCATTGGAGGAGCACGCGGACAAGAAGGAGAAGAAGATCAAAGTGAGAAAGAGACGCTTGTGGTTTTGAGTTGGGATATATATAAAGAGACGCTTGTGTGTGTATATATATATATATATATATATAAAGAGACGCTTGTGTGTGTATATATATATATATATATATATATATATATATATATATATATATATATATATATATATATATATATATATATATATATATATATATATATATATAGGGAAAGCTTCGGTTGAGCACTACTCTAGTGCTCACCGCATGAACACTAGGCCTTCGGGTGTTCATATCGAAAATCCGAACCGTTCATATTGATCTACACATCTAAATTAGTCTAAATATGTAAAATCAAATCATTTGAAATTCATTTACCCATCCATTGAAGTGTTACAAAATTGTATGGCTGAAAATCATTGTTTTTATAGTCACATGTTGGATGGGCAAATGAATTTCAAATGATTTGATTTTACATATTTAGACTAATTTAGATGTGTAGATCAATGTGAACGGTTCGGATTTTCGATATGAACGCCCGAAGGCCTAGTGTTCACGCGGTGAGCACTAGAGTAGTGCTCAACCGAAGCTTTCCCTATATATATATACAAGCGTCTCTTTATATATATCCCAACTCAAAACCTTGTATATATATATATACACATGCCTATGGGCAAACCTAGTATATATATATACACACACGATATGGAGACGATATGGAGGGGTTTGGTTTCAGAATCCATTGGAGGAGCACGCGGACAAGAAAGAGAAGAAGATCAAAGTGAGAAAGAGACGCTTGTGGTTTTGAGTTGGGATATAAATAAAGAGACGCTTGTGGTTTTGAGTTGGGATATATATATATACACTAGGTTTGCCCGTTGACACGTGCCTACGGCACGTCTTCGGAACGGTGCACCTTATTTGATCATATAAAATAATTTTGGAGGTCCAGCAAATTGATTGAAATAGCAAACATATTATATGATTTTTTTGAATTATTTTAAAAGTTTTTAAATTTTTAATTTTTTTAGTTTTTTAATTTTTTATTTTTAAAAATTTTAAAAAACTTTATTTTCTTAATTTTTTGAATAGAAGAGGGAGGAAGAGAGAGAGAAAAAAATAATAATTAAATAAATATAGGAGTTGTTTTGGGTGGTGGATTTGAATTTGAGTTTTGGGGGATAACTTTTGGAGGAAAAATATGTTTTGTGAGGTTAGATCTAGGCCATTGATTTGAGAGAAAATTGAATGAGAGACACTTGATAGCTTTCTTTGTAATTTATTATATATATATATATATATATATATACACACACACACACACACATACTAGGTTTGCCCGTTGACACATGCCTACGGTGTAGGCACGTCTTCGGAACAGTGCACCTTGTTTGATCATATAAAATAATTTTGGAGGTCCAGCAAATTAATTGAAGTAGCAAACATATTATATGAGAAACTTTTGGGGTCAGTAAAAAATATATTATATGATTTTTTTTTTTGATTTTTTTGAATTATTTTAAAAGTTCTTTATTTTTGAAAAATTTGTAAAAAAAATTATTTTCTTAATTTGTTGAATAAAAGAGGGAGGAAGAGAGAGAAATTTTAAAAAAATAAATAAATATAGGAGTTGTTTTGGGTCGGGGATTTGAATTTGAGTTTTGGGGAGAAACTTTTGGGAGGAAAAATTTGTTTTGTGAGGTTGGATCTGGGCCTTTGATTTTTGGGGGAATTGAAGGAGAGCCACTTGATAGCTTTCTTTGTGTTTTATACAGATTGGTTTACCCGTGGCCCGTGCGTACTACACGTTTTCTGAACGATACAATAAATAAAATATACTGTAAACAGTAAAATATATGCAATCCTATTTGACTAACAAATTACATAGATCAACATTCATTTGCAATACCATCTGCTTTGTGACTACACGATAAGTTATAAAAAATAATTAGAATGTCGTAAAATAATTACATACTAAAACAATTAGGGGGTGGTTTGGTTGGTTGTAAAAAAAATGAAGAGAAGGAAAAACAATCTAGCGAAAGCAATTCCTTAGATTTGAATTCTTAAAAGTGGCTTTGGTTGAATATAGATTTACTAGCAATAATTAAATGTTAGCATTATTTTGGTTGTAGTAATACGGTAGCGACAGCAATTTAAAATACTTTTTATTTTTTGTTTTACATAAAATTATTCAAAAATTGGGGATTAATTAATTTTATTTAAGCTTAATTCCTAATGTTTTGGATGAGTTAATTTAGAGGTGGCAACAGGTCCGGGCCAGCCTGGCCCCCCGTTACGCGGGCTTAACCCGGGACCAGCCCCCTAAACCTTGGGGCTACTCTGCCATTTAGCCCGGTTAGGCCAAGCTCGATTGAGGACCGGGACCGGTTGAACAGGCTCGCCCGGGCACGGGCTTGGTCCGGGCCGACCGTTGGCAATTTTTTTTGTTCAGAATTATTTTTTTTATAAAAATTACCAAATTGCCTCCCAACGGATCTATACTAGCTAGTTTTGGGGGGTACTTTAGGAAATCAAAAAATTTGCATATTCTATATATACCAGACCATTTCTTTCATTACTCTTCACTAATTCACTCAAATATCTCTACTATCTCTCAAATCAACAACAACAATCAACACTTTCTCAACTTTGCAAGGATCAACAATCAATACTATCTCAACTTTGCAAGGATCAAACCTCTCTACATTTTGCTATGATCAACAATCAACACTCTCTCAACTTTGCAAGGATCAACAATCAACACTCTCTCAACTTTGCAAGGATCAAATCTCTCTACATTTTGCTATGATCAACAATCAACAACAATCAAGTGATCAACAACAACAATCAATACTACTGATATGGCTAAAATTGGGGTTAAATCCGGACCGTCCAGATCGAGCACGAATCTTGAAGCACGGGGGTAAAAAGGTAATTTCACATACAGATGGATCCAAAACGGGTATTGGGGCCTCCTTCTCACGAGACCAACCGCCCGCGAATAGATCCACTTCAACTGGGCACGGGTCCCGACCCGATGCAAGCCCGGTCCACCAAGAGGAGAATCAGGACACTGATTTGATTAAATCAAATCAACAAACTTGATTGGCTCTCACCAGGGAATCAGGGGCTAACTTCCCAAAAACAGAATAAGAGGATTTTCCTCCTGACTGTTAGGCAGGAAATCAGGCCCCAAATCATTCCAAAGGCGACTATAAATATAACCCCTCTACCACCAAGACTAGGTTAATCACTCTTTCACCACTTAAGCTCTTTATTAATCTTTTCCTGATTACTGACAAGAGCGTCGGAGGGTGCGTCGCCGGAATCAACCCCGGTGTCTCGCACTTCCCTGCAGGTTGCGGCGGGGGCAAGAAGGCCGAGTCAGCTGTTCAGGTTTTCCTCGGATCCACAAATTCTACCTGTTTACCCCCACACCGAAATCAGTGATAACAGATTGGCGCCGTCTGTGGGAAGTTCACACGAACAGTCTCAGCCCATTCTCCGTCGTCCTCTGCAGTCATGCCGCCGAAGAAGAACAGATCCAGAGGGTCGAACCGTGGGGGCAAGCCCACCGACCCGGCAAATGAAGCTCCGGTCAATCCTGTCCTTCAGTCCGACCTCCCTCCGCTGACCCAGCAGGTCCCACCTCCTCCTCCTCCCAAGCAGCAGCCCAACAACGGTCCGTCCGGTCATAACGGTCGGAAGGAGAAGCAGCCTCTCAATCCGGGCCATGTCTCGGTCCACAACGGGTCCTCGGACTCGATGGCTTCTCATCACCCCGACCTCCGCATCACACTCCAAAACCGCCATAAGGACGACGACCTCCGTACCCATCTTGACGAGAGGCGGGCCCGAGAGGGAGCCTCCCGCCAGCGTCAAGGTGAGCGGTCGCCACATCGTCGGGACGGAAGAAGGTCCCCGGAACGCAGAGGCCGAGCGGCGTCCCCTGAGCGCCGAAGGAGGAGGTCCCGGTCCCCCAGGGATCGGCGTCATCCGAGGGACCGAGATATGCCCATCAGCCGAGCCGAGTTCCTCCAGTTTCAAGAGACCGTTCTGCAGGCCCTCAATCTCCGACAGAACGCCCAGAATGCTCAGAGGGTTCCGACGCCCCCCAGGGATCCCAGTCCCCGGCGCCGAACCCGGAGTCCTTCCCCGGCTCCCAGCCGACAACAGCGGCAACAGAGCCCTCGGCGGTCCCAGGAGTACCGGCGCCGCAGTCCACGCTCCCCCTCCTATGAAGAGGAGTCTGGGGGGTCGTATGATTACCAGCGGAGGGACGACGCCCTCATCCGCCGCATCCACGAGGTGGAAAGACGCATCGGCTGCATGGACAGGGAGGATGAGTCCCGAGCAGGAACCTTCCGCCCTAGCCGACTGCCCTTCTCACGGTCGATCATGGAGGCCCACATACCGAGGAGTTTCAAACCGCCGCAGTTTGAAACATACTCTGGGGAATCCGACCCGGTCGACCACGTCGAGAGCTTCAAGACCCTGATGCTGATCCACCAAGCTTCTGACGCGGTGCTCTGCAGGACCTTCCCTGCCACCCTCCGGGGGTCGGCTCGGGAATGGTATTCCAGGCTCGCCCCTTCGTCCATCTTCTCATTCGAACAGTTTGAGACACTGTTCATTACTCACTTCGTGAGTAGCCGGCGAGCCGAGAAGACGAGTCTTTCCCTACTGAACCTGCGGCAGCAGAAGGAAGAAAAGCTGCGGGACTATGTGAAAAGGTTTACCGCAGAAGTCAGGTCAATTGCTTCCTTAGACCAGTCCGTGGCAACCGTGGCGTTCCAGTCGAACGTCCTTAATGCCAATCTCCGATCATCCCTGGCCAAAAAGCCTCCCCAAGACTTCGCCGACCTCCTCCTGAGGTGCGAGAAGTACATCCGGGCAGAAGAGGCCGAAGCCCTTCCAAACTTCGGGGGGCCCTCCGCAGGGTCGAAGAGGAAGGCGACAGGGGATGAAGGGTCCAAGAAAGCTCAGAAGGACATGGGCAGTCAGCGCCGCCCTCCCCCCAGGTTCGAGAAGTTCACTCCCCTCACCACAAATGTCTCTACTATCCTCATGGAGGTGGAGAAGGAGGGAATCATCCCTCCAGCCCCGAGGATGCACACTCAGGCGAAGAGGAGGAACAAAGATAAGTGGTGTCGTTACCACCGAGACCACGGGCACGACACGAACGACTGCCGGGCTCTGAGAGACGAGATTGAAGCCCTCATTCGGAGGGGGCAGTTGGCCAAGTTCGTGAAAGCTAACGACCGGACAGATCGGAGCTCTCCTCCCCCTCGGGGGGCTAACAAGCGCTCCGAGCGGCGCGAGGAGACACCTGAGTTCGAGGAGGAACGAGTTCTGCACCTGATTCACAGAGGACCAATGGGGGGCTCCTCTAATTCCTCCCGAAAGGCCTACGTCCGGGATGTCAACTCAGTCCACAGTGCCCCTCCCCCGAAAGGTCTCGGCGTCCCTGTGTCTTTCTCCGATGCCGACCTCCAAGGAGTCCGAACCCCCCACTGCGATGCCCTCGTCATCGACCTCCGCATGGCCAACTTCAAGGTACAGAGGGTCTTGGTGGACAATGGGAGTTCGGTCAACATCCTATTCCTCTCGGCCTTCCAAGGCCTGCAGCTATCCCGGGACCGTCTTAAGCCGGCCGGTTACACTCTCCACGGGTTCACGGGGGTCCCGGTAACCGTCGAAGGGGTGATAAACCTAGACGTTACTGCGGGAAGCACCCCTACTACCCGGACCGAGCCGATGGACTTCATGGTCGTCGACGTCCCGGCAGCATACAATGTCATCCTAGGCCGTCCCGGCCTAGCCGCTCTGGAGGCTATCCCCTCGGCATACCACTTGAAGATGAAATTCCCCACTCGCTCCGGAGTAGGGGAAGTCAGGGGAAGCCAGGAAACAGCTCGGAAGTGCTACATGACTTCCACCGGGGGACCAGTGCTCTCGCTCGAGACACTAGAGATCCCCGAGCCGAAGGCCCGTCCAACGTCCGAGCCGGCGGACGAGTTAGAAGAAGTACCCTTCTCCGACGAGGATCCGAGCCGAAAATTCCTCGTCAGCAAGTCCTTGCCGACCGTGCTGTTCTCCGACTTGGTGAGGTGCATCCGGGATAACCGCGACCTATTTGCTTGGTCGGCCGCGGATATGCCCGGCATCTCCGAGGACTTGCTCGTCCACCGCCTAAGCGTCGAACCGGGGTGCAAACCGGTTCAGCAGAAGAGGCGAAAGTTCGCTCCCGAGCGACAGCAGGCAATCAAGGAGGAAGTGGATAAGCTGCTGAAGGCCAAGTTCATCCAGGAGGTGAATTATCCCGAGTGGCTGTCGAATGTTGTAATGGTCAAGAAGTCCAATGGCTCATGGAGGGTATGCATCGACTTCACCGACCTCAACAAGGCGTGTCCGAAGGATCCCTTCCCTCTCCCGAACATCGACACCCTAATCGACGCCACCTCAGGCCATGAGCTCCTCAGCTTCATGGATGCCTTCTCGGGGTACAATCAAATCCGGATGTTCCCTCCGGACATCCCGAAGACCTCCTTCGTCACCGACCAAGGCCTCTACTGCTACCGAGTAATGCCGTTCGGTTTGAAGAACGCAGGCGCCACCTACCAGCGCCTCGTCAACAAGGTTTTCCAGCATCAGATCGGCCGAAACATGGAGGTGTACGTCGATGACATGCTCGTCAAGAGCATCCGCGGCGCTGACCATGTAGCCGACCTCCAGGAGGCCTTCGGCGTGTTGAGGAAGTACAACATGCGGCTAAACCCGAACAAGTGTGCGTTCGGAGTCTCCTCTGGCAAGTTCCTCGGTTTCATGGTGAGCCAGCGGGGAATTGAAGCTAACCCCGAGAAGATTAAAGCCATATTAGACATGGCCCCGCCTCGGAACGTCAAGAAGGTGCAGAAGCTCACCGGTCGGCTCGCAGCCATCGGTCGGTTCCTCTCCAAGTCAGGGGAAAAGTGCCTCCCCTTCTTCAAAGCACTCCGGGGGGCTAAAGGATTTGAATGGGGCCAAGCACAGCAAGAATCGTTCGACCAGCTGAAAGCCTATCTGGTGAACCCCCCTCTGCTCAGTAAGCCAGTCCCAGGCGAGCCTCTCTTCATCTACTTGGCCGCTTCCGAGCAGACCTTGAGCGCTGTTTTGGTAAGAGAAGAAGACCGGACCCAAAGGCCCATTTACTACGTGAGCAAGGTGCTTCGGGACGCCGAGCTCCGCTATCCGAGGATAGAGAAGATAGCCTACGCTCTGGTCATGGCAGCGAGAAAGCTTCGGCCCTACTTCCAATCTCACTCGGTCGTCGTCCTCACCGATCAACCCCTCAAGCAGGTCCTCCACAAGCCCAAAACCTCGGGCCGGCTGATGAAGTGGTCCATAGAGCTAAGTCAGCATGACATCTCCTATCAGCCTCGGATGGCAATTAAGGCACAGGCTCTCGCCGACTTCATTGTAGAGTCCACCATCCCTGAGGTCGGCCACGTCCCAAATGGGCCCCCCATTTGGACAGTCTTCGTGGACGGATCCTCTTGCAGTGAAGGAAGCGGCGCCGGCATTATCCTGAACGGCCCTGACAGCTTCGTCCTGCAGTATGCGATCCGCATGAACTTCAAGGCCTCAAACAACGAGGCGGAGTATGAGGCCCTCATAGCTGGTCTCGGACTCGCACGAAGTGCTGGAGTGCAGCGCCTTCGGATTCACAGTGACTCCCAACTAGTCGTGAACCAGGTCTTGGGCGAATATGAGGCCAGGGACGAGCGAATGGCGAAGTACCTCGCCAAGGTCCGGGACCTCATGGGCCGGTTCGAAGAAGCCATCATCCAACGGGTCCCCCGGGAGGAGAACTCACAAGCTGACGCTCTCTCCAAGTTAGCCTCGTCTTCTCTACAAGGTCTCGAACAAACCGTACTGATTGAAGTCCTCTCTAAACCGAGTATCGAAGACGAGACACCTGGCTCGGTGGAGTCATTGCCGGTCATGCTGCAGGACAATTGGATGAAGCCACTGGTAGAATTCTTGAGGGATGGAGTCCTGCCCTCGGATCCCAAAGAAGCACGCCGAGTCAGAACTCGGGCCGAGCGCTATGCCTTGATCGAGGGCGTCTTATACAAACGCTCCTTCTCTCAAATAGATGGCCGACCTTATCTAAGGCGCCTCTCTCCGGAACAGGCCGAATATGCCCTACAGGAGCTTCATGAGGGCATCGGAGGGGCACACTCCGGATTCAGGTCTTTGGCCCGGAAAGCTTTGAACTATGGGTACTTCTGGCCGACCCTTCTTCGAGATGCCGAACGACATGTTCGGCAGTGCAGCTCCTGCCAGAGACACTCCAGCATCCGACGCCTCCCTCAGGCCAACCTCACCTCCCTATCGAGCCCTATCCCCTTCGCGATGTGAGGAATGGACTTACTAGGGCCTTTCCCACCGGCTCCGGGTCAGCTCAAGTTTTTAGTCGTAGCCATCGACTACTTCTCGAAGTGGGTCGAGGCCGAGCCCCTCGCCACTATAACCGAGAACAAAGTGGTGCAGTTCTTCTGGAAGAGCATCATATGCAGATTCGGCGTCCCCCGCGTCCTCGTGACGGACAACGGGACTCAGTTCACTGGCACAGCATTCCGAGCCCTATGCGACGACCTCGTCATTCAACAGCGCTTCTCGTCCGTCTCGCACCCTCAGTCGAACGGGCAGGCCGAGAATGCTAATAAGCAGATCCTCGCAGGAATCAAGAAGAGGCTGGACAAGTGCTCCAAAGGTTTGTGGGTCGACCAACTCCCTAATGTGTTGTGGAACTACCGCACTAGCAAGCGGACACCCACCGGAGAGTCCCCTTTCAACCTTACTTATGGGGCCGAGGCCGTGATACCCCTCGAGGTCGGAATACCTTCCCCTCGGCTCATGGCCTATGACGAAGCACAGAATGCCAGGGACCTCAGGGGAAACTTGGACCTGATAGATGAACTGAGGGAAAGGGCATCGATTCGGCAACAGAATTACAGAAGGAGGGTCGAGCTAGCGTACAACAAGAAGGTCCGACCCGCCAACCTTAAGCAAGGAGATTTGGTATTGAGAAAGCTAGCTATATCCCTCCCCAGTCAGAGGAGCAAGCTAGCTCCGAATTGGGAAGGGCCGTACCGGATCACAAAAGTTGTTCGGCCTGGAGCATACCGACTTGAAGACATGGATGGCAAAGAGCTTCCGAGGACCTGGAATGCCGACCACCTCCTGAAATACCAAGAGAGCGCTCCGGCGCCTCTCTAAGTAATCCGAGGTGTCGAACCATTCCTCTCCTCTAACTTGTAACCTGTCCCATGAATTGTACCATGTAAAACGATTCGCCGTCAAATATCAATAAAGAAAAGTTCTGTTATGTTTGTGAATTTGCATGTTTCTCTCCCCTCTTATTTAACCAATGGCTTGGAGTCCAACACTCGGCTCGACTTTACCTCCTCGGTTCGTCTCCGGACGAACCAGGGGTAGATCGCCGTTCGGAATTGCTCCCACAGCCGTCGAACTACACCGATGGTTCGGAGTCCAACATTCGGCTCGACGTCACCTCCTCGGCTCGTCTCCGGACGAACCAGGGGTAGATCGCCGTTCGGAATTGCTCCCACAGCCGTTGAACTACACCGATGGTTCGGAGTCCAACACTCGGCTCGACGTTACCTCCTCGGCTCGTCTCCGGACGAACCAGGGGTAGATCGCCGTTCGGAATTGCTCCCACAGCCGTCGAACTATACCGATGGTTCGGAGTCCAACACTCGGCTCGACTTTACCTCCTCGGTTCGTCTCCGAACGAACCAGGGGTAGATCGCCGTTTGGAATTGCTCCCACAGCCGTTGAACTATACCGATGGTTCGGAGTCCAACACTCGGCTCGAATTTACCTCCTCGGCTCGTCTCCGGACATGCCAGGGGTAGATCGCCGTTCGGAATTGCTCCCACAGCCGTCGAACTACACCGATGGTTCGGAGTCCAACACTCGGCTCGACGTTACCTCCTCGGCTCGTCTCCAGACGAACCAGGGGTAGATCACCGTTCGGAATTGCTCCCACAGCCGTCGAACTATACCGATGGTTCGGAGTCCAACACTCGGCTCGACTTTACCTCCTCGGTTCGTCTCCGGACGAACCAGGGGTAGATCGCCGTTCGGAATTGCTCCCACAGCCGTTGAACTATACCGATGGTTCGGAGTCCAACACTCGGCTCGAATTTACCTCCTCGGCTCGTCTCTGGACGAGCCAGGGGTAGATCGCCGTTCGGAATTGCTCCCACACCCGTCGAGCTCCAGCGATGGTCCCGGGGTCCAACACTTGGTTCCTAGTCCATCTAAACTACTCCGGTAGGTCGATGCCGGACCTTCGTTCGAACACAAAAGTCCGAACTCTCCTGACTACTTGCCGAAGACCGAAGACCCACAAATTCGGTCGGCTTCCGAGCAAGTGGCTTCCCGAGCGTGCAAACGAGGAAAACACACTTTCCCCTCAACTTTCGTACGTGATCTCGATCAGACGGCTCAGATCAAGCCACCTGCGCAAAACGACAAGATAACATTTTCTTGGGAACTGAGCCGCCTCGAGATTCGCGCCTACGTTCGACGGCTCAGATCTCGCCACCCACTCTAAGCGACAAAATAATGCTTTTTTGAGTACAGAGCCGTGCCGTACCGTGTCAGATCCACTAAATGACAAAGAGCCGCACCCCCGGAGATCCATTCGGCTAAGCAGACGCGCTCGGTTCAAAGATCTCGGCACGACCGATACGGTTATAAGCAAAGACAAACACGCAAAGCAACGAAAGGGAATTTTATTAATTGTCGGCACATAATACAAAACATTCCATTACAAAGTGTTGGCAAACAAAACACGCAATGCCCGACCCACTACACTTGTCTCTCATATAAAAACATCCTCACTAAACTGTTCGTCCTCCTCGGCTGACAGCTCCTCCTTCTCCCCCCAGAGCCTCGCCATCACACCACGCAGGTGCCACATCTCTGAGAGCAGGTCATCCCGCTCGGCGACGATCTTCGACTGAATGTGCCAAATGCTTTTGACCCGAAGAGCGTTGCTGAATGCGGTCTGCGAGTCTTCATCCTCCCCTGCGAGGCTCAGCTTGACGATCTTATTCTCCAAGCGTTGGATCTCGGCCTCCCGGAGACTGAGGACCAACGAAAGGTGGTCCCACTCACTCTCGGCTCGGCGTAACTTCATATCGGCGCTCCTAGGGCTCAGAACCACTGTTCCAGAGGTGGCCTCGGATTCAGAGTCATCATTCGAACGCTCGGAGTCCGAGCCATGGATCGTCACAACGAGCTGAAAAGAAGGGAAAACAAATAACACAGTTTCAATACACTGCCGGAATCTAATACTTGAAAATTTTTCAGAACTATTTGCATTCAGACATAATAGTGTTACAGACGGTCGACCGACCCCACAACTAAGTTGTTACAACAATCAACAAAAATAGGAAAATGACAGAATCAGAGCCTCTTCGGAAGGGGAATGCTTCGGTTTAGGAAAACACGAGGACGGCGAGGCCTGCCCTCCGAACCCGACCCTAAACCAACGAAGCGCGACCCCCCTTCGCTGCTAGCTCTAACGGCGACGCCGGCCGAAGCCCCGCTCGACGAGGCGGCCGCACTACTCTGAGCGTCGGCTGGACTCCCCCTGGTCAACGGCGAGTGCATCGCAAGTTCGTGAAACGTAATCCCCCTCTCGCTTTCTTCGCGAGTGCACGAAGTGCTGCGAACGTTAGCCCTGACCGGTGCCGGCTTGAGCGACGCGATCTCTTCCTCCAGTTCGATAATCCTATCCCTCAAGACGTCGTCCTTCGCCAACTTCTTCGGTCGAGGGGCTGTCAACGAGCCCGAGGCATTGGCATTATCAGTCGCGAGCCGTCGGTAGTGGGTCACTTCAATTCCTATCTATTGTGATCCTTCGGAGCCTGTCGACTTCGGCCGATAACCTCTTGCGCTCAGTTGAAGCTTTCTCCAGTTCGGAAGCCAGCTTCTCCCTTTCCGCCGAACGCTCTTTTTCCGCTAGCTCCAAGTATTGGACCTCGGCCAAAAGGTCGTCATTCTTCTGCTCGGCGGCAGTAAGCTCTCTACGGAGGTTCTCGACTTTGCCTTCGGGATGGGGAGCTGAAGAGCGCTTCCGATACTGGTACAGCTCGCGACCATACCTCCGCAGGGCCGCCTTCGTATCCTCCAGCCTGCCGAGCAGGAGATATCGCCTATATCGGCTCTGAGAGAGCTCGTCCTTCGTTTTCGCCAGCTCTTGCCGAAGGTATTCAGCCTCCGTGATCGGACCGAGTCTCACCTGAAATGCAGAGATAAATCCGAGGCCCAACACTTTGGCAAATTTTAGCCAAACAAAATATTTTTTCATTCAAAATTCGAAGAGTTCTACAACAGCGGTGGCCAGTCCGCAGTTAGGCTTACAAAAACAAAAAAAAGAGGAAAAGAAGACAACCGAGTCAGGGGTCGACCTTTTTGTCGTTCGGGTCCGTCGACCCCTCGGCCTTGTCCTCGCCCTCGCCTCCACCTCCTCCTTCGCTCCAGCTCTCCTCCTCGGAGTCATCCTCCTTCTCCTCCTCGGCCGCGGCCTTCCAAGGGTCCTCGGCGGGTTCCGTCTCCCCCTCGGGGCCGATCAACCCCTCGGGGACAACCTCCTCCCCCTCCACGAGGTCGTAGAAGTTGTAGGAGGATGTGTCGAAGTCCGGGTTCTTGGCAACCACATGCTGCAAGGCACGGCCGTAGGCGTCCAGCATGTTCTGGATCATGTGCATCGCGGCCTCCTCCTGCACGGCTTTCTTCACCCTCTTCACCTTCCTGAGGTGTTTTGCCTTGATCTTCTCGGCCCTCTTCCGAGCGTCCTCCGCCTCCGACCGAGCCTTGGCCAGCTCCTCCCTCAGGTCAGCAGCCTCCTTCACCGACGCCTCGAGCTTGGCCGCCGAATCCTTCAGCTCGGCCGCCTCCTTCTCCGAGGCCTCGAGCTTGGCCGCCGTATCCTTTGACAGCTGAACAGCATCGGCCAGCTGCTTCTCCAGCCCCTCCACTTCGGTGGCCCTCTTCGTCGAAAGAAGCAACTCGGAATCAAGCCGCTTCGCGACCTTGACGCGTTCCGCCCTCTCCTTCTCCTTCTCCTGATCCTTCTTCGCCATCTCCTCGAGCAGGAAATTGAAGTGGCAGAGGGTCTGAAAGAGAACAACAGAGTTACAATCCGAATCCAAGAACTTAGAAAATTTTCTAAGGAAGAAATTCAGATGAAGAAGAAATCAACCTACTTACCGACATGGTATTCCGGGCGATCTGCATCACGGCGTCCCCTGCCATCCCGGCCTTCAGGGTCGCTCGATCCTTCGGGGTCGGCAGGTGCCTTACCGCCTCCATGCAGATGTTCCCGTCGCCCAGGAAACCATCGGCGTTCATCACCTGCCAGTCGGGGACGAAGATCTGCTTATGACGCTCGGTCAAGATCTTCTCCGCCTCGGCAGTGAGGGGCGGAACCTGCATGGACAGCGCATCCTTCACCCCGAACACGCCGCTCGACGAACCCGGAGCGTCCGTCCCCGGGGTCGGCACAGGTACATCCGAGGTAGGGGGATTGGAGACAATGGCCTCCCCCTGCTCGGGGACCACGACCTTCGTCAGAGAGACGAGGACCTCAATCTCCCCCTCCTTGAGGACCGCGACCTTCGGTTGGTCGGCAGTCTTCGCGACCGAGGGCTTCTTCGAAGCCCGGCTGTCCTGAGGCGCTGCCGACGGCCTCTTCTTCTTCTCCTGATCTGCCCGGCCCTTCGCCACCAGAGCCTTATAATCGAGCTTCATTGTCTCTGCAAAAGCCGAATGGAAAAACTTAGAAAATTTTTCATGAACTTTAAACAAAGAGTATAAATACCAGATGCATACGAGGGTCGATCGGACTGAGACCCCCACGGAACAGATGCTCCTCCGTAATATCCTTCCAGCTTAGTGCTGGCAGGGCGAGAAGCTTCCTCTGGACCTCAGCCTCCTCAGCATTCAGCGGGACATCCTTCTTTGTACGCTTGGGCAAGCCGTCCGCCCAAACTGTCGGTATCACCCACGGCGTCAGATTTCGGACGAGGAAGTATTTATCCTTCCAATGTTTGATCAAGTCCGGGTTCTCGATCAACTTAAGGAAAAACCTCTGCTCGTCACGCCTCGGCTGGCAAGGTCGGAAAAGACTCCGAAAGAGGAACATAGTCGGCTTGGCGTCGATCTCTTGACATCGGAGGAGGAATGCCACGACATGCCTCCAAGTGTTCGGCATCAGTTGGGCAGGACTCAGACCGTACCAGACCAAGACTTCGACCACGAACGGGTGTAGGGGAAAGCGGAGCCCGGCGATGAGGGAATCGACCGGGAAGACGCATACGTCCGGCGAGGACTTTGTGTTGGCTCGGAACCCCAGCCCAGGAAGAAGCAGCACATACTCAAGCGGGATCCGGAAACCCTCTCGAATCATACGGAGATCGGTCTCGGTGAGAGTCGAGATCCTGTGGTCGACCTCGGACAGCTCCCTAGGCTCGTTCTCCTCCACCAGTTTTGCCGTACCTTGAGTGACCCTCTCCAAGGCATCCTCGGCGTAGTCCCGAATGCCTCCCACACTCGATACGGCGATGGCTGCCGACCGAACGCCCCCGCTCTCTTCGGCGTCTCCACTATTGTGATCACGGCTTTACCCTTTCGGGACTCCGCCGCGACTTCCTCGAGCACTTCGGCCACTTCACCCTCTTTATCCGGACGAACAACGTCCTGCTCGCTCGGCTCCATTACTCCCTTCCCTTTATCCCCTCGGCCAACGGCTTGCTCCGAGGCGGGGGTCTCAGCCGAAATCTTAACCATGTTTTCCTAAAAAGAGAAGGGAAAGAAACTGACCTTGAAGTGACAGGTGCGGTCGGAAAGTTCGCCGGAACTAAGAACGCTACCGCGACAGCCAGCAACGCCACCAAGGGAGCTGAAAACTGCGAAGCAAAGTAAAAACGGAAGAGAGAGAGTAAAAGTGAAAAGTGAAGACTTGGTCTTGGGGGGGTGAAGATTTATAGTAAAATTGGAACGTCCCTTGGACTTCCAATGAAACTTCGCGACCTTTGGGCTTCTCTCGAAACGTCACGAAGGCCCATCACCACTACTCCTCTCACCAAGTCAACTGGCTCGGCCCCGAGGGATCAAAATCCGAGCTACGAGCGATCTAAAACACGCCGACAGTAGGGTCCGGTCGGAATCCAAGCAAGTGCCTTCCCGAGCTGGTAAACGGGGAAAACTCACTTTCCCCTCAACTTTCGCGCCTGATCTCGATCAGACGGCTCAGATCTCGCCGAGAGCACTAAACGACAAGATAGTGTTTTCTTGGGAGCTGCGCCCGTCTTGAGATGCGCGCCATCATCCAGCGGCTCAAGGTGCGCCACGTCGCTCGGACGATTGAACCCTCGGACGCCTCACCTATGCCTTGAGGAACCTGGAAAAATTTTGATTCAGTTTTGAGGCGCCGCCTTCGGCGAGCACCCCCCAGGTCCTGTGCATCAGTCGGTATTCCGCCGACCACGGGCCCCGGACGGAAACAGATCGGCGCTCCCCCCATCTCTAACTTCCCCGGGCTGACATCCATCAGAAGCCATCAGCCCGGAAGGAAGACAGAGATGAGAGGGGACCCATCAACACTCAGAGACCAGGAGAAACACACCGTTCCGAGCTTGTTGTTTACAACTGGAAGGCGCGGCTTGTCAGAGGACTCCGGCCGCAGCGCCTTCACAGTTGCAAACAACGGGCTCGGACGGTCCAGAAGCCCGAGCTGCGACTCATGATAGAGAAGCGCGCCATCCCGAGCTAGTTGGTTGCAACCGGAAGGATCAGTTTGTCAGACGGCTCTGACAGCGGCGCCTTCGCAGTTGCAGCAAACGGGCTCGGATGGCCCGGAGATCGGCATCGGACATGGATCACCACTCTCCCACCAAGACCTCCGCCTACTTCGACACTCACTTCGAAGCAACCAAAGAAGGCAGAAGATCTTGGTGAGAGAACGACCACCCGTCCTTCCGAGAAGACCCACACACCCCGGTCCGGACTATGGTCGTCGCCACTACTGCCTTATCCCCTCCCGCTCCTGACATCCCCTTCGGAGCAGTGAGGAACGGGAGAAGAATAAGACAACAGAGCGACCACCCGTCCTTCTGAAGTAACTCATCCCTCGGATCCGGACCACGGTCGTCACCACTACTACCTCGTTCCCCCTCGCTCCTGACATCCACTTGGGGGCCGTCAGGAACAAAGGAAAAACCAGGCAGAAGAGCGACCACCTCTCCGAACCTCAAGAGAGAAGCTACCCAAGGCAGATGCCTCCGAGGTCTGGAACTCAATTTGGTTGTGACTAAAATGACAAAGGGAGTGGAGTACTTATAGCCTGCCTCCTAGAACCAGCCATTATGACCCTCGGAAATCGAAGCGCCGCGTTTTAATTAAGGGAATTGCTGATCCTCGGAAGTTGAAACACCACGCATTAATTAAAGGAATTATCCTTAATGACATCGGGAAGGCGAAACGCCACACAAGTCACGAAGCGCCATTAATACCATTGGGAACAGAGCCATCTCAGATTGCCAAAAACCACAGGCCCTCGGTCGGCTGCCGAGCAAGTGCCTTCCCGAGCTGGTAAACGGGGAAAACTCACTTCCCTCTCAACTTTCGCGCCTGATCTCAATCAGACGGCCCAGATCTCGCCGAGAGCATTAAAAGACAAGATAGTGTTTTCTTGGGAACTGTGCCCGTCTCGAGATGCGTGCCGACATCCAACAGCTCAGATAACGCCACGTCGCTCGGCCTGCCGAACACCAATGCCTTCGGTCGGCATCCGAGCAAGTGCCTTCCCGAGCTGGTAAATGAAGAAAAAAGACACCGAGCTACGTGGACCGCTGGATCTCTCAAAAATTCGCGCTCCCAATGATAAAGAGCCCAGATTGCGCCACATGCGCTAAAAGACAAGATAGCATTTTCTTGAGAACTGCGCCCGTCTCGAGATGCGTGCCCAGCATCCGACGGCTCAGACAGCGCCACGTCGCTCGGCCTGCCGAACCCCTGCCCCCGGTCGGCAACCGAGCAAGCGCCTTTCCGAGCTCGCAAACGGAGAAAAACGCTGCCGAGCGGCAACAGCCGTCAGATCTTTCCGAAATTCGCGCCCATCCACGATCGACGGCTCAGATCAAGCCACGCCATTAATCGGTATTTAAATCGTTTTTTATTTATTTTAATCGTTTTATTTGTTTAAAATTGCGAAAAAACTGCTAAAAATTCGGGAAAATTAGCTAAAAATTTCGGAAAATAATTGAAAATTCGGGGACACGCTTTCGGACCCCGGAGCGAACAATTATTACCCCGAATGCACCGCTAAAGCCCCCGAACGATTAGCAAACACATCGCAGAATTAAACAAATACTTCGAAAAAAGTAGATAAAAGACTGTCAAATACCCGATGCAGCTCAAGAACAGCACACAGCGTCAAAAGTTACCTCACTACCCCCTTTCTAGATTCAAAATCCCACATTTGGACTCCGATACAACTCCACCAGCCACTTTAACAGCTGAACTACTCCTCAAAGTCTGATCACGCTCAGTCTTTAGGAGTGGGGGGCTCGTGATATGGCTAAAATTGGGGTTAAATCGGGACCGTCCAGATCGAGCACGAATCTTGAAGCACGGGGGTAAAAAGGTAATTTCACATACAGATGGATCCAAAACGGGTATTGGGGCCTCCTTCTCACGAGACCAACCACCCGCGAATAGATCCACTTCAACTGGGCACGGGTCCCGACCCGATGCAGGCCCGGTCCACCAAGAGGAGAATCAGGACACTGATTTGATTAAATCAAATCAACAAACTTGATTGGCTCTCACCAGGGAATCAGGGGCTAACTTCCCAAAAACAGAATAAGAGGATTTTCCTCCTGACTGTTAGGCAGGAAATCAGGCCCCAAATCATTCCAAAGGCGACTATAAATATAACCCCTCTACCACCAAGACCAGGTTAATCACTCTTTCACCACTTAAGCTCTTTATTAATCTTTTCCTGATTACTGACAAGAGCGTCGGAGGGTGCGTCGCCGGAATCAACCCCGGTGTCTCGCACTTCCCTGCAGGTTGCGGCGGGGGCAAGAAGGCCGAGTCAGCTGTTCAGGTTTTCCTCGGATCCACAAATTCTACCTGTTTACCCCCACACCGAAATCAGCGGTAACAACTACTAGTCTACTATAAGCTCTCAAGTCTCAACTCTCTCAACATTCATTCTTCAAGCTTCAAACACTCATACTAGGGTTGGCATTCGGGTCGAACGGGCCCGGCAGGGCCGGACCCGCCCGGGTTGGATGTTGACTTGGGCGGGTTCGGGCAGGGTTGGTGGCTTAACCGGGCCGGGCCGCAAAGTGGCAATGGAGACCCGCCCAACCCGTGAACCCATTCGGGTCCAACCCGAGCCGACAACAACAACAACAACAACAACAACAACAACAACAACAACAACAACAACAACAACTAAAAATCGTAATAATAATAATAAGATTGAAAGAGTGACATTGGCAAAAAAATATTGAAATATTATTCATATGATTTTAAGTTATACAAGTTTCACAATTTCTAATGAAATGAAGAATTCAATTCACAAATATGTTTTATACACTAACATATTTCTTATATACAATTTTAATTTACTTAATTTTTTTTTAAATTTGAAATAACAAGCACAGATATAATACAATTTTTTTATCTATTTACAATTGTCTTCAAGTTGATGGCCTTGACACTACAACAAAAACTGTATTTAGCGGCATTTATATCCCGGCGTTTGTGGGAAGCACCGGGGTATGAATGCGTTATTCCGTGAGAAACCCTAAAACGTTAACATATACAGGCGCTTATTAAAAGCGCCGGGCTATTATGCTATAGGTCGGCGTTTATTAAACAAACGCCGGCCATTCTAGGAGAGTTTTTTTACCCCGCCGCCTTCTATTTCCCCATTCTCCTTTACTTGTTATTTCTCTCTCTCCCCTCTCCCTCTTGTTAGGTTTTGTGAGAAATTAACAATTGGGAAGTAGGGTTTTATCTCTAGATCTAAGTTGCTTGAGATATTCACCCTAGGTATCAAGATTGGAATACCTAGACTGCTATCACAAGCCAGTATTTATTCCTAAATACTGGTTTGGGTATCGAGTTATGAGCCCACAAACCCGCGTTCCAATATCCAATCAATTGTACGTTCATTACACGTGTTACACATATGCACGTGCTATATTTATATAGAGAGAATATACCAATATATCCAACAATCTCCTTCTATATTCTCAATATATAAAGTACAGGATTATCTCATCAGATCAGTATACAACTGACTGGCTGATAGCAGTCCATAAAGGAAAAACATCATAAAGGTATAGTTTCAAAAGAACCAATAGAATTATAAAACTGAATAGTTCAATCAAGACTAAACTAATATAATTAACTAGTTCCAAACCATATCCAATTCAGAATAGTTCACAAAGACTAAACCAACTGGAATAATCTGTCATAGTTTCAAAATCAAACAAAGCAAATAAACTTCCAGAACAAAATATGAGTTTTAAGCTCATGAACACAAGAGTCTTAAACTCAACAGAAGTTTTTACCAAGCAAGTGACTAATTTATTCTCAAAAGAAATAAATTGAAATTCTATCCTTGCACACCGCTTTATGTTTACTTCTCCATTTTGAGCAAATTATTATTTTTGAAATCTATGTTGACAGATTCAACTCCTCCATCTTTGCTAGCTTATTGAAAACAAGAATATTAAGAGACACATCTTTAAGAATTTCAACAATTTCACAAAGTATCTAGTTCCACAAAAGAACTTAGTACAACTCATAATTAGCTTAGCAAAAATGTAACACAAGCATCACAATCAAGTATCTTTAATAAGTAAAGTACATGAACTTTATAGTTTCTACACAAGAACCATACTGTGTTTCATATTGGAATAAAAAGACTGCCGTTTCAATCATGGTTTAACACTGAATCATCAAAATTGGAATGAAACATGTATCCATAAAAGACATATCATCAAAATTGGAATGATATTTAGGACAATTTAATCATCGAAAATACATCGACAAGTTTTCATGTTTCGTATTGGAATAATATGATTATTCTAAGTAAATTTCCTAGATATATAATACCATCAAAATTGGAATGACATTATATATTTGTGAAATTTATGTCGAATCATCAAAATTATCTAAAACATGACAACTGCCTAAAAATTGATGCTTAAGTTTGAACTTCTCTATGGCTCCAATTAGATTCTAAATTTCGAAACAACTTGGATGTCAAATCTTTTTACTCAATAGCTTTTAACTCCACTTTCCCCCACTGTTTTGATAATTAATTAGATCACTTTCAAGTCTCTTAGTAAGAGCATTAGCCATACTTGTCGCAATTGCACTTTATCTATGAGAAAGTTCAACTAGGCTTCTTTAAGCCTTAATATACTCCTCTTATTATTATAGAGCGAGTTATGAGCTACAGTGCATTGTAGCTTGATAGTTGATGAACCAAATATTATTCACTTTTAGGAGCAATAATCTTAAGGTAATTAGACATTTAAAAGCTCTATATGTGGTATTTTACTCTTCTTTTCTCTTTTCCATAGGAAACAGCCTAAAAGCAGCAAACGATGCAGATTCCAGAATAATACAGACTGAGAGGATGATATACAGAGAACAGCAGAGATCAGTCGACTGATTCTTCTAACAGTCGACTGGACAGAGAGTTGGAAAGGGCTCGGCACAGTCGACTGCGTCCCAAGACAGTCGACTGGTATGCGGCGAGTCAGAAGATAAGAACAAATGCATCCTCATCCAAATCCGAATCAGAAATTAAGTTATCTAAACCCAGGTGTTTTCTGCGAATAACAACTTCTCCAACAAACAAAGTAAGAGCACGTGGTAAGCAGATAAGGAAGAAAAGAAGAAAAGGGAAAGATATAAAAGGGCAGATCAAAATAAGGAAAGAAATAATCAAAAGAAGAGAACTTCTCTGCAAAAAAGTGCAAACCCTAATTCTCTTCCCTTGTTCTATAAATACCAACCCAGGAACCGATAAAGGAGAAAAAAAAAGGAGATAGAGAGAGAGGAGGCCGGATCCATCATCAAGAACCGATCGTTGACAGCAAGCATCAAAGAAGGAGAACAAGTTGACTGCTGATTGGGCTCAACTTCAACATCATACAAATCAGCATTCTTCTGTTCTTTCTTTCTAGTTTTTATTTCTATTGTAGTCATGAACTCTATTATATTAATCAATAAAGGTTGTATTATGTGCAACTAACTTTCATAGTTGGGTAGATTGAAATCGTAGTCATGTAATGCTTATATTCTTCTAAATGCTACTCTATTATTTATTGATTAAACCTGAGAGCATTGGTATAGATTTATAATGCTCGAACTTGTTCAGATGTTTCTGAGAAAAGCAGTCGACTGAAGTGATAGCCAGTCGACTGCATTATAGAACCTGAGTTTATCAAGTCTGTGTAGTATAGATCTGAATCTGTTATATGAGCATATTGAGACGACCCGTATCTCGTGCTCATAACTTGTAACAAGGGAATCTCTAGGGGTTCTTGGTTTAATCAACTTGAGGGATCTAGATCTGATACCAATTTCTAGAACCTTGAGTGTTTGTTTGTTTCCACTGTTCTTATGCTTTCTTTAAGTGCAACTTAGTAGATACCATGCTAAGTACTTAAGAAAAGAAACGAATTAGAGTAGATACCATGCCTAATTCTTGGTTAGGGAAACTTTAACTTTAAGGAGTAGATACCATGCCCTTAAAGAGAACAAACATGAGTAATCAGAGTAGTATACAACTTAGTATTACTGACTATAGGTGGAAATCAACGCCCAACTACTTTAATAGATATTCGTGACTCAATTTGTGATGCTATTTAATTTAGATTTCTATCCTTTGATTTCCTTAGACTTTTAGATCAACACTTCAAGATTCTATTTTCTATTTTATTGGTTAGTGAGTTAAGTACTACAATCTCTGTGGGATCGACCCTTGCTCGTCACTACGCTTCTCGAAACGATTCGTACACTTGCGAGGTTTTTAATTTGTGTCTAGTTTAGAGCATCTAGATAGCACAACAAGTTTTTGGCGCCGTTGCCGGAAATTGTTTAGTATCTTAACTTGCAAAATCAATACAAATCCTTTTCTTTTTATTTTATTTTATTTTATTTTCGTCTTTTCTTATATTCTCTTTTAGATTACTTTCTGCAGATTCAGATCAGTCGACTGTCTCCACGGACCAGTCGACTGTACAGAGGAATTCTTCAAAAGCAACAATGGGTGAGAACATATTAAATCAAGTACCAATGCAAGACAAATTCATTCCAAAGAATATTGAGCAACCGTCTTGCATAGCTTTTCAACCCAAAGTCACAGGGAATATGCATCTATCACCTCAATTACTCAGCATGGTTCCCCACTTCAATGGTAGACTAGATGAAGATCCGCATCTACATCTGCAAGATTTCTATGATCTTTGCAGGACACAAAGCGTCCAAGGGCTTACCCCTGAACAAATCAGGTTAATCTTGTTTCCATTTTCATTAAAATTTAATGCTAAATTATGGTATAATTCTTTGGAACCAGGCTCAATTCAATCATGGGAGCAATTGGCAACAAAATTTTTGAAAGAGTTCGTTCCAGCCCAGAAAACTAGACAACTAAAAAAGGAGATTCTACTTTTCCAACAAAAAGATGGCGATTTGTTTTTCGAGGCATGGAAGGACTTTAAGAACATGCTTCTCAAGTGTCCTACGCACAACATACCCAAGGATGATCAGGTACAAGCATTTTATGAGGGCTTAAATGACGCTAACAAAGCAGTTGTAGATGCAGGTTGCAATGGAATGTTGATGAGGAAGAGTGCTGAGGAGGCCATAGAGTTATTTGAAGAACTCAGCGAGAACTCACAACAATTCTCCACAAGGAGGGGTCTTTTGAGAAAACAGGGAGTATACGAAATTTCTCATAATAATAACATGCAATTAGAAATGGAAACCATGAACAAAAAGATTGATATGCTTGTGAATTCAACGTTGGGTGGCATAAAAAGCCAACCAAAAGAAATTTGTGCAATTTGTTTTCATTCTAATCATACAACTAATTCATGTCCCATGTTTTCTTTCGCAGATCAGGAGCACACAAATTATGTAGAACAGGGAATGTACCCGTCCCAGAACAATTTTTTTTTAAACACGTATAACCCAGGGTGGCAAAATCATCAAGGCAATCAATTTGCACCAGGACATACGCAGCAATTCCAGGGTGGGAATGGGTATGATAGGCCAGCACAAGAACAGGGGAAGTTGGATTTCGAACCCACCATTCTTCAATTACTCCAACAGCAACAACAAACAAGCAATCAACAAGGACAGGCCATTCAAAAATTGGAATTTCAAATTGGTCAAATTGCTACGGAGTTAAGTGAAAGAAGGACAGGAGAATTTCCATCACAAACCATACCCAACCCTGGAGGACAAGAACAGCTCCAATCAAAGACAACACTAGAGGAAGAGATTGAGTTTACAATGTTTGATGGACCACAATTTCCACACGATGATCATGAATGTTATAATGTTGATGTGGTTCAAGAAATTTGTGACCAAACATTTCAGGAACATAGTGTTGATCCATTACAAAGAACAATTACACACCTTCCACTACTGCCTCAAGTTGAAATGAAATACGATGACTGGAGGATTGCAGAGACAGTACATCACCTTGAAACTCCAAAGTCATCTTCAGGTAAGCTTGCACCTGCATTTGAAAAGTTGGTATCTGATAACACTTGTGTTTTCCAGGATAAGTCGACTAGTGAACAGGACAAGTCGACTGGTGGACGGGATAAGTCGACTGTCCCGACTGCTACCAGGATCCTAGATGTGGAGCTGAAGCCACTACATGAACACCTGCAGTATGAATATTTGGGAAAAAACTAGACATTACCTGTGACGGTTGCTGCAACTTTCAGGATGCATAAAGAAGCAAGGCTGCAGGGAGTCTTGCAAAATCACAAAGGTGCACTAAGGTGGACCCTTGCAGACAGGCTTATGTCAAGATGGTACGGTCCAGACATTGTTGCAGAGGTTTCCCCACATAGAGCGTTGACGAAAAATCAAACGTTCAAGGTGAATGGGCATAGGGGGAAACCTTATAATAGGATGAGTTGCGAGCCGCGAGCCATTCAATACTTTGCACAAACTCATCGCGTCTAGCTGAAGACAAGAAACACAGCGCTTATTGGGAGGCAACCCAATTTTTCAGGGGAGTACTTTCACTCTCTATTTATTTATTGCTTTAATCATTTCTTTATTTCTTTAGTTTATTTTTCCTACAAACTGGGTGGTAACACATACCTATTTTTAAGTTTTGTGCGAACATTGAGGACAATGTTCCATCTAAGTTTGGGGGTATTAGTTAGTTATATTTGAAGTCTTTTAATTTTTTTTAGGATAAACAATTTCTTATAAAGTAAGAAGAAGGATACTTATTTACTTTAGGATTGTTGAGTTTCATAATGCCTTACAAAATTATATGAGTCATGCAATTATACATAAAAAAAAAAAAAAATTGTGATGCTTTTTCTAGTGATTATTCCCTTTGATCTAGTCCTAAACAGAGTTTAAGTAAATAGAGTAAAAATGAAAAGAATATATATATGAATAAAGTCAATCTACTCCAATGTTTTGAATGCTTAGTAACTAGGGGTATTCATCCCCAATGTTTACCTTTACGTCAAACGGCAACTTGAAATATGAGTATGCAAAGCACTTTAAAGTTTGTGACTTGTTGAGTAACCGGGTGGATTCATCACAAATGTTTTGCATTCGCGTCAAAAGGCAAGTGACAACTTTAGAGAAGAGACTAAAAAAAAAACTCTAGTTTACTACTCGGTTTGTAGTAGAGAAAAGAGGATAATCACAGATTGAGTAGCTGCATAACATAACTACATTAATTGCACGACAAATATGATTGAGTTTGGAGTTATGAATAGACAATTGCACTAGAGAAAGTGGGTATGCTTGTTTTTACTTTATCTGAAATTGTTTATATTTTTATATGATGCTCACATAATAAAAATTCTTGGTGGTTGAGTCTATTATTATTATTATTCCCTTGTTCATAAATTAACTCTTTGCTTGAGGACAAGCAAAATCTAAGTTTGGGGGTATTTGATGAACCAAATATTATTCACTTTTAGGGGCAATAATCTTAAGGCAATTAGACATTTAAAAGCTCTATATGTGGTATTTTACTCTTCTTTTCTCTTTTCCATAGGAAACAGCCTAAAAGCAGCAAACGATGCAGATTCCAGAATAATACAGACTGAGAGGATGATATACAGAGAACAGCAGAGATCAGTCGACTGATTCTTCTAACAGTCGACTGGACAGAGAGTTGGAAAGGGCTCGGCACAGTCGACTGCGTCCCAAGGCAGTCGACTGGTATGCGGCGAGTCAGAAGATAAGAATAGATGCATCCTCATCCAAATCCGAATCAGAAATTAAGTTATCTAAACCTAGGTGTTTTATGCGAATAACAACTTCTCCAACAAACAAAGCAAGAGCACGTGGTAAGCAGATAAGGAAGAAAAGAAGAAAAGGGAAAGATATAAAAGCGCAGATCAAAATAAGGAAAGAAATAATCAAAAGAAGAGGACTTCTCTGCAAAAAAGTGCAAACCCTAATTCTCTTTCCTTGTTCTATAAATACCAACCCAGGAACCGATAAAGGAGAAAAAAAAAGGAGATAGAGAGAGAGGAGGCCGGATCCATCATCAAGAACCGATCGTTGACAGCAAGCATCAAAGAAGGAGAACAAGTTGACTGCTGATTAGGCTCAACTTCAACATCATACAAATCAGCATTCTTCTGTTCTTTCTTTCTAGTTTTTATTTCTATTGTAGTCATGAACTCTATTATATTAATCAATAAAGGTTGTATTATGTGCAACTAACTTTCATAGTTGGGTAGATTGAAATCGTAGTCATGTAATGCTTATATTCTTCGAAATGCTACTCTATTATTTATTGATTAAACCTGAGAGCATTGGTATAGATTTATAATGCTCGAACTTGTTCAGATGTTTCTGAGAAAAGCAGTCGACTGAAGTGACAGCCAGTCGACTGCATTATAGAACCTGAGTTTATCAAGTCTGTGTAGTATAGGTCTGAATCTGTTATATGAGCATATTGAGACGACCCGTATCTCGTGCTCATAACTTGTAACAAGGGAATCTCTAGGGGTTCTTGGTTTAATCAACTTGAGGGATCTAGATCTGATACCAATTTTTAGAACCTTGAGTGTTTGTTCGTTTCCACTGTTCTTATGCTTTCTTTAAGTGCAACTTAGTAGATACCATGCTAAGTACTTAAGGAAAGAAACGAATTAGAGTAGATACCATGCCTAATTCTTGGTTAGGAAAACTTTAACTTTAAGGAGTAGATACCATGCCCTTAAAGAGAACAAACATGAGTAATCAGAGTAGTATACAACTTAGTATTACTGACTATAGGTGGAAATCAACGCCCAACTACTTTAATAGATATTCGTGACTCAATTTGTGATGCTATTTAATTTAGATTTCTATCCTTTGATTTCCTTAGACTTTTATATCAACACTTCAAGATTCTATTTTCTATTTTATTGGTTAGTGAGTTAAGTACTACAATCTCTGTGGGATCGACCTTTGCTCGTCACTACGCTTCTCGAAACGATTCGTACACTTGCGAGGTTTTTAATTTGTGTCAAGTTTAGAGCATCTAGATAGCACAACAATAGTCGCATAACAGAATTAGAGAGTTACTTAAACTTCTTAATGGATAACTAGCAACAATTTCTTCAATCCGCTCAGCCTTTTTCCCTGCAGAGGATTACACATAGAGGTCTGATTCATGGATGATAGCACAGTGCCTGTTTGCTTTTTATTTCCATAACATTTATGTTTCTCCTAGTGTAAACACATATCTACTAGTTATTAACTTTCACTAAATTCTGAGCATCATAATGCATCAGATCAGCCATTCATTCAAAGAATGACTAGAGTAGCACAAAGCAAACTCTTGAATACCACTCAGGTATCTCATTAGCCTCTTAAGGATACTCAAATGTGTATGGGATTATTAGTGAATCTGCAGATCATACCTACCTCAAAGGCTATGTCTATTCTAGTGCAGATCTTTGTATACATGAGACTGTCAATTCCTTTAGAATGATCTACATGTCTCATAGTTTCACCACCATTGGGTGTTAACCTTTTATCATAATCATAAGGTGTTTCAAAACACACTTTCAATCACTATATCCCCACTTTTGAAACACATTTTGATTTGATGAGTTTGACTAAGAGTTATCCCTTGCCAACTGAAAACTCACCCTTATACCTATGGTGTCCACATTACCTAGGTTTTCATGTTGAATTCTTTGGATAGCACAATTTTAACTTCATTTATAATAAAGAGGTCACTTCCAAGAACATGCATATCAACAGAACAAGTAAATAATAGCCACTATATTTGACACACTACAAAGTTGAAGGCACTGATCTGAATTACTTGATTCATATACTAGGCTCTTTCAAAAATTTTTCAAATTATTTATTCATTGGCTATACATGTTTTAAGAATATACAATGATTTTACTAAATTGTAAATCTTGTTCACTAAACATATTAGTTCAAAACTTTCCAGTACAAAACTGTTCAGTACAAGACATCAAGTACAAAGCCTTTTAATTATCCTTTATGAATGACAAAATTTTCAATAGATGTAAGGGTAAGAGGAATACTTATTTAGCAA
Organism: Hemerocallis citrina; assembly: GCA_017893485.1. Taxonomy (NCBI): domain Eukaryota; kingdom Viridiplantae; phylum Streptophyta; class Magnoliopsida; order Asparagales; family Asphodelaceae; genus Hemerocallis; species Hemerocallis citrina. Next base: position 309,959,866 of record CM030360.1, read on the forward strand.
TATGACAAACATGTGAGTAGACATCAAATAAATCTACCCCAATTTTCTCAGTCAATCTGTTAGCTACTAAAAAGCATTAAAATTGCTACTGAACAATAAAAATTAAGTTTCTTCTACAAAACCCCACTTACTTACTATAGTTTTAGCCCCTTTCGGCAGATCAACTAAATTAAAATATTATTGTATGACACAAAATCATCTCATTGTCTACTAAAGACTTCTTAGCTCATTTGTCATTCAGGTTTTCAAGTGTCAGTAAGGCTAGTTCTTGATTCCAACTGTGAATCATTGAACATGTCTGTAGGACTAGATTATTTCATACATTTATCTTTGATAAACATATCCTCAAAGAACTTTGCAAGTCTAGATTCTTCTAACACAGATTAGATAGATCCAACATCTGTCCACAGAGCTACATTCTGCACTTTCTAAACACACACAAATATTTGTTGTAGGTCCTACTTTAGGCCTTCTAGGGTCATGTACTCTAACAAAAGTATCACAACACACATTTTTTCTTTAACAAAACTGTTTGTATTTTCATACCATGATTTACAAGGTGTATTCAGTTTAGAGTGTAGTAACACATTAGAGATATGATTAACAATACAACATCACTCATAATTACACAAGACAAACAACAGTCAATAATATAGAATTCAACATTTCACTAAGTGTTTGATTCTAACTTTTATCAATACCGTTTGACTGTTGTAAGTAGAGTGCACTAGAGATTATGCCCAATGCAAACTTCTCTAAAGTTGTTAAAACATATTCACTACCTCTATCAAATCTGAACCATTGATTTTTAGCATTTAACTATAATTTTTAATTCATTAAGAATAACAAGTGCTTCATTCTTCATATATATGACAGACTTATATTAATCATCTACAAAAGAGATTAAATACTTCTGACCAACAATCGTCTCATCTAGTCACAAAGCTACTGAGATCACAAATATCAGAATGTATTGACTCAAGAAGTTGTGTGCTCCTAGAGACCATACTAAATGATTTTCTAGTGATTATAATCTAAGCACAACTTTCATATTTGTCATATTTTAATGGAGTGTCTTTTAGTAGGGCTATGAGTTTTAACAAGAACAAACAATTTAATATATAGTTCATAGTGATTCTAAATTTCAAAACAACTTGGATGTTAAAGCTTTGACTCAATAGCTTTTAACTCCATTTTCCCACAGTTTTGATAATTAGATCACATTTCCTCACAAACAATTGAATATATAGTTCTCAAATCTTAGCCAATTATGCTATGTTCAAGAACACAATTAGAACTATTATTATTAATTGTCTCATTTGTTAAACTCAACTTATACATACGATTGACAATATATGCACTTTATAAGAGTTAATACAAAATTACTCTATCACATTTTTCAAAAATTATTTGTTTTCTCTAATGTTTCTAACAATGTCCACTAGCTCAAACACATTGAGCAAAGAGTTCTTTCCTTTACTCGTTCTTCATCATCTTCATAACGCTAAATGAGATAATGACTAACATATTATAATTCAACTTTGCACGCACAGTACAATGAACGAGAGGGAACACAACGTAACTAGTAGAGTCATATTCTACATTAAGAGATGCTCTCTCCTAAGTTACAGACATTTGTTATACATCTTATACAATTTTATTTTATTTTAAATTTTAGAGAAGCAAATATGTAATCTCACACAAACTGCAAATTACAATGGATTTGTCAAAATATCTATACACATAGTATGATAAATCACTTAACAATCCTAAACATGCTAGTTTTCCATAGCGAGAATAACTATGATCTAAAACTCTCAATTATATGATCAAACGCACAAAACGTTAACACATTCATCACATAAAAAATACTAAGAAAATTAAAATAGATCATACCGACACTTCAAGTTAGAAGTGTTTTTCCAAATTCGATGGAGAAGCCTACGTAGTGGAAACTTATCATACCATGATGCAAATCCATCGTCTCCAACATACACAATTTGTAGGTAACATTAAAGTTCCTACATTCATCAAATTGTTAAAGATTAGCCAATTAAACAAATTATTAGCATAATCTAATTCTAGCAACAATTTAATTGGAGATCCGATTTTTATAGTCAACATACTGTTTAACAAAATAGATATTGTGTTTTAGCACATAGCCAAAATAACTGTTCAACTTGTATTAAATTAAACAAATGATTAATACAGTCTTGAACTTAACCACTCTTAGCATCATAGTAATTCTATAATTCAAAACGTAATCTTAGAACGAGTGTTTTGAACTTCCAGCACATAGCAAAATATTTAACATGAATTTAATACGAGGAAAGTAAAGAACTTATCTTTCACTGTCTCTTCCTCTTCAATTGATTAGACTCATGTCTGTTGGGAACAAATCCAAACAACAAACTATTCTGCGCCAAAGAGACCCAGCATCAAACACCTTGTGTGCGTCTCAACAGATCTGATAATGAGATACAAAATCTCTTCACTGTCTTCTTCAAATTAGGGTTCCACACAGACCCAATCAGATCTTTATGAGATACAAAATTTTTCTTCAATGTCTTCTTCAATTAGGGTTCCACACAAGACCCAATCTGTTGAATGGTGAAGAAGAGGGAGGATCTCGTAGTCGGCGCCTGAGATGCGATCGCCGTCCACTGCAATCGGAGAAGGAGGGGATGAGAGGTTCGCTGGTGACTTCGAATCTCGCTGGAAACTCAGGTCGACACGTCGACCGTGGTTGACAGCAGGCGGCGAGTTGACAGAGGAGGAGACGGGCTTCGATCGAACCGATGGGGGGTCGTCGATGGTCAGCGACGGTGCGGGCTGCGATCGAAACCGACGGGGGGGTCGTCGATGGTTAGCGATGGTGCGGGCTGCGATTGTATCCGACGAGATCCAACAAAGGTTCGTTATTAATCTCACAAAATTGATTATGATCTCTCAAGATTGTTAGGTTTTGTGAGAAATTAACAATTGGGAATTAGGGTTTTATCTCTAGATCTAAGTTGCTTGAGATATTCACCCTAGGTATCAAGATAGGAATACCTAGACTGCTATCACAAGTCAGTATTTATTCCTAAATACTGGTTTGGGTATCGAGTTATATGCCCACAAACCCGCGTTCCAATATCCAATCAATTGTACGTTCATTACACGTGTTACACATATGTACGTGCCATATTTATATAGAGAGAATATACCAATATATCCAACACCTCTCCCACCCCCCTTCCTCCCTCCTCCCCCTCCTACCCCGCATGCTCTCCTCCGCCTTCCGCCGCGTCCGCTACCCCGACTCCTCCGTCTGCTCCGCCCTCGTCGACGCCGTCCGCTCCCTCGCCGCATCCAATCCCCACTCCCTCTCTTCCACTCTCCTCAAACCCCTCACCGACACTCTTTTGCACGAGCAAGATTAGCATTCCCAGATGACGTCCGCGCTTGCACTCGCCGCGGCGATCGATGTTGTTGCGGCTGCGGAGGAGTTGGATCTGGATTTAATTTATCAGCTAAAAAAGATGTTACCGAAGTCGGTAAAGTTGGTGAGGAGTAATGCGTTTAAGGCGAAGGCGGCGATGGTGATGCTGCTGGGGAGTGTGGCGGGTGCCGGGGGTGCGGGTACGGAGGGTTTGGTGGGGGTGTTGGTTCCGTGTTAGATGGAGTTCTTGGGGAGTGAGGATTGGGGGCGAGGAAGGCTGCGGCAGAGGCCTTGGCGAGGGTTGCGGTGAGGGAGAGGGACAGCTTGGGTGGATTGAGGGGTCCTTGCTTGTCGTCATTTGAGTCGAAGAGATTCGATAAAGTATGGTATTTTACTACATCTCGATGTTGTTGTGTTCTTTTGTTTTTTTTCTTCTTCTTGGCATTCAGTCATAGAGAAATATTTTCTAATATCTCAAATTAATTCGGTCTGTCTAAGAATGGAACTGAACATATGTTAACTTTAACCTGCGAGTGAGAATCTTTGTCAACGACACTACAAGTGCTTTAGAATTAAGTGTGTGTTTTTTGTGACCGTAGGTAAAGATTGTTCGCCAGTCGATAAATCAAATGGTCGAGGTGTGGAAGGATGTACCGGTTGACGGAGATGATTCTTCCAATGTATTGCAAACATCAAAATCATTGCCAAATTTACCTCGTAGAGGTAATGACTGATTCCGCGATTTTCGCTTTATTTGTGTTTTATGTTTTCATTTGTCTGATTTTAGTATTGATTTTGTGTGAGACAGACAGATCTGGTATGTCAAGGAAGAACAAGATTTCAGTTAGTAGGTCGCCTCTGTCTAGGAAGTTGGATAATAGGAAGGGTTCGGATTGGGAAGTGGAGATTGCAGTTTCGCATGGTTAGTATATGCCAAAGCTTTCTAGCGAATTTCTCATTATATGTTTGGATTTTTTAACTTGCTATATTTAATGTGATACACATGATGCCTAGAAAAATCTGTTATCTTATTTAAATTGTTACTTATGTATGCATTTATAGGCACCACTGATTTGATTAAAATGATATTACAGGTCTGTTAACTAATGGAAGTGATATGTGGATGTTAAAGTTCATAGTTTCTAATCTTTAAATCCCATCAAAAACGTTTGACTGTAATGTAAATGATTATATCATCAATCATCATTTTATATTGTTCTTTCTTTCCTTTCAAAATTATGTTATTTGTCGTAGATTTAGTGTGAAAGAAGTAACTGAAAATGTTTAGAATCTTAGGAGGAAGAAAAAGGTTGAAAAAGATAGATGGAGTAGATTGGTATCTTGCCTTTTTGTAGCTTAATATATAGTAATGAAATTATATCACATACAAAAGGAAAGCCAAAAGCATGTAGAGTTATATTTCTTTGATAAATATTAGGTGAGCTTGATTAGGTTTACAATTTGAAGTCTGGACTAATTCTTTAGTCTTTTGAGGTATTATATACGGCAGGATTAGGGAGGGAAGGGGTTATGACATGGGTGAGTTGGATCAAGCTCTTTTCTTGTTTCTTGATGGACATGATCATTCAGCTGGATATATTCAAGAACACAAAAGTAAGTATCGATCTTTTAATTACTAATTCATCTTGCTATTTACAAACTTTGTATATTTCCATATTTTTATATCGATAAATTATCTATTTCATCATACAAAATTAGAAGCTTAGAATAGCTATATATCTTTAATTTTCTTGGCTTGAGTTGTTAGAATTTGAGTTATTATATTCTAAAATTTTGTTAGAATAGCTATATATCATTATTTGCCATTCCCTGTTGCAGTAGAATAAATGGGAATTGACAATGTGGACTAATTAGCTATACCGTCTTCTGATGGATATATTTAGCTATTATTCCTTGCTCGTCAGTTATTATTCCTTCAACCACTGAATGAGAAACACATGTTGATATCCAATATAATCGATCAGATATGTACAATAAAGGGAAATTATACAAATGCATTGGACTTATCATATTATTCGTAAGTTGCTCCTGTTCATGACTTCGCCCTTTTCAAAATAACTCTCATCCCTACTCACTTTATTGGGACAGGACAATTAAAGAGGAACTGACTCAAAAATCAGATGAGCAATACACCAAAGAGCTAGTCCTTGAGAATGCTAAAACACTTTCCACCCGTATTGTTTTTTCTGAATAAAACCAAGGTATGATTTGATTGCTTTATAATTATGCTGTTTTGGTAACAAAATTAGTGATACTGTTTTTCCTTCATGAGAGGTGATGCTGTATCTGATGAAAGTTGAAGTTTTAACCATATACGCTGTGTGCATTTGTATAATTACCAACTGGTACCATTATTCCAAAAGGGTAACATTTTGTGTTCTTTAGTCCCTTTCCAGTAAACATGGGTCTCTATGCTTTTTTTTTTTTTGGACAAATGATCTTTTTATCTATGATTTATCCTTTAACAATTGAAAGGCAAATTATGTCGATAATTAAGTTTGGAGCTAGTGCTTCTACAAGGAGAAATACTAGTTGTCAAGTTAAATACCGTAGGATGGCCAAAACATATATAGTGAAAGGGCAATTACCAGTTTTCGGAGATTGCGATTTTACTATATTGTATATCATAAATTTGTGAACTGTATAATTTTGTATGGTTGAAAGAAAATTAATAGATGGTTAATTTTTTAAAGATAAATAATAGATGATTTATGGAAAATGAGTCTTATGTTTCTGAATCTGCTCTTACTCTTTTGGTATCAAAGATTCAATTTCTCAGGTTTGTCATAAGTTTGTATGTTTAGCATGCATTCAGCACATAGCGGACATAAACCATATGTACAACGACCCCTTCTTCCACAATATATATATATATATACAATGTAGAACCGCGGTTAACTTCAGAACCGTTAATTAAATAGTTCACTCCTTAAGTCCTTATGGAATTTGAATAGCAAGTATACTTGTATTTCATAGACTGATTGATGTTTCAAGTCTAGCTTCAAGATAAGCAGACGTTACATATATATAACTTACAAGAAAAGTCTCTTTATATGTATAAATTTTCGGCAAACCACTTTCAGAATACATTAACATATATTTTGCTGCAGAAAGCTTTGTTGGACTTGAGAAACTAACTCTTCCACACTAAGCTGGCACTCCAGTCCTATCTTCCACACTAAGCCTGTGTACTCTTTTAGATTAATATCATGCCAATTATCTATTTTACTGTGCACATTACTGATTTTGGTATGGCAAAACGTTTAATGAATGATGATCTGAATAGCTATTCCAATTCTCCAGCTAGGATGCTGGGAAATTTGGACATTTTGCTCCAGAATATGCTAATGTTGGGAAAGCTTCGCTGAAATCTGATGTCTTCAGTTTTGGTGTGGTTGTTTTGGAATTGATGACTGGTCGCCATCCCATTCATAAATCACCAAAGAAAACTGACCGAGAGCCATGTTATATGGGCAAGTTTTTTTATTTTTTATAAAAGAAAGCTGAAGTAGCATTTCTCTCAACTTATTTCGGCGAGGTTAAATTGACTTTCACATCATATAACATATATTTTAGCTAATTAGATGTTATTATGTGCTTGATATGTACTGGTTTTATTATCTGTTAAATTGTAGGCAACAGTGCTCAATATGTACTAGTTTTATATCTGTGCAATTGTAGGCAACAGTGCTTGATATGTACTGGTTTTATTATCTGTGAAATTGTAGGCAACAGCTCCACTGCAAGACAGTAGGTTGGTTATCACTGAATTGCCTGATCCAGTTTTAAAAGGAAATTTCCCCGAGGATGAAATGCAGATAATGGCTCATTTAGCTCAAGAATGCCTGCAGTGGGATCCCGAGTCACGGTCATCCATGAGCGAAGTTGTTCAAATTCTCTCCACCATTGATCTTGATAAGTCCAAAAGGAAAAACTTTTCTTCAGGCTTAATTATGGTAAGTTCATTCTGCCTCTCTTGAACCCTAAGTTTTAGGAGCCGGGCTTATCTGTTTCTTCTGTATTTCCATATTGTAGAGAATGTATACACCTCACTGTTTCCTTATAAGCTAATTATCGTCCTGCTGCTGGAACTGATACTCTGGGACAAGCTAGCTTAAGTTAGGCTGGGAGTTTACATATGTCCCATGATGAAAGATGAGAAAACTATGTAGAGAAGATTGTAGAAGTGATTGGTTAATACTCTTTGTATAAGAGTATGCTGATCATATGTAGAGAAGATTGTATGCTGATCATATTAGTTAATACTCTTTGTATAAGATTTTTTACTTGTTGTATGGATTACTGTAATTTATTATGGATTTTGTATATATTCCTCTATTAAAAATTGTATTAATTTTTTTTAATTTTTTAATTTTTTAATTTTTTAATTAAATTTTTTTAAAAAAAAAAGTTACACCAACCCCGGTGTTTTCCGAAACGCCGGGGCAGATTTTTAAAAAATTTTAATTTTTAAAATTTCAATTTTTTTAATTTAAAACACATTTTTTAAAAAAAAAAGTTACCCATACCCCTGTGTTTTCCGAAACGCCGGGGTAGATTAAAATTTGTTTTAAAAAAAATAAAAATAAAAAACAAATATCCACCGGCGCTTTTACAAGCGCCGCCCATTATACAGCTTTCACCGGCGGTTTCTAAAGCGCCGGGGATACCTGGCTGTGAATGCCCGGCACGCGCAACGCCGGCGGTTGGTGTGGCGCTGTTCGACACGCCGGTAGGGTATTCACCGGTGCTTATAAGCGTCGGTGAATCTATAAAAAAAGCGTCGGTGAATCCATCGACAGTTGTAGTGTGAATTTGTTGTTGGTCTTGAATTCTTCATTTTGGTTGCTATTGTTGTTGTTGTAGTTGTTCTTCCGGCGAGTTGCTCCCACTTGTGGACGTAGATAATACTTTCCCTTGTGTCCCATCTTCTGCCTTCAGCCAGTCTTCTGTGCAAACGAACATCTTTAACGTGTCGGGCTTCAAGCGATTCCTGTAATCAGTTAAAACTCTGCCACTTGAAGAAAATGCACTTTCAGAAGTAACTGTAGAGACATGAGGAGTTAGTAAATCTTTAACCATAATTGACAGAATACTATAAGTGTGTTTATGGTCTTTCCACCATTGTAAAATAACTATTGGAGAAGAAGAAGACTCAGAATCTTGTTGGTTATACTAATTTAATTCATTTGGTTGATTAGTCATAGGTTTTTTGGATTGAATTTGTGCACGTAAATTAAATGTTCTATCATCAAATTTACTCTTACCCTTACCTTTAGAAGTAGCAGAAGAAGAACTAACTACAGAAGTTGTACTACTAGAAGCAAAACATCTATCATAATAATCATACATGTTATTTAATGTAGATTCAAATTTAACTAAAAAAATAGCGCAATCAATTACTATTTCTACATTTTCCCCAACTAATGCAAAAAAATATTTCAATCAAACTCTTCGTACCTTCTAATTTTATACGAGGATCCATAACGGTAGCAACACAAATCAACATAGAAGGAGGAAAATAATACATCAAAATTTTTTTGTATGCAGGTTTTACAATATCACCAACATAAGTATCATTTAACATTTCGTTAAATGTTTGCATCATGCTAACTAATGAAATAAAAATGCTACTAGAAGTAGATTCATATATTTTTGAAAATTTTAAGGTTGCGGTTTTAAAAGGTTCTAAAAATTTCAACAAAGATTCGGCATAAAACCAATCGGTGGGAGTCATTTCAAAATTTGACATATTTTTTGCGATACAAAAATCATTTACAAATTCTTTATATTCGGTAACAACATGTTGTAAATCAAAAGTAGAATTCCATCGGTGTTTTTAACATCCTTTGGAAATCTTCTAAAAGGTACATTTGAAATCCTACACCAATTTTTCCATTTTTGAAATACACTGGGACTTAATGCAATGAAATGTACACAATTTCTAATTTTAAGTATATATGGATCAGCTATTTTTAATGCATGTTGAACACATAAATTTAAAATATGACATGCACATCTAATACGAAAAATATTGTCAGATGGAGGGTTTAATGCGGATTTTAAAGTAGTAATTGTTGCATTGTTGTTAGATACATTATCAAAACTAAAACACATAATTTTATCGCGAAAATGAAAAACATTAGAAATTTCTAAAATACGGTTTGCTATTTCAGCGCCTCTATGGGGATACGGCAACGCAACAAGTGATATGATTCTTTTTTGAAGAATCCAACCATTGTCGACCCAATGACAGGTTATTCTCATCGTTAGAATATTGTTGACACCCGTCCAACAATCCGAAGTTAAACTAACTCTACAAGTTAAATGTAACGCCCCAATTTTTTTTTTTTTTTTTTCTGACTCCAAACTCAATTCCTTCAATTTCTATTTTACTTTAAACATAAACCAAGAAAGTTATATTTCAGAAAAAATTTTGACAGAGTCTCCCATGTAAATTTTGCTCCGAAACACAAAAAGCTTACGGAATTCTGCTCAAAATTCCGTAGCTCACAATCCACATAATATTTTTATGGGCTCCCCAGGCCAAAATGAGCAGATACACACAGGCAATATAATATAATGCTCTGGGGGCCAAACTCATAACGGATAATCAAATATCAATTAAAAACCATAAATTTCTTTGAAAACGAGGTAAAGTTTTTAGAAAAATCTTTGTAAAATCTACCACAGAACCCAGTACACCACAACAAGATGGGTACGGGTCACAATCATACTATACCACCCCACACTATACTCATCGTCATCATATACATGCATATACATCCATACTACAATTTAAATTATAAATTCAACTATTCATAAAGCTAATTTGTACAAAAATTTTAAATGAAAACTTCACCCTACAATCTGCGCCTCACCTCTGCACTGATGAGAACCTGTAACAGTAGGGGATCTAGGGTCGTCCTCGGACTCCCCTAACCCCCCAAACATTAAGGGGTTAGCCATTTCTGGTGTGAGTATAATTCACTAATCTAATAAATAACCCAAACAATATAACGAATATAAATTAAACTAACAAATGTCAAGGTAAAAAGATTTAATCTGAATCTGAACATTAAAGCATCAAGAATACCACTTTGTATCAAGTACTCGTCAAATCTGCATCCGTCAACCTATATCCATAACTTCACACCCTTCGCTAAATGCATCTTAATATATGACTGCATATATATAAATACATATATACACAACTCGTTCAATTTATGCTCAATTACAAAGCAACACACTAATTCACATTCCATTTCTTTGTATTTTGAAATCCCCAACACAAATAATCATCATTTCATAATTACCATCACCTCCACATTTCTTTATTTTCATTACTAATCACATATGGTCTCTGCCATTTTTCTTCATACTTATCCAACCACATATTTCATTTACCATTCCTTTTCATTTATACACACAACTCATTCTTTCCTACTTATCTCGTAACATTACTTCACATCCACTCCATTTTAAATCATCTTACTCATTGTCATCGTATATCCTCATATGCATTCATTTAATCGCATAACCTTCCCCACACTTAGTCTCATAATAACACATTCATCCCACGTATCATCACATTATAATTTACCCTTTACTTTCTTTTCATTCCAATCTCATCGTATCGCTTATTTTCACCCTCATCTTTATTTTTATTTCCAACTCACAATACAACTAGCATATCAACAACTCCCTCGTCCATCCTGAAAATTGTGCCTAGGCAGGTAGTTTTCACTATTTCCTCCGAAATAGCAGGCGGGTAGTTCCTAGTCACAATTTCAAGGCACACCACTTATAACACAGCACACTTTCTTTAATAACCATTTTCATTACCCACCTCATAATACAGGTATTGGTCTTATTGTATTATATCACGTATCACACCATAAACATATGCATCTCTTCTCATAATATCATATTAATTCATGTCTTATACTCAAAACATAACATCTCAATACACCTGGCACTTTACTCGCATTTCATCACATCATTAACATACCACTTATAGCACAAATGCTTTTAACTTCACTTTCATTCTTATCACAATATACTCCATATCCCAAACATAGTTTGGGCAATCACATAGCAAACCCCAAAGCCGATAGCTTGGGTAATACTCACCGCACCCCAAACACACAGTCTGAGTAATATCACATCACATCTCAAGTCAAATGCCAATATATATACATATATATCTCCCGTAGTATATTCACATCTCCCATAATATAAATAATCTCCGAAATATATATCATATCATCAATATATTTATATATACATTCTTTCAATACACATATACACCTGTATATTTACTCCTTTTCAGTGCCCCCACACAACTGACCTCCTCATACAACACATGGATCTCTGTGCCTCCCATCCCGTATATTTCAATCCCGCGAACCCACCACATCACCCAGATCCAGGTGTCCTAAGCATCTACCATTTGTGGGCTGGATTGAAAGTACAGTTGCGCGCTTGTCCAACCAAGACTAAAGCCAAAAGGCTAGTCAAAAACAAAATATAACACGCGGATCGATGCTCACACAGAGTCTTACACGTCCGAGGCTACGTCTTCCTCCTGGCCCTATACCAGCGAGGGAAACTCCTGATCCCCAAACATAGTTTGGGGCAATATATAACTCCTGATCCCCAAATATAAAATTTGGGGCAATATAAATATAACACCTGTTTTCAGGTGTATCCTGGGCCTGTGGGGTCTAGCCCAAACCCTGGAAGATTGTGCGGCACTGCAATATTTAATTCTCCTTTATATACACATACACATCTCCTTTATTATATACTCTTTCACAATATAACTCCTGTTCTCCAAATATAAAATTTGGGGCAATATAAATATATATATAACTCTTGTTCTCCAAATATAATTTGGGGCAATATATAACTCCTTTAATACAACTCCTTTAATATAATAACTCCTTTAATAAAATAACTTCGCATATTCATTTATAATATATCTCCTTTATAATATACTCCATATATAAATATATCTCCTGTATAACATAACTCCTTTATAATACATCACTGTATATCTCCTTTATAGTATAACTCCTTTATAATAACTCCCTTAATATAGTAACTCCTTTAATAAAATATCTCCATATATATATATATATATATATATATATCTCCTTTATAATATAACTCCATAAATAAATATATCTCCTTTATTATATTTCTCCACATATATATCTCCTCTTTATAATATAACTCCATACATAAAGATATCTTCTTTATAACTCCTATGTAATATAATTTCGCCATTATACCATAACATGAAAGCACACGACTCCATTAAATTCATAAACATACGCAAACCATTAGTTATCCACATGGCGCACCCACATCATGCAAATTTTTCACATTACTTTATCACACCAAATTTTCATTTTATCACACACCTATCACACATACACCGCACCATTCACTTCATCGTATTATCGCATCACAATATCATATCATAACACGCCATGCGTTCCACCTCATCACATCAGTCATGAGATCACACATCACATATCCCCAAACATTCGCATACATAAATCTCATCATTACAACCCAGAAGCATATAAATATTTATCTACAAGCAACGACACACTCTCATACATATATATCCTAATTTCTTATACCTCATAATTTACCCCGTATTCTACTTATGAACATTTCCATACTCAATACACTTCACACATCACACACCAAACCGTATTTTAAAACTTTCATAGCACCTTATGCATATAAAATTAAAGATCATACTCACATAATAATCCGTGAAGACTTGAAGCATCATCTCGCCATCCCGCATCCAAAGTCGCTAACGTCTCCTATTACCAAAATTTCAAAGCAATCAAGGCTCAGACATCCAAACCAGCCACAGAAAATAATAACACTAATCTTAATAGCACACAGACGTTTTATTGAACGTCTGGGATACACACGTGCAATGCACATAATAGACAAATTCCTACGGGGGTTTTTGTTCCCAAAACAATAACTAGAATTACCCCCAAATATTCTAATATTTTAACTAAAATTTTACTAACTAATTCTTACATATTTAATTCTCTTTTACAAACCCAAAACCCTAATTTTTAGCAACTTGCAAAATCCCCAATAATTTGCTAATCTCTTGCCTCTACAATGCCCAACACCTCCTAATCTCCCTACCATAACCATTCTACTCAAAATAAATTAACCACACTAAATTTTATACAAATAAATAAAATAAGGTATACCTTTCCGGAGTTATTTCTCCAAATCGATGCTACCACGGTGTAGAGGACCTTTCCATTAGTCATCCCTCCAGATTAATTGAAAAACCATGGAGGGACGAGGTGGAATCGGGCGGGGGAAGATGGCGCCGATGGGTTCGGCGGGCTTCGTTCGGTCGGGGGAAAAACAGAAGAAGGAAAGAAAGAAGGAAAGAATGGGGATTTGGGGGGGGGGGGGGGTTTGTAAAATATTTAATAATATAAATATATATTATAAAGGAATATTTACAAATAAGCCCCCAAATCTCCAAAATATTTCAAATAAATCCCAACTCTTTCTTTATTAATACGAACAATACAAAAATACATCAAAATTATCTCGTATTAATCCACCAAAATTATAAAATAAAAATAAACCATTTTTCTTCATTTAAATTTCAACTCTGAGCTCTCAACTCCGAGCTCTCATATCTCAATAATACCAATCGAACACGAATCCAAACACAAATATCAATAGTTAAAATAAAAATACACCAAATAAAATTATCACCACTCAAGAAATATAAAAAAGGGTATTTTTGGTATTTTGCAAATTCGAGGTGTTACATTAAACTCCATAAAATTGCAATCAAAACGTCCTTCATTTTATTGTACACTTTAAAACAATCTGATTTGCAAGTATTTCTCGGAATTCTTCTAAAATGAGCGTTTAAGGCTGTTTGATTAAAATTTTTCAAGTCCCTACTCTCGGAATAGAAAAATGATAACTCTTCCTTTATTACTAATCGGGCCATTTTCCGACTAACAAGATCGGGATCATAAGGGTGGCTATCAACTACACCGGTCCTAGGGTTGATTTTTTGTTGGCCGGGTAGGTCAACAAGAAGTTCTTTATGGTTATTTTGGATGTGTCCATTAATTATACCGGTGCCATCACCCCTCTTAAATTTGTATGCCTTAGAATATATTTTACAAACTTTTAAACCTATACCCGGAGTTTCTTCGTCCGGGATATAATTGTAAAACTTATGTCAATCACTACTTTCTCCTCTACTTTTCCTATTACTACGGGGTTGTGTGGTTTCGGTTGGCTGTTGTTGTTGTTGTTGTTCATCTAATTTTATGTCGCCTACAACCTCGTCGTGTGTACCCCATTGTTGGGTAGGAGGATCATGGTACTCTTTGGCGGGCTCACTAATTGGGACAATTGGTGGCCTACGGGAAGTGCCGGTGGAATCTTGCCCACTTTGGCTACGACCGCTACCGCGTGATCTAGACATAATATAGTAATGTATGTAAAAAAAAAAACTACACATTGTAGGAGCGATGAGCTATAAAAAAAATCTAGAAAACAAGAGGGTTGAGATAGAGAAGATAAAAAAAATCAATAATAATTATAACTACAATAAAAATAAAATAAGAAGAGAGGTATGAAATTTTGACACCGTTCACCGTGGATACGCGTATATAAAAAAATTAGTGAAAATAAAAATAGAAGTAGAAGTAAAATTGCTCAAATCTGGAATTGAAGAGTTGAGGAGAGCTTGTAGGAGAGTTGAAGACTTGATCACTTGGAGTTGGACGAGAGTTGAAGAGTTGAAACGTTGTTAAATTTTGATTTTGATACAATTGGAATTTGATCGTGTATATGCCTTGAACACTTGTTTATTCAATACTTCAATTGTTCACAATGCGTAGTGACCCACGGAGAGTTTCCGGAGACAGGCCCTCCCACGATTTAGTCAGTCACTGAGAAAGCAATAGTAGCTAAGGTTCAGGTGGAGAAAGATTGATTACCTTTGAAAGTGAGGAGAAGATCTGCTATTTATAGGCATGGGTAAACGGATCTGGGAGTCTAACGGGCCGAGTCGGATCCGTTTGCCTGTGGGCTTGAGTTGGCAGAAGCTCGTTGGACTTGTCGACCTGATAATCACAGGAGAGGGAATCTGAGAAAATCTGATGGCCCTGATTGGACCACGTCATATATAACACATCACATAATCGACAGCCATCTTAAATTTTCTCTCCAACCATCCACATCTTAAATAATTTCTTTCTCGAGTTTTTGTGGTCATAATCTTTATACAAAAACATTATTCCTTATAATATGATGTGGAATGATCGAGGCCCAATTTTCATTAAATTGTTTGGACTAGAAACATAAAGCTGGGTGCATACTATATAAAATTATATAACCTGGACATATTTTCATAAAAATGATACCAGTAATATGCACAAGGAGTAGGAAACAGATCAATTACATAACCTCCAAAAAAAAAACAGATCAATTACAGGATACGAGCCTGAATACCACCATAATTCACCCAACAAAAACCACAACTACTAATTATTCTTAGCCTTCTTCCATCAAAACTATATTAGCCTTGAATGATCCCAAACACCACAGCTCTCTTGACAGATCGAATAAAAGCTCATAGTTACTAAAGGATTAATTATGAAAACAAAAAGAAATCCACCCAAATTAAAAGTTAAAAAGTAAATTAAGCAACAGATCAAGTGATTAATTAGAAGAAGAAGAGTAGTTGTTCCCATCCCCTCTATGATCCTGCAAATACTTGACAAACTCATCCACACACTTCTCCTGAAGCTCCTGACTCCCAAACACCTTCCCCATCTCCCTTGCCTTCTCCCTACACCTCTCCCCTTCTTCCTCCACCATCACCAACCTCACCACCTTCGCGACTTCCTCCTTACTAAACCCCCCGTCTTCTTCGTTCCTCTCCACCGTATACCCTATTCCCATTTCCTCCATCACCTGTGAGTTCAGCCTCTGATCCCCGAATATCGGCAACATCGCCAATGGCTGCCCAAAGCTAACCCCCTCAATACACGAGCTCCAACCAGAATGCGTCAAGAAACCCCCAACCGACTCATGCGCCAATATCTTCAACTGCGGCACCCAACCCTTGACGACAAGTCCGTAACCGTTTACCCTCTCTTCAAACCCTAGCGGCAGTGGATCCGCTGCGCAAGTTGTCTTTCTAAGTGCCCAAATAAATGGCACCTTGGACTGCTCGAGCCCTAGCGCAATCTCTTGCATTAGCTCATCACTTAGAATAACTTCGCTTCCGAAAGCAACATAGATAACTGATCGACGGTTTCTCTCCTCAAGCCAATCCATAATCTCTTTATCACCTTCGGTAACATGACTATTTTCCTGATCCGTAGAAGAAGGAGGACGACGAGGAGGAAACAATCCTATGGGAATAATGTCTTTGCCGTAAAGTTTCTGTAACAGCTCCAACCAATCAGGCTCGAACTCGTAACAAGTCCTTAAAGAAACGGCGTTGCTTGATTCAATAGCAACCGCAGTCCGGTAACTATCAGACACGCCAGAAACATTGGGCTTGAAGAAGAAGTCCAGCACCGCCCGCGCCTCGTACAGCAACCAACGCTTCGTGGAAGGCCGATGAAACCAGGAAGGCTGAACCGTGAAGTCTTCGGGGGTTTTGCGCAGCGCTCCTCCTCGACAGTCCAGCTCGGAAGGAGGGCCGAGGAAGGCCAGGTTGGCAGCATTGAAAAAAGTAAGGAAAACAGTGGGTATGTTGTAAGTTTTCGCGATGGAGGGGAGCCAGTAGGGGGCGAAGTCGTGGACGATCCAGTCGGGCTTTGGGTCAGATTCTTGGATGAATTTGGACAAGGGTTGTTGGAGACCGTCGAAGGCGAGCTTGAGGTATTCTTGGGTTTGGGGTGGGATGTCGGAGGTGGCCTCTGCGGAGTCCGGTAGGCCTTGGGTTGGGGGGAGAGGTAAGGATATGAATTGGATGAGGGAGGAGAGGTCGGGTGGGAGTTTAGGGAGGCGTTGGATGTTTCTTGGGGTGGCGATGAAGGAGATGAAGTGGCCGCGCTGAGCTAAGGATTTGGAGAGTTCGAGGAAGGGGAGCATGTGTCCGAAGGCGAGCCATGGGAAGACTACGATATGGAGGGGTTTGGATTCAGAATCCATTGGAGGAGCACGCGGACAAGAAGGAGAAGAAGATCAAAGTGAGAAAGAGAAAATGGTTTTGAGTTGTGACTACACTTGTGAACTTTCAAAGTGAGAAAGAGAAAATGGTTTTGAGTTAAATGGTTTTGAGTTGGGACTACACTTGTAAACTTTCTTCTATATATATATATATAGATATAGATATAGGATTCAGAATCCATTGGAGGAGCACGCGGACAAGAAGGTGAGAAAGAGAAAATGGTTTTGAGTTGGGACTACACTTGTGAACTTTCTAATAAATATATATATATATATATATATACACTAGGTTTTTCCGTTGACACGTGTCTACGGCACGTATTCGTAACAGTGCACCTTATTTGATCATATAAAATAATTTTGGAGGTCCAGCAAATTAATTGAAGTAGCAAACATATTATATGAGAAACTTTTGGGGTCAGCAAAAAACATATTATATAATTTTTTTTGATTTTTTTGAATTATTTTAAAAGTTCTTTATTTTTTTAAAATTTTTAAAAAATTTATTTTCTTAATTTGTTGAATAAAAGAGGGAGGAAGAGAGTGAGAAAAAAATTTAAATAAATATAGGAGTTGTTTTGGGTGGGGGATTTGAATTTGAGTTTTGGGAAAAACTTTTGGGAGGATAAATATGTTTTGTGATGTTGGATCTCGGTCTTTGATTTTTGGGGGAATTGAAGGAGAGCCACTTGATAGCTTTCTTTGTGTTTTATTATTTAGATTGGTTTACCCGTGGCCCGTGCGTACAACACGTTTTCTGAACGATACAATAAATAAAATATACTGTAAACAGTAAAATATATGCAATCCTATTTGGCTAACAAATTACATAGATCAACATTCATATGCAATACCATCTGCTTTGTGACTACATGATAAGTTATAAAAAATAATTAGAATGTCGTAAAATAATTACATACTAAAACAATTAGGGGGTGGTTTGGTTGGTTGTAAAAAAAATGAAGAGAAGGAAAAACAATGTAGCGAAAGCAATTCCTTAGATTTGAATTCTTAAAAGTGGCTTTGGTTGAATATAGGTTTACTATAGCAATAATTAAATGTCAGCATTATTTTGGTTGTAATAATACGGTAGCGAAAGCAATTTAAAATACTTTTTTATTTTTTGTTTTACATGAAATTATTCAAAAAATGGGGATTAATTAATTTTATTTAAGCTTAATCCCTAATGTTTTGGATGAGTTAATTTAGGGGTGGCAACAGGTCCGGGCCAGCCCGGCCCCCCGTTACTCTGGCTCAACCCGGGACCAACCCCCTAAACCATGGGGTTGGTCGGCCATTTAGCCCGGTTTGGCCCGGCCCGATTGAGGACTGGGACCGACTGAACAAGCCTGCCCGGATCTTCGGACCTACACATTGCCTAGAGACCTCGGGAGAGTTCTCGGAGACAACCCCTCCGACGATTTAGTTAGTCACTGAGAAAGCAACAGTAGATAGAGTTCAGGTGGAGAAAGATTGATTACCTTTGAAAGTGATGAAGGGGTCTGGTATTTATAGGCATGGGTAAACGGGTCTGGGATCCTAATGGGCCGAGTCGAACCCGTTTGCCTGTGGGCCTGTGTTGGCAGAAACTCGTTGGACTTGTTGACATGATGATCACAGGAGAGTGGAATCTGAAAAGATCTGATGACTCTGATTGGGCCACGTTATACATAACACATCACATAATCGACGGCCATCTTAAATTCTCTCCCCAACCATCCACATCTTAAATAATTTCTTTCTCGAGTTTTTGTGGTCATAATCTTTATGCAAAAACATTATTCCTTATAATATGATGCGGAATGATGGGAGGCCCAATTTTCATTAAATTGTTTGGACTAGAAACATAAAGCTGGGTGCATACTATATAAAATTTTATAACCTGGACATATTTTCATAAAAATGATACCAGTAATATGCACAAGGAGTAGGAAACAGATCAATTACATAACCTCAAAAAAAAAAAACAGATCAATTACAGGATACAAGGCTGAATACCACCATAATTCACTCAACAAAAACCACAACTACTAATTATTCTTAGCCTTCTTCCATCAAAAGTATAATAGCCTTGAATGATCCCAAACACCACAGCTCTCTTGACAGATCGAAGAAAAGCTCATAGTTACTAAAGGATTAATTATGAAAACAAAAAGAAATCCACCCAAATTAAAAGTTAAAAAGTAAATTAAGCAACAGATCAAGTGATTAATTAGAAGAAGAAGAGTAGTTGTTCCCATCCCCTCTATGATCCTGCAAATACTTGACAAACTCATCCACACACTTCTCCTGAAGGTCCTGACTCCCAAACACCTTCCCCATCTCCCTTGCCTTCTCCCTACACCTCTCCCCTTCTTCCTCCACCATCACCAACCTCACCACCTTCGCGACTTCCTCCTTACTAACCCCCCCGTCTTCTTCGTTCCTCTCCACCGTATACCCTATTCCCATTTCCTCCATCACCTGTGAGTTCAGCCTCTGATCCCCGAATATCGGCAACATCGCCAATGGCTGCCCAAAGCTAACCCCCTCAATACACGAGCTCCAACCAGAATGCGTCAAGAAACCCCCAACCGACTCATGCGCCAACATCTTCAACTGCGGCACCCAACCCTTGGCAACAAGTCCGTAACCGTTTACCCTCTCTTCAAACCCTAGCGGCAGTGGATCCGCTGCGCCAGCTGTCTTTCTAAGTGCCCAAATAAATGGCACCTTGGACTGCTCGAGCCCTAGCGCAATCTCTTGCACTAGCTCATCACTTAGCATAACTTCGCTCCCGAAAGCAACGTAGATAACTGACCGAGGGTTTCTCTCCTCAAGCCAATCCATAATCTCTTTCTCACCTTCGGTAACATGACTATTTTCCTGATCCTTAGAAGAAAGAGGAGGACGAGGAGGAAACAATCCTATGGGAATAATGTCTTTGCCGTAAAGTTTCTGTACCAGCTCCAACCACTCAGGCTCGAACTCGTAACAAGTCCTGAAGGAAGCGGCGTTGCTTGATTCAATAGCAACCGCAATCCGGTAACTATCAGACACGCCAGAAACATTGGGCTTGAAGAAGAAGTCCAGCACCGCCCGCGCCTCGTACAGCAACCAACGCATCGTGGATGGCCGATGAAACCAGGAAGGCTGAACCGTGAAGTCTTCGGGGGTTTTGCGCAGCGCTCCTCCTCGACAGTCCAGCTCGGAAGGAGGGCCGAGGAAGGCTTGGCTGGCAGCATTGAAAGTAGCGAGGAAAACAGTGGGTATGTTGTAAGTTTTCGCGATGGAGGGGAGCCAGTAGGGGGCGAAGTCTTGGACGATCCAGTCGGGCTTTGGGTCGGATTCTTGGATGAATTTGGACAAGGGCTGTTGGAGGCCGTCGAAGGCGAGCTTGAGGTATTCTTGGGTTTGGGGTGGGATGTCGGAGGTGGCCTCTGCGGAGTCCGGTAGGCCTTGGGTTGGGGGGAGAGGTAAGGAGATGAATTGGACGAGGGAGGAGAGGTCGGGTGGGAGTTTAGGGAGGCGTTGGATGTTTCTAGGGGTGGCGATGAAGGAGATGAGGTGACCGCGCTGAGCCAAGGATTTGGAGAGTTCGAGGAAGGGGAGCATGTGTCCGAAGGCGAGCCATGCGAAGACTACGATATGGAGGGGTTTGGATTCAGAATCCATTGGAGGAGGAAGCGGATAAGAAGGAGAAGAAGACCAAAGTGAGGAAGAGAAAGGTTTTGAGTTGGGACTGCAAACTTTCTTCTATATATAAATGAATCACGCCCCAAAAGAAAAAGATACAAAAAAATTGCTCGTGTCTCTCGTGGGCAATTGTATAATTTTCTGTAGAACTTCTTTATTTTCATGAGCTAAGATCAACTTCAATCCAGCGCCATTTTGACATTTTTTTACCAAAATTGGTGCCGGAGGTGCTCCAACAGAGCGCCATTTTCAATGCCATTTCTAAGAGCACTCACAGTCGTTGATTCTTTGAAAAATGCATAAATGTATATAATATTTTGGCTATTTACTGCAGTCGTCGAATGATATTTTATATTAATTTAATATAAACAAATTTAGATGGAACTTCACATTGCGTCCCACGATTTTTAAAATTTTTTAATGATTTTTTTTTTTAATTAAAAACAGTATTTAAGTAAAAAAAAACTAGTATTTAAGTAAAAACGGTATTTAAGTAAAAAAAACAAAACAAAACAAAAAAAAAACAAAAACAATAAAGTATCAATTAGTTATGCTTGAGATACACAAAACTAGTCTTTTGGAAAAAACCTACTCTCCTCTCTCTCACGGTTTGCGCCTTCCAACCCCAGATCCAGTCCCTTCCAATTCTCTCTCATCTTTCTCCCTTCATAAAAGTTGTTTCTCTGTTCTTCCTCTACACACCCATCTCCTTCTTTTTTGTTGGCTTACCACCTTTTCTTCTTCTAGTCCCTCTACTGTCTTCTCTCTCTAATCCTTGTGCTTCCCCGGAGTCCTGTCGGATCATTCGCCAGCCCACCCAACCCCCTTTTGTTTTTCCCAGTATCTGCTGGGTGCCAGCAGGGTCTAGCGTCTGGTGCGAGGCGCAAGACCGTTCTGCTTGCGAGTGTTATTTGGGCCTTTTCTCTCAGATCTGGACTATTCCGGCCTTTGTCTCTGGTGATCTAGTTTTGCTCCAGCGTTGTTTTCAGGTGATCCTCTTGCTTCCATCTCACTGTAAGTCTCTCCTTCTTATTTTCATAATTTGTATCGTTTACTGAGATTTGTGCTTTTTCTTCGCTTACTGCTCATTTTTTTAATTTCCGTCTTTTTCATTTCTTTTTTTTTCTTCTCTGATTCTTTTCTATGAGTTTTCGGTTTTATTGTTGCCATTTTTCTATATATCGTATTGTTCTTCTTGCTCTATTTTCTTTTCTTGACAGCTTCTAGCCCTCTTTTCCTTCCCTTCCGTTTGTTCTTTTCACCATCTTTCCCCTTAATCTCCACAGTAGTGGTTTTCTCCTTTTTTAAAGTTCTTTCCTCCTCCTTTTCTGTTATCTGTTCTGGGCTTGGGGTTGTAAATGGGCTCTTCTTGGGTCGAAGTGGTTAAAAGAAAAAAAAAGGAATTGTCGCGTGATCTCACCCATGCTCGGCCCTTTAGTCCGAACCTTCTAGGGCACTCTTCTCTTCCTCTTTACCGCCATATTCTTTCGTCTGCCTCTTCAGCTTCTCAATCACCCCCACTGTTTCCTTCCTCTCTTCATCGATGCTTTCGTTGCCTGCAGTCGGGGCATCTTAAGGCTTTTTGCACTTTCAAAATGAAGTGCTTATTCTGTCTCAAATCAAGTCATTCTCGTAACATATGTTTTTCTCTTCAACAATTGCTTGGTCTCTCTCTGGGCGAACCTATCTCAGACCAAGTTTTGGCTGCTCTGGATTTTCCTTCTCTTCAAGCTAAACTTATGGATAGTCAAGTCTATAAATCTAAGTGTCTCAGGCTGACGGGTGAGTCTCCCCTCCTCCCCACGCCACCAGCATCACAGCTCCCTGCAATGAATACTCACCCCCAACCTACAGTTCACTCATCACAACTCCTTGCTGTGCATGCTCCCCCCAACCTTCACTTCAACCCCCCTATCGTTCCTTCTCCTATGGTGGCTGGGCCTCTTGTGATTCTCGTTTATGTCCCTACGCCTGAGATTTCGGCCAAGATTAACAAAGTTGATTGTTTTGGTGCGGTCTCTTTCATTGGTGGCTCGATTTTTAATTATTCCTTGGATTCATTTCTTTGCAATACTTGCAATGTTTCCGATTGGACTTGGGCATTGAATGCCTGCTCCAACAGTGATGTTGTTATCAACTGTCCCAGCATCAAAGTTCTTGACAAGTTGGTGGCTATAAAATCCTTCACTCTCGGTTCCATTAATCTTTCAATTCGCAAATGGGTTCATCAGGGCTCTCTTCCCCTAATCGTGTTGCCTTCTTCTACCAAAGTCACCTTATTGGGGTTACCTCCTTTTTTTGATTCTCCTTGTCTAGTGGCTGATATGTCAAAATGCATTGGTGACTTGATTTGCACTTCCTCTACTTCCTTACTGGCTTCGGGGTGCCTTCAGGTTGAGGCAGAATTCCTATGCCCTTCAGTGCAGGAAAGAGTCTTGGCTTATTCTCTTCGTATTGATCAATCACTTTTCTCTGTCACCGTGAATTATCATGACACTATTCTCCCTGGTCCTTCCCAGACTCCTGTTCTATTCGGTGGCTACTTCTTCTGCTTTGTCTAAGGGACTGCCTGCTAAACAATTCTCCGTTGGTGTTTCCTCTCATCCTTCTAATCAGTCGTCCAAACCGAAGGGCAGCCTCAAGGCCCAAGTTAAAAAGAAATTCTCCTCCCCTCTGGGAAGCATTGCGCCTCCCTCTAGCTCCACTGTTTCCCCTACGAAACCTCCTAACCTGGTCTGGATTAACCCTAGTATCTTTTCCCTATCGGTCTCTAAACCAAATCCCTCTGCTTTAGAGCGCCCTTCTGGCTTTCAACCTATTTGCCCTCCTCCTGGCACTCCATCGGTGCATACTCCTCTGGATATCTCTTCTAGTGAAGGCAGGGCGATAGCGCCGATTGTGAACAGTTTGCCTGTGGTCGATTCTATATGGCTGGCATGAGATGTTAATCCAAACATCTCGGCAAACTGGGATAAATGTAGCGCCCCGAATTTCTAATATAATATCTTAGAAAATACGTGACACAATTCTCAGCATCAACTTCAATGTAATATTACACATAACCCAAAAACACAGATTATTTTTATTCCAAACTTTTATTACAACAATCTTTACAAACACAGCGGAATACAAAACACCTTGAATTACAACATTCTTTTTACAACACTTCTTTTTACAAAATTTTACACAAAGCTCTATTCCATCAGTTTATCTGTAAAACTATCTCAAGCATCCAAACCTCCAAACTCTAAGCAACAACCTGAAACACATGAGGCTAGAGATGATCCCTAATCCCTAAAACTAAAGGGGTCAGCCATAAAGGTGTGAGTGAAATAGTCTCCGGAATTACCTGTGGTGTGGAATTGATCTTCGGAATTATTAGGGTCGAGGCGACGCACATGTGATATTCGTGTGATGAGGTGTCATTGCTTACAGTGTGGGATTTATCTCCGGAATTATCGGGGCATGTGCTAATACTCACCGTTTATCTTTATGATGTAGTACCCCGTATTTTCAAATATTATTTTAAAGATTTGAAAATGAATTAAAATGACTTTCTGGAAATTTAATAAATATTTTCTGAAAGTTTATCTTTTTACACGTGCGAAACATGTGCAAATATTTTTGGTGTAAATATCAAATTTTATATTTTTAATAAATTCTCCTACTTATAATGGAGTATATTCTAAATTTTGGGATTTTTTCTGAGTAGAGAAACTATTTTTATAAATATCTCGAAAGAGAGGGGCTTTTATGTAAAAAGTCGTTTGGATCTGAAATAAATTATGAAAATTTGTTTTTACTGATTTTTGGGCTTTCCATGATCATAATTTAAATTAAAGTATATTTAAATTTTATTTGGAGTTGATTTGGTAAAGATTTATACAAATACGGTGTTTTTGCAAATATGGAATTTATATAGAATCTTGTGCAAATGTTTTTCTGGAAATTCAAAGTCAAATATTTTGATTGCAAAATATAATATGTATTATTAGATATTATTTCTGATTTTTCTGGATTTTTATGAATATTTTATGATGTATTTGCAAATATTACAAAAGTGAGGGATTTTGTGCAAAATCGCCACCTTGAGTTGTAAATCAGAATTTTCTTATTTACTGGACTGTACTGGATTGCTGGTCAACTCAGTGATAAAAGGATTCGATTTAGTTTTGATTTATTGAACTTATTTTAACTAAGAGATGGTTATATATGTAAAGTTATATTTTGGAATGATTCTTTTGCAAATATGTTTCTAAAACCCTAATCTTTCAATCCCGGCCTGTATAAAAGAGGGCGGAGTGCAGCCGTCATTCGCTGCACAACACAAGTTTTATTATATTTCTATTTTCTTGGTGATTGAAGGGGAGATCTTGGATTCTTTGCAAAGAGGGGATTCTTCATTTTGCTTCGTGATATTCACTTGATCTCTTCAACTATATGAGTGATGTAAATTGTTTTGTTGTTGTTTGTTTTCTTTGATTTGTGTATATTGTATGAGAATGATATGAATGTTTGATTGATCTTGAATGTTGGATTTCATCTATTAGAAAGCATGCTAGGGTTTGGTATGAATATGTATGTTGGATGGATGGATAAAAAATTGAATCTTTGAGAAGAACCCTAGATATTTGCATGTGAATGATTTTAGATTGTTGAGAACCTAATATAAATTATTAATAGGCTAACAATGTTGGATTTTCATTGTGGACAGTCGACTGGCGATTATTAGCAGTCGACTGCTACTGCTTAGAATATATTTTCTTAAAAGTGTTGGATTATTGTTGATTTGATTGAGTGTGATGAATGTTATGCATTAATTAAATAAAGATGAAATTTTTGGACTATTGGTGAGTTGGATGAATGCAACTTGGCCATATTGAGGATAAAATTGTTTTGTTTATGAATCTACTATTATGATTAGTTGAGATTGAGTTTGAAGAATTTTGAGAATGAATAATGGTTTAGAGGACCATGTTTTGAGGATTTGAGTTATGATGATTAAAATTTGAGATTTAGTTGAATTTGAGAAAATATATACAAATTGGGATTTTCTTTGAGATTTGGTTTGGTGTGATTTAGATCTGAATACGAAGTTATTTCAATGAACAATTAATTTTAGAAACCCTATTTTGATTATATGCACAATTTATGTTTTATTTAGAAGAAGTTCATCAAAAAGTTATTTTATCTATTCAAGTAGTTTTTATTGTTTTATATGGATCTTCGTATATCATATAAGTTGTATTTGATCATATCAAAAATATACTTTTTAGAGATTTCGTTTTGTAAAGAAAATCTATGTATCGGTTGAATGTGCACAACCAAACTATACAGTCTATAGGCCGACAGTCGACTGGCATGACCTTTCAGTCGACTGATACGACCCGGCTGCTATGTTCTTTAGTTGTATTGAAATTTTTCTCTGGTAAGTCGACTTATGACTTTTATAAGTCGACAGGTATAGGTCGACTGCCCAGAGAGAAAATCCAATAATCTTAAGAAAATAAGCTAAGTGTTATAAGTTGGCTTATAAAAGTCATAAGTCGACTTACCAAAGTGTTATAAGTTGACTTATAAAAGTCATAAGTCGACTTACCAAAGTGTTATAAGTTGACTTCTAAAAGTCATAAGTCAACTTACCAGAGAAAAATTCCAGAAATCTTCAAGAAAATATTCTAAGTGTTATAAGTCGACTGTCCAGAACCAATTTTCAAGAGAGCATTTGAAAACAGCAGCCGGGTCGTGCCAGTCGACTGAGAATTCACACCAGTCGACTGTCGGCCTACAGTCTGCAGAATTTAGGTTGTGCATATGTCAAAACTAGGGTTTTTAGGAATCAGTCATATATCAAAATAACTTTCTTTTATTTTTAAAATCTTATTAATACCAAAATAATTAGATTTAAACTTAGCATTTGAGAAATCCAAATTCAAACAACATCTTTCACAGAATTCAAAAATCCCCAATTTAAATCCTCATAACTCAAATCCTCAAAACATGGTCTTTTACACCATAAATCATTCATAAAGTTCCTCAACTCAATCTCAACTATTTTCATAGTTGATACAAACAAATTTATCCTTAACATGGTCAAGTTGTTTTCATCTAACTCATCAATAGTCCAAAAATCTCATCAATAGTCCAAAAATCTCATCTTTTAATTAATTAATGCATAACCTCCATCAAACTCAATCAAATTAACAATAATCCAACATTTCTAAGAAAATATATTATAAGTAGTAGTAGTCGACTGCTAATAGTCACCAGTCGACTGTCCACAGCGAATATCCAACATTGTTAGCCTACTAATAATTTATATTAGGTTCTCCAACAAATCTAAAATCATTCACATGCAAATATCTAGGGTTCTTTTCAAAGATCCAATTTTTCATCCATCCATCCAACATATATATTCATACCAAACCCTAGCATGCTTTCTAATAGATGAAACTCCACATCCAAAATCAGTCTAAGCATTCATATCATTCCCATATAACATACACAAATCGAAGGAATAACAAACAAGTCACTCACATACATAAAACAAAACAACAAACAAATTTCATCACTCACATAGTTGGAGAGATCAAGCGAATATCACGAAGCAAAATGAAGAATCTCCTCTTTGCAAAGAATCCAAGATCTCCTCTTCAATCACCAAGAAAATAAAAATATAATAAAACTTGTATTGTGCAGTGAATGACGGCCGCACACCCTCTTTTATACA
The DNA here is from genome assembly GCA_017893485.1 of Hemerocallis citrina. Lineage (NCBI taxonomy): Eukaryota > Viridiplantae > Streptophyta > Magnoliopsida > Asparagales > Asphodelaceae > Hemerocallis > Hemerocallis citrina. Next base: position 309,987,933 of record CM030360.1, read on the forward strand.
GGCCGGGACTGAAAGGAATAGGGTTTTGAAATACTTTTGCAAAAGAATCCTTCCAAAATATAACTTTACATATATAATCCCTTTCTTAGTTAAAATAGGTTAACTAAATCAAAAAAAAATCAAATCTTTTTATCACTGAGTTGACCAGCAATCCAGTACAGTCCAGTCAATAAGAAAAATTCAGATTTACAACTCAGGGTGGCGATTTTGCACAAAAGCCCTCCCTTTTGTAATATTTGCAAATACATCATAAAATATTCCTAAAAATCCAGAAAAATCAGAAATAATATCTAATAATACATATTATATTTTTCAATCAAAATATTTGACTTTTACTTTTCAGAAAAATATTTGCACAAGATTCTACATAAATTCCATATTTGCAAAAACATCATATTTGTATAAATCTTTACCAAATCAACTCCAAATAAAATTTAAATATACTTTAATTTAAATGATGATCATGGAAAGTCCAAAAATCAGTTAAAAAGAATTTTCATAATTTATTTCAGATCCAAACGGCTTTTTAAATAAAAGCCCCTCTCTTTCGAGATATTTATAAAAATAGTTTCTCTACTCAGAAAAATCCCAAAATTTAGAATATACTCCATTATAAGTAAGAGAATTTACTAAAAATATAAAATTTAATATTTACACCAAAAATATTTGCACGTGTTTCGCACGTGTAAAAAGATAAACCTCAAGAAAATATTTATTAAATCTCCAGAAAGTCATTTTAATTCATTTTCAAATCTTTAAAATAATATTTGAAAATACGGGGTACTACATCACTCCCTCCTTAGAAGAATTCTTTCCTCAGAACTACTGCTAATGAGGTCCAAACAAACACACCAATAAGGAATGAAAACTCCTAGATAGAAACATAATTTAAGGAAATACAATCACACGAAAGAATGCATTCCAACAAAAGAAATAGAAACATTCAGAAGAAACACTATCATGCAAAGAATTCAGAAAAACAAACTTCCGCTGTGCAACTCTGATAACTTGTCATCGGAAGCCATGCCGCAACAACCTCTAAACTCCTGCATCCAACTCTGACCTTTCACATCTGCTTCATCCTTCCGAGAATCAGTGACCACTCCCTCCTTAGAAAGGACATGACTAAGGATAGCCACCTCAAGACCTTGCTTGGAAACACCTTAAGCTCCACACTTAAGACTAGCAATAATTGGGCGACACAATTGCATGCAAGAAAACAGTATCAAATAAAACTTTTGTTTTTATTCCATTAATCCAAACAATCCTTGTTACATGAAGAATGATACTCAATCTCCAATTATTCCCAAAATAAAAGTTTTATTTAATACAAAATGAATGAATTTCCAAAATTCTTGCATACCTAGATCACATTTCTGAGCTACCCGCATCCTCCTCAGTCAATGCGAACACTCGCTCTTCCTATGAACCTTGCCTACTCCGGCACCATCTTTCTTCAGCTACGGACAGTTTGGTCGAATATGCCCTACACGACCACAATGATAACACACCTTCCGAGGCTTGGTGCATGCTACCTGGTAATGATCTGTCTCTTCACAATTGAAACAAGTCACACCTTGAACTGCGGGCACCTTCTGCACCGGCCCACACTGGAAACAAGTCTGCTTCGCCAACTTCGGACACGCTGACCTGTAATGACCTGCCTCCTTGCAGTAATAACAAGTCGCTTCCTGAGTTGCAGGTGCCTTTTGCACTGGATCACTGAACTTGACTTGCTTCGCTGGGAATCCCTTCCCACTCTGACCTGATGCTGTCCTCTTGTTCCTGTTCCGTGTATCTTGCTTCTACTGGAACTGGTCCATGTCTTCCCTTGTCATAGCTGCTCTTCCGACCCGCTTGCCGAACTTCCCTACGCCCAACGGAATCATTCTCAACCTCAAGCTTGGCCTCATCCTCTTGAAAGACTCGATCTGCTTGATAAAATCAGCGTTAATAAACACTGGTCCAACCCTATGATTCCAATTCTGGTTCCGAGTCTGCACCAAGTTAGCTGCCATCAGTGCATTCAAGGTCTGATACACCCTAGCAATTTCGGCCTCGAGATCAATTCCAGTTCCTTGAGAACTTCCAGATCCATCGCCATTGTTGCCCCCATTCCTGGGTCTGGGTACAACCATACTGAACACTGCAAAATGAGGGTAAAGTTAGAGCACCACACACCATTCCTATTCATGTCAATACCCTTTGGCGAAACCTCAACCGTATCCCAAAGGTAAAACATCATGTTTCAGTTCTATGTGATACTCACCCTCTAATGTCCACACCTAGGTTCTCACGCTCTAGTATCCACACCTAGGTTGGTTTTCATACTATGTCTATTATTACCATTGAAGCATGCTCTGATACCAATCTCTGTAGCGCCCCGAATTTCTAATATAATATCTTACAAAATACGTGGCACAATTCCCAGCATCAACTTCAATGTAATATTACACATAGCCCAAAAACACAGATTATTTTTATTCCAAACTTTTATTACAACAATCTTTACAAACACAGCGGAATACAAAACACCTTGAATTACAACATTCTTTTTACAACACTTCTTTTTACAAAATTTTACACAAAGCTCTATTCCATCAGTTTATCTCTAAAACTATCTCAAGAATCCAAACCTCCAAACTCTAAGCAACAACCTGAAACACATAAGGCTAGAGATGATCCCTAACCCCCAAAACTAAAGGGGTCAACCATAAATGGTGTGAGTGACATAAACAAGCAACATAAGTAAAGCATAGATTTATCAACAACATAACATAACAAGAGTAGATGAAATTAGAGAAATCACGAAATGCGAAAAACCATACAAGTGAAACTAGACTAAGTGTTAAGTGTAGAAAACAGAAAAGCACATGCATAAAACCAAGTCAAGAAATACAATTCTATATGCTGACTCTCTAATGCGTACTTGTCGGAGTCTATACATCCCATTCTACATAGGTCCGGTGCAAGCCCTTAACGTCTCCACATTATAGGATTTAATCTCCCGCTATGAAACTAATCCTAACACGATGACTACTACGAGATAAAGATAAACGGTGAGTACTAGCTCATGCCCCGATAATTCTGGAGAAAAATCCCACATCGTAAGCAATGACACCTCATCACACGAATACCACATGTGCGTCGCCTCGACCCCGATAATTTCGGAGATCAATCCCATACCACAGGTAATTCCGGAGACTATTTCACTCACACCTGGATAATTTCGGGGATCATTCTCACACCGAAAGACATACTGAGGTCCATAACCCATGTTCCCGTTCATCATATTACCACTAGTGCCTGTCCTTATCATTTAGGTTATTCAATTACGTAACGGATCTCCTAGAGTTGGTGTACCCTACCGGACTTAACTCAATAACAGAAAAACTAAAATGCCTCAACAGGACCAAACATAATGAACTCAAACGCCGGTGTACTAGGGTCACACACACCCTCTAGAGACCCAAACTCAAATATCTAAACCAATCTTCCAACATAAATTGTTCAACTCAACTTATCATCTTGAAAACATATGTTCAATAGAAGATAAAGTATAAAATAATAAGTTATAGCTTAGAACATTTAGAGAATAAATCATTTGAAAGAACATTCAAAATTATAGGAATACATCAACTGTCCAGAGAGAAAATATAGTGGCTTTGAGGAAAATAAGTCTAAGTGTTATGAGTCGACTGAAAAGAGTCATAGGTCGACTGTCCAGAGAAAATTTCAATAATTGTTTAAGAAAATATGCTAAGTGTTATAAGTCGACTTAAAAGGTTATAGGTCGACTTACCAGAGAGAAAATATAATGACTTTAAATATATAATTCCAAGTGTACCAGTCGACTGTAAAAAGGTATAGGTCGACTGTCCAGAGTGAAAATCCAATAATCTTAAGAAAATAAGCTAAGTGTTATAAGTTGACTTATAAAAGTCATAAGTCGACTTACCAGAGAGAAATTCAAGAAATCTTCAAGAAAATATTCTAAGTGTTATAAGTCGACTTGTAAAATTCATAAAACGACTTACCAGAGAGAAATTTCAGGAATCTTTAAGAAAATATTCTAAGTGTTATAAGTCGACTTGTAAAAGTCATAAGTCGACTGTCCAGAACCAATTTTCAAGAGAGCATTTGAAAACAGTAGCCGGGTCGTGCCAGTCGACTGAGAATTCACACCAGTCGACTGTCGGCCTACAGTCTGCAGAATTTAGGTTGTGAATATGTCAAAACTAGGGTTTTTAGGAATCAGTCATATATCAAAATAACTTTCTTTTATTTTTCAAATCTTATAAATACCAAAATAATTAGATTTAAACTTAGCATTTGAGAAATCCAAATTCAAACAACATCTTTCACAGAATTCACAAATCCCCAATTTAAATCCTCATAACTCAAATTTTCAAAACATGGTCTTCTACACCATAAATCATTCATAAAATTTCTCAACTCAATCTCAACTATTTTCTATAGTTGATTCATAAACAAACAAATTTATCCTCAACATGGTCAAGTTGTTTTCATACAACTCACCAATAGTTCAAAAATCTCATCTTTTAATTAATTAATGCATAACCTCCATCAAACTCAATCAAATCAACAATAATCCAACATTTTTAAGAAAATATATTCTAAGCAGTAGCAGTCGACTGCTAATTGTCACCAGTCGACTGTCCACAACGAAAATCCAACATTGTTAGCCTACTAATAATTTATATTAGGTTCTCCAACAAATCTAAAATCATTCACATGCAAATATCTAGGGTTCTTCTCAAAGATCCAATTTTTCATCCATCTATCCAACATACATATTCATACCAAACCCTAGCATGCTTTCTAATAGATGAAACTCCACATCCAAAATCAGTCTAAGCATTCATATCATTCTCATATAACATACACAAATCGAAGGAATAACAAAAAAGTCACTCACATACATAAAACAAAACAACAAATAAATTTACATCACTCACATAGTTGGAGAGATCAAGCGAATATCACGAAGCAAAATGAAGAATCCCCTCTTTGCAAAGAATCCAAGATCTCCTCTTCAATCACCAAGAAAATAAAAATATAATAAAACTTGTGTTGTGCAGCGAATTACGGGTGCACACCCTCTTTTATACAGGCTAGGATTGAAAGGAATAGGGTTTTGAAACACTTTTGCAAAAGAATCCTTCCAAAATATAACTTTACATATATAACCCCTTTCTTAGTTAAAATAGGTTAACTAAATCAAAACCAAATCAAATATTTTTATCACTGAGTTGACCAGCAATACAGTACAGTCCAGTCAATAAGAAAAATTTGGATTTACAACTCAGGGTGGCAATTTTGCACAAAAGCCCTCCCTTTTGTAATATTTGCAAATACATCATAAAATATTCATAAAAATCCAGAAAAATCAGAAATAATATCTAATAATACATATTATATTTTCTAATCAAAATATTTGATTTTTACTCTCCAGAAAAATATTTGCACAAGATTCTACATAAATTCTATATTTTCAAAAACACCATATTTGTATAAATCTTTACCAAATCAACTCCAAATAAAATTTAAATATAATTTAATTTAAATGATGATCATGAAAAGCCCAAAATTCAGTAAAAAAAAATTTTCATAATTTATTTCAGATCCAAACGGCTTTTTACATAAAAGCCCCTCTCTTTCGAGATATTTATAAAAATAGTTTCTCTACTCATAAAAATCCCAAAATTTAAAATATACTCCATTATAAGTAGGAGAATTTACTAAAAATATAAAATTTGATATTTACACCAAAAATATTTGCACGTGTAAAAAGATAAACCTCAAGAAAATATTTATTAAATCTCCAGAAAGTCATTTTAATTCATTTTCAAATCTTTAAAATAATATTTGAAAATACGGGGTACTACAAGAAATACACCAAATCCGTGCAAAGATCTCCCTCTTCCGTGTCCAAATCTAATCTGGCTTCTCTGAAATCATCGAAGTCTCTTTCTACCACAGCAGATGCTTGGATGGCCTATGATAACTTTCTTGTGGAGGAGGAAAAGGAGCTGGCTAACCAAGACTCTCCGCGCAAGGTACTTATCCCCGACTGTTCTTCGAAGTTTATTTTTTATGGTATTTCTATTAATTTTCTAAAGCGGTTGTTCAAGTTTAGTTTGGGTCCTTACTCTTCTTTCTCTAAAACTCAAGTTCTCTTTTATTTTCTTGTTAATTTTAATGGTTGTTTTGTTTCCATCAGTCGACCAGCTGCTTTGGTTAACGCTTGTATTCTTATTTTTAGTACAAAGGAGTCTTCGAACTCCAACGCTACTCCTCCTTGCTCCTCCCCTCTTCTTCACCCAGTTCCGGGTTCTAGTTCTCTCCCCTCATCTCAGGGGACTCTATTGAATTACCTTCAGTCCCCTGACTTGGGTCGGCCTCTCTCCCAAACCCTTACCTCAGTTGTCGTTAAGGCACCGCCTTCTCCTTCTTATGATCCTCCTTCAATGGCTTTCTATAAGCAACCTTTCTTGGCCTCCAAGAGTCATAAATCTCCTAACAGGCAAAAATCCCCATTCCCTATAATTCGTTCTAGTGCTCGTATCCGGGCCAAAAAATGTTTCTCACTTAACTTCGGGATCTAAGGCCTCCTTAGCTACGCAGATTTGTAACTTAGAAATTCCCCCCCCCCCCCCCTTCCCGATAGAATGGACCAATCGTCTTTGGGTTTAATTTATCAAGTGCATTTTGATTCTTTGACTAATTCGGACTTTCTGCACCTGGCTTCTGACATGAGTTTTGTTGTCAATTCAGATCATTTGTTGGACTTTGAAGACATTCGCCACCGGGAAATTTTGAGAGCTAATGAGTCTAAACTCTGTTATGATTAGTGTCTCTTGAAATATTCGGGGCCTCGAGAGTGCTTTTAAACAACAATCCTTGTTCCATCTTATCGCTTCTTCTCGTTGTGATACGATCTCGATTCAGGAATCCAAACTATACTCTATTTCTCCCATTATCCTTCGTTCTATAGGTGGAACTATTATTTCTAATTGGATCCCACTTGACGCTATTGGCACTCGTGGTGGGATTCTATTCGGTTTTAAAGATTCCTGCTTCTCCCTTATTTCAGTGCGCTGGTTAACCTTTTTCCTTATTGTCTGCCTGTATTGGACTGAATTTAATTGCTACCTTAACGTTGTCTCGGTTTACGGTCCATCCATTGTAGACCGACACAATTTGTTTTGGAGTGAATTTGACTCTTTTCGTGACAATACCGTCGGTCTCCGGATTTTCAGTGTAGATTTCAACGTCATTAGATTTTCCAATGAGAGATCGGGGTATGCCTCTAGTAGCTCTAATTCAATCTACTTCAACGATTTCATTTGCTTACTCAATCTTATCGACCTACTTTTCAATGGTAGATCTTTCACTTGGTCCAATATGAGGCTATCGCCTTCGATGATTAAGCTTGATCGTTTTCTTGTCTCTAGGGATTGGATTTCCTTTTTTCATAATTCGTTCTCGTGTGCTCTACCGAACCCCTCCTCGGACCATGTTCCTATTGCACTTCACTCTAACTATAACTTCGCTAAACCGTTCAAATTTCGCTTTAAAAATTTTTGGTTGCAGGACCAGATTTTTGCTAATCTCATCTCTGATTGCCTTTCCATGATCACCGGGTCTCATGGTCTTAGTCGTTTATTGCTCAAACTCCATGTTGTCAAACATGGGTGCAAGATTTGGTGTAAAGAGAGTTTTTCTAATGCTCATGCTCTCAAGAACTACTTTTTGTCTTCTATTAATTCCATTGATCAACTGGAAGAGAATGGTCCTATTTCTGATTCTCTCCGTTCTAGGCGGAATTCTTGCAAGCGTGAATTCGCTTCCCTTCTTCAGAATGACCACATCAAATGGGCACAGAGGGCCAAAATTCGTTGGCTCAAGGAGGGTGATGACAACACCTCCTTTTTCCATAATTTTGCTTCGCATCGTCAATGATGCAATCTTATCTCGTCCACCGTGGACAATGGTATTGAGTTTAATTCCGATCCGGATTTTCATGCCACTTTCCTTAACTTTTACAAAAATCTCTTGAGTTCCCCTAAACCTCGTTCCATCCATCTTGACTGGGACCAACTTTATGGTAACGACTATCATGATCTGCCTTGCCTTGAGGCCCCATTCACTATGGAGGATATCAAATCTGCGGTTTTCTCATTAAAGAGCGATTCAGCTACGGGACCGGATGACTTCCCGTCTTTTTTTTCCAAAAATTTTGGGAATTCCTTAAAGAGGACATTCTCGAGATGTTTGGTGATCTTCACCAAGGTTTATTGTCTTTTGATCGAATTAACTATGCGCATATTGTTCTTATCACCAAAATCTTGGGGGCAACTCTGTTTCTACGTTTCGCCCGATTAGTCTCCTGAACACCACTTTAAGATCATCATGAAAGTTCTTTCTTCCCGCCTCAGTTTAGTCATTTCTCCTCTTATTGATACCGCTCAGTCGGGTTTTATTAAGGATCGCTTTATTCTTGATAGTGTGGCTTGTACCCAAGAAATTATTTCGGAGTGCCATAGATCCAACTTGGAAGGCATCCTTTTAAATTTAGATTTCCAAAAAGCTTACGATAATGTGAGTTGGGACTTTTTGTTTGATATCCTTCTCCACCGAGGTTTTGGTCCTAAGTGGATCGCATGGATTACGTCCAGCTTGTTTGCGGGCACCTCTTCTATTATCATTAATGGTTCGGAAGGACATAAATTCAAGTGCAAGTGTGGTCTCCATCAAGGTGATCCGATTTCTTCTCTTTTATTCACTCTAGTAGCTGATGTTTTTAGCAAGCTTCTTCGTAACGCTTGGGATGCTAATGTTATAGAATGATTAGGTGGTTCCCAAAGCTTTTGGAGTGTTCTAAATTTGCAGTATGCAGATGAAACCATTATCTTCGCTAAACCCGATGGTGGCAACCTCCGGAACCTGAAACTCCTCCTCTATATATTCGAAATGGCATTTGGCATGTCGATTAATTTCCAAAAATCTTCTGTTCTTTGGCTTAGCGGTTCTAATGACCGTCAATTCGAGATTGCTCAATTGTTCAATTGAGCTTCTTCTGCTTTCCCTATTATGTACCTGGGCATTCCTTTGAGATAGAGCAAGTTGCATAAATCGGATTGGCTTCCCATGATTGATAAAGTGGAATCCAGACTCAATGTTTGGTCTGGTAGACAATTATCCCGAGGAGGGAGATTGATCTTGGTTAACTCTGTCCTCTCATCGATTCCTTTATATATGATGTCCTTTTTTATGTACCCTCCTGGGTTATTAAGAGAATTGAGAAAATTAGAAGAAATTTCTTCTGGTTGGGTTCTGATACTTATCGGGCAGGTACTCATCTCTGTAATTCGAAGATTGTATGTTCGTCCAAGTCTGAAGAAGGCTTGGGTGTTCTAAATCTGAGGAATCAAAATTTAGCTCTTTTAGGTAAATGGTTATGGAGAATTCTCAAAAATGATAATTTGCCCTAGGCTCAGCTGATTACTCAAAAATTTCATTCTCGCCATAGGATTTGGGATTTCGTCCCTTCTCTCTCTCCGGTGGCTTCCCCATTCTGGAAAGGTGTGTGGAAAGTGGTTGCCCCTTTTTAGTGTGGCATTTTCAAAGTGTGTGCTAACGGTTCTAAGACTAAGTTCTGGACCGACCTCTGGATCGATAATTACAAGATAGCATCGGCCTTCCCGACACTCTATCAGCTTGCTTCCAACCCCAGAGCCACTGTGGCAGATTATTTCAGTGTCCACAGTGGCCATAGGGAATGGCATATTCCCTTCTCTAATGCTCTCCCTCCTTCCCTTGCTTAATCAATTATTCTTGGCATCCCAAAGAGGATTTGATTTGGCATTGGACCAACTCGAGCTCTTCATCTGTTAAATCTTTTTTTAAACTTTCTTAACCACGGGGGTGTCAATTCCCCTTTTGCTAAGTTTATTTAGAGTTATTGTGCACCTTTAAAAGTTAAAATTCTAACTTGGCTGTCTGTTAACAACAAACTTTTAACAGTTGAGGTTCTTAACAAAATGAATCTAGCCATCGGTCAATTGTTCTCTTTGTGCCTGATTTTCCACGAAGATGTAGATCATCTTTTTTTTACATTGTGTTTTTATTCGGCCCTTATGGACGATCTGTTTAGATGCGTGGCAAGTTTCCTCTTTTCCCTCCACGATACTGTTTTGCTGGACAGGTTGGAGGATCTTGAACGTTAAAAAAGTTTTTCGTAACTCTTGGGATATTTCCATTATGGTGATCATTTGGATTATCTGGAAAGAAAGAAACAACCGTATTTTCGAGCACACTTCTCGCCCCATGGATAGTCTCATTGATGATTTTATTTTTCTCACCAATTTTTGGTCCTCCTCTCTCTCGCATAATAAGTGGAGGCCTTGAGTCTTTATTGCCTTGATGAGGCAGTTTTGTTTCATCGTCTTTATCATTTTGTTCTACCTTGATTTTTCTTCTAACTAATTAGTTGTATCCTTTTCTTTTCCATTGCAGACTTCATGTTAACAACTACTGTTTCTCCCCTTCCTCTAGTTTCGATGTCTATCCAGGCTCTGCTTTGGGTCCTGTTTTGGTTTTCTGGCTTGTTTAGCTCTGATATTTTTCTTGTTGCTGAACGTATGTTCTTGCAGTGATAAACTCTTATTTTCTATCCCTTGTTGTGCGACTTATCTGTGTACGTTGGATGCTTTCTCTACCTAGTTACTTTAGTTCTCTGTTTCTTAACTATGTAGCGTTTCTTTTTTCTTATCGTACTATTTACTATTCTTGTTCTTTCTTTCGTTTACCCTGGTTCTGTGTTGTTCTTTTTTTGGATTTAGGCTGTTTTTTCAGCAGTGGGACTTTGAGTCGTATTGTGGTTGAGGTTTTGGTGTATCTGATCTTATCCTCTGCGCTTTATATCTGCTGGCTCTGATTTATTTTTGTTGGAGTGTGCGCTCGGTTTCTGGTTTTCTTTCTTCAAGTGCCCTTGGCATTTGTGTGGGAGTTTCTCCTCTCTGGTACGGCTGCTTCTCAAGGATTTTGGACTGTTTCTTTGTTTGTGAGGAGCCAATAGTATCGTTTGTTCTCATCAAGGGTTCTTTGGTCTGCCCGCTTAGGGGCTTCATGTGTGTCAGGGCGTTTGTCTTGGCCGCTTCTTGCGCTGAGATGGTTCTTCGAGTCTGCCTCTTTGGCGTCGGGGTCTACTGCTGCTCCCTTTTCTGGCTGTCCTGCTTCTACTGACGTTTCTTTTGTTCTCTCTAGTTGGATGTTGTGTAGTTAGCCATTTTCTTTTTAGCAATGCCTTCCATTGCTTCGTGTCCGGTTGTCTTTAATTATGAGGCATTTTATTCTGTCCTTTTCTTTTTTCCAGTTTTACTCCGTGTAAAATTTTTTAATGTTTGTTTATACTCCCCTTTTTATTTATTTATTTGGGCTGGAGTCTTATGACTCTATCCTCGTTATCAAAGTAATAAAAAAATTAAGTGGGCCCCTCCTTGGAAGTTGCGTTGATAAATCTTTTAATGTCCATATTTTGGATCATAAATCTAAATGCAGTTAACACTTAAATTCTCTATCTCTGATAATTTATACTTCTTTTCTCCTTTTTATAGGAAAACAGCCTAGAAGCAACTAATTGATTGGATTCAAGACCTACTCATGACTAATCTTGTCACTGTGAGGATGAAGCACCGGAATGAAGATATTAATTATGCATCAGAACATTTGTTATGCATGATGGAGAGTTGTGTCAACAAGGTTGAAAGTGTGGGGTTTTGAAGATTTGTGATTTCCTTAAAGTTGTTGGGTATGAAAAGAATTCAAGCATGAAAAGCTCAGATCAAAGAAGAAGCATACTGAATACATGAAATGCATGTCAGATGCTACAGTAGCACTACTTGATATCTCCACCTCATTGCTTAGAGTCTCCATTCCTTCACTCTCTAATTCCATTTTCATTTCCTATCAAGTGTGGCTCTACATAAATTGGTGGTTGAAGTTCACAATTGATCAAGCCTCAAATCAGAAAAAATTTCGCAGAGATTTGAAAGAAAAGCAAAGACCAAGACTGTGGAAGAAGTTGCAAAAAGTTCAAATAGCAGCTATCTATTACAAGGATTGCAATTGAAGTGCAAAATAAATTCACTCATCAGCTGTGCATGTTCAGATGCTACAGTATCAGCTATCACCACTAAACTCCTAACACTATATGCACATCCTATTGTCCACCACAGATACATGAATTGTGTAGGGATAGAGCAAAGTCTCTTTTGCTTTCACTGTGCACAAACTATATCAGTTGTGCATGTTCATACAGTAGCACAACTGGAGACTTTCTTCACAGTGAGTTGCAAATTTTCACTCCTTCACCCTCTAGCCTTTAAATCAGTCAAGCTGCAAGTCAAACACAAAATTTGTGTGTGGAGCTATAAAAGCCAGGCTTTGCGGAGAGCTATAATAGGCAGATGCATCAAATCTGCAAAGCCAAGATTTCTACCTCAACCAAATCTACAAACAAAAATGAAGATTGAGCTATCAAATTTCAGAAATTTGCAGAGAAGCAAATTAAAAACAGAACATGTACAACTACCTAGTCAATTTCCGAAAATCAAGCTAGTTAGTTGGCTAAAGGGCTTTGTCACCAAATCAGATTTTTGCTATTTATGAAGGTGAATCTGTTGACTCAATCCATTCTCCATATTGAGGAGATTACAACTAATTCAATGTTGAGCTAGAGATCTGCAGAAAAAATAAGAAGCTATAAAAAGAAACACAGGGGGGTGGTGTAAGAGGCAAACTAGAGAGTAGGGAGAAGAATTCAAAAAAAAAAAAAAAGTGCAACTCAGAAGAATAGAAGAACTACAAGCTAATATTGGAAGAGTAATCTGAAAATCAACTAGTATCAGCTACGGTTAGAAAAGGAGCAACAACTACGGTGTTACTTCTCTATCATGTTTTCTTCTAGTTTTATTGTCATATCTTTTAACTTCTGTGAGTATAGATCTATGATCATGTGTAACTAAGTTTGTTTGGGGCATGATGGAAGCTCTGGTCATGTATTTTTAAACCCTATTAGTGCACAGTTGGCTCTTTTGTGATGTTCATTGATTAAACCATGCTTGTAGTGTCACTGTTGATAATTGTTGTGTCATGATTGATCACCATATACATCATATATTTTGAGTTTGTTACATGAGCAGATTTAGATGATCGAGTCTAGTGCTCATGATCAGTAACACAAGAACTCATTTGGGTTCTAGGGTTTAATCAACATAGAGGATTAGAATAGATACCATGTCCTAGTTCTTTATGTGTTTGTCAATTTCCATTGTTTGTTATGCTTTCTTAAAGTGCAACTTAGTAGATACCATACTAAATATTTAAAGAAAAAAAAGAATTAGAGTAGATACCCATGCCTAATTCGTTGGTTAGGAAAAACCACTAATTTTAAAGAGTAGATATCATACCTTTAAAATTGACAAACATGAGCAACTCCAAATCATTCATAGTAGTGCAGTAGTTTGGGTTTAGAATACATGACTTAAGGTGGAAATCAATGCCCCAACTCTTTTGCTAGATATTTTTTTTGCTCTCATTAATCAACTTGATCACTCTCTTAGTTAGAAGTTGTTATCATTTTAATTCCCCTTCTTAATCCTCTTCATTCATAAAACAAAAAGGAAACCAAAACAAAGGGAAATAATAACAAACAAGCAAAGAAACATCTCTGCAATTGCTTAGTGAGTTGTTTACTACAATCTCTGTGGATTCGACCCTTGCTAATACTACATTTCTGTCAACGATTTGTATACTTGCGAGGTTATAATTCGTGTTCAGATTATTTATTCACTTAGATAACTCTGAAATTATCAACATGCATCCAGAAGCTCCCAGTTTTGATTTCTTTTGTTAAATTCCGTTTTTAAAATTAAAAACTTCAGACGCAATGTGAAGCTGCGTCTGACGATTTAAAAAATATTTTTTTCATGGGAAGCAAAGTGAAGTTGCGTCCGACAAATTAAAAAAATAATTTTTTTCGTGGCACACAATGTGAAGTTGCGTCCTGTATAATATGCATTTCTCTCAGATCTCATCTCATATATAGCAATCTATTGTCGCTATGCATTTTATGCATAAATAGAAAACGACTGCAGCTGGTTGTTTGCTATAAAATGCATAAATAGCACACGACTCTGGATGCTCTAATGATTTTGGTACAAGTGAACAGTGGCTCACCATTTTTGGTGTGCCTGTTCACGAACGTCAGGGCCAGTCCTGAAATTTACAGGGCCTTGTGCGGAAAGAAAAAAATTGGCCTTCTTTAAATATTCTAATACTAATTTTACTTTATTTTAATATTCTAATACTAATTTTACTTTATATATATATATATATATATATATATATATATATATATATATATATATATATATATATATATATACACACACGAATTCAGTTGAAAAATATGTGTATGGTACATTCTATATCTTAAAAATTTTATATTTGTTCATTTGAAAAATATCTTTCAAATTTTATATCATTGGAGGCTGCAATACCTAGAACGACTTAATCGATATCTTGAATTAGTCATCTCATCATTTAAGACGAAATAGTATAAATGTGGTTAAGGATCTTCATATTCTTGCAATGCAGGAAATACACGATTAAAGAAAGCTTCACGTAGTAAGTCAATCTCAATAATTAACGAAAGCAACAACATAAAAGTAATTTAAAACTTTATCTAAAAGTAAATATACATATAATCTCAACAATTAGTAAATGAAACATAGAAATCATTAAAAAAATTTATAAATGTAGATATATATATATATATCTTTATAATAAAACACAAGGTAATTTGAAAAAAAACTATCAAGTGGCTCTTTTTTTATTGAAACAAAATCAATGTCTCACATTCACCCTCCCAAAAGTTTTCCCCCCAAAACTAAAATCTCTCACTTTATTACTATCTCTCTCCACTCTTCACATTTTCAGATTTTTTTTCTCTCTCTCTCCCTATATATATATATATATATATATATATATATATATATAGAGAGAGAGAGAGAGAGAGAGAGAGAGAGAGAGAGAGAGAGAGAGAGAGAGAGAGAGAGTAATTTAAAAACTTTATCTAAAAGTAAATATACATATAATCTCAACAATTAGTAAAAGAAACATAGAAATCATTAAAAAAAAAAATTATAAATGTAGATATATATATCTTTATAATAAAACACAATGTAATTTGAAAAAAAAACTATCAAGTGGCTCTTTTTTGTTCGAAACAAAATCAATGTCTCACATTCACCCTCCCAAAAGATATTTTCCCTCCAAATGTTTTCCCCCAAAACTAAAATCTCTCACTTTATTACTATCTCTCTCCACTCTTCACATTTTCAGATTTTTTTTTCTCTCTCTCCCTATATATATATATATATATATATAGAGAGAGAGAGAGAGAGAGAGAGAGAGAGAGAGAGAAATGCTCCATTGAAAACGGGTCTGTTTTCACAGACCCGTGAATACAGCGATTCTGGCCGTTGGATCGCTCTTGATCGTGATCAACAGATCAGATCGAACCCGCCCATCACCCATCTCACTTAAGTGGCAGAGGGGCAATTTGGGTCCCAAAAAACTCTTCGCCTCATTCGCTCTAAAAAATTGAATGAAAAATTCAAAGAACCTAGGCCCTTGTTTTTGGAACAACAACATTTTATAATCTAGGCCGGTTGTTCCCAACAACGGCCTAGGCTATAAAATTTCGTTGTTTCAAACAAACTAGGCTATATAATTTCGTTGTTGGGAACAACGGCCTAGGCTATAAAAGGCCGTTGTTCCAAACCACGACCTAGGTTCATTCAATTTTTTATAACCTAGGCCGTTATTTCTTATATATATGTGAGAAATGCTCCATTGAACACATACCCGTGAAAACAGACCTGCTTTGGTTGTATGAACCTAGGCCGTTGTTTGAAATAACGGCCTAGGTTATATATATATATATATATATATATATATATATATATATATATATATATATATATATATATATATATCCAGAAATTTAGATTTTCATATTTGAGGTTTGTGAATTTTCAGATTTTTTCTTTTGATTGCTCATATACAAAATTTCACTCAGTCCCTGATTGATTTATAATTTAACAAAAAAATTCACTGAGTTTCCTCTAAAGTTATACTAAATGTAGCAAATATCTCATCAAAAGTTAAATTTTATCATTTTGCACGCTCAAAGTTTTAAGAAGTTGGATTTTACACACCCATTATAATTATTTTTGAACATATGTTGATGGAAACATGGATTTTTATTTACAACTAATTGTTGTCTTACTATATAAACTTGAGATGCATAAGACGTGTCGTAGGCACGTGCCCACGGGAATATATATATATATATATATATATATATATATATATATATATATATATATATAATTACAATAAAAAATCATCAACAGCAGGGTTCAAACGTATGCCCATTAGATTTAAAATCTATCCCCTTAACAACTTGAACAAATTGATTTTTGTGCTAAAATAGAGAATAAAATCTCTTAATTATATCTGATGTCCAACGGGCCTCCTCATTAGTGGTCCGTATGCGACCGTGGGCCTTGTGCGACCGCACAGGTCACACAGGCCTAGGGCCAGCCCTGAGGAACGCTATTTTTTAAAATTGTACATTTTTTAAAACCCCCCTCCCCCCATAGTTTAGTTAATTTTTTTCTTTGGCCCCAATTGTATTATTTATGACTAAATTAATTTTATTTTAATTACCATTTTGAAAGTTATTTTATTAGTATTATATAGTTTACATTGTATTAATTGTTAATTTTATATTGAGTACAATTAACACTTAAAATAATATGAAATGAGCATTAAAAAATATCACACATTCAAACATACATTACAATTAAAATTACATAGATATTCAAATTAAATTGATGCTTAGATAAAATATGAAAAATATATAATTCAATAACATAACATATATTGACCGGTAATTTAGAAATTTGGTAAACCACTTTCAGATCCTCCAATATCATTGAAATATTGGCCAAGTTCATTATTGCCAGAAGAAGGCTCTAGTTGTTGTTGTTCAGCACTTTTAAAAATAATTTTGACTTGTTCAGCTCGAAAGTACTCACATACGTTTGGATCAACAATGAAATTCAAGTTTTTTTAATAAAATTTTATTTTCTTCTTTATCTTTTTTGAATGCTAATTGTTACCGCTAGATTTGCATTTGTTAGTAGCCTTTCAAAGCTTGTCTTTTTTAACATCTCCATTAGCTGTCGATTATCTTCTCTAATATCGTTCAAATTTACATCAATTTTTTCTTTTCAACGTGACTTTTTTCACCTTGATTGTTAGTTCAGACGAAGTAGAATCAAAATTGAGGTCATCTAAATTGGGAGCAAAAGCAAAAGATGATTGTCCAGGAGATCATATGGGAGATTAAGGAGTGGGATTATCTGACTGTGATGAGCCATAGTTGACACGATTGATTCAGACATTTCGTATTATAGTTGGGATGCTATCTTTAAAATTTTCAAAATCCTTAACTATGTTCCAAACATGATTAAATTTGAAACCTTTCTTAAACTTGGGATCTTTCATGAAAAATTCTTTCGCTCGACATAACTGTAAATTAATGTAAGCATAATGTTAAAAAGTAATCGGGCTACATTAATAATAGTGAAAATAAGTTTAAATAAGTACTCACATATTTGCATCTGAAGCACCAACTTGGATTCAAATTCTCTACTTGTTTCAGGCACCAATTCAATTTTCTTACTTTAGAAATTATAACTTGAATTCGAGACTGCACGGATCGCTTGTTACGACAATCGCAACTCTGGTCTCGTGATCTGTTGTGGGTTTGCTCCACACGAGTCCAAAATTGATCTTTGGACTGATAAACATGTAACACCCCGAATTCCAAATAAGCTTGAATTCGAAGTTCCACAAGATCTTTACACTTCATTTCATACAATTTTACAAGAAATTAAAAAATTTTATTACAACAAATTCTTTTACAACAACACACAACGGAAAATAAATGAATTACAACATGGTAAATGTACAATTGTAACAACTTTAGCATTTAAGTAATCATCAGCATCAAATTCGTCTTTATATCTTCTTGTAAATTCCAAGTCATGAATATGAAACTGTGGGTACGTCAGTTGCTTACAACCGATACAATATTATATACGGCCATCAACGCTATGCCGAAAATATAATGATTCTTTAATACTTTAACAAACACAAACTTGATCACAAACAAAGCTAAAGAGGAACTATCCTATTGATGTCGTGTGTGCTTGTGCACTTAACCTTAATGCAGTTATTTATATTTTATGATACTAATGCACACTTGTTAGAACCTATGCATCCCATTATACATAGATCCGGGGGTAAGCCCTTAACCGGACTTCATCTTGTAGGGTTGGATTCCTCGTTATGAGCTAAACTACTACGGTAACTACGGTAAGTTCTTAGATGTTTTATGAGTTACGAGTGCATGTCCAGACAGCCTGGAGGGAATCCCACATCATTACATGACGCATCATGTAAACAGCCTGTAAAAATTCTCATACTGTGAATCCGAGGCCCTCATACTTGTGTTTTTCTCTTACTTTCATCACACTCCACTATAGTGCCTGTCCTTAAGTTTTTAGTTTGTTTTAAAAGAAAAATCATCACAACCTAGAGCTAGCTTACCCTACTGGACTTAAATCAACACAAGAGACAGTCAGCCCAACTGACTACTTCTCAAGATATGCTCAACCCACACTGGTTAGCTCTCAAATTCATATTAATAACAACTGCCGGTTTTTAAGGGTCTCGTCTAACCTCTAGATTCCAATAACTATCTCATTCTAGAGATCAACCACATGTTATACTCAATCTCAAAATAATATTTCAATTTCTTTATTCACAATCTCTTTCTTAAAGAAAATATTTCTTTTATAATCACATAACATGAAGTAACTCACTTCAACTTCTTTTATCAATTTAATCACTCATAATATTGTGTGCAATTCAAATAGTCTCAATCAAAAATATTTATAACTATGGAAATTAATCAAGAAGAGTCGAATCATATCCCACTTTAATCTTCTTTAACCACACAAAAAATCTCTTCTTTAATTTTGAAACCAAGTTCACTAAACAAATTGTTTTAATACGAAATCCACTTCTAAATCTCACAAAATGTATCAAAATATGGTGGAAATATTTTTTTATAAAGTCTTGACAATTTTAGAGGAATAATATAATTTTTCCCAATTTTTATACTCTTGAAAAACTCCAACATATCAAAAAAATATTAAAACAAAGTAAAAGGCAGTGGTCGGATTCGAACCCAAGACCTCCCGCCACCTAGCTATAGTAACCGACCCAAACCGCACCCGAAGGCAAGGAAGTCCAAGGGCGACTAGTGATTAAAGGAAGACTCGAAAGCCTTTTGTACAGGCTTCGGTACTTTGGGGTAAAATCAAATTTTAATAAAAACAGAGCCTCTGTAAGACTCGAACCCAAGACTGCATGCACTGTTCACAGTGCTCTACACTCACACTGAAAGCCAGTATACCCAAACTAATCCTTTGTTATGATTACGAGTTGAAATTTCTTTATACTTCTTGTCTGATTATGACTTCTCTTTATAAATTTCGATTGCCCAACTAATTTGTTCCAAAAAAATCTAATTCTTTTTCCAGAACATTTTCTTTTAAAAATATAGTATAGTGCATATATTTAAACTTTATAAAACTCTCATTTTTGACAATATAACAAGACTTTCTCCCAAATTGTATTAAAAAATACATATTATCAATTTTCAAATAAAGTGTTGTCTAGCATCAAAATTTCTTTATAAAAATTCCTTATACTCATAAAACATATATTAATGAGACTATTTCCACATTTCTCTATTATAATAGCATTTTAAAACTATTTTCATACATGTCACATTGTCTTGACTCTTATAAAAAATATTCTACCATGCATCAATTTTCATTCCGACAATTCACTACATGTTACTTCATTTTTCACTTTCTAATTTAACAAGGTTCTAATCATTTATTTGAATCACAATATCATTTGAACACATCATGGCACCATTAAATTAAGATCATGCAATCTACATTCATCCTACCAATCAAAATTTAACATTTAAACCATATATCAACTAGCATGCATCATACTCCTAAATTTAGAAAGGATTTAAGAAACACCCACCCAAAGAAGTATTGATTTCTTAGCAATTGAACTCCAAAAGAAGTCTCACTCCGCCTTGAAATCCACACACCGAGGCAAAATCCCAAGTCAGAAAGCTCACCTAAAGCTCTCGAAAGCACCTCGAAATCCGTGTCCAAAGAAAACCTCCAACTCCATTTCGGCAAACACAGGGACGCATCTTCATTTCTTTTATATATATATATATATATGTTGGTATTGGTTTGTGAGTGGAGGAAGCAACAGGGATTTGGCTGGATTTGGTTTCAGAAATGGGCAGAGAAGGAAGGAAGGGAAAGGAGGAGAATGAAGGTAGGGGAGTGGGGTGTTATAAAGGGAATTAGGAGATAGTTATTAAAACCACTTCCACTACTAAAACTCACTAATCCACTCATTAATTCAAAACATTATTTTTTCCCTCCATCCCAAAACAGCCGGTTGATTATTTGAGGTGTGCACATTACGCGTGTGAACGTGCACGTGCTTTGTGTACACTTCACAAAAATTAATTATTTATTTAATTTAAAACATATGTTTATATATATAACATGCATAAAAAATTAGTTTAATTCAAAATTATAGTTTTCATGCATGAATAAAATAGACACACATACACATACTTTATGAAATTTTATTTTAAACGATAATGCAACTAATACGTGCACTGCAAACACGTTCGCGCAAGTAAAATATTAAAATACGAAATAAATTTCATCGATGGTGAAACGTTCATAAATAGTTGAAATACAACATAAGAAAAATATATTTCATTAATTTTTATATATTCGACAACGTAATCAATACGTACATAGAAAACACGTGCACTGCACGTATAAAATTATTTAATCAAAATAGGAGAAAAATAAATTTCTATTTATAAAACAAATTCTAATGCGTCATTAAATAAATAATTGAAATACATAGAAAATATTACACATAGCAGTGGAAAATACATAATCAATACGTGCATCGATAATACGTATAAAGCACGTAAAAACACAGATATTGAAATGTAATATTTGAGTTGACTCAAAATAGGATAAAAGAATATAGGAAATGTATAAGTGGTTGAAATGAAAAGTAAGTATGATATTTATACTAAAATGCGTTATGGATATCACTAGTAACGGTATAATATATATGTGCGTAACACATGAGGGCAAAATTGTCATTTCTAATTTTGCAGAGTGTTACAAAACACCCGTAATGGTGTCTTGAGAAATTTCTAAATAATTTTGACAAAGGAGCACATCTTCACCAATAATGTATCCAGAAGATCAAATAGACATTTTCTTTCCAGATAATGGATGAGAATAAAATATGAGGAAGATGATGGTTTACACAACAAGTGCAGTTTACTATATGTAGGAAAATAAGAATCTTAAGAATCTTAAGAATCTATGCATTGAAACGGCTTTAAGAAAAATCCAATGCATTCAAGGAGCTTTACACTAGGTCTAATGTGGTCAAACTGCTTTACACTTCGTCCGATGCAGTCAGATAGCTTTATGAAAATAATTCAATGCATTCAAACTGGTCTACACTATCATCAATGTATTCAAATAGCTTTACACTTCGTCCAATGCAGTCAAACAACTTTATAGAAAGAATCCAATGCATTCAAACTAGTCTACACTTCGTCCAATGCAACCAAACAGCTTTATAGAAAGAATCTAATGCATTCAAACTGGTCTACACTATGACCAATGCAGATCAAACAACTTTACACTTCATCCAATGTCGTCAAACAACTTTATAGAAAGAATCCAATGCATTCAAATTGGTCTACACTTTGTCCAAAGCAGTCAAATAGATTTACAGAAAAATCCAATGCATTCAAACTGGTCTACACTATCACCAATGCATTCAAATAGGTTTATAGAAAAAATCCAATGCATTCAAACTGGTCTACATTATCACCAATGCATTCAAACTTGTACTTCGTCTAATACAGGTCAAACTGCTTTACACTTCATCCAATGCTGTCAAACAATTTTATAAAAAGAATCCAATGCATTCAAACTGGTCTACATTTCGTCCAATGTAGTCAAACAACCTTATAGAAATAATTCAATGCATTCAAACTGGTCTACACTATCACCAATGCATTCAAACTTGCCTACACTTCGTCCAATGTAGTCAAGAAACTTTATAGAAAGAATCCAATGCATTCATACTGCTCTACACTATCACTGATGCATTCAAACTGATCTGCACTTCATCCAAAGCAGTGGAACTACACTTCATCCAATGCAGTCAAACAACTTTATAGAAAGGATCCAATGCATTCAAACTGGTCTGCACTATTACTAATGCATTCAAACTGGTCTACACTAAGACCAATGCATTCAAACTGATTTACACTATGACAAATGCAAGTCACACATCTTTTAAGAAAGAATCCAATGCATTCAAACTTGTCTACACCATCACCAATGCATTCAAACTGTTTTACAGGACCAATGCAAGTCAAACAACTTTTTATAAAGAATCTAATACATAAAAACATATGTAGACTTACTAAAAACAACATACTATACTATGATCCAACAAAAAATTCAAACTCATTTTCTAATTTTCTTCTTTTGTCTACCTTCACTAAACTTATTCATTTTCTTCACTTGAAAAATGAATTTCGATATTGGATGTCTATCTAATTTAGCAAATTCCAGTTCCTCTTCGGTTGACGATAGTGAGACATTAGGGATGGGCATTATGGCAGAAATTGATGCCGATGAAATGGCTATATATTAAGTGATCGACTACAACAACACGTCATCGCCAACTATTTCAATCAACAAGGCAACCATAGTGGTTCGATTCCTGGTCATATAGTGATCAATCACGATCGGAAAATCGCGGATCACAATTAATTCAACGACTATTTTGCTGAGAACCCACGCTACTGTGATGCCATGTTTCATCAACGATTTAGAATGTCTCGGAGTTTGTTCCTACGAATTGTTGATACTGTCAAAGATCGTGACTACGACTTCCAACAACAAAGTGATGGACTTGGTAGGCTGAGATTATCAAGTTTACAAAAAGTAACAGGTGCATTCCGGATGTTGGCATATGGTCAAGCGGCAGATGCTACGGCTGAGCACATTAAAATATGAGTCAAAGACAGTTGAAATTATGAAGATATTTTTCCGTGCTATTGTGGAGATATTTGCAGAGCGGTATCTAAGAACACCTACCGCTAATGACATCACCAGGCTACTCCATGTTGGTCAATGACGTGGTTTTCTGTGCATGTTGGGCAATCTAGATTGTACGCATGGAAAGTGGAAAATTTGTCCCACGACATGATTATGAGTCACTTTTATATTTTTATAAGAGTATTTGATGAATTTCCAAACCCACTATATACATGAGAACTTGACACTAGGTTGCTGCCAGAGCACTAGTTCAGTAAAAAACTAGATTTTTTGACCTAACTACAGATAATATCAGTTAAAAATTATTAAATAAGAGTTGTAGCCCTGTGTGTCTAAAATCTAGATTATCTGACGGTTTTGCAATCTGACTTACAGATTGCAAGATATTAAAATTCTCGTGCTATAACGTCTGAATTCCAGAATACCGTATGAAATACAATACCATGTTTAACTAATTGAAGCAGCAGATTAAATTAAGAATTTAAATTTTAGATTAATCGTGTAGATACTGAACACTGTTAGGAACCAAATTATTATTTTTATGAGATTTTTAAATGAACTTACAATCTACTTTTATATATAAAAATTTGACCCTAACATGCTGCCTGAACATGGAATCAGTAAAGAATGAAATTATACGCCTAGTTAATGTAGTTATAATATATCGTATGAATATGCATTAGAACCGACAGGAATTCTAGTTTCCATAACCCCTGACGGGACCTGGTTTGCTTTCCTGTAGCAACGAAAAAGTCAGTTTTTGTATAGCAACGTCTTGCTGTCCAGAATGTGTATTTTTGTGTTTTAAGTATATCTATGTTTGATTTTGCATACAGTGAATAGAATTATTTGTACCATGCATTGCATAGCCTTGACATCTTCTTGAAATCGCTCGAAACTTCTATACCCATTGCATATCCACATTTGAGTATAATAAAATATTAACAAGTCGGGGTAATAAGGATCAACTTAGTAATTAACAATCGGAGACTGTACTCGGGGAAGGGTCCCTTATCGTTTGATTGATTATTGTTATAAATTGTGGATTATTGATTGTTGGTTATTGTGCCGAGTACACGATCTGTAGAGTTTACCACTATATTCTAAACGATCAATGTTTGCATACACCGAACTTATGGTATGGGACACAGTATTACGTGCAATAGGTAGGATATTAAAAGACTAATAAATCTAGGATTGACACTTGCACTCTTATCATGATTATAGTTATCAACTTGATTATGGATTGTTACCTCGATTATTGCATCTTTGATTATAGACTTTTGATCGTCTTATCAACCCTAGTTATTGACATTTGGTCTTTTATTCTAGCTCCTTATTATTTCTTGATATACCATATATTTTTCTTGCTTCTTTACTTCTACTATTTATTGTCCGTAACTTGCTTTAACGAAAAATTTTCCCACATCTCTAGTTGATAAGTTTGCAGGTAGAGGGGGAGACTTGACTAAAAAACTTGGTGAGCAAATCTTCTAGAGAATGAAGCTAAATTATTATGATGCTATAATTATTTCGTTCATGTTATTTCCTTTCCCGCATTGTTACTTTTGTCGTACTTTGTATTCCGGGCTTATATGACCCGAAGATTACTTTTCTTCTAGATGTTGGATATTATTTTATGAATTTATTTCATGGACAATTTGGAGTCTATTCATTGTTTATGTATTTATTTATTCTTGCGTGGTTGTGATCTTTTGCATATTGTTGAGTTAATCTGTTACAGCTTATGGATGATATATACATCATTCGCTGGGCCTTTGTTGCGTGATCGTGTTTCCATATTTTGGGAAGCGGGGCATGACACTCAGGTAGAGCACCTCCGCCCTTCCACCACGTGGAAGGCACCAACAACCCCTCATAGGCTCATGAAGGATGTGCCCACCATCTATCGCATAGGGCACGAACAACAGAAAAATAGTCTCCCGTGTTGGATTTCGTGTTATAAGACTCCTCACTTCGCAGAATCTCTACTAAAACCGGACATTATTCACAACCACTCAATCACACTCTGCACTAGAAGCTTCCGTGGATGACACATCCAAAAAATCTGTAGACTGCAAACCACTCACACCTCATTTCGGATACCCTCATCGACATCACCCTGTATATCGATATAATGCTCTCTGACTTGAAGTCTCTGCCATATCACAAAGAACCCTCACCGCAGCAACGTCATACTTTCTAAGATCCCTGACATGGCCAGTAGCTCCCACTCAATGTGTAACATCCTCTGAATTTGTCCCACAACTCATAGAACTTGGTTGTACCCCACACAACCTACTTCTTAATCCCAGCTGGGAGTTAACTACAGGAGAAACGAACCCCACGTCTCTAAGTAAATAAAATGTTCCCTCATGTTTCTCTCTTGCTATCACCTTTGAACCTACAGCTATACACCACTCCCCACTACCAAATGTAGTTGACAAACCCTCTGTATCTATTCTTCAATCGGGATAAGAGTTTCCTTCAAGTCTAGGATATGTTTGTCTCCCGAAAGACAATAATCTAATTACACTAGCTTTCATGCGAACAGTATCAACTCCACTTACAGGACATCGTTGGCTGTTACTCACGATCACATCTCCGAAATAACCCTCTCTGAAGTCTTGAAACACCTCTCACCTCAAAGTGCAATGAAAAGAAGTTCCAGAATCAATACATCAATCTCTCGTATCCAACTCCACCATGGCTGACAAGCACAACTCACCACAACCTGTTTCATTGACCACCATATTTGCTTCCTTTGAATTTTCCTGCTTCTCCTTCATAAAGGCTTTACAACTATTTATCATGTGACCCCTCGTGTGGCAATACCAACACTCAGGTCCACATTTCTCATCGCTGTGATCAAACCAACTCTCGAACTCACTAATCTGATAATTTTTTCTTCGACTACCCTTAGATATTCCACGTCTCTCAATTGAAAGTACGGAATGGCCAGAAGATCAAAAAAATTGTCCGTTTCTCTCATTTCTCACCTCCTTGTTCATGATGCTACTCACAATATCCTGGAAAGTTGTCGAATCTGCCATAGTTCTTGTACCCTACCATAACTTTTGGATAGAGTAGATAGAAGTAACAATGATTATCCTCTTTCTGAAAACTTCAATCCTGTAGCTTCCATCTGGTTGTAAACCATAGATTAATTGTTCACATGTTCCGCTAATGAACCTCCTTCTCTCCACTTCATGTTAACCAATTTCTTCAAGTGAAAATTTTTATTAGATGCTCACAGTTTCTTATACATATCCGTGAGAATATCCATAGCTTCCTTTGCGGTTTTTGCCTTCGAGATGTGAAACAATGCCTTCCTACTCAGTGCCAACTGAATCTGCCCCCAATGCCTTCTTATCCAAATGACTTCACTCTGCCAAGATTTTTGCATCCTTGTCTGCACCTTGATGTGAATTATTTGCAAGTGTACAAAATCGCAACAAGTAGAATAGTTAAGTGAAAAGAGTGTCGAACTCACAAGGACTAATTATTTTATAGAGTACCAAAATTACTAGATTAACTATTATTTGGATAATCGAAATTCAATAAAGAAAGCAATTAAATTAAACTAATCTAAAGAACTAACTAAATTAATTAAAAATGAGCGGAATCTGAAATTTTGTTGTTTATTAATTGCAAAATTAATTTTAGGACTTTTGATTTCACCTAATTAATCTCACACAATTTATAATTCCATGTGAATAAAAAGATTCTTTTTTTCAAGTTGTAGATCAAAATCACCCAAGTATTCAATGCTTTCTCTCGAACAACACCAAAAAAATCTCCAACTAACAGTTTATCATATCTCTATGCAAATTTAATTAATTGAAGACTCGTTAAGTTCTATGGATTTCTTTATAGTCACATCAATCGCGGTAAATTATCTCTAATTTTGCCCAATCAATGGTGTTTAATTCTATTTTCAAAATCACAAATTACCTCTCGGTCTCTCTATGATCCAATAAATCATACAATAGTTTGCCAAACAATTGTAAGCATTAAGAATAAAAATCAAACACACAACCATAAAAAAATAGAAAAATAATATGGAATTAAAATTGTGTTCTCAAAACTAGGCTACATCAAAGCCCTAAAAAAATAAAATTAGTTCATAATAAAATTGCAACTAAAAAATATTGTCTTGGATTGCATAATAAAATTAGAAAGATAAAAGAGAGACAAAAAAGAACTGTTTTGTTATTAAAAAAATTGCAAACCGAAGCCTCGATTTTTATGCCCAACCGTTAAACCCATGTCTTTCTTTCTCTCTCTGTGTCTTGAGTCCGGAGCCGCTGACCCACATCCTGCCTCGAACCGCGCGCCACGTCAGCACAACAACCTACACCTTCCTTCTTCCTGTCATTTCTTTTCTATTTTTTTTCTTTTTCCTTAGATCTAGCGCCGCCTACACGCCCTTGTTCACGCCCTGTACCTACACTTATATAGCAAAGTAGAATAGGGTTAGGTAGTTAATTAAGTAATTAATTAATTAGAATATTGAGATTAAGATTAACTTATTAATCTAATTAACTAACTTTTTTAACTCTTTCCTCATCCATCAATCTGTACTATACTTTTAAAATTATATAAATTGATGATAATGTTTTCTATTGACTTTTTTAGGACGAAATTGTAAAATTCAAAATTCTACAAATCAATAAAAATTTAACAATCATTGTCCTTGTTTTATTTGTTAATTTTTACTGAATATTCACCTTTTGCATCAAAAAAATCTTATTTCTTCAAAAATAATTAATTTAGTACTGAAATCTGTGGAAATGAGATAAATTATTAACATGATAGACGAATACAAGCAATTTTATAGGTAAATTAGTGTCACGCCCCGCTTCCCAAAAACACGGAATACGAGCGTGTGACAAATCCCAGCGAATGATTTTCATCATTCATGAGTTGTAGGATCTACTCAGCATCATAACAAGAATATAACAAAAAGTACACAACCATGCATGCATGAATAATTTATTAAGTAACAGAAAACGATTGAAACAAATAATAATACCCCAAATGGTTTTCAACTCTGGATCAAAAGATAAAAGTCGGGAACATAAGTCCATTACAAGTTTTTATGTAGCAAAGAAATATATAACTCAAGAAAACAAAATATTGAAGCATGTCCTTACTCCAAGCGAGGCCTAGAATATCTGCTCACCAATTCCAGTAGGCAATTCATCTCCAAAGTCTGTATTATAAATATAAAAAGAGAAAAAAAAAAGGAAAAACAAGATAAACGCCCTTAGTGCAAGTTAGGACCGCAAATAGTAAAGCAAGTATAAGAAATATGGAACAAGATTTGAAATCAAGAATGTATAACATAATATAATAGGGATGCAACAAGTAGGGAGATTCAAGAAACTAGCTAGCAAGAAGTACAACGCAAGTGACAAGATTGGGTAACAAGTACTAGTAGTAGAACAAGTGGCTAGTGAACATGTAATGATATCCAGCATCAAGTAATAAGTATCACGTACAAGTGTCGAGTAACAAGTAACAAGTCTAATGTATCAAGTTCTCAAGTACAAGTATCAAGTAGCAAGTATCAAGTATTATAATCAAGTATCAAGTCTCAAGTAACAAGTCTCAAGTAGGGTATCAAGTGTGTATAAGTGACAAGTTATTCTTAAGTCTAATGTTTAATTCTATTTAGGTAGCACTTCATGCATCCATACTTTTACTACATGGTTGCTATATACAAATAGTTTCGTTTAGGCCTAGTGGTGGATTTTAAAAGGCGGTGTACTCAGGCATCAAGTATCAAGCAAGTACGGTTCATGAATACGAAAATAAAGTAACATGTTCACGAAGCAAGTCCGTGAATATTAACAAGTTCAAGAACCATACAGTGGGTTTATGAATACAAAAAGTTCATGAGTCAAGTAATGGCTTCATGAATACATCAAGGTACAACAAGTTCATGAATTGAGTACTGGGAAACACAGGCTCCCTTCTAAGTACACTTACCTATATTGTTCACTACTATGGTATTTCCCTTAAACCCCGGCTTATTATTTATTATTATCATCAAGTAAGCATGAAAGTGTGTGAAACAAGTTAAGTAAACATAATCAAGAACATGGAACAAGTCTAGACTAGGTAGGATACATGTTCGAGGGTCCAAACAAGTCAAAGTATCAAGAACAACATGAATTCCAAATCTGGACAGTATGACATTGCTGTACCAAAACTGCAATTTCCGTTGCTATAAGATAGCAATGTGGATCCGTCAGAAGGTCTAGAAACTAGACTCCTGCCCGGTTCCAATACATATAATTAAGGCACATAAAAATTGTGATAACATGTGTCAAAATAACAAACTATACAGCATTTGTGTTCAGCCAGAATTTGTAAAACCAAGTTTATACATATGAAGCAGGGTTGAAACATCATTAATTAATTCAGATAAAATTAAAAAATGTTCTCTAGGGTGTCCAGTAATAGCATGCAAAACTTCAAGTCATTTACTTACTGGTAGCATAGTTAAAATAAATTGTAAACTAAAGAGGTGCAGCAGTTTTTGTGAATCTGTGACTACCAACATAGCAGCAGTAAAACTGTGATATCTCCTAGACCGTAACTTGGAATTCGAAATTTCTGGATGTTATTGACAACTAGACAACTAGGGCTACATTTCATATTCAAGACTCAAGTTTAGATTTTGATTTTATTGGGGTCGAAACAGCAAGTAAAGATAAGAACAGCAGCAAGTGTGAATTTCTTTTATATACAAGTTGCATGATAAATGACTATTATGAGTCGACATTAGTGTGTGATACAAATACGGATGCATTGGGGACCAAATCAGCAAGTCACATGTATTTCTCAACTCAAAAGAATGTAAGATCATCACAATACATCATACAACTCACGTCTACAAGTCAAGGGGTTCATGTTTAAGTAATTAGGAGATAAAAATGGTCCAACTAGTTTTGTAAATATATCAACGAAGGTTTATGACTCTTTAGATTATAGAATCAATGAGCAATAATTTAAGATTAACAAACGATGAGACAAGGAGGAGTCACAACTACGACTTATTTGCAATATTTTCAATTAAACGTTTGTACTAGAACAATAATTTGTACAAGAAGAGTACTTGCCTTGATTGGATGAGGGCGTAGATCGACGATCGAGATCGAATCAGCGCGGATCTTGATGAGATGATCAAGATCAAGATTATCAACGGCTAGGGAGCGATCTGATGGCGATGATCAGATCTGGATCTGATCTGGAGGAGATCGTGTGGCCCAGATTGATTTGATCAATCTCCCCTTTTCCCT
The DNA here is from genome assembly GCA_017893485.1 of Hemerocallis citrina. Taxonomy (NCBI): domain Eukaryota; kingdom Viridiplantae; phylum Streptophyta; class Magnoliopsida; order Asparagales; family Asphodelaceae; genus Hemerocallis; species Hemerocallis citrina. Next base: position 310,018,693 of record CM030360.1, read on the forward strand.
CCTTCTCAGCGACAGACAGGGAGAGAGAGAGAGCTTCGGCGGCAACAGGTGCCGACCGGCTGCGTGATTGTGACACCCATGGAGAGGTAGCGATGACTGCGATGATGATGGCGATGCTGTGGTCGGGAAGGGACGGTGGCGACGATGGAGAATGACGAGGCGCTCTGTTTTTTGAGAGAAAAATAGAGGAGCGAAGCAAGGTGGGAGCTCGAAGGGGTTTTGGCTTCGGCGATGAAGATGACGAGGATGCTCGAGTTTGCAGGGGACGAGGGTAATGGGTTCGTGATGAGGTGGCGACGACGATGAGTAATGGTGAAGGTGGGTTTCGATGGCGAGATGGGTTCGGGAGTTGGGTGACACGAGGAAGACGATGGTGGGGGGTGATGGAAATGGATGATGCGGCGATGATGGAGGTCGGAGAAATGGAGTTTCGGTGGTGATGAAGCTAATAGGTAATGGCGATGGCTTGGATTGAGGGCGATGCAAATGGGTCTTGGTGAGGATGAAGGTGAGGAAGACGATGGTGATGGGAAGACGAGGGCGACAGGGATGGGGTGAGAGCATAGTAGGAGACAATGGCGAAGGGCGGCAAGTGGTGATGGGTAAGAGCACCAAATGGGTTTTTCGATTGAGAGCAGAGGAAGGAGACAGGGGTGGGAGAGGGTAGGCGGCTATTTAATTGGGTTTGCACAGTAATAAGGTTTAGCGTTAGGGTAAACTAGGTTTAGGTTTATATAGGAGGGTTTTGGGTTATTAGGTTATTGTTTAACGGGTTTGGGTAGGATCCAAAAGAAGATTGAGTCCAAATTCAATATAATTAGGGAAAAAGAAATAGATGAGGTGAATCAGTCCATTCTTCATGAAGAACGACAAATCAAAGCAGATACGAACAATGAAATTGAAATAAATATTGGCACAAAAGTTTGAGTTGAAATAAATGAAATGATTTTATTAGAACTGGAACAAATACAAATCTCAAATTGATAGACAGAGTACAAGGTGTAGCGCCCCGAATTTCTAATAAGATATCTTAGAAAATACGTGGCACATTCCCAGCGATCCACTTCAATATAATATTAAACACAACCAACACCACTAAATTTTTAACTTTTATTACAATAATCTTTTACAAATCACAGCGGAATTCAAAACAACTCAAACAATGTTTTCTTTTTATTTACAACACAAAACTATCTCAAATTTGCCTACAATTCTACACAAAACTCTTATTAAATCACTTTTCCTCAAAACCAGCTCAAGCATCCAACCTCCAACTCTAAGCAACAACCTGCAACATGTGAGGCTAGAGATGATCCCTAACCCCCAAACTAAAGGGGTCAGCCATAAATGGTGTGAATGACATAAAATCAACAAACAACATAAATGAACATACCTCACAAATTCTGAAACAACATATATTAAATAAGAGATGGGAAGTGAGAAATGACAGTAAACATGAAAACATCAAGTGGAACTAAACTAAGTGTCAGGTGTAGAAAACAGGAAGACCACGTGCATAAAACCAAGCCAAGAAACACAGATTCTATATGCAGACTCTCTAATGCGTACTTGTCAAAGTCTATGCATCCCATTCTACATAGGTTCGGTGCAAGCCCTTAACGTCTTCACTTCGTAGGCTTTAATCCCCCGCTATGCAACTAATCCTAACACGATGACTACTACGAGATAAAGATAAACTATGGATAGTATCTCATGCCCGATAATTCCGGAGATAGATCCCACACCCAAGATATTTCACTTGAATAATTCCGGAGATCATCCCACACCGAAACATTGACACATCACCACACGAATACCACATGTGCTTCACCTCAACTCCGATAATTCTGGAGATCAATCCCACACCACAAGTAGTTACCGTGATAATTCCGGAGATTGTCCCACACCACAAGACTGTGATAATTTCGGAGACATATCCCACACCACTAATAATCTACTGTGATAATTCCGGAGATTAAATCCCACACCGAAAGCCATACTGAGGTTCTTGACTCATGTTCCCGTTCATCTTATCACCACTAGTGCATGTCCTTATTATTTTTGGTTATTTAATTACTTAACGAATCTCCTAGAGTGGTGTACCCTACCGACCTAAATTTGAAACTGAATAACTGAAATGCCTCTACGGGCCTCAACAAAATAACTCAACACCGGTATACTAGGGTCACTCACCTCTAGAGACTCAAACTCAAAAGTCTAAACCAAAGTTCCACTAAACAAAAGTGGCTCAACTGAATATCTTAAATCAAATACTGAACTAAATGTCTCAAAATCAAATACTGAACTAAAAGTCAAGTATAGACTGAATTATCTGAAAACCAACCATTCGAATTAACACTCAAGTTTACAAAGATCCTTCAGTACCAGTCGACTTGTACTGTAGTAAGTCGACTGCCCAGAGGACAAATATCCAAAATTTTATAAAAATAAACTAAGTCATAACAGTCGACTTAGAAGAGGACCAGTCGACTTACCCGAGGTAAATTCCAATAATTTCACAAAAATATTCTAAGTATGTAAGTCGACTTAAAGGAGTCATAGGTCGACTGTCCAGAAAGGACTAATAATTTTTACAAAATAAATTTCTCGGTGAACCAGTCGACTGCCTAGGAGCTAGGTCGACTGTCCAGAACGAATTTTTTTTCAAGGATTCTAAAATACCATAGCAGGCTCGTACCAGTCGACTGTACAGTAGGCCAGTCGACTGTCGGCCTACAGTTTTTCAAAATTTAGGTCTGATTACAAAATCAAAACTGGAGTTTTCTAATGATTCATTGTTTATGAAAATAGTTCGTATTCAGGAAAAATGATAAATCGCAACAAATCCTCATTACGGATGTATTACTCAAAACATCAAATATGTCAAAACTCTAATTCTCATGTTCTAAATCATAAATTCTTTCATTAGGGTTTTACAAGACTAAATTTCTTTCACAAATCTAAATCAAAATCTGATTTATAAGTCCAATGTCCAGATGTTCAATCATCCATTCATAGCCATACTCAGATCTTAACATGCTTTTTGGAAACACAATTTTAATAACAAGGATCTAATCATTCACAACATCAAATCAAACAACATTGCCACTCGCATACATAGATCAACAACAAGACGAGTTTATATCATTCACAAAACAAACAAAACACACAATGTCATTTACATGAATCAAACAACATAACAAATTTTATATCACTCACATGAATCAAACAACAAAACAAATTCTATGTCACTCACATTGAATTGAGAAAAGTCCACGAAAAAGTCCTCCTTTTGCTAGATCCAAAAACTCCTTTCTCCACCAAAATAAATCTCCACAAAATTCTGTATTTCAGAAATGATGGCTGGAGAAAAGGTCCTTTAAATATCTGGGTGTGAATATTAGGGTTTTACCCACACTTTTGCAAAACAATCCTTTCCAAAATACAACTTACATTTATAGATTAGTCTTGAAAATTCAATCAAAATTCATTTAAATTAGGATTTAAAAGAAAATATACTTCTAAATCTCAACCAATACTGATCCAAACGTCTAGAAAATATATTTTGCACTTTAACCTTTAAAAATGTCAAATTTGCAAAAAGGTCCTTCTTTTCTCAAAAATTGCAAATAGTTCCAATTAATTTCAGAAAAATCTGGAAAAATACTAAATAAATCCCAAATATTAAATAATGATTTTTCGTAAAGAAAACTAAATTTTTAAACTTCTCATAAAAGTATTTGCACGTGTTTTGCACGTGTATGAAGATAAATTTTCTGAAAATATTTATTAAATCGCCAAAAATCAATTTAAATTCATTTTCAAATATAAAAATAGTATTTGAAAATAAGGGGTTCTACAAAAGGAATGTAAATACAGTAGAAAAATACAGATACGGGAAATAGAAGTTACAATTAGTACAAATATTTATATAAAAATTAAACACATCAAATACCCCGAAACTTAAAATTTTGCTTGTCCTCGAGAAAAAGTAAAGCCATGAATAAAGGAATCATAATTAATAATAAGCTCAACTCATCACACCAAGAGATCTTATAATGCAAGCATCAAAATTGCAATTAAACATATAAACAATAGCAAATAAAGTAAAACTAAGCAAACTCACTTTGTCTATTCATTCATAATTCCAAACCCAATTATATTTGTCATGCAATTAATATAATTATACTATGTAACAACTTCATCTGTGAATTTTTCTTGTCACTACTACAAACCGAATAGCAAAGTAGAGTTTTTTTTTGTCTCTTCTCTAAGTTGTCACACTACAACACATGCTGGATTTACCGGCGTATATTCCCCGGCATTTTACCAATCGCGCCGGGGTAGGATAAGACCAGGATAGGGTCGCAAAAATGTATAGTTATACACCGGCGGCCTCTAAAAAATGCCGGTGAATTATAATATTCACCGGCGTTTTTATAAAAACACGCCGGTGAATAGAAAGCGGAAATATATCTCCACAAATCCTCTACCATTCACCGGCGTTTATGAATAAAAATGTCGGTGAATATATAGGGATAAATCCTCAATCCTACCATGAAACCCTTAGCACATTTCGTTTTTTTTATACCAAACCCTTAGTTTCCCTGCGCCGTCGCCATTGGGCCTCCTTCCCTTCCTCAACAACTCCTCCGTCGTCGTCGCCATTGGGCCTCCTTCCCTTCCTCTATCCCGCTCAGTTATTTCTCTCTCATCGCAAGTAATCTCTCTTTCTCTCTCCCGCGCGCGCTCTCTTTCTCTACTTCTTGATTTTGTGATGGTAATGGTTTGATTGTAATGGTGCGATTTTGTGATCGTAATGGTGCGATTGATTCTGTGATGTTTATGTTTGTGGGAATTTTGGGTGGTAATGGTTTGATACTCAATTTAGGGGAGATCTCGATTTAGGGGAATTTTGGATGTTATAGACTTGGGTGGTAATGATTCTGTGATGTTCTTGTTGGTTCTTGTTGATTATCGGCTGAAACTTTAGCAAAATTCGAGCATGACCGTAAATTAATAAACTAGCAGTGGTTCTTGTTGGTTCTTCTTGTTGATTATCGGCTAAGCTAGCTTCTTGTTGGTTCTTCTTGTTGGTTTTCGGCTAGGCTAGCTTCTTGTTGATTCTTGCTGAAGCTAGAGAGCTTTAAGAAGTTGAACTAACTGGCTTGGATCTGAGGAGTTAGTGGACTTCGGAGCCAGGTGTTTCTAGCTCGGATTTTGCTAGGTTTTTGGAGCTCGATCATCTCCCATTTTGAAGCTTTATGTGAGGTTATATACAAGTTTATTTTACAGATCTCAGTTTATAGATCAATGAAGTGTTTTTAGTGAACATAGCATGAGAATACTAACTCGTTTGAGTTTGCTTTCTTATGCATTTGGAGATGGGTTATTATGCATTTGAGTTTTATTTTGGTTCAGAGTAAACTGGAATTATGATGCATTTGGAGATGGGTTAGTTGCTTTTTTGTCTGAATTTGGAGATGAGATGGATCATATATCTGAAGTTGCACACTATGATTTTTTGAGGAGCGACTAGTGATGGAAATTTTTATTTAAACTTTATATACAATTATATCATGAAAGGGGATTGCTTGGGTTTGAAAATGAGATTGTTCATGCTTGTTGCTTGGGTTTTAAGTGAATTTGGAGATGCTTTTTTGTCTGAATTTGGAGATGAGATGGATCATATATCTAAAGTTGCACACTATGATTTTTTGAGGAACGACTAGTGATGGAAATTTTTTATTTAAATTTTATATACAATTATATCATGAAAGGGGATTGCTTGGGTTTGAAAATGAGATTGTTCATGCTTGTTGCTTGGATTTTAAGTGAATTTGGAGTTGCTTTTTTGTCTGAATTTGGAGATGAGTGGATCATATATCTGAAGTTGCACGCTATGATTTTTTGAGGAGCGACTAGTGATGGAAATTTTTTATTTAAACTTTATATACAATTATATCATGAAAGGGGATTGCTTGGGTTTGAAAATGAGATTGTTCATACTTGTTGCTTGGGTTTTAAGTGAATTTGGATATGCTTTTTTGTCTGAATTTGGAGATGAGATGGATCATATATCTGAAGTTGCACACTATGATTTTTTGAGGAGCGACTAGTGATGGAAATTTTTTATTTAAACTTTATATACAATTATTTGATGAAAGGCGATTGCTTGGGTTTGAAAATGAGATTGTTCATACTTGTTGCTTGGGTTTTAAGTGAATTTGGATATGCTTTTTTGTCTGAATTTGGAGATGAGATGGATCATATATCTGAAGTTGCACACTATGATTTTTTGAGGAGCGACTGGTGATGGAAATTTTTTATTTAAACTTTATATACAATTATATCATGAAAGGGGATTGCTTGGGTTTGAAAATGATATTGTTCATACTTGTTGCTTGGGTTTGAAAATGAGATTGTTCTTTGCCAAATAGGCTTGTAAGTGATGATGAGATGGATTATGTAACTGAAGTTGCATACTATGATTTACAGAGGAGTGACTAGTGATGAAATAATCCTGTTTGAACTTACGTTTCGGTTTCAATTGACAGTTATCTCATGAGTATTATAAAAGTGTAAGATTCATTTCAGTTAGTAGCATTTTTGCCTGAATTTGAGAGTGAAAGTATTCTCTTTCACTATTTGTAGTTCAATAATTTGAACTACATATTTTGGTTTTGATTGTAAGAGTGCTGCATGTTTTTTTTTTATATTTTTTAAAAAAAATTATATACCTACACCGGCATTTTTACAAATGTCGGTGTAGATTTTAAACAAAATTACAGCGCCTATGGTGGCATTTGTATAACGCCGGTGAATGTATATCAGCTGAAAATAGGGCACTTAGAAATACACATACACTGGCGTTTTTACGGCCGCCGGTGTATACACAAGATTTACCGGCGTTCTGTAAAATCGCTGGTGTAGACCCATAGTATTCCGCGACGCTCACTTCGGCGGCATTTGGACCGGCATTTTTATAAACGCCAGTGAATGTTACACCGGCGTTTTTAAATGCCGGTGTAAATTCGAAAAAACGCTGGTAAATCCAGCGTGTGTTGTAGTGTCACTTGCCTTTTGACACGAATGAAGACATTTGTGATGAATTCACCCGGTTTCTCAACAAGTCACAGTGCTTTGCATACTCATATTTCAAGTTGCCGTTTGGCATAAAGTAAACATTGGTGATGAATACCCCTAGTTACTAAGCAACTCAAAATATTGGAGTAGATAGACTTTATTTATTCAATTATTTGATTATTATCACTCTATTTACTTAAACTCTGTTTAGGACTAGATCAAATGGGATAATCATAAGAAAAATCATCACATTTTTTTCTTTTATGTATAATCACATTACTGTCACAATTGTGTATAGAATTTTGAAATTCAATAATCCTAAAGTAAATAGGTATGCTTAATCTTGCTTTATAAGCAATTGTCTATACTAAAAAAAATTATTTCAATGCTTTAGCATAATAAAGAACTCAAAAGTATAGTGGTAAGCCTAATTAGAATCCCTTTTTTGTTTTTTTTTTCCTTTAAAATATATATAAATAAATAAATAAATTTATACCCCTTCCCCCAAACATGAATACCACATTGTCCTCAATGGAAAAGAAAAAGGAAAAACAAAAAGAATGCAAAAAGTTCAGAATTACCCCTGATTCGTGTTCAAATCCTGCACGCGCGACGTTCATTGTTTCAGCAATATCTAGAGCTGTAGATTTCCAAACCATCTCTATTTGAAACACTTTTCCAGATTCTGACTCCATCCTTCTTAAAAACAGCCATCAATTCAGGTGTAGAATCAACTCCGCCCCGGTGACTTTCAAACTTATACAATCCTACAAAATAAAATCAAAAATAAAAATAAACTAAATGAGAAATAAAATTTAAATGCAGTAAAAGAAAACATGGGTTGCCTACCAAGAAGCGCTAAGTTTTAAGTCTTCAGCCAGACGTTGACGGTGAGATGGTTATGCAACGCCAAGATCCAACAACATACGAGCCTCTTTTCCAATAATTCTCTTCATATGTGGATTAGATTTTTTATGTGCATCCGTCAAGCTTGATGGTAGCAGCTCGAATTTCAGTCGTTCCTTTTTTGAAGATGGAGTCTTTAATATCCCTACCTCCTTGAATGTCAGCTGAGAAGAAAAATTAATAGATGGTGCAACTTGAACGTATTCCAAAATCTTATCTTTCTCAGACTCAAGAGTTGCTGAATTTGTTGGATACACTTTAATTGGTAATTTCTCAACTTCCGCTCTATGTGTCTCTCCCACAATTAGATTAGTTTCACAAACTTGAAAATATGAGTGAGCTTCAGTAGCAACCTCCATGGATTTAAAAACATCAAACATTACTTGCTCATCCTCAACCAGCAAAATAAGTTTTCCTTGTTGAACATCAATCAAAGCTCTCCCCGTAGCTAGAAAGGGTCTCCTCAAAATTAAAGGGATTTGTTCATCTTCCTCCATGTCAAACACTACAAAATCAGCTGGAAATATGAACTTGTCTACCTTTACCAAAACATCTTCAAGTATTCCTCTTGGGTACTTAATAAATCTGTCTGCCAATTACAATGAGATTGTGGTGGGTTTTGCTTCTCCAATACCTAATTTCCTGAAAACAGAATAGGGCATAAGATTAATACATGCTCCTAAATCACATAATGCTTTATCAAAAGAAGAATTTTCAATAGTGCAAGGAATTGTAAAACTCCCTGGATCTTTAAGTTTAGGAGGCAGCTTCTTTTGTAAAATTGCACTACTCCCTTCTGTTAGCATCACCGTCTCATGTTCCTCCAATTTTTGCTTGTTTGAAAAAATATTATTTAAAAATTTAGCATATGTAGGTATTTGTTCCAAAGCTTCAATAAGAGAAATATTAATATGCAATTTCTTAAAAATATTTAAAAATTTAGAAAATTTATTTTCAAGATTATTCTTTTTAAGTCTTTGCGGAAAAGGAATAGGTGGATAATAAGGTGAATTAGGAAAAGTGTTAAAATTAAACTCCCCTGAAATTGTTTGGCTTGAAACTCCTTTATCCTTCTTAGAATGGTGATTGGCCACGTGCTACGTTTGTTCCTCCACAATTTTCTTGATCTCACTTTGCTTTTTAACCACATTTTGGTCGGCATTTTTTTCTTGTGGTTGCTCAATTGTTCTTCTGCATCTTAGTGTTATTGCTTTGACATGCTCCTCAGGATTTGTTATGGTGTTACTGGGTAAGGTTCCTGTTGTTCTCTCTTTAAGAATATTTGAAATTTGACCAATTTGAGCTTCAAGATTGTGAATTGAAGCCGTATTATTTTGTACCACCAAATCTGTCTTCTACATGTATTGCATGAATATCTCTTCAAGTGTTGGCTTCTTTTCTTGATGCTGAAAATTCTTAGGTGGTCTAATTTCTCCTTGATTATTGTTCCAAGAAAAATTGGGTTGGTTTCTCCATCCTTAATGATACGTGTTCAAATAAAAATTGTTTTGATGTTGAAAATTGGACACGTAATTTTCTTGATTGAAATTTGATTGAGCAAAAGGATTTCCCACTTGGCAATCAATACTTGGGTGATTTTCTACACAATTATCACAAATAATATTTGTTTGAATAGAATTAAAATTTATATTACCTAATTGTTTAGATAAAATAATTTGTGCAGTCAATGTGGCAATAGGATCAAGCTCAAAAACTCTAGCCACTTTTCTTGGCATTGTAATCTCTGAAGACCACTGGTAATTATTAGATGTCATCTCATCTAAAAGTTCATAGGCTGCATCATAAGTTTTGCTTATAAGCGCACCTCCAGATGCTGCATCAACCATAGATCGATTTGTAACTCCCAAACCATTATAGAATATTTAAATTTGTAGCCATTTTGGTAGTTCATGATGAGGAAACTTTCTCAATAACTCTTTATACCTTTCTCATGCATCATACAAAGACTTAGTTTAAAATTGAATGAATGTGGTAATATCATTTCTTAGCTTCACTATCTTTTCCGGCAGAAAATACTTAGCTAAAAATTTTTATGCAAGTCCCTCCCAAGTAGTAATACTACTGGGTGGTAAAAAATTTAGCCAAGCCAAGCCTTATCTCTTAGTGAAGAATGAAAGAGTCTCAATCGAATTGCATCATCTGATACTCCATTGCGCTTAAAAGTGTCACAAATTTCTAGAAAGTTTGCAATGTGAACATAAGGATCCTCGTGCGATAGTTCTCGAAATTGAACATTCTGTTGAATTATTTGAATGATCGCCGGTTTAATCTCAAAATTGTTAGCTTCAATAACTGGCCTCTTTATGCTTGATGTTGCTCCATTAATTGAGAGCATCGCATAGTCTCTCAAAGCCTTGTTTTCCTCATTGTTTGCCATTGTGAGACACTTCTATGTCATGAAATATAAATATTAAAAAAAATAGAAAAACTAAAAGTAAAAATAAAATTAAGTCAAAAGAAAATAAAGAGGTAAAATAATAATTTAAAAAAACAAAAAACAAACTAGTAATAATCTAGAAATTATCAATATCAATAAAAGAATAATTAGTCCCCGGCAACGGCGCCAAAAACTTGATGTGAATTATTTGCAAGTGTACAAAATTGCAACAAGTAGTATAGTTAAGTGAAAAGAGTGTCGAACCCACAAGGACTAATTATTTTATCTAGTACCGAAATTACTACATTAACTACTATTTGGAAAATCGAAATTCAATAAAGAAAGTAACTAAATTAAATTAATCTAAAGAACTAACTAAATTAATTTAAAATTTGTGGAATCTGAAATTTTGTTGTTTATTAATTGCAAAATTAATTCTAGGGCTTTTGATTTTACCTAATTAATCTCACACAATTTATAATTCCATGTGAATAAAATATTGTTTTTTCAAGCTGTAGACCAAAATCCCCCAAGTATTCAATGCTTTCTCTCGAACAACACAAAAAATATTTCCAACTAACCGTTTGTCATATCTCTATGCAAATTTAATTAATTGAAGACTCATTAAGTTCTATGGATTTCTTTATAGTCACATCAATCGCGGTAAATCATCTCTAATTTTGCTCAATCAATGGTGTTTAATTCTATAATTCAAAATTACAAATTTACTCTAAGTCTCTCCATGATCCAATAAATCATACAATAGTTGGCCAAATAATTGTAAGCATTAAAAATAAAAATCAAACACACAACCATAAAAAAATAGAAAAATAATATGAAATTAAAATTGTGTTCTCAAAACTATGCTTCATCAAAGCTCTAAAAAAAATAAAATTAGTTCATAATAAAATTGCAACTAACAAATACTGTCTTGGATTGCATAATAAAATTAGAAAGATAAAAGAGAGACAGAAAAGAACTGTTTTGTTAAAAAAAATTGCAAATCGAAGCCTCATTTTTTGTGCCCAACAGTTAAGCCCCTGTCTTTCTCTCTCTCTGTGTGTCTTGAGTCCCGAGCCGCTAACCGACGTCTTGCCTCGAACAGCGCGCCCACGTCAGCATGGCAAATCACATCTTCCTTTTTCCTGTCGTTTCTTTTCTATTTTATTTTTTCTCTTTTTCCTTGGATCTGGCGCCGCCCACACACGCCCCTGTTCACGCCCTGTACTTGCACTTTATATACAAAAGTAAAATAAGGTTAGGTAGTTAATTAAGTTTAGTGAATTAATTAATTAATTAATTAGAATATTTAGATTAAGATTAATCTATTAATCTAATTAACTAATTTTTTTAACTCTTTCCTCATCCATCAATCCGTACTATACTTTTAAAATTATATACATTGATAATAATATTTTCTATTAGCTTTTCGAGTGCCAAATTGTAAAATTCAAAATTCAACAAATTAATAAAAATTTAACAATCATTGTCCTTGTTTTCTTTGTTGATTTCTGCTAAAAATATTCACCTTTTGGTTTGAAAAAATCTTATTTCTTCAAAATTAATTAATTAACTAAAATCTATGGAAATAAGATAAATTATTAACATGATAGACGAAAACAAGCAATTTTTATGGATAAATGAGTACAAATATTTATATAAAAATTAGACACATCACACCTTCCTATTCTCAACAAACAACAGACCATGTAGATCTTTCTAACGAAGATATACCACCATATGAATCTTCCACATCGCAAAGTCACTCACATCGAACCTCTTAATTTTCAACTTGATATCGGCCATCACGAAACCTTTGCTCTAATACCACTTGTAGTGCCTACAAAAGAAGTCAATGTTCCATAGACCTAGATGCACCAATAACAGGACACCGCAATAATCGCAAGATCTCACAACCACAAGAACACAATAATTTGCAAAGATAATAAATACTTCTTATTTCTCTGAAAATACAAATATACAAAGAGATCAAACTATAATCTCTCTCTCTCACCTTTCAAACTCTCGGCACTCTTCTATCTTGAAGTTTTACAATGATAACAGCTTGAAGTTTAACCATAGAGTTCACATCTAAATCTATATATAGCACCCAAGTAAACCCCAAAAAAGATAAACACAAATATAGCCAATTGGATCCAAAACCCGTAACCCAAATAAACACACAGCTACGCATGGTCGACTGCAATAGGGTCTCTCCAAAATAAAAGGAAGGACAATCGACTGCACCTCCAAGCCAGTTGACTGTCCATGTCAGTCGACTGTCATTCATGACAATCGACTGCTGCTTGTTCTGCTCCTGCTGGCTGTTGCTTTCTTCGCCTTACTGTGTTCGTGCCTTCTTGTTCTTCTTCTTCTTCTTCTTCTCCAGCTCCAAGTTCTTCGTGCCTAAGTATATTTGAGTCCAAAAATTCTAACAAAATACTCATTGTCTTCTGCTCTCTTAACGACGATATATTATGGATTCTAGTTAAGCGGCTCCTCCATTATCTATGAGGTTTGCTTAACGAAGGAATACTACACTATCATGATTCACCACTATCCTTACATGCCTTCATTGATGTTTATTGGGCTGGATTTCTCTTCCACCAGTGCCTATATTGTCTATCTGGTCGTAATTTGATTTCTCAGAGTTCCAAAAAATAGTGCTCCGTTGCACGTTCCACCAGTGAGGCCGAGTATTGGTCGGTTGCTAATACTACCGTTGAACTCAACTGGGTGTGCTCTCTTTTGAGTGAACTTGGGTGCTTTATCTTTACATATAAAATAAATAAAAACATGTAATATTGAAAAAAAAATACTTCAGTAATTATTATTATTATAAAAGGTTACAATTATTGTTAATAGATACTTCATACTAATACAAACTATAAAAGAAGAGAATCTAAAAACAGGGTAAGGCGGTAAACTTGGTAGTGATCTAGAGTTTGAGATAGCCTAGGGTTAAATTAACGATATGGCACTGGATTACTGTCGTGTATCTTAATTTAACCTAAATCTAGGATCTTATCTCCCTAAACTTCCTAATGAGCTTCCACTGTCAGAATCTTCAATGTTCAATCTTCAATCGTCAATCTTCGGGAGTTAGTGTGATTAGGTCTTCATACTCAGAGAGTTCATGAGAAGTGGTTTTCATTCCGAGGCCAGGGGCCAAGTTCGAGCCCCTTTCCTCCCTCCCCCTCCCCAGCTCGACCCCCCTATCCTCTCAGCCCAGCCCGGGCTGGCCCAGGACCGGGTCAAGCCCGGTGATTTTGGGCCTGGTCAGGCCCGGGCAACCCAGATGCCACCCCTATGAGTGCATAGTCGGTCGAGATAAATTTAACTCACTCTCATATGCCCTAGGCATAGGCTCCTTGTCAGGAGAAAGATGATGTGGTTTCATGTTCAGAGCTCAGGGCTCGTGAGGAGGAGCTGACAAGATGCCCCCGATCGACGGATTCCACACCTCCCGGATACAGCCAGTGCCTCGCATCTCGACTCCCGACGCAACCTTTTGATAGCTCCCCTCTATCACTTCACCTCCTATCGTCGGACCGTGACTCTCCCGGTCATCTTCGCCCCCAAGCGCTGAGGGGGGTTCGGGCAAATTCATGTCGGCAGTACCCCCATCTTCACTGGTCTCAGCCACACCTTCGCTATGGTCAAACCATTTCCCTTCGGAATCCGAGCTCAACTCAATCTCCAAATTCTTTTCCACGGGGAGATTGTTCGTGGCCTCGTTACGAGGGGACTCCTCCCATGAGTTCGACCAATCTGTTGAATCAGAAGCCGAACTTCTATCTGACGATGAAAATGAGGACGAACAGCCAAACTGGGCAGACGACATGTTTGGAGTACTGGTTGGGAGAGGAATTGAAAATGAACTATGAATATGAAAATAACAGCACCACGAAATGAAGGGAATAGATTTATAGAAGAGGAAATGACTTCTCGAACGAACGTCATCACGTGTTGCCTCCTCAAATCCCACAAGAAATGATCATAGGCATGTGACCTCCTCGAATTCCGCCAGATCAGGAAGCAAGGGGTCACGTAAGCAACACCAAACTCGATGTCACCCACTCGCCCCGCCGGACAAGGCCTCAGAATCGTGCTCCGACTCCAAGCTTTACGCAATTTTCACCGCAAACAAAGCTCACGCCTCGGACAAGGGCCTCAAAATGGTGCTCCGACTCCGAGTTTTACAAGATTTTCACCGCAATCAAAGCTCACGCCTCGGACAAGAGCCTCAAAATGGTGCTCCGACTCCAAGCTTTACGTGATTTTCACCACAAATAAAGCTCACCCATCAGACAAGGGCCTCAAAATGGTGCTCCAACTCTGAGATTTACCCGATTTTCACAGCAAACAAAGCTCACGCTTCGGACAAAGGCCGTGAAATCGTAGTCCGACTTCGAGTCTACTTCGGACGCCCCCGATGCCTTGGCCCATGGAACTCGGAAAAGACCTGATACTCGTGCCACTACTGCTCTTCAAGCCTACCCATTTTTCCTCCGACCGTCTACTCCTCGGAGACGACTGACAACTCGCCTCCGAGAATGGGGGGCTTATGATATGGGTCTAAATGGTGGTCAATCTCCACTGTTCGATCCTAGCACGAATCACGGAGTGAACAGTCTGTGGACTTTTCATCAGCCCACTAACACGGCTCCCTAATTCATTCATTAAAGGCCAGTAATCAAATCCCCCATGAGATTTGATGGCGCTCATATCCAAAATCAGGGGATTTAATTTGGTAACAGAGAATCTTTCCCCAACAGATCCCTCCTAACCTATAAATATAGGCTCACATCTACAGTTAGAGGGTCTGTCGCCGAGAATCCCCCCGGCGTATCAAAAATTTTTGCATGTCAGCGACGGTCGTCCCGTCATCTCATAACCTACCACATACAAGCCTCACATCGGACTAGAATCGACGGTTGAGATCTCTGTTTCCCATCAAATCGAATAACTCACAATTTGTTGCTCCCACACCTTGAAAACATTAGCATCACTGTATATATTGAGAATATACATATATATTCAACAATAATTACTAAAGGATTTACGAAAAGAAAAGGAAAAAGAAAAAGAAAAATCCACCAAATTAAAAGTAAATTAAATTTAGCAACAAAGTCATTAGAAGAAGAGCACTTGTTTTTTGTTTTATTTCTTAGGGAAGAGGTGGAATGTAGCCAGCTTTTTTCATTAATAAGACGTTAACAGAACAACCAGAAAACTGGGTACAAAATACTGAGCAAATAAAATAGCATAGAAAATAATAACATAGTAGGGTGGAAACAGAAACAAAAGCAGCTACACGTAACAGTAAAAGGAGTTGAATCAAGATCTAAGAGGATACTCCCACATGGCCCTAGAGGGTGGGAACAAAAACTGAACACAAACTAATGCTGGACCCAACTCCATCACCTCCTCGTCGTACTCCTCAGCCGGGGAGACCTTGGTAACCCTGCTCTGTGACGCGACACTGATGTCTCATTCCGGGCATTCCGGGTTTGCTTGAGTGGGCCTAATTTCACGCTTACTAACTCCCACCCTCTAATCTTGTTAATGCTGGACCCAATTCCCATCCCCTCTGTGATCATGTAAATACTTGAGAAACTCATCCAAACACTTCTCCTGAAGCTCCTGACTCCCAAACACCTTCCCCATCTCCCTTGCCTTCTCCCTACACCTCTCCCCTTCTTCCTCCACCATCACCAACCTCACCACCTTCGCAACTTCCTCCTTACTAAACCCCCCGTCTTCTTCGTTCCTCTCCACCGTATACCCTATTCCCATTTCCTCCATCACCTGTGAGTTCAGCCTCTGATCCCCGAATATCGGCAACATCGCCAATGGCTGCCCAAAGCTAACCCCCTCAATACACGAGCTCCAACCCGAATGCGTCAAGAAACCCCCAACCGACTCATGCGCCAATATCTTCAACTGCGGCACCCAACCCTTGGCGACAAGTCCGTAACCGTTTACCCTCTCTTCAAACCCTAGCGGCAGTGGATCCGCTGCGCCAGCTAGCTTTCTAAGTGCCCAAATAAACGGCACCTTGGACTGCTCGAGCCCTAGCGCAATCTCTTGCATTAGCTCTTCACTTAGCATAACTTCGCTCCCGAAAGCAACATAGATAACTGACCGAGGGTTTCTCTCCTCAAGCCAATCCATAATCTCTTTCTCACCTTCGGTAACATGACTTTTTTCCTGATCCTTAGAAGAAGGAGGACGACGAGAAGGAAACAATCCTATGGGAATAATGTCTTTGCCGTAAAGTTTCTGTAACAGCTCCAACCACTCAGGCTCGAACTCGTAACAAGTCCTGAAAGAAACGGCGTTGCTTGATTCAATAGCAACCGCAATCCGGTAACTATCAGACACGCCAGAAACATTGGGCTTGAAGAAGAAGTCCAGGCTCGCCCGCGCCTCGTACAGCAACATACGCATCGTGGATGGCCGATGAAACCAGGAAGGCTGAACCGTGAAGTCTTCAGGTGTTTTGCGCAGCGCTCCTCCTCGACAGTCCAGCTCGGAAGGAGGGCCGAGGAAGGCCAGGTTGGCAGCATTGAAAAAAGTAAGGAAAACAGTGGGTATGTTGTAAGCTTTCGAGATGGAGGGGAGCCAGTAGGGGGCGAAGTCGTGGACGATCCAGTCGGGCTTTGGGTCGGATTCTTGGATGAATTTGGACAAGGGTTGTTGGAGGCCGTCGAAGGCGAGCTTGAGGTATTCTTGGGTTTGGGGTGGGATGTCGGAGGTGGCCTCTGCGGAGTCCGGTAGGCCTTGGGTTGGGGGGAGAGGTAAGGATATGAATTGGATGAGGGAGGAGAGGTCGGGTGGGAGTTTAGGGAGGCGTTGGATGTTTCTAGGGGTGGCGATGAAGGAGATGAAGTGGCCGCGCTGAGCTAAGGATTTGGAGAGTTCGAGGAAGGGGAGCATGTGTCCGAAGGCGAGCCATGGGAAGACTGTGATATGGAGGGGTTTGGATTCAGAAACCATTAGAGGAGGACAAGAAGGAGAATAAGATCAAAGTGAGAAAGAAATAGAAGTTTTGAGTTGGGACTACGTACAGTGGTGATCTTCTACTTTTATATATTAAAAATTGCTTGTGTCTCTGGCAATGGAATTCATAAACTAATAAATTAATGCATGGAACGACACTTGACTAACCAATAATGGAAGGTCTAAAACAGATCAGCTCAAAAACTTGAATCTCACCTCCAAAGAAAAAGACATTAAAAAATTTCTCGTGGCTCTCGTGGGTAAGGCTGGCAACGGGCCCGGTTGGGCCGGATCCATGTAGGTCCGGGTCCGAACCCAAAATTTAAAATATAGGTATGAATCCGATCCGAATTTTCTTCAGCCTTAAAAAAATTTAGGTCCGAGTCCGGGTCCAAATTAGGCCCGAACTTAGATTTGGGCCTATGCCCGAACTACTTATGCAATTTTTAATATATAACTTTCCTATAAAATAAAATTATATCAAGAATAATATATGATAAAAAAAATAACACTAATACGAATTCTATAAAATTTTGAGTAATTCACATTAAATTTATCTATTTTCATTTAATTTTATATACGATACATAATTTCTCTATTTATAAATTTTAACTCTTATTTCAACTTACTTATATGAATATTATCTTTAAAATATATATATACATAAATATATATGATGCATACATAAACATACACTTGCATATATAAAAATTTGATTTGGGCTCATCGGGTCTAAACACTTGGGCCTGAGCCCGAATTTAACTCGATCCAAAAATTTTGAGTCCGAGCCCGGCTCGTAATGAGAAATTTTAGTCCAAGCCCGCCAATTATCGGAATTTTTTTCCAAACTGTCCCTCTTTTTGAAAGTTATTCCCAAACTGCCCTACTTTTTTAAAAAATTCTCAAACCGCCTCACTCGCTTTCTGAAAAAGCGAATGGGAAAAACCCCATCGCTTTTTCATAAAGCGGGTGTGAGGCTTTGGTTTTCACTTGCCTAGACTCGCTTTCTCAAAAAGCGACGAGATTTATCCCACACTCGCTTTTTCAAAAAGCGAGTATCGATTGCGGCTTTTTTAGCTCCCAGGCTCGAATTTCGATCTCACTGTCTCTTTCAACTTTCTATCTTCCTCTTCCCCTTCTAACCCCGAAATCCTAACCCATTTCATCTTAAAATTTCGTCGATTGACCCAAAATTCTTCGCATCTCTCATCTCGTTTCGACGTCACTTAATCTTTCCCAACTCTCTCACCTTACACTCTCAAAACCCTTACAACTCATTGTATGCATCCGTAGAGTTGTACAAGAATTTTGCAAAAACCCATACTATATTTTATTGGCAAATAAAACTAAGCGGCTACTCTAGTGACTGGCCGTTATTACAAATTGAGAAAATTTGCTGGGAAATAGAACTAAGCGGCTGCTCTAGTGGCTGGCCTTTATTACAAATTGAGAAAATTTGCTGGAAATATTAAAAGAGGACGTTTGAGACGCCCTCGTTCACCTTCAAAAGGTGTTCTACATTCCAAGTTCTGCTGATATCTCCTTACCCCCCAGGTCTTCAAGTTGATGAGCCGCTAGGTGAACAACTTGGTAGACCATGCCTGGACTTGCCTGTTTTGGAGGGAACCCCCTACTGTTTTGCATAGAGGAAGAGAAATCTTCTGATGCACCAATGTGTTTAAGCAAGATTATTTATTTCCGTTGAATGAGCGGAGCGACTTCAGGTGAGGGATTCAGATTTATTACTGTATTATGATGAGAACTATTATGGACTTGGTGAGAGATGATGTGGCAAATTTGGAAGTTCTTGGTAGAGTTGTTTATGGCAGTGGCTTCAAGCTTGTTTACAGTCTTGGAATTATTATGACTGCTTTCTAACGGTGGTTTTATGTCATCGAGGGGGAGAACCGAATCCCCTAATTGTAGCGGTGTAGCATGCTCATGCGGCCTGTTGGCTTCCTACAGCTTGGCCTATGCCAGCTATTGTAATACCCCTGCCTCGAGCTCAGACACTTTATACAATTTAGAAGATAATTTATTTATAGTATAGTACAACTGTCCACCACAGGATGCCTCTCAAAAGGTGGTTAACCGAATTGGTGATGCAATGAAATAAATTGGCTAACTTTATTAAAAAATAAACTAAGGGATTGCTCTAATGACTGACTCTTATTACATGTACGACCGTTAGTAAAGCGGTCTTTACTGAAAGAAAAAACTAAATGACTGCTATAGTGGCTGGCCTTTATTACAAAATGTTAAAAATTATGCAAAAATTAGGAGAGCGCATTTCAAAAACTCTCGTGTGCTTCGTAAGGCATCGCTCATTCTAAATCCTTATCGACGCATCCCTGCCCCCCGGGTCTTCAAGTTGATGAATCGTCAAGCGAACAAGTTGGTAGACCTTGTCTAAACTTGCCTGCTTCTGGGGGAGCCCCCCGTTGGCATTCATGGAGAAAGATGAATCTTCTGATGGACCAACGTGCTTAGGCAAGATTATTTGTTTCTGGTGAATGAGTGGAGCGGCTTCGGGTGAGGGAGTTGAGTGAATTGTTGGGTTCTGATAAGGTCATTCTCGGAACTAGGAGGAGGTATCTTAAAAATTTTGAAAACTTTTCAGCTTGACAGCCTAGCAAAGCAATTTCGACCTCTTCAACAGGCGTTGTGTTACAACGATTATTTTCCAGTGGTAGTTCTTAAGTATGGAGGGGGAGAACTGATCCCCCCATGGTGGCAGTGTAGTACGCCCATGCTGCCTGTTGGCTTCCTAATACTTGGCCCACGCCCACTTTCGTTGGAAATTTTATGGAACACAGAGGTGACAGCGTGGAAAGTGTCTAGTCCTGAGCGGCCGAATATGGCATTGTACGCGGATTTAACATTGACTACCAGGAAATCTAAGGACTCTGTCCGAGTTGCTGGTGCTTTACCTGCCGTTACGTCCAGTGCGACAATTCCCTCGACTTGGATATGTGCACCGAAAAGGCCATGAAGTGTATAGCTAAATGGCTTGAGTCGGTCTCGAGAGAGTTTTAGCGCATCAAATGCGGTCATAAACAAGATGTTCACGGAACTGCCATTGTCTACGAGGATACACCGCATCTCGTAATTTTCCATGCCTAGATTAATAACCAGTGCATCGCAATGAGGCATTTTGATGCCCTCAATATCTTTAACAGAGAAGGACACTAAGAGGCCCGAACCCTTCGGGAGTGGAGTGTTATGAACCGAATTAACCTCTCTTACAAAGGCTTTTCGAGAGAATTTAGAATCTCCCCCCATAGGTCTGCCATGGATAGTGTGCAGAATGGCCATATGCTAAGAGTATCTGGATTCAAAAGGCCTTTTAGGATGCTTATTAGCCCCCATGGTGGAGGTTTTTCGTCGTTGTTGTTTCGTTGGACAAACTGAGAGAGGTAGCCCCACTAAATTAGGTCTTCAATTTCTTGTCTGAGGGCTTTGCAATTATCAGTAGTATGTCCGTGACCTCTGTAAAATGTGCACCATAGGCCCTTGTCTCTTCTTTTGTCGGACGTCGTCATCCTGGGAGGAGGACAAACTATCCCATCTTTTTCAACCACCATGAGAATGGCACACACTTGCATTTAGAGGAGTAAATTTGTCGAAGCGATGCGTAGGAAGAGGACGGCATTGACCTGCATCGTTTTTCTGAAACTTTTTGGGTGCTTCCTCACTTGAGTTCTTTCGTTTGTTCTCGAAAAGTGTCTCTCTCTTAACTTGTGGGTTGAGAGCTTCCTCGAATCTGATTTACTTATCACTCCTTTCTAGGAGCTCAGTGAAATCTCGATGTGGCCTTTTGGCGAGGGATGCTTTCAGCTTTTTATGCATGGCGTTGTGGCGGAAGGCTGTGGCCGCCACTAAGGAGTCCAAGGAGGAAATTGAACTTACTCTGCTCTAAATCACTTGACGAAGTCCTTTAGCAATTCTCCATCTTTTTGCTTCAGTTCTTGTAGGGAGACACTGGTCTTTTCAGCTCTTCGGCTAGTAACGAAGTGTGCAATGAAGAGTTCCTCGAGCTGATCGAAGGAAAATATGGATTCGGGTGTCAGACATTAATTCCATTCTCTTGCTGAGCCTTTCAGTGTTGCGGAAAATGTCCGACACATGAGTGCATCGGTAGCATTATAGACCATCACGAGTGTTTTAAAGCTCTCGATATGGTCTGTCAGATCTGATTCCCCGTTGTAGGATTCGAATTGAGGAGCCTTGAAGTCCCTTGGGATAGGTGCATCGAGGATAGCTCTGCTGAAAGGAGGTCGGCTAGGGCGGTAGGCCCTGTTCGAGTGGCTTCTCTCACTCTTCATCTGTTCTAGACGTTTCTCTACTTCTTGGATTCAGCGAAGGACTTGATCGTCCTTTTTTTGAGATTCGGTTGAGTCGGCGGATCCTTCGTTTAGGGGGTGGCCCAGACCTTGACTCCCTTGGAGAGTATGAAGGATGTCAAGTTTGAATTTATCTAATTCAGCCCTTGTGACTAGGGCATTTTGCCCTCTATTCTGCACAGCAAGCCTTTGACTCTCATGCATCGGGTTTTCCATTGCTAGACGCCCCCTGTGATAGGAGGATTGCCATGATATTTGTCTAAAAGTACTAGGTCTCTGGTTTTCTTGATGTCCCGAACGGGAGGCCTCAGATCGGGCACGCCTCTGGTTGCTTGTTATTGATATGACGGAGATCTCTAGACCCCCGTGGGCCTCGCGAAGCCATTGAATCAGTTGAGGCATTATGGACAGAGATGCGGTCGTACTAAGGATGTTGTTCATGCTGGGATCCCTCCGGTGCCTCTCCGTTGAAAGAAGCATGATTAGGCTACCGGGGGGACTGCTAAGGAGGAACCTAATCATTCATAGGAGGAGCTGGTTGAAGAAGAGAGGTAGTGCGACGGCTAGAGAACGCCCCTTTACCTCTTAGTCTTGGTGGCATGGAGACAAGCTAGACTTGTGTAGTAGTTCCTCAGACGGCGCCAATCTGTTAAGTTCCTCAGGTGGCGCAACGTTGCTGCTTATTTCGCTGTGGGAGCAAACATATAGTAAGTTAATAATTGAAGGAAACTACTACAAGTAAAACTTATGACCGTGGCTGTTAAAGACGGTTAGAGCTCCTGTGAATGAATCTGGATCGGTAATTGACCACCGTGATCTGAATATGACAGTTGCTGATGTGGCCGATGGACCAGCAAAAAGCATGAAGCACCGGGGAGTGGCCCCGGCGACAAACCTTCCAATGCTCAAGTCAGAATCAGAAAGAGAGAGAGAGTAAGAGAGTAAAAACTAGCAAATTGTTGATTACCTTTTGACTGAAGAGGCAGAGGGGTATTTATAGGCCCGAAAGATATTTCAAGAGTTTGATTTGTGTCCTCTTGGATCGATTTAACTACCTGATCTCTTTCATGTCTCTCCCCCCTCGAGAGATAAGATATCCTTGTTAGGGGATAAGAAATTTGACTCCTAGCCAGTATGGGCTGGGTGTCTCTCCTAATGGACCTAGTCTGTCACTTTTTATGGGCTTGGGAGAAGTCCATATCTTGGAGTGGGCCCAGACCTGTAAAAGAGACATGTGATGGCTAATCTGTCTGTAGATGCTTTGAGATCTGTGCAAGAATCGTACGGCTCTGATATGCTGCGATTTTTACCATTATCAGACACCAGCCCGGTAGACCGTTCCTTTGCATTTCTTTTTCGTGGGTGCAGTTGTGAGAGGGCTGGGTTTGCTCTTAATGTTTGAAAATCTCCTAGATAGTGTATGTGATCCATTGGTTTGCTCTTAATATACATTGTACATTGTGTCACATCATTGTTTCCGGAGAGTTTTGAACCGATAATTTCTTTTAAGTAGGGTTTAAACCGGCATTCTTCAGTGAATAGTATAACTAGAATAACCCTGTGTAATATATTTTTTAAAAGGGAGAAAATAACAAAACTATTTTAAAAAAAAAATCTCTAATCACATCTATAGAATATTGCACGCTTTTTAAGGTGTAATTAAGGGATATAATTGCACTTCAAAATTTGAATGGAAAAATAGTGGGGGTTGCCTCTAGTTATCATTTTTTGTTTTAAAAAGAAAAAGAAAAGAAAAATCTTTGGACCAAAAGTGATTTAGCATAATTTATTGTATAGATCTGTAGTGCAGTGTACAGTTAATGTGCGTTGAATGAGAGGAGTTGCACAGATCAAACAAGGAGATTGAAAAACCAATTAAAACTAACAAAATTAGGCCCATACAGCCATCCTACATAATTCCTGAAATATATATTAACTAGAATATCAAAGTCATAGTTGTTCATTTGTTCAATCAAAATTAAGATAGAAATAGTTGTTGCTTATTTCGGTGTGGGAGCAAACAGATAGTGAGTTAATAAATAAAGGACACTACTATAAGTCAAACCTGTGACCTGGCCGTTATAAACTGTTATGGCTCCTGAGAATGAATCTGGATCGTTGATTGACCTCCTGTGATCTGAATTCGACGACGGATGATGCGGGCGAAAGACCTGCAAAATGCCTGAAACATCGGGGGGTGGCCCTAGTGACAGACCCTCCGACGCTCAAGTCAAAACCAGAAAGAGAAAGAGAATAAGAGAGTGAGAACTGGTGAATTGTTGATTACCTCGTGACTGAAAAGGGGGAAGGATATTTATAGGCCTGAGAGACCTTCTAGAGATCGAATTGTGACCGTTGGATCTTTCATGTCTCCCCCCCTGAAGAGATAAGATATCTGTTGATTCTTGATTTTAATGATTACAACACAATGCAAAGTTTATTGTGCTACTTCTTATATATTACAGGATATACACAAAGGCAAAATGTTCTAACAAGCTTTACAAGGTTCTTAAAGCAAATTGATCAAGCAAAGCTACAAACAAAGCTCTTATAGCTAATTGATCAAGAAAGCTACAAGGTTGCCAGCTTCAAAGAAAAAGACAAAGGCTAAAGCTCCATCTCAAGACTCAAGACTCAAGACTCAAGACAAGACCTATGATTCAATATGTTGTATTAAGTGTCTTGTAACAATTGTAACTTTTTATTTCTTTGAGTCTTAGAAATTCTGTAATAGCCTTGTCACACACACTCACACATATCTTTAAAATAATTGAGTGTTTTTCAAACGTAAAAAGATCGAAACAAGATTGAAAAAGCTCAGCTGTTAAGTACCAGTCGACCGCCATTAGACACCAGTCAACTGTCCTAGTACGAAACTATCTGAACTTATTCAAACTCTGACCAGTCGACTCATAACGGCAATCCAGTCGACTGTTCAAGTCATTTCGACAGTTTACTAATTTCAAAACTTGATTTTTCGAATTCAAACGTTTTATTTCCGTTGGATGACAGTTGGTACAACTGCCTCTCAACGTCCATTGATTCTAACTCTATAAATAGAGTGTAGAAATCACTTGGAAAAGGTTACAACAAGACAATACTCGCTTTTACAAGCTTTCAAGTATTTATTTTCAAAAAGAGAACAAGAGTTCACTAAGCTTTCGGCGATACGGAATCAGCAGCGGATCAGATATCGGCGACGACCTCTTGATTGGGGTTTGACATTGGATTTGGATTTGGATTTGCTTTGAGATATTTCAAATTTTCAAATTTTTTCAAATTTCCAAAATTTTAAAATTTTTACTTGTTTTTTTTTTTTTTTTTTTTTAAATTTTCAAAATTTTCAAAATTTCTAAAATTTCTAAAATTTTAAAAAAAATTAAACTTTTTAAAATTTTAAATTTTTTAATTATTTAAAAAATAAATTTTTTTTAAATTTTTTTTTATAATTTTTTATAATTTTTTGATTTTTTAGAATTTTTTTTTAAGTTTTCAAATTTTAAATTTTTTTAGTTTTTTATTTTTTAAAATTTTTGAATAGAAGAAAGAGAAGAGAGATAATTAAATAAATAAAGGAGTTATTTTGAATGGGGATTTGAATTTGAGTTTTGGAGGGAAACTTTTGGGGAGAAAAATATGTTTTGTGAGGTTAGATCTGGGCCATTGATTTTGGAGGAGATTGAAGGAGAGCCACTTGATAGCTTTTTTGTG
This sequence comes from Hemerocallis citrina, assembly GCA_017893485.1. Taxonomy (NCBI): domain Eukaryota; kingdom Viridiplantae; phylum Streptophyta; class Magnoliopsida; order Asparagales; family Asphodelaceae; genus Hemerocallis; species Hemerocallis citrina. The sequence continues at coordinate 310,044,142 of CM030360.1, forward strand.
TTTTATTATTATTATTATTATTATTATTATTATTATTATTATTATTATTATATTATAATCTAAAATAACACGGGGTGTTACACTCTTAGTGGGCCTAGCCTGTCACTTTTTATGGGCTTGAGAGAAACCCATGTCTCGGAGTGGGCCCGGGCCTGTAAAAAAGCCTGTGATGGCTAATCTGCCTGTAGATGCTTTGAGATCCATGCAGGGATCGTACGGCTCTGATCTGCTGCGATTTGTACCATCATCATAAGCCCCCCACTTCCGAAAGGCAATTTTCTTGGCCTTTGGGAAGTAGTACGTTTTATTTTTAGAATCTGGCGACTAATCTTAGCAGTAAGAGTGTTCGGAGATATCTGGAACTGATCTGTGGCTTCTGAAGGTGGTGAATATTTTCCATGATTTTTCCATATTTTTTTCAGATTTTTCTGAATTTTCTGGAATTTTCTGGGAATTTTTCCATAGTTCTTCAAATTTCTCCAAATTTTATGGATTTTTTACAATTTCAAAATCACTTTTCTGAAATTTATAATTAATAAATTCAATTTTAAATTTTTTTGGATTTAAAATTATTTTTTCTAATTAAAATAATTATTTTTGAATTTTTAATTAATTTTTCAAATTAAAAATGATTTTAAAATAATTTTCTGAATTTATCAGACCTGATTCGCGTGTTGAAAGGATCTGAGGCAGAGATCATGCGTGACTCGGGCGTTGAGGGAAATCCAACGGCGGAAAGGAGTTTGATCTTGGACAAAAAATCCCTGAGCGCTGATCAAGATCTGGCACGAAATTCTTGGAGATCGAGCGGACGCCAGCCGTCATCTTCCACCCCTCAGCTCGGTGAGCGAAATTGCCGAGCTATTTTTCGTCTCCTTCGATGCATAGCTCGGCAACTGAGGAGTTCGAAGAGGCTGCCAAGGATTGCTTGGAGCTCGTCGATAAGGCGTTTGCAGTACGTCGAGCGTTTCGAAACCCATCTTCTTCTTCGTAGAGACTCTGCATTTTGCTCGAGCTATTGCGTAGCAACGGCCTTCACCGAGCTATGGGATTTGTGCTCCTGCCGAGTTATGGACATTGAAGCCTTGTTTCGCCGTGCCATGGCGATAGCTCGTTTCTGCCGAGCTATGGGTCTCGACGAATTCGCCGAGCTATGGAAATAGTTGCCTCGCCGAGCTATGGACTCAAGATCCATTTTTGCCGAGCTATGATGGTTTCTAAACTTCGTCGAGCTATGGAGCTAGATATTTGGCCGAGCTATGGCAGCTCATTTCGTTCTCGCCGAGCTATGGAGACTGTGAATCCGCCGAGCTATGGCGATAGGTCGCTTCGACGAACTATGGATTTGAGCTCCATCTCGCCGAGCTATGGCGATAGTCGACGCTCTCATTGAGCTATGAGTCTGCTGAGCTATGGTGATAGCCACCTCGCCGAGCTATAGAAGTTAGAATTTTTTGAGCCCTGTTTTTGGACTCCATAGGTTTCGACGAGGAGGTCCATGGCTTGGAGCGATCGTGGGGGCTTGACGATGAGCGGTGGAGCTCTTCTTGGTCGAGGCGGTGGCTCAAGATGGAGTGATGAAGAGTTTGGGCGAGTTCCATTCTTGGGTTCTTGACGGAGAGGTGGAAAATACGGGAGTTTTCTTTTGGCGGGAAAATTCGAAGAAGAAGAAGAAGGAGAGAAGAAGCGGAGCGGAGTGGGTGCGATGTTGGGTTTGGATCTGACCCGTTAACACCCTTAGTTGATTTTAGCTTAATTTTGCTTGCGGGATTGGGTAGCAAACCCAACCCGATCCGATATCCTTCTTCCTTTACGAAACAGTGAGATCTTTTGTTTTGGGGTTTTTTTGTTGTTGTTTGAAGTTTAAACTAGGGATTGGGTTCACACAAAAATATTCATATATGTTTCGTGTATAGGCAACAAATACATATACGTGCATCTTCATGTGAGTGTACCCATCTTCTAGTCTTCCAAAAAAAATCTCACTTTTGCTCGGAGTTGGATCGTCTCCGTTGTGGTGTCTCCTCGTTGAGGTATGAGTAATATTGTGCTTGGATTGTTGGAGTTTGTTTTAACCAAGAGAGTTTTGATCAACCTTGGAGTTGTCACGGGATAGTAAGCTTTGTCTCAAGTGGAGCTTGATGAGTAATGGGTTTTTGTTCGTGGTGTTCATAGCGCCCACCAAGTGTTTGTGATTTTGCTCACCCCACCATAGTCACCAAGTGTTTATGAGATTGCCTCTTCTAAGACGTTCACAAGGTGTTTGTGAGATTGCTCCTTAGTGTTGTTTCTTCTGTTGACCGAACATTGTGGCGACTGTTCGTGTTGTCAACTGAATGTCTAGTTATTAAGTTACTGCTGTTGTTGGACCCGGATTGGTGTGATTCGATCGTCAATTCGTTGAGAAGAGCTTAGATGTCTCCATGTCGCGATTTTACCCTCTCTGTTCCTATAAATAGGGGTTGATCCTACCTCCCTTACCTCATTTACCACATTCCCTTTCTCTCTCCTAAATTTTTTTGGAGAGCTTCTCTCTCTAAAAATTGCGGCGTTGCATTTAGCGGTGCTAGCTCCAGTTGTTGGTTCGAAGTTTCTTTCGCTTGGACTAGGTAACTTTCTTGCGATTGTTGTTTGCCATGTCTAGTATTCCATCGATCTGTGCCTCTACTAGATCGGCTGGTCTAGATGGAGAAGAGGGGATTATGCTTGACCACCTTCCTGGAGTGAAGGGCGTTCGTGGTAAGGCTGATCGTTCCACCGTGGTGGAAATGATTGTCGAACCTGAGAGAGACAGAAGATTTGGGCTCCAGACCCCGTTGTTCCTTATTCCAGAGTTGATTAGGGAGTACTCGGTAGTAGACCAACAGTTCCTGAGGAGCGAAATGGAATACGATGAGCCGGAGCTTGTTCATACTACTGAGGCTAATCATACTGCCACCATTCTTACACGCGATGAGTTGACCATGATAAGAGCAGGTTTTGGCATTCCTAGTGAGTATAGCCTACTCCTGCCAGGGCCTGGTGTCAGGGTGTGTTATGCCATGTTAGAAGAGTATTGTTTCTTTCCTTGCGACGCTTTCTTCGCTGGACTTCGTCTACCCCTTCCATCGCTTCGTTAAAGAGGTGCTTAATTGGTATCGGTTTTGCCCGGTGCAGCTGATGCCGAACACATGGAGGCATGTCACTGGCTTCGTCTTGCAGTGCCACCAGCTCGAAGCTGTACCGAGTCTCGCAGTATTTATAAGATATTTCAAGCTTATCTGACTCAGCCAAATGGAGGAACGTTGGTATCTCAACCCTCGCAGGAATAGGGGGCTGGTCGATACTCCTTGATCAGTGAGATGCTGGAAGGAGAAGTTCTTCATTGTTCGCAGTGCCGAGCCGTGGGGGATTCCCACTACTTGGAGGAAAATGGTTCCCTCAGTGGTGTGAGCGGATCTGATAATGAGCGTAGAGGAGAAGATCCTTAGCGACGCGCTTCTGGGACGGAAGGTGTTGTCGTGGCAAGATATTACCAACGAAGTGCTCTTTGAAGGTGGTCTTGGACCGACCGTTCCTAGTATGATTTGGTTGTTACTGTTTCATGCCTTGTTATCCATGCTTTTGTCGATTTCTAGCTTTTTAATTTATACCACTACTGCTTTCCTTTGATTTTACAGTTTTTGACTATTCCGTGTTTCATCTTGCAGGCAGGACGGATATGGATTTTAAGGATATCTTTGCCGAGCTGGATGTGGTACAGAACAAGAGTGAGGAGGAGCCGAAGAAGCGGAAGAGGACGGTGTTGCATCCTTCTTCTTCCCCGAACTTACCGTCCTGGTTCCCGTTGCACAAACTGAGCCCCTGTAGGGGCACCGCCTACCGTTGGGGCAGGTTCTTCTTTAGCTGTGGTAGTGGCTAGCGCCGCATCGGCCCTACTGACTGCTACGGCTGTTGCAGTGCTTGTTAGTCAGGGAGACGTGGTCTACACTCCCGAATGGAATGTGAAGGCACAGGAGAACTTCTTGGGGTACTCCGCTGCTTGCCTTGAAGCCTATCACCACATCCCTACTCCTTCTGACAGGAGAGGTTGAAGATGGAGCCCCCCGAGAGATCAGTCTTGGAGATTGCGATGGCACATGTGATGACATGACCCAGTTTCCTTAGTTGTTTATGTTGCGCTACCTTTTCTTGCATCGTTATGTTTTTAACTGCTTTCTCCTTGTTCCAGGCGATGAGCCACTTCGGGCACTTGGTAGACTTCTACACAGCTGAAGAGAAGAACATGAGGGCTCGCATCGCTCGTGCCGAAAAAAACAAGAAGAAGGTCGTCAAGGAGTCCAAGACGGAGTTGGAAGGGATGAAGAAGAAGGAGTGGAAGGCGCGCCTTGAGTTGGAGGCGTCGGCCGCGAAGGTGGAGAGGATGCGCCTCGAGCTAGAGGCATCCAAGGAGAGAGAGTTGGCGTTAGAGAAGAAGAATGCCGATCTTCTATTGGAGCTGGAGAAGACCCGCACTGATGCGGCCTCAGATGTGAAGGTAGAAGTGGCCAAGGTCCATGCAGAGTGCAGATCAAAGCTTCGGGAGGTGATGTTGAGGTCCTATGCTTTGGTGATCTCACATGTGGTGGAGCGTGTTCTTGGTTTTGACGGGAAGGGCTACCATGTGATGCTTCGATCTGGTGAGCCTCTAGATCCCAACAGGAAGGAAAATGTTGAGGCTGGTACTCCTACGGGTGGCGCGAGAAGCGGTTCTGGGAAGAAGGACAAGGGGAAAGGCGTGGCTGGAATTTCCTTGTCTGAGATGATACCGAAGCAGGTGGATGCTTGATTCACCTTGATGTACTTTTTGTCTTCCCAGTCTATTGTTGGGTTGTTTCGTCTGAGACTTGTAGTTTGCTTTTGTGATGCCTAATTGTAGACTGGCCACCGCATTCCTGTATCTTCCTTTCAGTGCTTAAAGAACTATCTTCTAGACTGGTTATTGCTTGTCATGTTGTGTGGATGTGCCTTGGAGCGGTATTCGCTTGTGACACTTTGTACTTTGATCCTACGTCTGATTATACTTTTGGGCTTGCTGACAGATGACCATAGGATCCGATAAAGATCCTTGTAGTGATGAGGTGGAGTACCTCTGCAAGAGACTGCGCATAACGGAGTTGGCGGTCGACCGCTTGCGTATTTAGTCGGATGAGGAATGGTTGGAGCCTGTTCTCCTTAAGTCGGCGCTAGTTGAGCAGGATTGTGAGTTGACAATCATGTATTCCAGTCGTCTGGCAAACTTGCCACTGCCTTCGAAAGTGACAAAGGACAGCATTGGGGAATGTGCCTTACTCAGGAAGATAATTGTTGAGAAGGGCTTAGAGCTATATCACCTCCAGGTGAGGCTTGGTGGGTTGCGGATGGCAAGCACCTCGCATGTTGTTAGTTCTAGGAAGGATCAACTAGTTGGAGCGAAGAAAGGCACCACGACTGCTGCGAAGGATAGTGCGACGGTAGGAGGAGCTGGGTCGAGTGTCGGGGGAGCTGTGCAAACAGCGTTGGTGCCCTTTCAACACCCCAAAGGTGCCCCGAGAGAAGTGTTGGCTTTGTTGAGTTTGACTTTGGTTGGTGGAGAGTCATGCGCCTCGTGTGTTGGTCAGCAGTCACAGTCGCTGGAATCGACGTTTGCTGTGCAAGGTGCTGGCAGCCAAGGAAAGGAGGTGGCTATCAGGTATTCTACAAGGAGGCTCGTGTCTCTCAAGAAAAATGTTCCTCGCTCAGTAAGTCACAAGGAAGGCTTGTAAATCAAGTTGTATGGTTGATGAGTCCTTACTTGTAAATATTTGTAGTACCATTGAATATGAAATTGTGGACATGTGATAATTCTATAACTCTCTTTACGTACTTAGTCCTTGTTGTCATGGTTGAGGTGTCATCGACGGGTTCTTTGTCACTAAATAACAGGGCCTGAAGTCTATTGCGTATAGCTTAAAGAGTTGTTGATGGTGTATGACGGAGTTGAAAATTTTTCCATCCTGTATCCAGCTAGTTGTAGGGATAATTCTGAAGAAGAAATGCTTTTCAAACTTGCTGTATGGATCCTCTAACAGATTGTTAGAATCACATCGAATGGAAAGTTGAACTCCAAGCGTGGCTTTTTACAAGTGTTGCTAGAGTAACTTCGATCCATGATTTTGGACCTCTTAATCTGTTATTGAGGAAATTTAACTAGTTGCAAGAACAGATCGAATGGCGAGTTGAAATCTGAACATGTGTGATTACACATTGCGAGAGTAACTCTGAACCATGAACATGGATTCCGAACTTTTTAGTTTAAGTGTTAACAGGTTGCAGGAGCAGCTTGAATGGCAAAGCGCACTCTGAACTTGTTTCTTTGCAAATTGACAGTCTCTTTTGAACCATGAACATGGACTCCGAACCATTCGTCGAGGCATTAACGGATTGCAGGAGCAGATCGAATAGCGAAGTGCACTGCGAATTTGCATTATTGCAAATTGTTAGGGTCTCTGTCGATCCTTGGGTATGGACTCTGAATCCTTCTTACGGAGAGACTCGCAACGAGTGTTTGGTGCTGCTTAAGTATAAGGGTGGCACTCAACTCGTTGTTTCAGAGCCTCCAAGGAAGTTCAACTAGTTGCAGGAACAGATTGATCGGTGAGTTTTGTTCTAAGCGTGCATGATTGCATGCTGCATACTCCCGAGTTCTGGATTCCGAACATGCGTTGTAGAAAGCTTGTAACAAGTGTTTAGCGCCACTTTTGAATATGAGATGGGCATTTTTAGCTCATTGTTTGCTTTGCTCAATTGACTAAGATGTAATGAAATAAACTGGCTAATCTTTATTAAAGAATAAACTAGAGGGGCTGCTCTAATGACTGGCCCTTATTACATACTTGGCCGCTTTAGTAATGGTGGTTCTTTATTGAAAGAAAAACTAAATGGCTGCTCTAGTGGCTGACCTTTATTATAAAATCTTAAAATTTCTGCAGTAATTAGGAGAGCGTGTTTCAAACACTCTCGTTGTACTCCATAGGGTGTCGCTCACTTGAAGTCCCTACTGACACATCCCTGCGCCCCTGGGTCTTCAAGTTGGTGAGCTGTCAAGCGAACAACTTGGTAGACCTTATCTGAACTTGCCTGTTTCTGGTGGACCCCCGCGTTGTCCTGCTTAGAGACAACGGAATGTTCTGATGGACTGACGTGCTTAGGCAAGATTGATTGTTTATCATGACTGAGTGGAGAGGCTTCGGATAGGGGAGTTGAGAGAACTGTTGGGTTCTTTTGAGGACGTGGTTGGAGCTGGGAGGAAGGTATTTGATGACTTCGTAAAATCCCGGTTTGGTTGCCCAGTGTAGCGGCTTCGAGCTCGCTTGCTGGCTTTGTGACGCAATGATTATTTTCCTGTAGTAGTTCTTCAGCATGGAGAGGGAGAACCGAGCCTCCCATTGTAGCAGTGTAGCATGCCCGTGCCGCTTGTTGGCTTCCTACTACTTGGCCCACGCCTGTCGTTGTTGGAAATTTCACTTTCATGTGGAATGCGGAAGCGACGACGTGGAAGGCAGCTAGTCCTGGACAGCCGGCATTGTATGCGAATTTAACATCGACTACCAGAAAATCTAAGGACTCTGTCCGAGTTGTTGGTGCTTTCCCTGCTGTTACGTCGAGTGCGACGATTCCCTCGACTTGAACAGGTGCACCCGAGAAGCTATGAAGGGTATAGCTGACTGGATTGAGACAATTTCGGGAGAGCTTCAGCGCATCAAATGCGGCCATGAACAAGATGTTCACGGAACTGCCATTGTCAACGAGGATACGTTGCACCTCGTAGTTTGCCATGCCTAGATTGATAACTAGTGCATCGCAATGAGGCATTTTGATGCCCTCGAGATCTTTGTCAGAGAAGGAGACTGAGAGGCCTGAACCCTTCGAGGGTGGAGCGTTATGAACCAAATTAACCTCTCTTACAAAAGTTTTACAAGAGGAGTTAGAATCTCCCCTCATGGGCCTGCCATGGATGGTGTGCAAAATGGCCATATGTTCAGAGTCCCTAGATTCAGAGGGTCTTTCAGGACGCTTGTTAGCCCCCCGTGGCAGAGGGTTTTCGGCATTGTATTTTCGTTGGACGAACTGAGATAGGTAGCTCCGTTGAATCAGGTCTTCAATTTCTTTTTTGAGGACTTTACAATTATCAGTTGTATGTCTGTGGCCTTTGTGAAAGGCGCACCAAAGGCTTTTGTCTCTTGTCTTGCCGGATGTCGTCATCCTGGGAAGAGGACGGACTATCCCATCTTTCTCTACTGCCATAAAAATGACAGATGTACTTGCATTTAGAGGAGTGAACTTGTCGAAACGAGGCATAGAAGGAGGGCGGCGCAGTCCTGCGCCGTTTTTCTGAAACTTTTTGGGCATTTTCTCAGTTGGGCTCTTCCGTTTGTTCCCGGAGAGTGATTCTTTCTTGTCTGGAGGATTAAGAGCTTCCTCAACTCTGATGTACTTCTCACTCCGTTCTAGGAGCTCTGTGAAATTGCGAGGTGACCTCTTAGCGAGGGATGCTTTTAGCTCTTTATGCCTAACGTTGTGGCGGAAGGCAAAAGCCGCCACTGAAAAGTCTAGAGAGGAAATTGATCTCGCTTCCACTGTGAATCTCTTGACAAAGTCCTTTAGCAATTGTCCATCTTTTTGCTTCAATTCTAGCAGGGAGACGCTGGTCTTTTCAGTTCTCCGGCTAGTAACGAAGTGTGCGATGAAGAGTTCTTCAAACTGATCGAAGGAAAAAATGGACTCGGGTATCAGATGTGAATACCATTCCCTAATTGATCCTTTCAGTGTAGCAGGAAATATCCGACACATGAGTGCATCGGTGGCATTATAGACCATCATGAGCATTTTAAAGCTCTCGATATGGTCTGTCGGGTCTGATTTCCCATCATAAGATTCGAATTGAGGAGCCTTGAAACCCTTTGGAATAGGTGCATTGAGAATAGTTCAGTTGAACGGAGGTCGACTAGGGCGGTAGGCCCTGTTGGAGTGGCTCCCCTCATTCTTCATTTGTTCGAGACGTTTCCCTACCTCTTGGATTCGGTGGAGGACTTGATCGTCCTTCTTTTGGGATCCAGTTGAGTCGGCGGATCCTTCGTTCAGGGGAAGGCTCTGAGTTTGACTTCCTTGGAAAGCATAGAGAATGTCACGTTTGAATTGATCAAGCTCGGCCCTGGTGACCGGTGTATTTCGATCTCTGTTCGGCCCAGGTTGCCTTTGATCATCCCGCGTCAGGTTTTCCCTAGCTGGTTGCCCTCTCTGAGAGGAGGATTGCCTTGATATTTGTTTAGAAGACTAGGCTCTCTGGCTTGCTTGATGTCCTGAACGGGAGGCCTCAGATTGGGCGCACCTTTCGTTCAGCTTTATTCGCAGGTCGCCTTCGATCTGGTAGAGATTTCTAGATCCCCGTGGGCCTCGTGTAGCCATTGAATCAATCGAGGCATTGTGGACCGAGATGCGTTCGTTGTAAGGATGCTGTTCAGAACGGTTCTGTCGGGAGCCCCCTGGCGCCTCTCCATTGACAGGAGCGTGATTAGGCTCCAGGGACTGGTGTTGAGGAGAAATTTGATCTTCCCTAGGAGGAACCTGAGTTGGCTGACGAAGAGAGTTGGTGCGACGGCTGGAGGTCGCCTCTCTTAGTTTTGGTGGCATGGAGAAAAGTTCGACTTGTGCAGTGGTTTTTCATAGACGGTGCCAATCTGTTGCGACTTATTTCGGTGTGGGAGCAAACAGATAGTGAGTTAACAAACAAGGACACTACGAAAAGTCAAATTTGTAACCTGGCCGTTATAAACTGTTAGGGCTCTTGAGAATGAATCTGGATCGTTGATTGACCTCCTTTGATCTGAATTCGACAGTGGATGATGCGGCCGACGGACCTGCAAAACGCCTGAAACATCGGGGTAGCCCCAGTGAAAAACCCTCCGACGCTTAAGTCAGAACCAGAAAGAGAGAGAGAGAGAAAGAGAGTGAAAACTGATGAATTGTTGATTACCTCGTGACTGAAAAGGAGAAGGGGTATTTATAGACCTGAGAGACATTCTAGAGATCGAATCGTGACCATTGGATCTTTCACCCCCCCCCCCCCCCAAAAGAGATAAGATATCCCTGTTAGGGGATAAGAGATTTGACTCCTAGCCAACATGGACTGGGTGCCTCTCTTAGTGGGCCTAGCCTGTCACTTTTTATGGGCTTGAGAGAAGCCTATATCTCGGAGTGGGCCCAGACCTTTAAAATAGGTCTGTGATGGCTAATCTGCCTGAAGATGCTTTGAGATCCGTGCAGAGATCGTACGGTTCTGATATGCTGCAATTTTTACCATCATCAGAAACCATTCACAAATTACTCAAGCATGAAGTGTTGACAATCATATATATGCACTACAATTTCCGAGTTCACTGATATTCCCTCATCAAAACATAGATTCTCACCTACAAGAATGAAAAAGAAAAATAAGGAGTTCCGCTAAGCATATTTTTCTAGTCTCTGAAGTTCGGAAATAGGAATGGGATTTCACGTAGTTTTAGGCTAAACTGACTGCCATACTGTCAGGCCATAAGGTCCAGGACGACAACTGTTGGAAAAGAACTCAAGTTACAACTAGGAGATTGCTAAATTATACTTCAAGTAGATTATACCCATTAAGTTAAGGTGTACCTAAGTTCATCAATTTAGGAACTAGACAAGAACAACCATAATAATGCGTGTATACCAATCGAAGTACAACTGGCATGCGACACAAATCAGAAGAGCCTTTTTTAGCTTGTATTGTACATGTAATGGAAAAGATTTTCCTTGTATGATTCATGGAAAAATGGGAGGAAATGTCTACCGCTTGAAGCTTTCAGATCACAAGTATTCAATGCATACAAGAGATGTTTCAAGCAGCGAAGATGAGAACTCGGGAGGACGTGCTCTTTTCAAGATCGGACATAAGAGTTTGAGCCACGCACGCTAACCTGCATACGTAACTTTTAACTTAAGAGGGCAATTTGATCAAAGTACAACCCCGTGGAAATCTACTCAATCAGACAGTTATTTTCAACCTGGCCAAAATTCATCATTTTCACACAAAAGAAATGCGATTTTCCATTTTGGCCAAAGCCCAATATTTCATTCAATTTGGTTTTGTTCCCTTTAGTAACCGAAACACCAAACTTCTTGCAATTTTTAACCTTGAAAGAGAAGTTTGTCATGAAATATACCTACTCATCTTGTTTCTTCAATTGTTTCGGCATGCATATCGGACATGTATTAAAGAAAGCAAACAGAGGGAAAAAATCATGTAAGGAACAATTCTCTTAAAACCGTCGAGGAGAAGATCATGAATCAGTAATACTGTCAAATCAATTTAATTGTATCTGGATTCGGGAATGGGGCATACCGATAAAACTTTACCATCTCTTGAAAACATTCCTGATGTATTGCCCACGTTGCAAAACCTTTGTCAGCTTTAGCGAGTCAAAAAGATATGCATTGGAGTTTGACATTATGACATTTTCAAACTATATAAGAGCATCTGTAGTCGTTCTTGCCAAATTTTGGGTAAATAGCAATTAGAAAATAGGAAAAAAAGAATGTTGCTGCAGTCGTTCAAAGCTATATTCGATTCGTCGTTTGTTTTTCTTTAAAAGACGGAAGATTATCTATCGTCTGTTTCCAAATTTATTTTTTTTTTTAAAAAAATAGGCAACGACGGGATATAATGTCCCGTCAATCTCCTCGAACTGTGTATAATAGGCCGTTCGTTGACTTTGTTTTATTATTTTTTTTTTTTTTTAAAAAACCCAAAGACAGGATATTACCTCCCGTCAATCTCCTAGGACGGTGTATAATAGGCCGTTCGTTGACTATGTTTTATTTTATTTTATTTTATTTTAAAAAAAAATCCAAAGACGGGAAATATTACACCGTCAATCTCCTCGGACGGGTTATAATTCGCCGTTCGTTGACTATGTTTTCTTTTTCTTTTTTTTTTTGTAAAATAAGCACTAAAAGACAAAAAAAAAAAAAAAAAAAAAATCAAATTTTGGCCTGGGACGGGATATAATCTCCCGTCAAACTACTTTTGGCATCTAGCTAATATTTGCAATTGACGATGTATAATCGTCCGTCTCTGACATTTTTAAATTTTTTTTTTCTTTTTTCAAACGCTGTTTAATCCTTCGTCTCTCCTACTTTGTGTACGTCTCACCTGCGAGACGAAGTTTTATCTTTCGTCAATTCTGACGGACGAAGTAAAATGGTTCGTTAGCTATATTTTGGTTATTGCCAAATCGTCTGCTATATTTGGCAACGAACTGTTCATCGTACACCCAAATTTTGGGTATTTGGACGACGACTGCAGCTCGTTTTTTTGATATTTTTCCAAATTTTGGGTATTTAGCCCACGACTACAGATGCTCTAAGAAAACAAAGACCGATACATTTCAAGTACTTGCTCACGATACTTGGAGGGGTGACTGACACACAAATGTCACTCGTATTGTCAGTTTATACTTAATGACGTGGCCCAATCAGGACCATCAGATTTTCTCAGATTTCGCTCATCCCATATCATCAAGTCAACAAAGTCCAACTGGCTTTTGCCATTTCAGGCCCACCGGCAAACAGGTCCGACCCAGCCCGTTACGACCTCAGACCCGTTTGCCACTGCCTATAAATACCAGACCCCCTCCTCCCTTCTCAAGGTAATAAAATTTTTCCCACCTGAACCCTAGCTACTATTGCTTTCTCAGTAACTGACTAGATCATCGAAGGGCCTGTCGCTGGGACTTCTTATGAAGCTTCTAGGTAGTGTGCAGGTACGAAACTCCGAGCCGAGCTACGAAGATCCGAGCCAAGATATGAGATCCGAGCCGAGCACCCAGCCTCTACCTCTCTCCTACTACTCCCGAGCCGATCCTACAGCCTAGAATCGGATCAGGTTAGCGCCGATACCAGTACCGCATCTTCTGTTTCACAAATTACAAGAACTCACACCTGTTGTCCCCACACCCAAAAACAAACAGTATCAGGTTGGCACCGCCTGCGGGAAAAGGTACTGACATCGGTCCGATCCCGGCCGAGGACACCACCTCGAAGACAAACTTTCCCATGGCTCCCAATGCCAGAAAAGCTTTTACCTCTGGACGTTGTCCGGATCCTCCCCCATCTCATAGCCATGCGAACGCCCATGACGGTCATCAACCTCGACCCAATGGTGCGGCAGGACCCGAACCGAGCGCTTCACGCACGGTTGCTGCTCCCGACTTACGGCATGTCTTCAGAAATCTGGTAGATCAGCCGGTCCAGGGGAGGGGCCGCTTCCAACTCGGTCCCGAACCACGGTAGACAGCCGACCGAAGAACGGGAACTAGGGTACAGCCACTCGCCCTCTACCCTCGCGCGGTCCTGTAGAGCAGACCCCAGTCACGAGGGCTGAGTTCCAAAACATTAGGAACAAGGTCCTTCAGGCTATCCGAGGCGTTCCAAGAACCGAGGCGCGCAACAACTCCTACCCTCAACCAGAAGCCCAAGGCAGTGAATCCCACGGTTCGACCCGCCCACTGGAGCAAGATGATGTTGTCCTTCAACGCCTCCAGGAGATGGAGAACCGCCTTGCCCATCTCGGCGAGGGCGGGCCATTACCTGACCAAGGATACAGGCCAAACCGACCCCCATTCTCCACTCAAATCTTAGAAGTCGAGAACCCTAGAAATTTTAGGCCACCCCAATTTGAGACCTACATCGGCGAGGGTGATCCTGCTGATCACATGGAAGGGTTCAAAACCCTCATGTTGATTCACACCGCTTCGGATCCTTTTCTATGTTGCGCCTTCCCTGCCACCCTGCATAGTCCAGCTCGGGAATGGTTCTCGAAGCTCACCCCCGGCTCGGTCTTCTCGTTAGACTAGCTAGAAGCAAGCTTTCTAGCCCACTTCGTAACCGGCAAAAAGGTCGAGAAGACAAGCATTGACCTCGAGCCACGCCCTAACTTTCTCCAAGCAGGTGGCTCGCCGCTCAGCATTGACCTCGAGCCACGCCTTAGTTTTCTTACAAGCTTGAGCTCGATGCTCGACCCTCGACGCTCGGCATGTACTTTGAGCTAAGGCCTAGCTTTGTCACAGGCTAGGGCTCGATGCTCGACACTCGGCGCCCGACCTTCGGTGCTCGACACTCGGCATTTTCGCTCTCCAAGGAATTTTTCCGTCCTACCCCATAGCCGACCCTACTCGTGAACGGCCTCTCTCGCTGCTATATGACGCGCCCCCAGTGACGCTCGGTTTGAAGCCAACCCCATTTACTTCTTAGGGACTCAACAATTCATATTCGCCAAATACTCCGCTCCGCTCTTCTTACAAAGACACTACTCCTCCAGGGCTAGCTTACACAACCCTCCAGGAGTGGGGGCTTATGATGTGCTATAGATGATGTGGCCTAATTAGGGCCATCGGATCTCCTCAGGTTTTGCTCATCCCAGATTATCAAGTCAACAAAGTCCAACAGGCTTCTACCATTTCAGGCCCACTGGCAAATGGGTCTAAACCGGCCCGTTACGACCTCAGACCCGTTTGCCGCTGCCTAAAAATACCAGACCCCCTCCTGCCTTCTCAAGTTAATAAGATTTTCCCCACCCGAACCCTAGCTACTGTTGCTTTCTCAGTGACTGACTAGATCGTCAGAGGGCCTGTCACCGGGACTTCTCCCGGTGTTTCTAGGTAGTGTGCAGGTACGAAAGTCCAAGCCATGCTAAGAAGATCTGAGCCGAGCTACGAGATCCAAGCCGAGCACCTAGCCTCTACCTCTCTCCTACAAATTCCGAGCCGGTCCTACAGCCTAGGATCGGATCAACGCCAGTACCGCATCTTCCGCTTTACAAATTACAATAACTCACACTTGTTGTCTCTACATCCAAAAAAAAAAAAAAACAGCATCACCTTTGTTACTATCTCATCATGACGATGTACCTCATTGCATATGTAACATGTATGTCTCAATAAGTTCTCCATGCATGTATGATTACCACGCCAAGCAGTTGAGTAGCAGGATACTACAAATGAATTGAGAATATATGTTCGGGCACGTGCAAAAGATGAAATTGATATTAAACTATAATTAAGAAATTACCTTTAAGGTAAGACTCGAGTGACCAAGTGTCGGTTGAATATAAAGTGAAGAGACATGAGACAAGAAATAAAGGCCACACATGGCTATGCCTTGATATCAGTATTTAGAGCATCCACAATCGTTTGCTGTAATTTCCATTTTCTCAAAATATAGCAAACGAATCGAAAAGTGGTGCTGCAGTCGTTTCTCATTTTCCCATATTTTATGGAGAACTTTCGAATACAAACCAGATACAGCTAGCTTCCAAAACTAACTCCCAAGAGGAAACTAACTTTTAAGATAAGGAAACAAAATATTCAAAATTCAAATTTATGGATACAAGTTAAAACTAATCTCTACTACTATAATGGGAAAAGGCCATAGTGTAATTTGTCCTTCTACCAACCCGTGCAACACGCGTGCTTGAATTTTTACTTTTAAAAATAAATATCTCTACTACTATAATGGGAAAAGGCCTTAGTGTAATTTGTCCTTCTACCAACCCGTGCAACACGCGTGCTTGAATTTTTACTTTTAAAAATAAATATATGTATTAATTAAGCCGTGCAACGCACGTGTAAATTACTAGTTTTACTATAATAAGAGAGACTCGGTTCACTCTCGATTATGCCCCCTCAAGATGGAGGTCAGGTAGAGAGTCCAATGTTGGTCTTGAGAGAAAGAAACAAAGTTCGTGATACAAGCTTAATTTGATAGTGCATTAATAAGTTGGTCTTTACTGCAAACATGAGCAATACGCAGTTGTCCTGATTGAACTTGTTCATGGATGAAATGAAAGTCAAAGACTTCATGTTTCCATTCTACAATGGAAAATTAAGTTACAAGAGAGATTATCACAGTAAATGATAGGTAAATGAGGTACAAACACACCAAGTTCACCCAAAAGAGAGCACACTTAGTCGAGTTCAGCGACAATATTAGCAACCGACCGATACTCGACCTCAGTGGTGGAACGTGCAAAGGAGCTCTATTTTTTGGAACTCCAAGAAATTGGATTACGACCAAGATAGACAATATAGGCACTGGTGGAAGAGAAATCTTTTTTGTTTCCAGCCCAATCAACATCAAAGAAGGCATGTAAGGATAGTGATGAATCACGATAGAGTAGTATGCCCTTGTTAACTTAACCACATAGATAATAGAGGAGTCTCTTAACTAGAAACCAATTATTTGTGGTTGGTCTGTGCATGAATTGTGACAATTTATTGACCGCAAATGCAATGTCCGACCGAGTAAGCATGAAGTATTGTAAGCTCCCAACAACAGTGTAACAACCCGCAAAATAAAATAATTTATTTTGCATTATTAAATATTATTAAATTGGTAAAGTTGACTATTTTGACTATTTTCTTAAAATTGCATTTAAGAAAATACTGTCAAATCAGTAATAGAGGAGAAGATCATGAATCAGTAATACTGTCAAATCAATTTAATTGTATCTGGATTCGGGAATGGGGCATACCGATAAAACTTTACCATCTCTTGAAAACATTCCTGATGTATTGCCCACGTTGCAAAACCTTTGTCAGCTTTAGCGAGTCAAAAAGATATGCATTGGAGTTTGACGTTATGACATTTTCAAACTATATAAGAAAACAAAGCCCGATACATTTCAAGTACTTGCTCACGATACTTGGAGGGGTGACTGACACACAAATGTCACTCATATTGTCAGTTTATACTTAATGACGTGGTCCAATTAGGACCATCAGATCTCCTCAGATTTTGCTCATCCCATATTATCAAGTCAACAAAGTCCAACAGGCTTTTGCCATTTCAGGCCCACCGGCAAACAGGTCCGACCCGGCCCGTTACGACCTCAGACCCGTTTGCCACTGCCTATAAATACCAGACCCCCTCCTCCCTTCTCAAGGTAATAAAAAAATTTCCACCTGAACCCTAGCTACTATTGCTTTCTCAGTAACTGACTAGATCATCGAAGGGCCTGTCGCTGGGACTTCTTATGAAGCTTCTAGGTAGTGTGCAGGTACGAAACTCCAAGCCGAGCTACGAAGATCCGAGCCAAGATACGAGATCCGAGCCGAGCACCCAGCCTCTACCTCTCTCCTACTACTCCCGAGCCGATCCTACAGCCTAGAATCGGATCAGGTTGGCGTCGATACCAGTACCGCATCTTCTGTTTCACAAATTACAAGAACTCACACCTGTTGCCCCCACACCCAAAAACAAACAGTATTAGGTTGGCACCGCCTGTGGGAAGAGGTACTGACACCGGTCCGATCCCGGCCGAGGACGCCACCTCGAAGACAAACTTTCCCATGGCTCCCAATGCCAGAAAAGCTTTTACCTCTGGACGTTGTCCGGATCCTCCCCCATCTCATAGCCATGCGAATGCCCATGATCGTCATCAACCTCGACCCAATGGTGCGGCAGGACCAGAACTGAGCGCTTCACGCACGGTCCCTGGTCCCGACTTACGCCATGTCTTCCGAAATCTGGTAGATCAGCCGGTCCAGGGGTGTAGCGCCCCGAATTTCTAATATAATATCTTAGAAAATATGTGGCACAATCCCAGCATCAACTTCAATGTAACATTAAACACAACCAACACCAATGAAATTTTCAACTTTTATTACAATAATCTTTTACACAGTACAACGGAATTTAAAACATCTCAATCATAGTTTTCTTTTATTTACAACACAGTCTTTTTACAACACAGCTTTACAAACTTACACGAAACTCTATTAAATCAATTTATCTCAAAACTAACTCAAGCATCCACACCTCCAAACTATAAGCAACAACCTGCAACACATGAGGCTAGAGATGATCCCTAACCCCCAAAACTAAAGGGGTCAGCCATAAATGGTGTGAGTGACATAAAAGCAAACAACATAAATGAGCATTAAGCATGGATTCTTAAACAACATGTAATAAACAAGAATACATAAAATATGACATAGCTAGGAAACATGTAAACAACAAGTGAAACTAAACTAAGTGTCAAGTGTAGAAAACAGGAAACCACATGCATAAAACCAAGTAAAGAAAACACAAATTCTATATGCGGACTCTCTAATGCGTACCTGTCAAAATCTATGCATCCCACTCTACATAGGTTCGGTGCAAGCCCTTAACGTCTCCACATTATAGGGTTCAATCCCCGCTATGCAACTAATCCTAACATGATGACTACTACGAGATAAAGATAAACTGTGAGTGTTAGCTCATGTCCCGATAATTCCGGAGATAGATCCCACACCACGGGTATTTTACCTGGATAATTCCGAAGATCATCCCACACCGAAAGCAATGACTTCATCACACGAATACCACATGTGCATCGCCTCGACTCCGATAATTCCGGAGATCAATCCCACACCACAAGTAATTACCTGGATAATTTCGGAGATCATCCCACACCACAGGTAATTTACCTGGATAATTCCGGAGATAGATCCCACACCACAAGTAAGTTACTTGGATAATTCCGGAGATTAAATCCCACACCGAAAGCCATACTGAGGTACTTGACTCATGTTCCCGTTTATCATATCACCACTAGTGTCTGTCCTTATTATTCTTGGGTTACTTAATTACTCAACGAATCTCCTAGGTTGGTGTACCCTACCGGACTTAACTCAAAACTGAACAACTGAAATGCCTCAACAGGCCTCAACAAAAGAACTCAACACCAGTATACTAGGGTCACACATATCCTCTAGAGACCCAAACTCAATGTCTAAACCAACTTTTCACCATAATTAGCTCAACTGAATATCTTAAACTCATATGCTTAACAGAAGACAAAGTATAGACTAAAATGTTTGAAGACTAATCATTCGAAAGAACATTCAAGTTTATGAAAATTCATCAGTACCAGTCGACTTATTACTGTAGTAAGTCGACTGTCCAGAGGAAAAATATCCATGATTTTAAGAAAATAAGTTAAGTAATATAAGTTGACTTATAAGAGTCATAAGTCGACTTACCAAAAATATAAGTTGACTTATAAAAGTCATAAGTCGACTTACCAGAGAATATAAGTTGACTTATAATAGTCATAAGTCGACTTAAAAGAGATTATAAGTCGACTTAAAAAGTAATAAGTCGACTTACCAGAGAGAAATTCCAGAAATCTTTTAGAAAATATTCTAAGTGTTATAAGTCGACTTGCAAAGTCATAAGTCGACTTAAAAGAGAATATAAGTTGACTTATAAAAGTCATAAGTCGACTTACCAAAGAAAAATTTACGATAACTTTGAAAAATAAATTCTTAGTCTACCAGTCGACTGAAAGGTCAGACGGTCGACTGTCGGCCTACAGTCTGCCTAATTTTGGTTGTACATGATAATCAAAATTAGAGTTTTCTAAAAGAAATCATTGTTTATGAAAATAATTCGTATTCAGGTAAAAATGACAATCTCAAAGTATCCTCAGATTGGATACATTACTCAAATCAACCCATGTCTCAAAACTCAAGTTCTCATGTTCTGAATTCCTAATTCTTCCATTAGGGTTTCTCAATACTGAATTTCTTTCACAACTCAAAATCAAAATCTGATTTGTTTTCACGAGATCCAGATGTTCATCCATCCAATCCCTTATTATCATAACCATACTCATATCTTAAACATGCTTTCTAGCAATACAATTTTATAAACCAAGATCTACTAAATATTCATAGATTTTACATACATAATACGACAACAATCATTGCATCGCTCAAACAAACATGTCCAAACAAACTACGGAACGATCATTCACATAAGTCGAAACAACAACAAAATCTACAACATTCACATAAAGCAAACAACAAAACAAAGTTCATGTCACTCACCTTGGAAACGACGAGATCCAACAATAAAGTCTCTCCTTTGAGAGATCCAAAACTTCCTCTTGATCCTCCAAAAATATCACAAAACTCTATACTGTGCAGCGAATGATGGCTGCAAATTCTTTTTAAATATCCGGAGAAGAAGTTTAGGGTTTTACCCACTTTTGCAAAATAATCCCTTCAAAATACAACTTTATATTTATAGCTCTATTCTTGGAAATTCAATAAAAATCATTTAAATTAGGATTTAAAAGTAAAATATAATCCTAAATCTCAATCGGTACTGTTTAAAACGTCCAGAAAATACATTTTACATTTTAACCCCTAAAAATGACAAATTTGCAAAAAGGTCCTTCTTTTCTCAAAATTTGCAAATAGATCCAATTAATTTCAGAAAAATCTGGAAAAATTATAAATAAATCCCAAATATTAAATAATAATTTTTCAGGAAGAAAACTTGATTTTCAAACTTCTCAAGAAAGTATTTGCACGTGTTTTGCACGTGTAAAAAGATAAATTTTTCTGAAAATATTCATTAATTTCTCCAAAAATCATTTTAGTCATTTATAAACCTTTAAAAATAATATTTTAAAAATACGGGATTCTACAAGGGGAGGGGCCGCTTCCAACTCGGTCCCGAACCACGGCAAACAGCCGACCGAAGAACGGGAACTAGGGTACAGCCACTCGCCCTCCACCCTCGCACGGTCCTGTAGAGCAGACCCCAATCACGAGGGCTGAGTTCCAAAACATTAGGAACGAGGTCCTTCAGGCTATCCAAGGCATTCCAAGAACCGAGGCGTGCAACAACTCCTACCCTCAACCAGAAGCGCAAGGCAGTGAATCCCACGGTTCGACCCGCCCACTGGAGCAAGATGATGTTGTCCTTCGACGCCTCCAGGAGATGGAGAACCGCCTCGCCCATCTCGGCGAGGGCGGGCCATTACCTGACCAAGGATACAGGCCAAACTGACCCCCATTCTCCACTCAAATCTTAGAAGTCGAGATCCCTAGAAATTTTAGGCCACCCCAATTTGAGACCTACATCGGCGAGGGTGATCCTGCTGATCACATGGAAGGGTTCAAAACCCTCATGTTGATTCACACCGCTTCAGATCCTCTTCTATGTTGCACCTTCCCTGCCACCCTGCATAGTCCAGCTCGGGAATGGTTCTCGAAGCTCACCCCCGGCTCGGTCTTCACGTTCGACTAGCTAGAAGCAAGCTTTCTAGCCCACTTCGTAACCAGCAAAAAGGTCGAGAAGACAAGCATTGACCTCGAGCCACGCCCTAACTTTCTCCAAGCAGGTGGCTCGCCGCTCAGCATTGACCTCGAGCCACGCCCTAGTTTTCTTACAAGCTTGAGCTCGATGCTCGACCCTCGATGCTCGGCATGTACTTTAAGCTAAGGCCTAGCTTTGTCACAGGCTAGGGCTCGATGCTCAACACTCGGCGCCCGACCTTCGGTGCTCGACGCTCGGCATTTTCACTCTCCAGGGAATTTTTCCGTCCTACCCCATAGCCGACCCTACTCGTGAACGGCCTCTCTCGCTGCTATATGACGCGCCCCCAGTGACGCTCGGTTTGAAGCCAACCCCATTTACTTCTTAGGGACTCAACAATTCATATTCGCCAAATACTCCGCTCCGCTCTTCTTACAAAGACACTACTCCTCCAGGGCTAGCTTACACAACCCTCCAGGAGTGGGGGCTTATGATGTGCTATAGATGACGTGACCCAATTAGGGCCGTCGGACCTCCTCAGATTTTGCTCATCCCAGATTATCAAGTCAACAAAGTCCAACAGGCTTCTACCATTTCAGGCCTACTGGCAAATGGGTCTAAACCGGCCCGTTACGACCTTAGACCCGTTTGCCGCTGCCTATAAATACCAGACCCCCTCCTGCCTTCTCAAGTTAATAAAATTTTCCCCACCCGAACCCTAGCTACTGTTGCTTTCTCAGTGACTGACTAGATCGTCGGAGGGCCTGTCGCCGGGACTTCTCCTGGTGTTTCTAGGTAGTGTGCAGGTACGAAAGTCCAAGCCAAGCTAAGAAGATCTGAGCCGAGCTACGAGATCCAAGCCGAGCACCTAGCCTCTACCTCTCTTCTACGAATCCCGAGCCGGTCCTACAGCTTAGGATTGGATCAACGCCAGTACCGCATCTTCTGCTTCACAAATTACAATAACTCACACTTGTCGCCTCTACATCCAAAAAAAAAAAAAAAAAAACAGCATCACCTTTGATACTATCTCATCATAACGATGTACCTCATTGCATATGTAACATGTATGTCTCAATAAGTTCTCCATGCATGTATGATTACCACGCCAAGCAGTTGAGTAGCAGGATACTACAAATGAATTGAGAATATATGTTCGGGCACGTGCAAAAGATGAAATTGATATTAAACTATAATTAAGAAATTACCTTTAAGGTAAGACTCGAGTGACCAAGTGTAGGTTGAATATAAAGTGAAGAGACACGAGACAAGAAATAAAGGCCACACATGGCTATGCCTTGATATCAGTATTTATAGATTATGGAGAACTTTCGAATACAAACCAGATACAGCTAGCTTCCAAAACTAACTCCCAAGATAAGGAAACTAACTTTTAAGATAAGGAAACAAAATATTCAAAATTCAAATTTATAGATACAAGTTAAAACTAATTTTACTATAATAAGAGAGACTCGGTACACTCTCGATTATGCCCCGTCAAGATGGAGGTCAGGTAGAGAGTCCAATGTTGGTCTTGAGAGAAAGAAACAAAGTTCGTGATACAACACTACAAGGAATTTGACATATAGTGACAGCAAAAATCCGTGGGTAAAGGGCGAAAAACCGTAGGTATAGCCCGTAAAACCTATACCAACGGACATATTTTTCCGTCGTTTTTAATTAGCTATGCCCACGGTAAAATGCCGTCACTATAGTCTATAGCGATGGTTTTTTTACCCGTTGGTATAGGTATCGGTGTTATACCCACAGTTTCATATCCGTTGGTATAGGTTTTAAGGACACCACTTGCTTTCCTATACCCACAGTTAAAACTCCATTGCTATAGGTTTTAGTGATGGTTTAGTAACAACTCACCAACTACGGCATTGTTGTTTTTTTTTTTTCCCCTCTTAATTGGATAATTGTTGTTTATTTTATCAAATCAAAATACATATAATTCAATTCACAATCGTATCGTTTTTAGAAATTTGATCATTTTAATAATCTTCCACAAATCTATGATTCAAGCATAATAAACAATAAAAAAAACATAGAATAAAATTTTTATTCCAATAATCAAACTTAATAAATAAACTATTCATTCAAAATCATCCACAAATTTACATTCATAATATGTAGACAAAGTTACATTCATAATCGATTTTGCCTCATCTATAGACAAAGTTACATGCATAATCTGTAAACAAAGTTATATTCATACACCAACCACCGAATCCACCACTGATCCGTTCCCATCTGGAGAAACTTCTATATCCCCTACAAATGAAAGAGAGTTTAAGCATGAGGTATATCAGAAACAGAAAAAGAAATGCCGAAACTTCTATATCCCCTACAAATGAAAGAGGGTTTAAGCATGAGGTAATCAGAAACAGAAGAAGAAATGCCGACAGAAGAAGAAACGCCGACGATGAAGTTTATTGGTGGTTTGTGAGCTTAAACTAGTATGAGAAAAAGCTTGACATGCAATCCATGGAAAAAGAAAATCATCCATGCAAATTTAGTGATGGGTTTATATTTCAGAGGGTTTATATTTCAGAGGGTTTTGAGCTTCAAAGAGGAAAAGAAATATAGGAACCTACAACTTATAGTTATGGTTTTAATAAAATAAGTGAAGTTCATCTTGAAGTTAATCACTCAGAAATAGAGTTTGAATTGACACAGGTTTAAATTATTTTAACTCACCGCAGTGTATGTTAATCAAACTAGAACAAGCTTTATTTGCACATGTAGTAGAACCAGCACTCTTCGGTCCATCTACTTTTAACTGGTGCTCCAAGCCTCCATGAATATAACTGCTTCAGCTCCATCATCAGCTTATAGTTCATCTAAAAGGCACATAGAAAATAAAATGTTAGTTATAAATGCACAACACATTATTTCCAAAGTCACAAATCAGAAATTAAATCTATGAATGCCAAAATGTAAGGTAACTATAAGTAGGGATGTACCACAAGCAACACTCGCTTAGTAGCTAGCAATAGTAACATAACATCAGTTTCTAAGAGTAAACTTACTTACATCAAATTAATAACATCTGAAGCATGCAAAATGTCTCACATATACAATAAATTCCATCTGACCTCAATCATATTATCATCAAAATATGAGAACATATGCAGCAGTTTTGCCAATAACATCAAAAAAACTAAAATCTCAGTATATAGCAAAAAACCCAACTGGATTGTAATTGCATATCAAAGCATGATCAGATAGAAATATCATATAGAAACAAAAACAACCTAGCAACAAAATTCAAATGAAAGTATAGTACTCACATAGCAATGTAATAATATATGAAGCATTAGAATGACTCAGATACACACTGCGGTTCATCATTATTTGTGCTTAGAAAATTATTTGTGCTTAGAAAATTACTTCATTATATGAAGCATTAGAATGACTCAGATACACACTGTATGTAGCTTTCTGCGTGAATTCGGTCCAAGTACCTTAAAATTGGGTGAAAGGTAGAGTTATAGCAAAAGACCAAGAGGACACAATACATGCATGATTCAAAACATGATTAAAACCCGCTTACTTCAAACTTTTCAGCTTTTGATAACAGCTATTTCATGAAAATTGAGTAAAGCTTTTATTAACGTTGATTATTACAGGATTTGAACTACGGAATTAAGATAACAAAACATGGGGCAAAGTTTTGAGTGCCATAACTTATTCGAGGACTTTGTTATCGCTATGAGTACCGAGTTGTTTTGTTCCTATAGTATCGGTCGCCCTGCTGTGTCTCTGTTCCAATATAAGTATGATGGATCTCCAAGAGTTCTGCGAAGAAAAAAGGAAAGAAGTCATAAGTCATTTCCTTCAATATGGTACGAAAATAATAAGTGAGATGCTCACCTTGGCTTTAGCAAATACAGATTTTTTTTTTTTTTTTTGATCATAAAAGGTAGGCATACAGCAAATACAGAATTATGAAACCCAAAGCGAAGGATAGGCTCAAACTACCAAAAGTGAGATACGCTACGCCGATGAAATAATTCTTTCCACCTAGCCACGATGCTGTGGAAAGAACTAATTCCTTCTTCCCATCAAAACTGTATGTGTTATAGTTATTCTCTATTTCAACATTTAGGGTGGTGTTTGGTTCAAGATCCACTTCTACCCCTAGCTACTTTGGTAGTTTAGGGGAAAAATAACACCACCATGATCAAACTTAATGTCTTAACCTGCATTCTTATTTGAAATCTAATCTGTGGTTAATCAAATTTCCCTTCGTCGTGCAACAGAAGCATCAAATCTTTTATTGATCCATTGTTCTACGTCAAATCTTTTATTGATCCATTATTCTACGTAGACCACATACACTTTGCTGGTAAAACGAAGATAGAGTCAATTTCATGAGAAAATAGATCAATTTGCGTAGTAGAATAACCACAATGCAAGAAAAGAAAGAACAATTGTTCAGTACAAGTTATCTAATGAAAATTAAATGACAAGTTATTAAATCAAAAGTATGATAGTAGTGCTAGGCAGCAGATCTTTATAATAAAAAAAATGATTCTGAGTACGTTCTGCATACCAGCGATGGTTCTGATAGAAGTTATCAAGCTCATAATAAATATAAATAGGAGCCTTCATAAACTTTCGTACCTGAAGTTAATTTTACAGTCACCATTAAAGCCACTCTCTTATTTGCATTGGTAGAATTGTAAGAAGATGGACTCACAGTTTCTGTAACAGCTTTTGTTAGTTGCACTATCTTGTATATAAGAAAGTTTGTCGTCGCTGGGAATGCAATCTAAATCATACCGATCCACAATTTCAACCACCTACACCAAGACATTAATTCTCTGTTCTACTTTGAGATGGTATTCTATACAAAACTTTTTTCTACCCCTAACTACTAAGGCATTGTCCTGGCTAAGGTAGACAACCACATTGAATTTGTGCGACTTCATCAATTCTAGACACCATGGATTAGGTTTGAGTGACGGCTTTGTCTGATCTGACACAAAAACTTAGGGTACTTGGATGAGGGCCATTATTTATACCCAGAAAAAACATGATCAAGTCCAACTTGAAATTGCAATATGTACTCTATACAAAAAAGATGATCCCTAGTATTCCTAGTATTAAAAGCTATGTTGAGGAAACTGAAATCTACCATGTATCTGCAATTGCATATTTGATATAAGATAAGTCAGCATTATGTCTAGAAGGAAAAAAAGTACTGTTTTTTTCGTAAAAAAGAAAAGAAAAGGTAATTAATTTCAAAGCTGTATTTTAACAAGGAGTGCAAGATACAAACAAAAACAAGAAATGCATGACAAGCATCAATATAGAAGTCTAGGCTACACCAGGCAAACTTTGTATACAGAATCAAGTATTTATCAGTAGTTAGCATAAATAATACTGTCTATCTGGCACAATTGCTCACCTCAATATGCACTGATGGACATGAGTCAGAAGTGTAATGGAAAAATCTTGAGAATGTCTTTGGAGTGATAACCAATAGAAGTGGCTTGCAAATTCCGTCGTTTACAATATCAATCCAATAGTCCTAAACAGTGATTGCAGAAAAACGCCTGAAAAAGATGCTATTGGCTAAAAGTGGTATTAATATAGAATAAGAGGCAGAACACTGCAGTTTTCCTTACTAACCATTAATAAGTCATCACTCAAACATTGGAGATCTAGTAGCATCAGTCATCATCCTCTTCTTCTTGGTTGTAATTGTGGTTGATCTTCTGAGCTCGATACATATCAGCAACCTTCAAAGTTAAACATGCAGAAGAGCCATAAGAAGAATTAAAGATATGTTTCAAAGCAAGGAAAAAAAAGCGCGCAGACCAACAGAAGAGAAATGGTTAAAGAAATGGTTAACACAACTATATCAAAAAAGAGAAATGGATCCATGTATCAGACTACAATCATTTACTTGCTCAGATGTTTGGATCTACCACACCATTAGCAGCACGATGAACAGGACTAATGCTCAAATCTGCTGCTTTCACCTCCCAAACCTGTCATTAATTTCAAACCAGCCGATATAAGATAAATTCATAAGTAAACAGAAGACTAAAACCACATACACACATGCATATATATCATTTTTAATGGAAAAGAAGTTGTAATAAGGATACTTGGGCATCTTTTTGTGCACATAAAACTGTGTGATAACAAATTAAACTCCATAAATTTAGTCCCATTATAAATCAAATTTCAATCAAAGAAAATACTCTATATCATGTAAAAAAAAAAACTGGGTAAAAGGAAGCAAGACATACAAAACAAAGGATTGTCAAAATCAATCACAAATTCAGTAAAATTGAAGTATGACTACAAAAAAAAAACTCCCTGGATATCAATAATATCGATCATACAGAGATTTTGTGCTAAAGTATAAGTGCAACAACAAAATAGCCTTTTCTCAAAGCTTACAATCAGCCACATGATGTCCAACAGTCTACAGCATGGACACCTTTATGATGAAGCCAAACCAGCATAACTCGCGTGTCATGTACACTTCATAAACACTCCTTCAACACATGTCTGACACTTATCATATGCAATGCTAAATATTATAATTATACTTTATTTTGGGCACATCTTAGACGCCTTTTGAACATAAACTCAACAATTTCCAATCAGTTTTTCACATTACTTATAATTAGCAAATCCTTCTTTTTCAATATGGAGTACGTTTCTCGAAATTTGTAATTGAAAGTAAAATGAAACTATTACTTTTCCATGGCGAACTGATCTCATTTTGATTACATAGATCAAAATTATATTGCTTACCAAATTCTTGTATATGTGCAATTGTGCATGTCAATATATGCAGGTGCCCGACTATTATATATCTTTCTTCGTTGGTAGAACCAACGCCAGTATTATATTGACTCTCTTTCGTCCAATCAGAGTTTCCGAGAGTGACTGCACAGGCTGAAGTTATTTTTATAAAGTATAAGCAAAGAAATAAGTCTTATAAGTTCAGTTATATAAAACTTGATTTGAGTCGTTACATAATTGTAATGAAGAATAAATCAAGACAAGTTACAATATATTACAATGGAGCGAATTAATAAATAATATCATTTGAATTAATAAGCATTCACAAAAAACACTCACTTAGGCATTCCCACAAACAAGTGTTCTGCAACAAACAAAGATTCGAATAACAATAGATGCAAAGCTATAATCCTACCACAAATTAAAATATGACACATCAACATTAAAAATTGCAAGTTAGGTTGAAGTCCAAACTTAGTTTTGAATTGAACACTAGTTATCTAAATAAGCACTTGGGATTGAAAAATTCCAAATAATTATGCACAAAGTTATACCTTAAATAAAACTCTCCAACTATATCAATAACAATTTGATATCCAGCATCCAAAATATAACACCAATATCAAATTTCAGTGCTAAGTGAACTTAATAAGAAAATACAACATGCTAATTGGAATGAGAGATTACCTTTAGGCTCGAGCTTACCAATCGAGGAGGGAAAGAAGAGGTCGGGCTCCTGATTGGGGCTCGGGAAACGAAGGGAAAAGGAGAGGAGAGGAGATGGGGGCTTCGGGCAGGAGACAACGACGGCGAAAACAAGTTAGATTTAGGGTTTTGGCGACGGGAGCAATGATGGCGATGGGGGCGCCGGGGGCTGGAGACGACGATGGCCTCGAGGACAGCAGATACGGTGGTGTTAGCGATGAGGGAGGGCGGGGTCGGCGGGGACGGGGGGAGTTGATTTTCGATTTTGGGTTTTGAGAGAGAGAGAGAGAGAGGATTTTCGATTTTGTGAGAGACATGGGGCTTAGGACGGTCGGGGGAACGACGGCGTGGGGGGGGCACGGGGGTCACGGCAACGTGGAGCGGAGGTCTACGACGGCGATTGGGGGTTGGGGTTAGTGAGCGGGAAGAAAGGGATAGAGAGGGGAAATGAAAATTTCGATGGGGGGGTATTTGTGTGGCTAGGAAGAAGGTTTTAGGATTTTTGATTAAAAGATCTAAACCTATAGGATACCTATACCCACGGTTCACTACATGTCTGTAGGTATATGATGCCTGTACCCACGGTTTTAGTGACCGTCACTACAGGTGTCCGTTGGTATATGTCAAATTTCTTGTAGTGACAAGCTTAATTTGATAGTGCATTAATAAGTTGGTCTTTATTGGAAACATGAACAATGCGCAGTTGTCCTGATTGAACTTGTTCACGGATGAAATGAAAGTCAAAGACTTCATGTTTCCATTCTACAATGGAAAATTAAGTTAGAAGAGAGATTATCACAGTAAATGATAGGTAAATGAGGTACAAACACACCAAGTTCACCCAAAAGAGAGCACACTTAGTCGAGTTCAGCGACAATATTAGCAACCGATCGATACTCGACCTCAGTGGTGGAACGTGCAAAGGAGCTCTATTTTTTGGAACTCCAAGAAATTGGATTACGACCAAGATAGACAATATAGACACCGGTGGAAGAGAAATCTTTTTTGTTTCCAGCCCAATCAGCATCAAAGAAGGCATGTAAGGATAGTGATGAATCACGATAGAGTAGTATGCCCTTGTTAACTGAACCACATAGATAATAGAGGAGTCTCTTAACTAGAAACCAATTATTTGTGGTTGGTCTGTGCATGAATTGTGACAATTTATTGACCGCAAATGCAATGTCCGACAACATGGAAATTAGGGCATAAATCTGCAAACGATCCGAGCTACTCGCGAGCTACTCGGCTCGAGCTCGGTCAAAGCTCGGTCAAAGCTCGACTCGAGACGAGCTCGAGCCGAGCTCGAGCTCGAAAATTGAGCTCGACAGCTTAACGAGCCGAGCTCGAGCTTGGGCGTTTTGTAATTATTAGGCTAAACTCGCGAGTACTCGGCTCGAACTCGGTCAAAGCTCGGTCAAAGCTCGGCTCGACTCGAGCTCGAGCCGAGCTCGAGCTTGAAACCGAGCTCGATTGATTAACGAGCCGAGCTCGAGCCTCACGACACTCGGCTTGACTCGGCTCGTTTGCAGCCCTAGGCATAATTACCCCGGTGTTTGGGTGTTGCGCCGTTATAACCCCGGCATTTGAAAACGCCAGCGGGGTTTTCAGGAATCCCCGGCGTTTGAAAACGCCGGGGTCTCGTATTATAAAATACCCCTACATTTCTATCCCTAAATCTATTCCACTTTCTCCCAATTGGATCTGGTTTTCCCTCCCTCCGTTCGCAGCTGCCATCGCCGCCCCACTCGTCGCTGTCCCCCTCCCAGCGTCTCGTCCCATCCCGTCCCGTCCCTCACTCCCTCTCAAATTCCCAACCCCAATTCCATTTTCCTCTTTCCTCTCTCAATTTCGCGCACTTGAAGATGGAAACCCTACCCGCAGCTGCTGTTGTCGTCCCACATCTCCGGCGACGCTCGTCGCCCCCCCCCCCCCTCCTTCACCTTCGCATGTTCTCTCTCTCTCTCTCTTTCCGGCGACGCTCGTCCCGGCAGTTCAGAAGTGGGTCACCAGGTAAAGATCCTAACTTTGATACCCTATATTCTTGAATTTAGTTTGGTTTTTAGGGAGATATTGGAGCTGAGCATGTTGTGGTTTGAAACCCTAGATGTTGAATTTAGTTGGTGAGTGATTGTTACATGTGAGAATTGGGGAGTTCTCGGATTTGGACTTGTTGTGGTTTTTGTTTGGTTAAGGTTGGATGTGAGTATAGAGGATTGAAGCCTAGATTTATTGAAATGGTAAAAACTCAGTTGTTCGATCACTCCTTTTACTTAATGGATTTAAGTTCTTGATTAATTTTTGTAATTATTAGTTTAAGTCGGATTGAAGATGATTGTTGGGTTTGTGTGATCTTAATTATTAGTTATGTTTTTCAGTTAGTTGGTTCGATCTAGCTAGGATCCAAATGGACAACTCTAAAAATGACCATCGATATGGTCCTCTTCTGAGAAATTAGAGAAACAAACGCAATGTGTGTGTGTGTGTGTATTTGCTCTCTGTTTGTGATAAAGCCTTATTTTGAACATTTAGGATTGAACATATTCTTCTGGTAAAAGAAAGGGGAAAAAAGCTCATAAGTTGTTTCCTTTTGAGATATAAAAGTAGAGCCTTCATATACTCTAATAAAAGGTACATCCATTTCTTCGATGAAATATTTAGAAGGACACATATATCTGTTGAAGTTATTGATTGAACTTGAAACTTTTGTATCACAAATCACATCTTACGGATTCTTCAATTCATTGTTAACTTTCTTTTTGAGTTAAAATCCATCTTTTCTTTACTTTTAAGCAATTTTATCATAAGCTCAGATAACTCCCAACCTATTCATTGGATAAAAGTGAAATAAACTAATTAGAGATAAGTCTTGAGACCATCTAGATCACAATCAAGTACTTGCCATGATCTCACAAATAAATTCTTCGTTTCTTTTTAGTGAAGCTCCCTATATAATTAAAACTATTAACATTTGTCGACACTATGCTACTCAGGCTTTTCAGCAGTTTCAGGTTCTCGTACAAAGATTTATGGAGGATGACCCTTTTGAGCAAGGTTCAAGGGTTGAGATTTATGCTCGAGCTCGGATTGCACTTCCTATGTTACTCCAAGTTCCTAGTTTCCAAGGTAAAATTAGTTACATTTATGACATCCCTAATACAATTATATATGTCCTGTGTATATATCAAGCGTTTATTTTCTTCAAGAACTACGTAGAGTGTTATTTTTCAATGAATTGGCCTACCGAAAACAGTATATGGATATTATCAAAAGGGTTATCTGGAATTAACATAGAGTTTTGTCACAAGTCAGGATGAAGAGGCACATATAACTGAATTTTTCTTATAATATACACATAGATGCACATAAGGGAGACGTAGTTTAATTTGTAAATGTGTACTTGCGTGGCTGCACTTGCATTAAGAGTATGTTATCCATGCATGCAGTCCATTTTATGTAGTGAACCTGATACATGTCAATATCTTCCATTTTGTGTGGCAATTTGAATAAGGTTGTTTTCTTCTTGTTGTGATATTTCAGGGATTTGTCTTACAATAATTTGAGTGCTCCTGTACCCAGGTTTCCATCTAGAACATTCAAGTAAGCCTTCAGAAGTCTTTGACTTCATTTGTCTTGTGTATCAATTTAAAATTTAGTCTTTCATTTGCCAAATTCTCAAAACAACTGCTATTGTCATTATTGTAATACAACTGCTATTGTCATTATTCTAAATTCATTCTTTGTTGTCATTCCATGAAGAGCAGGAAGCTCTCATACAGTGGTTATCGCTATATTATTATGCGGACAAAGTAAAGAATATTTGAAGTGTCCTTTTATAAATTGTGGACAAAAAGTACATTAGCATGCAGTAAATTTTCGGAGCTACTACTTCTTAGGCAATTTTTGAAGAAGTTCTGCAATATAATTCAAGTATATATGATGTACTACTTTTAAAATTAAAAAAAACATGTGCCTTAAGCAAGCACATTCTTCTTTACGATCGAGCCTTGTGGATGTCCACCAGAAGTTCAGAACCTCTTGGAGCTTGGTTTACTCTCTGAGCCAAAGTCTTAATTAGAAGCATCCGTCTCAGAAATCTTAAACTTGTAGGTACATAGTTATATGGTTATACAATAAGGTTGCTAATAAGAATTAGTATTCCTTTTTTATGTAGCCTTCAAATGCAGTAGTCTCTCTGAGCCTTAAGGTAGCCTTCTTCAAATTGTTAAATACTGAAATGCTATCTATACATTTATCATTTACCATAAACATGAATTGATATTGATATGTTTGCCTAGGTGCTGTGCCCACATATATTTTATATCCTGATTGCTAACTTTTCAGCTTGCACTTTTGCTTCTACTATTAGTACCAGTACTCTACCACCACCACTACCTTGATCGTGTTGTGCACAACTACATTTGTCAAATATGTATGAAGCATAATGCATGTCACATGGTATTTGTTGTGTTTGAGCATTTATAGAGTCTAGGATGCTTGGTCTCTTCCTCTATCTATGTTAATTCTATCATATTAATAATAAATAAATGTACTCATGTATCATTGCTGAAATTGTTTCTTGCAATTCTTTCTTACTCGAATTATTGGTTCCACAGCAAGAGCACCGAGCCATTTTTCGACTGGTAAGTATATATCTCAGATACCATTCATTGTATCTAAATTCTAACTGATCTTTTTCTGCTTAATTTCCATCAAACTAATAATCATCTTTCTTGGTTTGCTGAAGGTTGGGTGTAGGAGATGGCCGAGAAGTAATTCTCGAGAAGTGCCCAAGAACCAGGCTCCATCAGCAGTGCATCAAATATCTTGGACCTGTAAGTTCCTAAAGCATTTCACAAATTGAGATTTTCTTTAAATTGTTTTTGCACTAGACAAATAACTAAATTTTTTTGGCGAAATATCTTCATTTCAGAATGAGAGGGAAGCATTTGAAGTCACTGCAGAGGATGGAAATAAACCCTGTTGTAGCATTTAAATTTCTGAAGGAATTGTAGCATTGTGAAGAGAGCTAAATTAATGAAACATTGTAGCATTTGAAGTCATTGTAGAGGATTTGAAGTCTCTAAATTAATGAAAATCTAAAGTAATTGTAGCAGAAATGTGTTGGAAACTAATTCCTTTTCTTGGTGCAAATGTTATTATGTAAATTGATTGTTATTAAATTCAGGTTTGGTGTTTGATGCTGACTCAAATTCTTTGTGTATTTAAATATTCTGAAATAGGGAAAGGGGAAAAAAAATCAATACCTCCCCTTTCCCCGGCGTTTCCAAACGCCGGGGATTTAAGCTACCCTGGTGTTTCTCAAACGCCGGGGATTTTAAAATACCAAAAAAAAATCGAATGCCCGGCATGTAAAGCGCCGGGTTAAAATCTGAAAAACGCCGTGGTTTCCTGAACATTGGCCGGCGTTTAGAAACGCCAGGGATTTCATAAATCAACCCCGGCGGCGGAATGGACGGTATTTGCGGCGGCGTTTTTAGAAGCGTCGTGGGGTATAAGGAAAAATAAACGCCGGGGAATAGGTTCTCGTTTGTAGTGATGAAGTATTGTAAGCTCCCAACAATAGTGTAACAACCCGCAAAATAAAATGATTTATTTTGCATTATTAAATATTATTAAATTGGTAACGTTGACTATTTTGACTATTTTCTTAAAATTGCAATTTTGCACGTACAATACACGTGCAAAGTTAGGAATATTGAATTCTTGAAAGTTTATGGCTAATGATTTATTTTTCTCACTTATTTATGATATTTTAATTTTTCAGATTTATTTGAATTTATTTGACTATTTTACGAATTTATCGATTTTACACGTGCAAAACACGTGCAAATATATTTTTGGGTGAAAACCTCAAATTTTAGATTTCTGAATAAATTTTTCAATTTATAATTAAGTATATCCTAAATTTTGGGATTTTTCTGAATAAAGAAACTATTTTTTGTAAGTATTTCGAAAGAGAGGGGTTTTATGTAAAAGGCCGTTTGGATCTCAAACAAATAATAAAAATTTGGTTTTACTGATTTTTGGGCTTGCCATGGTCATCATTGAAAATAAAATCTATTTAAGTTTTATTGGAGTTGATTTGGTAAAGATTTAAACAAATATGGTGTTTTTGCAAATATGGAATTTAAGTGGATCTTGTGCAAATATATTCTTGGAAAGTAAAAGACAGAAATTTTAATTGAAAAATCTAATCTGTATTATTAGATATTATTTCTGAATTTTCTGAATTTTTACGAATACTTTATGACATATTTGCAAATATTATAAAAAGATGGACTTTTGTACAAAATTACCACTTTGTGTACAAATCCAAATTTTTTAATTTCTGGGCTATGCTTGATGGTTGAATAAATCAGTAGTAAAAGAATTTGATTTTATTTTAATTTATTTAACTTATTTAACTATTTTATTATAGAAGGTTTATATATGTAAAGTAATAATTTGTTAAGGGATGTTTCCATAAACTTGTAAAATCCTAAAAACTCTAGATTTCGGCCTATATTATGGCCACTACAACCGTCCCTTTCCTCTGCAAAAATAAAATATATTTTTACTATTAATTTCTTAGAGTTTTAAAGCGATGATCTTGGATTTTGCGAAAGAAGGGCTTTTTCTCTTCTTTATTGATTCGATTGATTCTTCAATAAGGTGAGTAACTTGTCTTTGTTTTCTTATTGTTCTAAGCATGTTGTATGGGATGATTTATCTATTAAAAGATATGTTAGATGATGGTATGAAGATATAATGAGTTTTGATGAATAGATAGATTAAAAAGTGAATCTTTTCACGAACTATCCTATTGATGACCAAAACCCTAATTTGATAATTTGTGATTGCTAAAGAATCTAATAGAAATCATGAGTAGGATGTTTTCAACCATATTGTTGCTGATTTGAATATTATATATTGAGTTGTATGATGTTGTTATATGGAAAGTGAACAAAATTAACTAAAGATGAACTTACTGTGTGTATACATTTATATATATTCTGTTTTTGGATTTGATGAAGAAGAACTTGATTAAATACTTGTTGTTTTCGCATATATTCATGGGTAATTTGATTTTAGTAAGTGTGTATGCATTTGATAAGTCCAAGAGGAGTTTTTGAACTAAAAGGGAATCAAGTTTTGATGTGTTGAATAAGGGGATTTTTGGGCCTGTGTGTGCAAACCGAAAAGTGTTTTTTTTTATATTTTGATGTTTTCAATTTGGTTTTGAGTTCTATTTGATACTGAGATGAAATACAACCCTACACTACCCCTTAACATGATTTTACTGATCTATATTCTCATATATATCAACACATATACACGCTTATATTATATGATACTGTTTTGAAGGTTTTTGTGAATTTTGACGAAGTTTTGATTGGATTTCAATTGTTTTGGTACTGAGATAATTTTTAACTATACACTACTTCTATTAGGTGAATCCTGATGCTAAAATAAATGCTTAAACTCTATTTGAATATATATATATATATATATATATATATATATATATATATATATATATATATATATATATATTACATGTAGGAGTTATCAAAACACTTCAAAACACTTGGCTGATTTGAAGTTTTTTTGTGGAAAATTTATATTTTGAGATCTTGATGTGTTTTGAAGTGTTTTGATAACTCCTACATGTAATACTAGATATGTTCAAACATCTCAGAAAGTTAGATTTTGATTTTACAAGTTTTAATCGAGTATCGTATGAAAACATGCACAAAATACTCCAACCTGTGTATACCGCAGGTTGCGGACGACTGCCTTCTTGATCGGTCGACCGTCATGCGTGAATTTTGAAAATTTACAATTGACAGTCGAATGCGCCTTTTGCGCAGTCGACCGTCAGTTGCTCTGTTGGCTGTTTTGGTTGATTTTTTTTCTTGTTTCTTTTGGTGATTATTTTCTCGATATTATGGATTATTACTCTACTATTTTAAATGATGTTTTTGATCAGTTTAGTTTAGTCCAGTAGGGTACACCAACTCTAGGAGATTCGTAAGTAATTAATTAACTTTAAAGATAAGGACAGGCACTAGATGGTGATATGATGAAATGAGTGCAAACGTGAGTTATGGACTCCAAGATGATCCAAGGAGTGAGATATTCCCCAGTATTTCGGGATAATGGACGTATGAGCCACAAAATGATCTGCAGAGTGGGATTGATCTCTAGTATTCTGAGGACGAAAGCGATGCTCATGGGATGTTTGTGCAATGAGGGTTCCAAGATGACCTGCGGAGTGAGGCAATCTCCATTTTCGGGATGATGGACATAAGGACCACAGAATGATCTGCGGGTGGGATTGGCCTCCAGTATTCCAAGGGCGAGAACCAATACTTGCAGAATGTCTAAATTTCATAGTAGTTACCGTAGTGATGTTTTCTTGACTTGGCTTTATGCATATTGTTTCCTGTTTTTCTACACTTGACACTTAGTCTAGTCTCACTTGATGTTTTCATGCTTTATCTATTGTTATTTCTTATTTCATTTTATTCTTGCTGTTAATTCATGTTGTTTATGATTTTATGTTTCATATTTTTTTTAATTGCATTTATTTTTATGTCACTCAGACCGTTATGGCTGTCCCTATAATTTTTGGGATTAGGATTATCTCTAGCCTCATATTTTACAAGTGGGTACCTATAGCTTTGGATTTGGATGCATGAGATAGAATTGATGTTATAGCTTATGTAAAATTGTAAAAGAATGTGTTCTAAAAGAAAAAAATTGTAATTCTAGGTGTTTAATTTTCCGCTATGCTTTGTAAACAATTAATGTAACAAAAATTTTAAATTTTCCTGTGTTTGGTTATTATGTTGGTGATTACATTGAAGTTGATTCTGGAATTCTGCCACGTATTTCTGAGATATTATATTGAAAATTCGGAGCGCTACAAACAGCACGGTATTCAGATGGATCCGAGAGCGGAGAACTAGAATCCAAGTGATCAAAGGTGTGGTGGGAAGAGATGCTAGAATAGGTTTTGCTTCCAACATTTTTGTACGAGCAAGTTGATCCATAATATATCGTCCTTGAGATAGCAAAAGACAATGAGTATTTTGTTAGGAATTGTAGACTCAAATACACTTAGGTACGAAGAACTTGGAGTTGGGGAAGAAGAAGAACAAGAAGACATGAACATAACAGGGCGAAGACAGCAGCAGCCAGCAGGAGCAGAGCAAGCAGCATGGACAGTCGACCGACTGGAAGGCGTAGTCGAATGCCCTTCCCTCTGTTTTGGCGAGACCCTATTGCAGTCAACTGGGTTTAGGTGCAGTCAACCGTACGCGGCTGTGTGATGGGTTATGGGTTTTGGATCCAATTCATTGTATTTGTGTTTATCTTTTTTAGGGTCTACTTAGGTGCTATATATTGATGTATATGTGAAATCTAGGGCTAAGCTTTTTGTCGTTATCTTTATCCAACTACAATAGAGGAGAGTGACAAGTGTTTCAAATGTGAGAGAGAGGGATTAAAGTTTAATCTCTTTATATCTTTATATTTCTTGAGTAAT
Source organism: Hemerocallis citrina (assembly GCA_017893485.1). NCBI lineage: Eukaryota > Viridiplantae > Streptophyta > Magnoliopsida > Asparagales > Asphodelaceae > Hemerocallis > Hemerocallis citrina. The sequence continues at coordinate 310,082,324 of CM030360.1, forward strand.
AAGAAGTATTGGTTATCTTTAATATTATAGTGTTCTTGTGGTTGACAGATAGATGAGTGTATCGATTCAGGAGCTTCTTTTCATTGCATTTCAAGGAGGAAAGTGTTTGAGGACTACAGAGAGGGTTCTTTCGGAGATATAATAATGAGTAACGGTTAGCGGTGTCCTGTAAGTGGAGTTAGTACTGTTCGCATGAAAACCGGTGAAAATTAGAGTATTGTCTTGTGGGAGACAAGACATGTCCCAAACTTGAAGAAAAATCTTATCTTGATGAGAAGGCTAGACAAAGAGGGTTTGTCAACTACATTTGATAGTGGGGAGTGGTGTATAGTTGCAGGTTCAATGGTGATAGTAAGAGGAAAGCACAAGAGAACACTATGTTTGCTTAGAGACGTGCGGTGCGTTTCTACTGTAGTTGACTTTCATCCGGGATCGAAAAGTATGTTGTGTGGGGTGCAATTGAATTCTATGCGTTGTGGGATGGATTCAGAGATGGTTACACATTTAGTAGGAGTGGCTGGCCATGAGAGGGATCCTAGAGAGTAAGATGTTACTCGGTGAGAGTTCTTTGTGATATGGTAGAGACTTTGGGCCGCTTTTGTGAGGTTGCCAACAATGGTATCGATATGTGGGGTGATGTTGATGAGTATAACCGAAATGAGGCTGTGAATGATTTGCATTCTGTGAATTTTGTGGATGTGTCATCCACAGAGGCTTCTAGTACAGAGTGTGCATTGAGAGGCTGTGAATCATGTCCGGTGTTAGTGGAGATTCTGCGAAGTGAGAAGTCTTGTAGCACGGAATCCAACACAGAAGATTGTTTCTCTGTTGTTCGTGCCTTATGCGATAGATGGTGGGCACATCCTTCATGAGCCTATGAGGGGTGGTTGGTGCCCTCTATAGATGGTGGGCACATCCTTCATGAGCCTATGAGGGGTGGTTGGTGCCCTCTACGTGGTGGAGGGGCGGAGGTGCTCTTCATGAGAATGAGGAGTACTTGGGTCTTTCATGAGTTGTGGGAGATTGACAGAGATAATGTGAGATAAAGATATATAACATTGAAGCATTGTGTATTTGATCCAAGTGAGAGATTGTTAAGAATTATGGACTCAAATACACTTAGGCACAAAGAACTCGGAGTTAAAGAAGAAAAAGAAGAAGAAGAAACGAACATAGCAAGGCAAAACAGCAGCAGCCAACACGAGTAAAACAAGTAGCAGATAGACAGACATGGATAGTCGACCGGCTTGGAGGCGTAGTCGACTGTCCTCCCTCTGTTTTGGCGAGACCCTATTGCATTCAACTGACTTTAGGTGCAGTCGACTGTGCACAGCTTTGTGTTTATTTGTGTTGTGGGTTTTGAATCCAATTGGTTGTATTTGTGTTTATCTTTTTTAGGGTCTACCTGGGTGGTATATATATAGATGTAGAAGTGAACTCTAGGGTTAAGCTTTATGCCGTTATCATTGGACAACTTCAAGAGAGGAGTGCCCAGTGTTTCAAATGTGAGAGAGTGATTAGAGTTTGTTCTCTTTGTATCTTTGTATTTCTTGAGTAATAAGAAATATTGGTTATCTCTGCATATTATTGTATTTTTTGTGGTTGTGAGATCTTGCAATTATTGCGGTGTCTTGTTATTGGTGCATCTAGATTTTGTGGAAGCGTTAACTTCTGTTGTGGGCACTGCATATTTGGTTCCACACCTAGAAAATAAGAGAGCTGCCCAAGATCTTTTAAAGAAAATTGCTTATACAATAAAGTCACAAATTGTTGAACAATACCATAATTATCACTAGTTATAATAATGTCATCCACATAGACAAAAAAGATACATCAGATGAGCACCAGTTTTGAGAATGAACAGAGAAGTATTAGCAACATGTGAATTTTTATAATCTGAAGCAAAAAGTAATTTTTGAAGCTCAGTCTACCATGCATGTGGAGCTAGCTTGAGCCCATAAATTTTCTCACAAGATAACCTTACATTAACCCGAAAGGTCGGACCCGAGGCCCTGGTTGGTGATCCAGATCAAAGCTTGGGCTGGGCTTGCAACTCCAAGCCCGTATCTAGCCCTTAAAGGGCTGAGCCAAGCTTTTGGCGGGCTTTATTTGGGATTTGGACTTTAGGCTTTTTTAAACATCCCTACTTCTCAATATATTTGTTGTAGTTTACAATTTCATTAATTAATTTTAAGCTTTTATATTAGGTGTATACTGTATACCTAAGTTCAAAGAAAATCTTGTGACTTGCCACCTTCCACTATTTTTTAGTCAAGTGTCCTTCCATCCATTATTAGTTTATTAGTAATTTATATGTGTGATTTGATAAAGAAATATTTTTAAGAGTAAAAAACTTTAATGTAATATGACAATTATGTACAGACATGTTTTATATTAATTATATACAACTCCAACTATTATTTTAAAATATTAGAGATGAAAATATAGTTAAAGTTATACAGAAAATTATACAATTCCATTGCCCACGAGAGAGACGAGCAATTTTTTAATGTCTTTTTCTTTTGAGGTGAGATTCAAGTTTTTCAGCTTATCTGTTTTAGACCTTCCATTATTAGTTTAATCAAGTGTCCTTCCATGCATTATTAGTTTATGAATTCCATTGCCCGAGACACATGCAAATTGTTGAATTTTTTCCCTAAATGATCCTTTTTATGAAAGTATGGACACAAACGACCTGTTTTTTTTTTTAATTCCACAAACGACCCACTCGCTTTTTGAAAAAGCGAGTGTGGTATAAACCATCACGCTTTTTCAAAAAGCGAGTCTTGGGATTCAGAAAATTTGAAGAAGCAAAGACTCGCTTTTTGAAAAAGCGAGTTTGGTACAAACCATCACGCTTTTTCAAAAAGCGAGTCTTAGTGTTCAGAAAATAAGAAACCTAAGACTCGCTTTTTGAAAAAGCGTGATGGTTTGTACCAAACTCGCTTTTTCAAAAAGCGAGTCTTGGCTTGGCGCTCATGAACACTTTTCCTCTAATCTCACAAGGCTGCCTAATTCTCTCATCGCTGTCCTTCACTTTATGAACTATTTTTTCCTTTGGTCTTAAGAAACTGAATACTACTAATAAGTCACCAGCACAAAGGGGCAGCACAAAGGGGCGCTCACTGGCACGTCATTCCTCCTTCCCGCAATGCCTATGACCCCATCCTCATCTTCCAAAGCTCATCCCCCAAATACCTCCCAGAACCAGAAACAGAAACAGTATCCTGAGTTGTCTGTTCGGTTTCTTTTATGGGTTCTACTTATTTATTCGGTTTCTTTTAGTTTTGTGTTGAGTTGTTTGTTAAATTGCCTGCATGAATTTTTCTTTTTTTTTTTCTTCCCTGATTTTCTTAGTTTGGAATGAGTGGCATTGAAAGATGCGTGATTTTTTATGTTCTTTATTTGTTAGTATGAATCAGCTAGAGCTAGTAGCAGAATTATGCCACATTTCCACTTTTTTTATTTCAATATACTTCCACGGAAAATTTGTGGCTTTGAGCAATTCACTATAAATAGCTAAAAGCGAGTGATCCAAAGGAGAAGGCGATGATCCAAAGGAGAAGGCCAAGACTCACTTTTTGAAAAAGCGAGTGTAGTATAATCCATCACGCTTTTTCAAAAAGCGAGTCTTCGCTTCTTCAAATTTTCTGAACCCCAAGACTCGTTTTTTGAAAAAGCGTGATGGTTTATACCACACTCGCTTTTTCAAAAAGCGAGTCTTCGCTTTTTTAAATTTTCTGAACCCCAAGACTCGCTTTTTGAAAAAACGTGATGGTTTGTACCACACTCGCTTTTTCAAAAAGCGAGTCTTCGCTTTTTCAAATTTTCTGAACTCCAAGACTCGCTTTTTGAAAAAGCATGATGGTTTATACCACACTCGCTTTTTCAAAAAGCGAGTGGGTCGTTTGTGGAATTAAAAAAAAAAACAGGTCGTTTGTGTCAATACTTTCATAAAAAGGGTCATTTAGGGAAAAAATTCCAAATTGTTATAATATATATCCCCACTGTACGTAGTCCCAACTCAAAACTTCTTTTTCTTTCTCACTTTGATCTGATTCTCCCTTTTGTCCTCCTCTAATGGTTTCTGAATCCAAACCCCTCCATATCACAGTCTTCCCATGGCTCGCTTTCGGACACATGCTCCCCTTCCTCGAACTCTCCAAATCCTTAGCTCAGCGCGGCCACTTCATCTCCTTCATCGCCACCCCTAGAAACATCCAACGCCTCCCTAAACTCCCAATCGACCTCTCCTCCCTCATCCAATTCATATCCTTACCTCTCCCTCCAACCCAAGGCCTCCCGGACTCCGCAGAGGCCACCTCCGACATCCCACCCCAAATCCAAGAATACCTCAAGCTCGCCTTCGACGGCCTCCAACAACCCTTGTCCAAATTCATCCAAGAATCAGACCCAAAGCCCGACTGGATCGTCCAAGACTTCGCCCCCTACTGGCTCCCCTCCATCGCGAAAACTTACAACATACCCACTGTTTTCCTTACTATTTTCAATGCTGCCACCCTGGCCTTCGTCGGCCCTCCTTCCGAGCTGGACTGTCGAGGAGAAGCACTACGCAAAACACCCGAAGACTTCACGGTTCAGCCTTCCTGGTTTCATCGGCCATCCACGATGCGTTGGTTGCTGTACGAGGCGCGGGCGGTGCTGGACTTCCTCTTCAAGCCCAATGTTTCTGGCGTGTCTGATAGTTACCGGATTGCGGTTGCTATTGAAACAAGCAACGCCGTTTCTTTAAGGACTTGTTACGAGTTCGAGCCTGAGTGGTTGGAGCTGGTACAGAAACTTTGCGGCAAAGATGTTATCCCCATAGGATTGTTTCCTCCTCGTCCTCCTTTTTCTAAGGATCTGGAAGATAGTCATGTTACCGAAGGTGAGAAAGAGATTATGGATTGGCTTGAGGAGAGAAACCCTCGATCAGTTATCTATATTGCTTTCGGGAGCGAAGTTATGCTAAGTGATGAGCTAATGCAAGAGATTGCGCTAGGGCTCGAGCAGTCCAAGGTGCCGTTTATTTGGGCACTTAGAAAGCTAGCTGGCGCAGCGGATCCACTGCCGCTAGGGTTTGAAGAGAGGGTAAACGGTTACGGACTTGTCGCCAAGGGTTGGGTGCCGCAGTTGAAGATATTGGCGCATGAGTCGGTTGGGGGTTTCTTGACGCATTCGGGTTGGAGCTCGTGTATTGAGGGGGTTAGCTTTGGGCAGCCATTGGCGATGTTGCCGATATTCGGGGATCAGAGGCTGAACTCACAGGTGATGGAGGAAATGGGAATAGGGTATACGGTGGAGAGGAACGAAGAAGACGGGGGGTTTAGTAAGGAGGAAGTCGCGAAGGTGGTGAGGTTGGTGATGGTGGAGGAAGAAGGGGAGAGGTGTAGGGAGAAGGCAAGGGAGATGGGGAAGGTGTTTGGGAGTCAGGAGCTTCAGGAGAAGTGTTTGGATGAGTTTCTCAAGTATTTACATGATCACAGAGGGGATGGGAATTGGGTCCAGCATTAACAAGATTAGAGGGTGGGAGTTAGTAAGCGTGAAGTTAGGCCCACTCAAGCAAACCCGGAATGCCCGGAATGAGACATCAGTGTCGCGTCACAGAGCAGGGTTACCAAGGTCTCCCCGGCTGAGGAGTACGACGAGGAGGTGATGGAGTTGGGTCCAGCATTAGTTTGTGTTCAGTTTTTGTTCCCACCCTCCGGGGCCATGTCGGAGTATCTCTTAGATCTTCATTCAACTCCTTTTACTGTTACGTGTAGTTGCTTTTGTTTCTGTTTCCACCCTACTATGTTAGTTGGACGGTCTATGTGTTATTTTCTGTACTATTTTATTTGCTCAGTATTTTGTACCCAATTTTCTGGTTGTTCTGTTAACGTCTTATTAGTGAAAAAAGCTGGCTACATTACACCTCTTCCCTAAGAAATAAAACAAAAAACAAGTGCTCTTCTTCTAATGACTTTGTTGCTAAATTTAATTTACTTTTAATTTGGTGGATTTTTCTTTTTCTTTTTCCTTTTCTTTTCGTAAATCCTTTAGTAATTATTGTTAGATATGATGATGGTAAAAATCACAGTAGATCAAAGTCGTACGATTCCTACACAGATCTCAAAACATCTACAGGCAGATTAGCCATCACAGGCCTCTTTCACAGGTCTGGGTCCTCTCCAAGATATAGGCTTCTTTCAAGCCTATAAAAAGTGACAGACTAGGCCCACTAGGAGAGACACCCAGCCCATGCAGGCTAGGCGTCAAATCTCTCATCCCCTAACAAGGATATCTTATCTCCTGAGGAAGAGAGACATAAAAGAGATAAGGTATTTAAATCGATCCAACAGACACAAATCAATCTCTTGAAATGTCTCTCAGGCCTATAAATATCCCCCCCCCTACAGTCAGAAGGTAATCAACAATTTGCCAGTTTTCACTCTCTTACTCTCTCTCTCTTTCTGGTTCTGACTTGAGCATCGAAGGGTCTGTCACCGGGGCCAACCCCCGGTATTTCAGGCTTTTTACAGGTTCATCGGCCTCATCAGCAATCGTTGAATTCAGATCGCGGTGGTCAATCAATGATCCAGATTCATTCCTAGGAGCTCTAACCGCTTTTAACGGCCAAGGTCACTGGTCAGCTTCGTAGTAGTTTCCTTCAATTAACTCACTATCCGTTTGTTCCCACACCGAAATAAGCAGCAACAGATTAGCGCCGTCTATGAAAAACTATACAAGTAAGACTTGCCGCCATACCACAAAGACTAAGAGGCAGAGGCGCGGCCTTAAGCCGCCGCACTAACTCTCTTCGTCAACCAGCTCCTCCTATGGAAGATCTAATTCCTCCGCAATAATCACCCCGATAGCCTAATCACGCTCCTTTCAACGGAGAGGCACCGGGGGCTCCCAACAAAACCAACATAAACAACATCCTCAGTATGACAGCGTCTTAGTCCATAATGCTTCAACTGATTCACTGGCCTCTCGAAGCCCTCAGGGGTCTAGAGATCTCTGCCAAATCATCAGTGTCAGGTAACAAGGAACCGATCTACGAATCCAATTGGACGAGAGGTGCGCCCGATCTGAGGCCTCCCGCTCGGGGCACCAAGCAAACCAAAGAATTCATCTTCCTAGACAGAGATCAAGGCAATCATCCTCTCACATGGGGCACCCAACAATGAGAAGCCCGGCCTATGAGAGTTAAAGACTTCCTGTGCAGAACAGAGAGCAAAATGCCCCAGTCACTAGGGCCGAATTGGATAAGTTCAAACTCGACATTCTTCATGCTATCCAAGGTAGTCAAGATCTGGGCCAGCCCCCTAATAAAGGATCCACCGACTTAACTGGGTACTAGAGGAAGGACGACCAAGTCCTTCGCCGTATCCAAGAAGTAAAAGATCGTCTAGAACATTGAAGAATGAGAGAAACCGCTCTAGCAGGATCTGCCGCCCTAGTCAACCTCCCTTCAGCAAAACCATCCTCGATGCACCCATTCCAAGGGACTTCAAAGTTCCTCAATTCGAATCCTACAACGGAGAATCAGACCCGAATGACCATATCGAGAGATTCAAAACACTAATGATGGTCTATAACGCCACTGAGGCGCTCATGTTTCAAACATTTTCCGCAACACCGAAAGGATCGGCAAGGGAATGGTACTGGCGCCTGACTCCAGAATCAATATTCTCCTTCGATCAGCTGAGAAGCTCTTCATTGCGCACTTCGTTACTAGCCGCAAGGCTGAAAAAACATGTATTTCCCTATTGGAACTGAAACAAAAAGATGAAGAACTGCTGAAAGACTTTGTCAGACGCTTTACAACAGAAGCAAGGTCGATTTCCTCCTTTAACACTTTAGTAGCGGCTGCAGCTTTCTGCCACAATGTTACTAACAAAGACCTGAAAGCCTCCCTCGCAAAAAAGACACCCAAGAGTTTCACCGAGCTCCTGGAAAGGAGTGACAAGTGCATCAGGGTTGAGAAAGCTCTCTATCCGTAAGGCAAGAATGATTCATCTTCCGGGAACAAACGGAAGAATACAGACGAGAAAGAACTCAGGAAGTTTCAGAAAAACGGTGCAAGTTCACGCCATCCAACTCTTGCACCACGCTTCGACAAGTTCACTCCTCTCAATGCAAGCGTATAAGCCATCCTAATGGAAGTTAAGAAGGACGGAATAATCCCCTCCCCCCCTCCCCGATGTCAACGTCTAGCAGGAGAAGAGATAAAAATAAGTAGTGCACATTTCATAGAGATCATGGACACACTACTGACAACTTTCGTGCCCTTAAAGAAGAACTGGAAGCCCTGATTCGCAGAGGTTATCTCTCCAACTTCATTCAGAAAGACAACGACGTCGAAAATCTTCCGCCCCAAGGGGCTAATGAGCGTTAGGAGAGGCCATACGAGCCGCAAGACTCTCAACACATGGCCTTCCTCTCCTCCATTCATGCAGGCACGATGGGGGGAGATTATAACTCCTCCTGCAAAGCTTTCATCGGGGAAGTCAACTCTATAGATAAAATTCTGCCTGCCAAAAGCACTAGGGTCCCATATCTTTTTCCAACAAGGATTTAGAAGGTTTCCGAACAACTCATTGTGACGCATTGGTCATAAACCTTTGCATGGTAAATCATGAGGTACGTTGCATACTGGTGGACAATGGCAGCTCAGTAAACATCTGCTTCATGGGCACATTCGAGGCTCTCAAGCTCTCCCGAGACCTACTTAAGCCAGCCGATTATACAGTCCACGGATCCTCTGGTGTCCCCGTTCAAGTAAAAGGAGTTGTCACACTAGATGTGAAAGCAGGGAAAGCCCCAATATTCGAACGGAAGCACTGGACTTTATAGTAGTCAATGTCAAAGCTGCATACAATGCTATGTTCGGTCGTCCCGGCCTAGTGGTCTTCCAAGCAGTTGCCTCTGCATTTCACATGAAAATGAAGTTCCCAACAACAGCTGTAACACCCCGTAATTTCTCATATATATATATATATATATATATATATATATGGACATGCTCCATTGAAAACGCAAATGTTGTGAAAACCTGTGAAAACAACCTAGGCCGTTGTTCCCAACAACGGCCTAGGTTTGTTTTCACATTTATCACGCTACTGTACGTTTTCAATGCAGCATTTCCCATATATATATATATATATATATATATGGGAGTGTTGCATGGGGGTTTAGCTACAGGGGGCCCACGGAGAGAGATGCATTAGCAGCATCTGCTGCTTTCACGCTGCTGACGTGGCTGCTGTCTCGGTGGGGCCCAGGCTAGAGGGGCTGGCGCTGTGTGTTCCTCTCTGTGTTGACATGGCGAGGGGCCACCGAGGGTGGGGCTAAGGCTGACGTTTACACAAGGAGAGAGAGCAGCGGGTGGTATAGGAATTTGATCCCATATTGGGAGTTAACAAGAATTAAATAATAATAAATAATAATACCTATGATCAAGAGTCACCAATTTGGTTAACAACCTTTTGAGAGGCAGCTTGTAGTGGGCAGCTGTACTATACTATAAATAATTTGTCTTCTAAATTGTATAAATTGTCTGAGCTCGGGACGGGGATGTTACAAATGGTATCAAAGCCGACTTTCGACACTGAGTGTGAGTACAGACTGGTGGTTGTGCCTGAGATGGAGCTAACAAATGTACTGGTAAGTATGCCTGAGAGGGAGCGAGGTAGGGACAGGTCGCCTATGTAGGGGACTGTACAACTAGCAGAATTAGGGTACTGTATAGCTAGCAGAATCTAGGTACGCCATTCCACACCGGCTAGAAAGGAGATCCTGCACTAGGTTGTGCATGCCCCGTGCTCAGTGAGGACGCTGATTTCTGAAGGAGGGTTGTATGTAACACCCCGTAATTTCTCATATATATATATATTTAAAAGGGAATTAAGTGGTTGCCCCAGAGAAAATCTCTATGGGAGTGTTGCATGGGGTTTGGCTGCAAGGGGAGCCCACGGAGAGAGATGCAGCAGCAGCTGCTGCTACTGTCACGCTGCTGACGTGGCTGCTCTCTCGGTGGGGCCCAGGCTAGAGGGTCTTGTGCTGTGTTTTTCTCTCTGTGTTGACATGGCGAGGGCCCACCGAGGGTGGGGCTAAGGCTGATGTTTACACAAGGAGAGAGAGTAGCAGGAGGTATAGGAATTTGATCTCATATTGAGATTTAACAAGAATTAAGTAATAATAAATAATAATGCCTATGATCAAGAGTCTTAGTCAATTTATTAAAGCAAACAATGAGCTAAATTGCCCAACTTATACTTAAAGCGGTGCTAAACACTCGTTATAAGCTTTCTACGACACAAGTTCGGAATCCGGATCCATGACTCGAGGTTACTCTCGCAACATGCAATCCTGCACATTTAGAGCACAACTCACCAATCGATTTGTTCCCGAAACTAGTTAAAGTTCCTTGGAGATTTATACAACGAGTTGAGTGCCATGCATATACACATTAACGACACCAAACAGTCGTTATAAATCTTCCCATAAGATGGATTCGGAGTCCATACCCATGGCTCGAAAAGACTCTAACAATTTGCAATAACGCAAGTTCACAGTGCACTTCGCTATTCGATCTGCTCCTGCAATCCGTTAGCGCCTCGACGACCGGTTCGGAGTCCATACCCATGGCTCAAAAGAGACTATGTCAATTTGTAAAGAAGCAAGTTCAGAGTGCGTTTTGCGATTTAATCAGCTCCTGCAACCTGTTAATACTTAAACTAACAAGTTCGGAATTCATACCTATGGTTCAGAGTTACTCTTGCAACCTGTAGTTACACACATTCAGAGTTCAACTTGTCATTCGATCTATTCCTACAACTAGTTAAATTCCCTCAACGACAAATTAAGAGGTCCAAAATCATGGATCGTAGTTACTTTAGCAACACTTGTAAAAAGCAACACTTGGAGTTCAGCTCTCCTTTCGATGTGACTCTCACAATCTGTCAAAGGCCCCATATAGCAAGTTCGGAAAGTAACTCTCCTTCAGAGTTGTCCCTACAACTAGCTGAGTTCAAGATGGAGAGATTCACTACTCCGTCATACACCGTCGACAGTTCTTTATCTATACGGAACAGACTTGAAGACCTATTATTTAGTGACAAAAAACCCAATCGATGACACCTTAACCACGACAGGAAGGACCTAGCATGTAAAGGGAGTCAACCAAATCACAGAATTATCACAAATCCAAATGTTCATATTCAGTAGTACTACAAATATTTACAAGTGCAGAATCATCAATCATACAATTCGATTTACAAGCCGTCCTTGCGACTTAGTGGGCAAGGAACATTATTCCTCAGAGACACAAGCCTCCTTATGGATCGCCTGACATTCACATCCTTTCCTTGACCACCAATATCTTTTACAGAGAACGTCGATCCCATAGATTGAGAAGGTTGGTCGCCACACGAGGCACGTGACTCTCCAACAACCAAAGTCAAACTCAACGAAGCCGACGCCCCTCTCGGCGTGCTGCCAGGATGTTGAGGGGGCACCAACGCTGTTGGCACCGTTCTCCCAACAATCGACCCGACTCCTCCTATCGTTGCACTCTCCTTTGCATTAGTCGTGGTGCCTTCTTTTGCTCCAACCATTGGCTCCTTTTCGCATCAACGACGTGCGAGGTACTCACCGTCCGTAACCCACCAAGCCTCGCTTGAAGGCGGTATAGCTCCAAGTCCTTCTCGAACACTATTTCTCTGAGCAAGGCACATTCTCCAATACTATCTTTTGTCACTTTTGGAGGCAGTGGCAAGTTGATCAGACGATCGAAATACAGGAGTGCTAACTCGCAATCCCTCTCAACGAGCGCCGACTTAAGGCGAACAGACTCCAACCATTCATCTTCTAACTGAACACGCAAACGATCGATCACCAACTTTGTTATGCGCAGTCGCTTGCGAAGGTGCTCTACCTCGTCACTACAAGGTTTTAATCGGATTCCACGATCTTTTGTTGTCACGCCCCGCTTCCCAAAATGGGGAAATACGGGCGCGAGACTAAGGCCCAGCGAATGGTGCGAACACACCATTCATAAGCTGTACAAGTAAACTCAACAACAAGATAATAAAACAATCCACGCAGGCATATAAATCACAATTTGATAATAAAAGTTCATGGCATAGTCCTTAAATAACCAACGACTGAGAAATATAATAGTTACGGGTCAAACAAGTCCGGATTACAATAAATAGTTGCAAGAAATAAAATACAACTAAAGATAACATGATAATGATAAACTAGAACACTTGGTCAGCGACACCTTCTGGTAACTCTCCATTTGGACCTACAAGTATATTATAATAACAGAAAATAAAAGGGAAACAAGAAGACCCGTTAATACAAGTTACGGGCCGCAAGGGGGTACAAGCTAAGGAAAAGAGGTACAAAACAAAACAAAAGAAAAACAGGAAAGAGCAAGAAATCGATAGTCATGAAATAGGAACAAAAATACAATATGTAAACATGATATGAACAAAGCAATATGGGACAAATGACATATGAAACAAGTAATCAAACAAACAAGTATCGAGTCAACATGAATATGTAACATATAGTTGGATCATGCAAATGCACGTGTTAATCTTATGTCTAATGTTTGATTCTATCTAGGTAGCACTTCATGCATCCATTCTTTTACTACATGGTTGCTACAGTCAATACAATTTCGTTTAGATTTAGTGGTGGGTTTTATAGGTCACGTACTCGGAAAAAACATATACATTCAATATTGTATCGAGATACGTGCAAACTTGTAACGTTAAACATGTAGAGTGTAAACTTGTAACGTGAAACATGTAAACTTGTAATTTGCAATCTTGCAGTTTGTAACTTGCAACTTGCGTCGGGAAACCACGAGCTCCCGTCCGAGTACGCTCTTCTATATTGCCCACTACTTAAATCTTTTTCTTATACCCCGACTTGTTACTTTTATTAATTTGTTAACATAGTCATAATACAAAGAAGACGACGTCAAGATATGGACATGAGACATCTAAGAATTGTACATGAATTTTGTTCTAAGTCATGAGGCATAAAAACATGTGGTCTGAATGTCATATTCGGGTCTAATTCATAATTATATATATGGGTCTAATTTATTATTACATATATGGGTCTAAATTATTATTAGGTCCATAATATATTAGGGTCATATAAATAATTTTGCAAGTATGGGGTAACTGATTACATATATAAACTTAGGCAATATTTTATGAAAAACATTAAAACAACATTCAAATCACTATCATGGAAAAAAATAATTATTCACACTAACATATATAATCCCTAAAAGTCCATATGCTTGTATTTATTTGTGTTCGTGTCATGCTTAGGATAGCAAAGTATTCACGATCGCATGTGAATACAGGATTGACGGATTAGAAATGAAAACGGATATCAATTCGACTTATGAATGCGAATTGGAGTCAAAAATAATATACTTGCGGTATTTTTACAAGGGCTTGTACTAGAAGAACAAAATTGTACAAGAGATACTTGCCTTAACGACGGTGAATCCAAACACGAACCAATACGGGATGCGGATCCCGAGAGACGAGGCACTAGCACGGACACACGCACGCACGTACGAGACACGTGCAACCAACACACAGGATCTGATCCACTGGATCCGCTCTGGGGCCAAAACAGCAAACACCTAGTTGATCAGATCGGGATCTGATCTGATGAGATCCGAAGGCAGAGATTAACTCCCGACCCAATTGCTACTTCTTCTTCCTTCTCTTCTTCGTCGAAACAGAGAGCGAGAGGGAAGGTACAACAACGGCACCGGTGAGCGGCAAGGCTGCGGCGGCAACGACTGGCGGATTACGACAGCGAATGGCGGCGGCGCGACGTCGAGGAGCGACGGGGCGAAGCTAGCGAGGGGAAAAGGCGTGTGCTTTGTTGTGGGTTCGAAACAGGGGATGAGCGAAGGTGGGGGATGGGTTTGGATGTGTGGCGACGCGAGCGGAGGCGAATGATAGGGCGGCGACTAAGGCGATGGTAATGGCTTCGAGGTGGGTTGAGAGGGTGGAGGTCGAGAGTTTGGTAATGGAGGTTTTGGGTATTGGCGATGGAGATGGGAGGAAGAAGATGGAGTGGGTTAATGGTGGAGGTGGTGACAATGGTGGTTCTGTGGGGATGCCGGAGGTTGAGGGGGAATGGGGACGGTGACGAGGGAGGCTAGAGGGGGTCGGAGGTGGCAGGGAAGTGGCGACAGTGAAGGGGAAATTGGGTTCAGTATTGGGTGAAGGCGAAAAGGAGAAGGAGGGGTGTCGATGGTTGTCGGTGCTCGAGCCAGTGACGAGAAGGGGAAAGATGGGTTTGGGTGTACGGGGAAGAGAGGTCGATGGCGGGGTGGAGCTCGAAGGGGAGAGCGGGGAGGAGGACGAAGATAGGAAGGAGGAGTTGGGTTATGTTTTGTTTTGTCTGTTTGGTTTTTGTTTGTTTGGTTTTAACAGAGAAGGAGAGAGAGAGATATTAGTATTATAATTGTATAAAATTATGAAGTAGAGTGATTGTAGGGGAGGGGGTTACGGAGTCAAATAACTGATTGGAATGCAGGTTAATAGGAACTAGTATTATACACGTGTTGTGCACGTGAGAAAAATCAGGGGAATGAAAAGGACAAAAAAAAAATCTACCAGCACGTGCATTGCACGGGTTGGGTTAAGGACAAATTACACTAAGGCCTTCTCCCATTATAGTAGTAGAGATATTAATTGGGGGGTTACGGGAGAAGTTTAGGGATTAATTGTTGGATCTGGTCAACACACAATTAGTAGGGGAATTGGGTTAATGGGTATTGGGTTTAAAACCATTGGGCTTTAAAATAAACAATTGAGTTTGGGCTCTAAATTAAATAAATAATGCAAAATAGATCAAGATCAATTTGGGCTTTAAAAATGATAATATTAATAATAAAGATCAAGAAAATATAAGGAATAACAACATCACTAATTTTAACAATAGTAATATTACTAATAATAAGAACAAACAATATTAATAAAAATAGTAATAATGACAATACTAAAAATAATAGATTTAACAATGAAAATAATAAAATAATAATAGCAAGGTTATATAAAGAAATTGGCTTTAACAAATAATTAAGGAAGTTCTGAATAATTTTAGTTTGGCTAAAATGAAAATAGTCGATCAATTGCAAAATAGAAAATAAGGTAAAATATACCCTTATTCGAAATAAACATAATTTCCGATCAAAAATATTTTAAATATAAAAAGTTTAAATGAATTTAATACAACTAAATTCATATATAGTTCGAAATACAGAATATTATTCAGAAATTATATATTTACGGAAACGATGGTTACATCTGTCAACAATTCCAAAGCATAGTCAGACAAAGGATTAAAGTACTAGGTGTCACGGAAAAACATTGCTTCAAAGTACACCAATACAACATGACAAGTGATAACCAATCTAGAAGATAGTTTTTCGAACACTAAAGGAAAATATATGAATGTGGTGGCCAGTCCGCAATTAGGCATCACAAAAAGTAAACTGCAAGTCCCAAACAAAACAAATCAATGATAGCCTGAAAGATAAAGGACGTATCAAGGTGAATCAAGCATCCACCTGCTTTGGTACCATCACGGACAAGGAACCTCTAGCTATGCCATTTCCCTTGTCCTTCTTCCCAGAACCACTCCTCGTGCCACCCATAGGAGTACCGACCTCACCATCATCCTTCCTTTCTGGATCCAGGGGCTCACCAGGTTGAAGGTCACATGGTAGCCCTTCCAGTCGAACCCGGGAACGCGCTCCACCACATGTGAGATCGCCAAGGCATAAGACTTCAACATTACCCCCAGCAGCTTAGATTTACACTCCGCGTGAATCTTGGCCACCTCGACCTTCACCTCTGAGGCCGCATCAGTGCAGGCCTTCTCCAACTCCATCAGAAGATCGGCGTTTTTTTTTCTCTAACGCCCTCTCTCTCTCCTTGGACGCCTCCAGCTCGAGGTGCATTTCCTCCATCCTCGCTGCCAACGCCTCCAACTCAAGTCACGCCTCCTTCTCTTTTTTCTTAATCCCTTCCAACTCCGCTTTGGACTCTTTGATGGTCTTCTTCTTGTCCTTCTCCGCACGAAAGATGTGAGCCCTCATGTTCTTCTCCTCAGCCGCATAAAAGTCTACCAAGTGCCCGAAGTGGCTCATCGTCTGAAACGAGGAGAAAACATTTAAAAACACAATGATACAAGAAATGGAAAGCACAAGCTAAACAACTAAGGAGATTGGTCATACCGTCACATGTTCTCTCGTTATCTTCAAGACCGATCTCTTGGGGGGCTCCATCTCCAACCTCTCTCTATCAGAAGGAGTAGGGACGTGGTGACAGACCTCAAGGCAAGCAGTGGAATTACCCAAAAAAATCTCCTGGGCTTTCACGTTCCAGTTGGGGGTGTAGACCACATCCCCCTGACTATCAAGCACCGCGAAAGCCATAAAAATTAGTAGGGCTGACGCTGCACTAGCCACGACCACAGCCAAAGAAGAACCTGCCTCAATGGCAAGCGGTATCCCTGCAGGGGCTCAGTCTGTGCAATGGGAGCTGAAAGAGGTAAGCCCTGGGAAGAAGAGGGATGCAATGCCGACCTCTTCCGCTTCTTCGGCTCTTCCTCCCTCTTATTCCGTAGCGCATCCAGGTCTGCTAAAAGGTCCTCGAAATTCATGTCCGTCCTATCTGCAAGATGAAACACGGAGTAGTTAGAAACCATAAGACCAAATGAAAACAGCAGAGACATGAATAAAAGAACTAGAAATCAACAAAAGCATGGATAGCAAGGCATGAAAATGGTAACAAAAAAATCGTACTAGGAACGGCCGGTCCAAGACCGCCTTCAAAGAGCACTTTGTTGGTAATATCTTACCATGACAACACCTTCAGTCCCAGAAGCTCGTCGCTAAGGCTCTTCTCCTCTAAGCTCATTAGCGGCTTTGCTCGCACCACCAAGGGAACCGTTTCCCTCTAAGTGGTGGGAACCCCCCACGGCTCGGTATTGCGAACGACTAAGAACTTCTCCTTCCAACATCTTACCAATCGAGGAGCATCGACCAGCCCCCTATTCTTGTGAGGGCTGAGATACCAACACTCCTCCATTTGGCTGAGTCGGATAAGCTTGAAATGTCTTCTGAATGCCGTGAGACTCGGCACAGCTCCGAGCTGGCGATACTGCAAGACAAGCCAACAACGTGCCTCCACGTGTTCGGCATCAGCTACACCGAACATAGCCGATACCTGTTAAGAACCTATTTAACGAAGGGATGGAGGGGCAGACGAAGCCCCGCGAAGAAAGCGTCGCAAGGAAAGAAACAGTACTCCTCCGACATGGCATAACACACCTTGACCCCAGGCCCTGGAAGGAGTAGGTTGTACTCACGAGGAATGCAAAAACTAGTTCTTATCATGGCCAACTCATCACGTGAAAGAATGATGGCAGTATGATTAGCCTCAGTAGTATGGACGGGCTCTGGCTCGTCATATTCCATGCCGCTCCTAAGGAACTGTTGATCCACTATCGAGTACTGCTTAATCAACTATGGAACAAGGAACAACAGGGTCTTGAGCATACATGTCACGCCCCGCTTCTCAAAAACAAAATACGAAATACGGATACGTGACTAAGTCCAGCGAATGATTTTCATCATCCATAAGCTATATGGATCTTTACGATATTTCACAGGAATATCAAAGTAATAAGCAAGGAGAAGTCAACCACGCATGCATAAATAAATCAATATACCAACAGAATTTACTTGAAACAAAGCTTAAGACATCTCAAATAAACCAGATCTGAACAAGTTAATTATTCCGGGTCACATTGTCAATACAAAATAATCCAAGTAACAGATACATTTATCCGAAATAAGCAACAAAAAATAATAATAGCAAAAACTCCAGCATCTAAAATCTCAGATCACCTACTCCATCGGGCAGCTGATCTCCATAATCTGCAATTTAGCAAATTGCAGGAAGAGAAAAAGAAAACAAAATGCCCGTGAATGCAAGTTACGGGCCGCTTGTAGTGCAGGCATAAGTACAGGAAAAATAAACAGATATAAAATAACAGCAGAAACAAACATAGTATGGAATAGATATGACAGAGCAAAACAAAATGTCTAACATGAATCAGAAAACAGAATCAAGTAACATGGTGTGCTAACAGGTACAGATGATATGTAACAGATGTTAAGTATCATACAAACAGGTAAACAGATAACAGATGTCAAGTAGCATGTAACAGGTAAATAGATAACGGATATCAGATTATGTCAAGTCTTGTATTTATTTCTATCTAGGTAGCACTTCATGTGTCCCATCCATTTACCACATGATTGTTGCATTCAAACAAGTTTGCGTTTAGATTTCGTAGTGGACTGTATAGGGTCGTGCACTCAGGTATCAGATAATCAGATAACAAATACAGATACAGACAGATAGAACCTACGGGTTCTCTTCTGAGTACACATTCCTATAGGGAAGTGTGTAGTCAGGTAATCAGATAACAGAATCGTGTATCATGTAGTCATGAACACGTAACAAATAACATGTGGGAAACACGGGCCCCCTTCCAAGTACACATTTCTATATTATCCACTACTAGATCATTTCCTTAATCACGGCTTAGTTATTTGTCATTATTATCAAACAGACATGTATGTGTCACGAAACAGATCAAGAATAACATGTTATAAACAAATAACAGGTTTAGATTGAACGATAAATATGTACAGATGAAAGACAACTCATAAAAAATTAGGACAACGAAAATTCTAGTTCAGCATAGCAAGAGTACTGCACCAAATCTGGGATTCCTGTTGCCACAAACATGCAAACCTGGATCCGTCAGAAAATCTGAAAAATAGACTCTCGACTGAATCCAGCAAATATATATAAGTCATATGGTATTTCACAAGAACATGACTCAAAACAGAATTGTATCAAGAAAACATGTTCAACCAGAAATTAGAAGTTTGTATTCATAAACAGGAAAACGGCATAAAAACTTCCGGATTAAATCCACGAAAAATCTGAGATATTCCTTAGTATGTTTAGTATCAGAAAATAATGTTTCATAATTTTCCAACATAGATAGAATAATCAAGTGAAATCAGAAAGCAGCAAGATGTAGCATACTTGTAAATCTGAAATCATAAACACAGCAGTACTAAAACAAAAAACAGCAATAGATTACAAAATATAAATCGAAATTCAAATCCGTCAGTGATAAAATAGATACAATAGGCTACAATTCGTATTCACAAAGTTTTTACAAAAAGCAAATAGAATCGGATCGAAATTATGTTTCTTTACTTAACAATATGAAAATTCTACAAGTTAGTAGTTGTTTACAAGTATAGAATAGTTTATAAAAGTTATCAATTAAATCCACAAAAATTAGGGGTTAATCCCAATCAAGTCTAGTTGTACTCAGCAAAATATTGGATCAAAATATTATCTTTAACAACAGTATAAAAATAAATTACCATACAGAATTCTTATAAAACAGAATCTGGAATTTTCTACACATCTATAGTAAAATAGCCATAACTTGCAACTCACAAATCAAAATTGAGATATATCAGAAAATTTGGAAAGTAGACAAAATTCTCTATAATTCATATTCACAAATAATTGTGATTTACTGACCTTAATAGGATCTAAAATACTGAACAAAAATGGGGTAACACAAGGAAAGAATTATTATTCATGCACAAAATCAACTAGATCATATGAAACACATCCAAATCATAACAAAGCGTGAAATAGGGTATATGTCCAAGCAACATGGTATAGGGTATTTAATAGATTTACAACAGAATATACCACCAGTAACACGTCAAGCATGCAAGATTCACACATCATATTATGGTTCACAACCAACAAACATATATGCAATAGGGATTAATTAGAACTAAGTTAAATTACATGTCGGGTGTGTAACTAGAGACGACTACGGACGGATCAACACAATAGAGAAAAGATATAACTGGAGTTTTGCACAAGAATTGTCTCTAAAATACATATACACTACAGGCAATATTTAGTACTAGTATATGCAAAAAGAAATTATACAAGTTACTTGCCTGAGAAACGACGATGAAAACGAAGCAAAAGAGAGAATAACGGAAGCAGATTCCCGGGTACGAACTCAACGAACGAGCAAACAACGAACTACGAGCACACGGTCACAACTCGAGATCACACACGTACAAAAAGGCCGAGCAACAGTAGCCTGGGGTGTGCACGGTCAAGAGAAACGGTGGGCTGCAACACGATGGCGTCGCTACCGTGCTTCTCTTGCTGCTCGCTGTCAGATTACCGGAGGGGACAGTACACAATGGGTGCACGTCGTTGCTGCGTCGGACAAAGACACAGGGGACCGGGCGTCAGGTGTTGCAGACGTTGCAGCGATCGCGAGCAGGGAGGGGAGGTGCAGGGGCATCTGGGTGGTGCACGTCGTTGGAGGAAACAGCGTCGAGAGGTGGAGGCTGGCACTGCAATCGTCGATGGAAGGGGTGAAGGGGCTGACACCGGTGTAGGTCGGTGCCGGGAGGTGCAGGGATGATCGGAAGATGGGTTTAAGGAGTGCAGGCTAGGGTTCGGGAAAGGGATGAATGGAGAAGGCGGCTAGGGGATGAACAGGGTAAAAGAAATATATGGGTATATATATAGGGGTAGAGTATTAGGGTTTATGCTGACGGGTTGGGGCTTAATGGGTAGGGTTTTAATTGGCTTATAGGGTATCCAAGATCCAATAGGGATTTCGAATAGGATTTGGGTATAAATAGATCCAAATAAAATAGGATGATCCAAAATAACGAGGTGGGAACAAAATGAACAATTAAAATAGGGCATGAACAATTTATAATGAGGATCAAAAGTAATGGTTCAATCAAACAAAGACAGAACAATAGGCTGACAATTGAACTAAGGAGATCAAATAAAAGACGACAAAACAATAGATGAATTTATTGAAAAAAAAGAGATCCAATACATGGTTCAAAAAGAGATACAAGATGAATAAATACTCAAAAAGAAAAATACATCCAAAAATACAGAAAATGAAGAACAGGGGTTACAATACACCCCTTATCTCTCTTAGGTTCGACGATTGTTTCCACAATGGTAGAACAATCAGCCTCACCTCGCACACCTTTCTCCCCAGGAAAGTGATCAAGCATAACACCTTCTTCTCCATCTAAACCAGCTGATCTAGTAGAGGCACAAACCGACGGAATACTAGACATGACAAATAGCGGTCGCAAGAATGATTACTTAGCCAAAGTGGAAGAAACTCCAAACCAACAATTGAAGCTAGCACCCCCGTAAAAACATCAAGCAAGCCACCAAGCACCACCAGGTGAAACAGCGTGATTTCTAGAGAGAGAAACTCTCCAAAAAAAATCAGGAGAGAGAAAGTGAAGGTGGTAAATGAGGGAGGGGAGGTGGGATCAATCCCTTTTTATAGGATCCTAGGAGTTAATTCGCCACGTGGCAGGATCTAAGCCCTCCTAAAGAATCAACGGTCAGATCACACCAACCCGGGTCCAATAGTAGAAGTAACTTGACAACAGGACAGTCAGTCGATAACACGAACGATCGTCACAACGTTCGGTCAAAAGAAGAAGCAACACGAAGGAGTGAACAATCTCACAAACACTTGGTGGATGTCGTAGGATGAGCAATTTCACAAATACTTGGTGTATGTCGTGGGATGGGTAATTTCACAAACACTTGATGAACATGATGGGGTGAGAAACTTCACAAACACTTGGTGGGCACCATATTCACCACCAATAGAAGAGAACCCATCACTAATCAAGCTTCCTTGTGACAAAGCCTACTAACCCCGCAGAGTCTCCAAGTCTGTTCAAACTCTCTCCATCAAAATCAACCAAGATTTCTATGAGATGATCAACTCCAAAAAACCCAAGCACACTAACGCTCCTACCTCGATGAGAGAAAAAACTCCATCGAAGACAACTCAACTCCAAACAAGGCGAGCTTCTAGCAAGATCAAAACATCCAAACCTCCAAAAAGCTCCCAAGAGTTGCAAAAGTGAAAAAATTCTCAAAAAAAAAAAATGAACTCACTGTTTCGTATAAGGAGGTCTAAGAAGTCTTCGGGTCGGGTCGGATCCACGACCCAAACCCGCAATCTAAATCTAAAGAGGAAAATAGTGAAGGGGTATACACGGATATGGGTTTCGTACCCGCTACCCACACCCGCTCCTCTTCTTCAACCCTTCTTCTTCTTCTTCGAAAGTAAGCGCCAAAAAGCAGGCTTGATCTTGAAGCTCTCCTCCTCACTCCAACTCCAACTGCGAGCCCTCGCCTCGCCAATTGCCTCGCACCTCCGCTCCACCGTCGCGATCCCTCAGTCAAGCCCCATCCCCGAGCTACACTGCACTTCGTCGAAACCCACAAAACCGAAACAAACAGAGCATCTATGTCCTAAGCTCAAGAGTCGCTCATAACTTGACCAACGAGCTGCCCATAGCTCGACGAACTCGCCCGTGGCTCGACGAAGGGTCACCACAGAGCTCGGCAAAGGAGGTGCTCTTAGCTCAACCCAAGACCCATGAAATTCTAAGTCATATATGCTCAATGAGGCGGAAATCTCCATAACTCAGCCATAGCGAGCTATCGCCATAGCTCAGCCGAAAAAGGAGCTCCGTAGCTCGGCAGAGCCTCGATAACCCATAGCTCGGCGAAACTGTGAGAGCTCGAGTTCATAGCTCGGCGAATTCGAAACCTTCATGGCTAGGCGAGGCTTCCAAGCTCCGCAGCTCAACCAAAAGGAGGTAGTTCGACACTCCCATAGGTCGACGAAGTAGCGGAGTCGACGCTCGAGCGAAAAACAGAGCGTCGAAATCTCGAGCGAGGCTCAATCCCGTAGCTCGACCAAAACGGCTCGACGACGACCTCTCACCACAGCTCGACGGAGACACTACGGCACAGTAGCACGACGAGACCTTCAAGAGTGGGAGAAATTGCCCATAGCTCGGCAAAATGGTCGGCCGAGCTAAGGGGTCACTCACAGCCGCTGTCGACCGTTGGATCTCTCCAAAAAACGAGCTCGAGGGCAAGGGACGGCTCATATGCATCCACATCGTTCCATCGTCTTCCCCAACGCTCCCCTGGCTCCTCGACCGTTCGATCAGCGCCCGAGCTGGGCTCGATCTGCATCTCAGATCGCTTCAATAAGCGAGCCAGGCTTCAATAAATCATAAAATCCATTTAAAATCAATTAAAAAATCATTTAAATTTTGAAAAAGTAATTAAAAATTTTAAAAATAATTATTTTAATTCTGAAAATTAATTTAAAATTTTCAAAAAATAATTAAAATTGAATTTATTAATTATAAAATTCAAAAAAATGATTTTAAAATTAGGAAAAATCTGAAGAACTATGGAAAAATTCCAGAAAATTCGGAAAAATCTGAAGAAATATGTAAAAATATAAAAAAATATATTCACTGCCTTCAGAAGCCACAGATCAGTTCCAGGTACCTCCGAACACTTTGACTGTTAAGATTATACGCCAGATTTCAAAAATAAGACGTACTACTTTCCGAAAGCCAATAAAATTGCCTTTCGGGAGTGGGGGGCTTATGATGATGATAAAAATCGCAACATATTAGAGCCGTACGATTTCTGCACAGATCTCAAAGTATCTACAGGCAGATTAGTCATCACAGGCCTCTTTTACAGGTCTGGCCCACTCCAAGACATTGGCTTCTTCCAAGCCCATAAAAAGTGACAGACTAGGCCCACTAGGAGAGACACTCAGCACATGCTGGCTAGGAGTAAAATCTCTTATCCCCTAACAAGGATATCTTATCTCTTAATGGGGGAGAGACATGAAAGAGATAAGATAGTTAAATCGATCCAACATGACACAAATCAATCTCTTGAAATGTCTCTCATGCCTATAAATACCCCTCCCCCTCTTCAGTTAGAAGGTAATCAACAATTTGTCAGTTTTTACTCTCTTATTCTCTCTCTCTCTCTTTCTGGTTCTGACTTAAGCGTCGGAGGGTCTGTCGCCGGGCACTCTCCGATGTTTCAGGCTTTTTGCAAGTCCATCGGCCGCATCAGCAACCGTTAAATTCAGATCACAGTGGTCAATCAACGATCCAAATTCATTCACAGGAGCTTTAACTGTCTTTAACGGCCAGGGTCACAGGTTTGACTTCAATTATTAACTCACTATCTGTTTGCTCCCATACGGAAATAAGCAGCAACACAACAGTGTCGAACTAAAAGAAATGGTTATGAGTTGCCAATGGATCATAGATTCTGAAGACAATGGTAGGCAATGAGAACATGCAATGGGAACAAACACCAGGATTGAAGATGACATCTGATAGACAATCACAGGTAGGAGCAACAACAAAAACTGTGAAGGTAACATGGAGAAGAAAGATGAATTTGCCATCCCACCGTATCAAGGCTACCATATCGTTCGAAAAAATCGAACTATGGGGGTTATTCCAACTGTTGGTTGGGATAGAGCAGATTTTGTGGATGTGAGGTCCATTGTTTATCTTTCCGAATCAAAGTAACCAGAGCGTTCCACAAATCGGACTGTGGGGATTGTTTCAATTCTCGGTTGGAATGAGGCATATTTAGCACCTCTGCCATAATATGGCCATCATTGTTGCTCCCTAATCACTTTTCCAGGTGGTTGTCAAGTTCGGGATGGTGGTTTTCAAGGAGATGATGAAATGTAAAAGCCTCATTGTGTTCATTCCATCAGTACTCAATGTGGTATTGTGGTACTGCACCAAAATAACCATAGCATCCGAAGGAACCAAATGCGTGGGCATCCGAAGGAACCAAATGTGAGGGTGGCCTCCAACACTGAATGCAAGGGAGCAGAATTTTTGTGCTAACATTTATCGTCTTCTTTTTGTTAATGTTGATTTCATACCAGGTTCAATCGGGAGAAGGAACTTCTTTTTGTTAATGTTGATTTCAAACCAGGTTCAATCGGGAGAAGGAACGCTACAAATAGAGAAGAAGCATTTTGGGCATATGGACAACATCATGATCACACTGGTACGATTAAAGACTATGTTCAGCTCCATCCATGTGCCACCTGAGGAAAATTAAGTCTCTCATTCTCCCAGTTGTTAATCGGTAATGTTTGTCATGTCTGTAATTTTCTTTTCTACACGAAGTTTATTTCTGTTTTATTTTGTACTGCTATTTTGCTATTTGCTTCCGTAATCTACAAGAAATAAATAGTAACAGGTGACTATCAGCGAGAACTCGTCTTTTTAAGTTGGTAATGGTAAAAACAATTCCCTTTAGCAGATTTGGTAATGGTAAAAACACTAGATTTTGGAAAGACAAATGGTGCGGGAACTCGTCTTTGCAAAACCAATTCCCTTTAGCAGCGAAAGCTACGCAGAACCTGGACCTGCTTGTGGCGGACATCCGGAAGAATGGCAAGTTAAACTTTATAGTCTCCGAAGATATAACGCCTGAAACCACGGCCTAATTTGAAGATATGAACCGACTAATCCTGCAAGAGGGAGGAGAAGCTAATAGTTTAGATGATGTAAGATGGTGGGATAGGGATTGCTCAAGACTTTTCTCTGTCTCATCCATGTATAATTGGCTGAACGACGGTGGATTGAGATGCCAAGTTCAATCTGTCATCTGGGGGACAAAAGTCCCGTTCAGAGTTAGAGTTTTTTGCTGGTTAGCTCATAATAACGCGATCCTATCCAAAACTAATCTGAAGAAAAGGATTACGCACATCGATGTGACTTGCGAGACGTGTCGGGATTCCGAAGAAGATGTGAACCACATTCTTTTTCAGTGTCCCAAAGCGCGACTTACCTAGGAAATAGTTTGCAGGGGGTTCGGGTGTTTCACGATGCCTAACTCTACCAGGGACATTTGGGGACTTTTTAGAGAATCGTACATCAAGTTAGAAGATAGGAGGGCTTGGGATTTAGCTACGGCTGCCTCATTATGGAACCTATGGCCAGAAAAAAATGATTTAATTTTTCGCAACAAAGTTTACAGATTTCCCTTATCGATGAATAAGATATTTCTCCTCATTCATGATTGGGCATTCATGATTGGGCAGGTACTCAGGAGTAATCCAAGGGGATCAGGAGTTCGGTGGCGGAGTAGAGAGAGCATAAGGGAAGGAGCGAAGATTGGAGTTCGATGGAGTTTTATTTTATCTCATTTATGTATTTTCTATTTTGATGCTTTGCTTAGATGTTTTATTTTGTAAGCTGTTCTAACAGCCTGGCTGTATTATTAGGTCGTTGTATTTCTCTGTTTCCTTAATCCTCGTTAATGAAACGATGGCATTAGCCATCTTCTTATCTAAAAAATTAAAAAAAAAAAAAAAAAACAGGTGACTATCAGGAAGTATCACACATTACATTAAGAAAACCTACAGTCAGCATGAATTCCTACTAAATTGCAGATATGACAATGAGATGTTCATAGCTATATAACGAAATGTACCCAATTATTCAAATACAAGAACATGAAACAAGACCGAGACAAATCTTGGCTTTAGTTGCAAACCATGTCAAAAGTTGAGTTCGAAAACCAAATTCCAAAAGTATTCTAATATGGGAAACATGTTATCATTCCTCAATTTATCCTCTCAACCAAGTATTGCGATAAGAGTTGTCGCGGAGAGAAGCATCATGCGTATTGCGATAAGAGTTGTCGCGGAGAGAAGCATCATGCGGCTTGTATTCCATTAAGTAGCTGTGGGGAAGTTTGAGGTGCCTCTTGATTGAGTCCCTCAGTGCCATAACAGCCTAGATTGCCAACAAAATATATCCAAGAAACTATTAGCAATAGAAGTATGTTTAAATGAATAGGGCAAGATGAGGAAAGACTAATAACCTGATGGTCGGATGCATTACGGTTCCACACACTCAAAACGTCCTCATTAAATCGAATGCTCAAGACAGCACCACAGATGTTGTCTCCGTAGTCCAGTTGGTCACCAACCAATGCGAGAACCTACCATGTCATATTGAATGAAATTCTAATATTACAAGTGGAAGTGAGGCTTAACAATATATGTATCTTCTTATGTTCAAACCTCGCAAGGACTACCAAACTAACAAATATAAGAACTCCAAGCATTTAGTGCCAACTCCACTCCCCTGCCTAGAGGTTGATGTCAAAAAAGTAACTCAAATTATTTAGAAAAAGCTACGCAGTTACTTTGAAATATTTATTGGGGTTACAGACTTACGGTAGATACATGTGATGAATTTCAGATTAGCCCATGCAGGATTACAATTTTGTGGAGGGTGTAACTACCAGAAAAATAGCTAATTGTCTAATCCCATTGCACTATCATGTTTCAAATATTTATAAACCTTGTGAACACGAAGCATAATCATTTGTATCAAGCATCCATGTATATTAACAGTATTTCGAAATTGATCTAATTCTTTTCAAAAAAGACAAGGCATAACCTGAAAATCATCTCAAAACATCATCGAACCGAACTACAATAACAACAACAAAGCATTTTTCCCAAGTAGTTGGGGTCGGCTACATAAATCCTGGTTTTCCATTCTACTCGGTTTAGTGCAATATCTTCTGTAAAGTCACAAGCTATCATATATTTTCTCATTTGTTTCCACCCAAGTGTAGGTCTTCCCCTACCCCTAGCTCTACCTTCAATACTTATCAAATCACTTTCTAACGGGAGCACTGCTAGGACTACGTATAACATGTTAAAACCACCTGAGGCGATCATCTCTTAATTTATCTTTGATAAGAACTACCTTTACCATATCTCGTATATGCTCATTTATAATTAAATCATTCCTGATTTTACCACACATCCATCTTAGCATCCTCATCTCCGCTACACTCATTCTTTGTTGCCCAACACCATGTTCCATACATCATCGAACGAACTCATTGTAGTAAATATGGTGTTCAAAGGCAAGTCTTCACATGCCTTTGAACACATATCTGAACCTAACTCGCTAACTTTACCCGACCCGTATTCAATGGGCTTGTAGTTTCTGAAACCCAAAAGGTACAAGCGAGTTTTAGGGTCAGGCCAGGTTTCTTTGGGAAGGGTGGATTCAGTTGAACTAAAAAGTATATTAACAAGTTTTACGCATTTAATATTTGATCTAAAGGAATCTACAAGCTGAATCCATCATTAACCAGTAGTCATTCTAAAAGGAAAAAAAATCCGCTGACTTACTGTACCAGCCAGATGAATTACAAGTTACATCGCAAAGATATACATATTTGGAGAAAAATTAAACGTCACAGCCATTGGTTACCAAGAAATAATAAACCTTGCAAACATAAAATTACACAACAAAATGTACTTCGAGATAAAAACAGCCATATGCATGTACTCACCTCATATGGTAGCAATAAGTCAGAGTATATACACACATATCAAAGTTTATGTATATGTATTATGAATATACTACTTGGGGCTATTCAGGTCGAGGCCCAGGTTGGATTCGACCAGGTTAGAGGCAATACCCAAATCCAACCACGTATTCTTTTTAGCGTGAAATATTCAAATCCTTGTGGGTTCAGGTTTTCAAAAGAAAATAACCCATTCTTGAAGTAAAAGAATTGGGTAGGGAGGGTTTTGGAGAAACACAACCTGATTGGAACCCCTATGCTCAATGAAAATATCTTTTTAAGTTGCAAAATGTTGATTTCATCATAAGAAGAAAATAAACTTTGAGTCCGAGCAACAATAACAGAAGAATTTTGACACTATTTTTTGTACTGCATTACTGATAAATATCTAAGAACAAGGAATTATGGAATCTCACTATATATGCTCACAGACATTTCAATGAAAACGATGATATCAATATATACCAGACTTTTTAATGCCAACAACAAAACCCCTTAATATTAAATATTTGGGGTTGGACGCAGGAATACTTTTTCTTGTGAATACCAATTTATGGCTATATCATCTCGCGTCAGTAATTACCTAGTTCTTTATAACTACCTTAATCCAATGTCTATAGGTTTAACAACAGTGCACTTTGCTCCGTTAACAACAATAGTATGGTTGCACCAGAATTAATCTCAATTGGCTGGCCAATCTATCGTCCAACTGGGAATGACTGGAGGAACGTAATTTCTCACAAGCGACTGACTATTTCATTGCTGAAAGAGCCCATTAAATCCCACTATTGTCCCTGCTTTTGCTTAAGCATTCTAAAGTGGTTTCACCCCAGCTTTCAAACTTACGAGGGATACTATCTTCAAAGATTGTGTTTAATGTTGGTCTTAGAATTTCTATTGTTAGATCTATTGTTCTTCTAAGTTATGCACGTCCATGTATTTCTTTTTGTTATGATATTTTATTTTATTTTATTTTATTTTAATTATTTTAAAATACATTTTATGCACTTTTTTATTCTGAAGTCCTAAAAGACTAATCCCTGCCTTTCCGCTTGGTCCACGCCTTACCTTTCCCGCAATATTGCTTATTTAGGGTTAAGCTTCTCCCCATTTCAAAATCTTATAAGCTCATTTTTGAACATGTTCATTAACTGCTCAACTTATTCTTATCATATGGCATGGCTAGTGAGATAGTTGTCTTATATAAACCATCCTTTCAATTTCATCATTATTTTGCAATCATATATAACTCAAAAAGCATTTTACTTAGTAGTCATTATGCTTTGATTCTATAGACGACATTCTCCTTAAACTCTCCATTAAAATAAATATTTGAACCTAATTGAGAAAATGGCGACTCCTGGGCATTTCAAGGCCATCAATGATAATAACTTCATTTCTTCTCATATTCTGCTAGTATAACATTCCATATACTCGATTTTAAACCAATTGAACTGAATCCTTTAGGTCCATTAGTTCTCTCCGCATATGTAGTTTTGAGAGTAGGCTTCCACTAGTCTCATTGACCAATACTATAACAGCAAACAACATGTACCAAAGGACCTTATTAGAATTGTCTGGACGTAGAAATTATAGAACATTTGGAATCTACTGTACTTGTTTTTGCAATAATATCCCTTAACAAGTTTTAAAATGGGCCCAGGTCAGTAGGGCATAAACACAGTATTCAAACTCCAATCCGGTAGTTGATTCAAGATCAGTTCCGTCCTTCACAAGGATATCCATACGGCCACACCCAGATCCTAGCCAAATTTTAAGAAAGTATGATTATTGAACATTGTTCATCTGAAAGGTCTGAAAAGCGGATCTATTAATTAACCATGAAAAGACTATAATTTAGGATTGCTCATATAGGTCGTTAGAATAGAAAAATATCCCTCCAAACCCCATGTTTTGATGTGGTGGCAAGGAACCTCACATGGTACTCGAGTACCCCAAGTTCATTTCCAACTAGCTGCATATTAAACGCCGATTTAAATAA
This sequence comes from Hemerocallis citrina, assembly GCA_017893485.1. Classification (NCBI taxonomy): domain Eukaryota; kingdom Viridiplantae; phylum Streptophyta; class Magnoliopsida; order Asparagales; family Asphodelaceae; genus Hemerocallis; species Hemerocallis citrina. Next base: position 310,112,768 of record CM030360.1, read on the forward strand.
AAAATACCGCTTTGCACATCCTAGGTCTTGACCCACAAAATAAGCAGCTCGTTCTACAGGGCATGTTTTATATAAACATTTTTTTTTGGGCATTCACCACGCACAAATTTTAACAATTGTTTATTTTTCTAAATACCCCACATAAATTTCCTTATATGTCTACACCACCACCACCACCCCCTCAAAATTTGCACATTTATCTAAACACCACCCACAAATTGAGAATTTTTCTAATCACCCTTAACAATATGTGGCACACCAATAAGTAGTCATACTAATTCGCGAAAAAAGTTTAAAAAACAAGTCACACTTAATAGTTAGTAATCAACGGAGAAAATAACATACATACTACATATATATATATATATGGGCCCTTCGGTTGAGCACTCCTTTCCGTGAGCACTCGCCCTTCTGGCCATTGTATGAATGATCCAAACCGTTCACATTGATCTACACGTCTAAATTAGTCTAAATATGTAACATCAAGTCATTTGAAATCCATTTGCCCATCCATCATGTCATTATAAAAAGAAAAAGATATTCAGTCTTACAATTTTGCAGCACTTCAATGGATGGGCAAATGAATTTCAAATGACTTAATTTTACATATTTAGACTAACTTAGACGTGTAAATCAATGTAAGCGGTTTGGATCATCCGTACGATGGCCAGAAAGGCGAGTGCTCACAGAAAGAAGTGCTTAACCGAAGGATTTCATATATATATATATATATATATATATATATATATATGGTAAAAGGGATATGAGCAACTTGCTCATTTAGTAAATGAGCAATTGATTATGTGGCATGCATGTGATACATTGGACAACTAACCACTTTAAAAATTCTCCAATCACATGCATGCCACCTCATCAATTGCTCATTTACTAAATGAGCAAGTTGCTCATATCCCTTTTTCCCATATACATACATACATACATACATACATACATATATATATATATATATATATATATATATATATATATATATATATATATGAGGTCTCTTCCATTGCAAACGGATCTGTTTGCACAGACCCGCTGTGAACGACGATCTGAGCCATTGGATCTAGATCCAATGGCTGAGATGGGTTATGGTTTTATTTTTGTGAATATTTTAGCTTAGACCGTTGTTACCAACGATGGTCTAAGGCAAAGTTGATATAAAAAGAAATGAACTCTATCTTCTCTCTCTCACTCTCTCTCTTCTTTATCTATCTTCTTCCCCGATCCAAACTCAATCCCCACCGAAACCGATCCCCTCTCACTCCGATGACTCCTCTTCTCTCACGTCACTCTCTCACTCAGCATCGTTCCCTCGTTGGCACTCTCTCTCTTCTGAAGCACCTCCCCCAACCCAAAAAACCCTAACCCTGTTGCTGCTGCTCCTCCGTCCACTGCTGCTCCTCCATTCCCACACTCTCTCCGACTCCCAATCTCTCCTATCTTCGAAACCACTCCTCCAATCTTCCAACGCAAATCGGAACCCTAGTTCAGCGACAATACCTACATTGGGAAAATTCGCAGTAGTGTAAGGCAATGACTTCTACAAGTTGGCTTCGTAGTTGTATTTATGATGTTTTTCTAGTTTTTCTCTTTCTAATTATTTGAATTGATTAAATTTGCCTGATAATTTTATAGATGCAGTAGTTTGTATGTAGTATAATACTGATTTTAGATGTTGAAATTTTAGTCGTAGTTTTTAGATGTCGTTTGTAGGGTTTTCTAGTGTAACCGTACAAAAAAAATTCTTAGTTTAGTTGTTCTTGTTCGAGAAACGTGAGAAAACCGCACAAACGGCATCAAAAAATTCAAAAACATTGCAAGTTAATCGAATTCACGTAATACAAGGCAACGCAACTTGTAGAAGTGAGTTTCGACTCACAGTTTGCGAGATACGGCCGTGTACCGCTTTATTTTAGTTTTTGTTCACCAAAAGCGATACACGGCCATATCTCTTAAACCGTGAGTCGAAAATCACTTCTACAAATTGCGGTGGCTTGTGTAGTGAGTCTGACCTACCCACAAAGTTTTGGATTTTTTATACAATTTCAGCAAACTACAACTACAACTACGACTAAAATTCCAACGTCTAAAATCATCAAAATACTACATATAAACGACTAGAATTTGTAGAAGTCATTACCTTACACTACTGCGAATTTCCCCAATTTAGGTGTTGTAGCCGAACTAGGGTTCTAATTTGCGTTCGAAAATTGGAGTGGTTTCGAAGATAGGAGAGATTGGGAGTGAGAGAGTGTGGGAATGGAGGAGCAGCAGCAGTAGTGGACGGAGGAGTATCAACCAGGTTAGAATTTTTTGGGTTGGGGGAGGTGCTTCGGAAGAGGGAGAGAGTGTGCCAACGGGGGAACGATGCTGAGTGCGAGAGTGAAGTGAGAGAGGAAGAGTCGCCGGAGTGAGAGGGGATCGATTTCGGAAGGGATTGGGTTTAGATCGGGGAAGAAGATAAATAGAGATGGGAAAGAGAGAGAGAAGAGAGTTCAAAAAAAATATTTATCAACTTTGCCAGCCCGTCGTTGCCAACGACGATCCAAGGCAAAATATTCACACACAAAAACGATCTGAGTCGTTGGATCCCATTGGATCTAGATCCAACGGCTCAGATCGCCGTTTGCAACGGGTCTGTGCAAACAGACCCGTTTGCAATGGAAGAAACCTCTATGATATGGCTAAAAATAGGATTAAATTAGGATCGTTCAAATCGGGCACAAATGTTAAAGCTCTCAGGGGTAAAACGGTAATTTCACCTACAAACGGGTCTGAAATGGGAACTGTGTCTTAATTCAAAGCTCAATAACCCATAAACGGATCTGTCCTATTGAGTACGGGTAACAACTCGCTACGAACCAATTCAGAAAGTCTAAGAGTAATTCAAATTCATGATCATCTCTAAGAGGTGGTTTTAACCACTTCTTATTACGAAACAAGTTTAAACTCTCCACCTTATACACAAACATCAGGAAGTAGAGATAAATCCTTCTCTCGAAACTGGTCCCTAAGGTGACTATAAATACCCCTCCCCCCACCATAACAAGGTAATCAATCTTTTTCCATCTAAAGCTCTTTCATAATCTTCCTGATTACTGACAAGAGCATCAGAGGTTCGTCGCCGGGATCCATCCCGTTGTATCGAACTTTTTGCAGGTTCACAGCAGCGGCAAGAAACCAGTCAAAATGCCGGTGAAAGTCGACAGGTTTGCTTATTTGTTTCCTTCGAGAATCCACAAATTCATCTGTTTGCTCCCACACCAAAATCAGCAGCAACAGATTGGCACCGTCTGTGGGAACTCGAAAAGCAATCTAGCCCTATTTCATCAGCGAAAGTAGTTTCAAGCTATGCCTCCAAAAAAGGGAAAGACGGCAGTCTCTAACCGCAGAGCCACTCCCGCTCCTCCACTCCAGGAGGTCTCCCCTCAACCCGCTCAGCAAGTCCAGCAACCGCAGCTTGGACAGCCTCTCCCTCAACACGTCCAGCAACCGCAACCTGGATGGCTCCTACCTCAGCAACCTCAGCCCCAGCAGGCTCTTCAAGGGCCTCAAGGGGCTGCCGTGGGACCCTCCCGCCGAAGTCAACAGGGGTAACCTCATCATGACCATGTTTCGATACATAACCCCTCATCCGATTCCATGACCTCTCACAGTCCCCCCAACGCCGAAGGATCTCTGACGCATTATTGTCAACCGACATGGGATAGATCTTCGGACCCGCTTGAATGAGAGGCAGACGCATGACGGGATACCCCGCCGTGAACATCAAAGGGGTCCAGCAATCTGGTCCCCTAGAGCCTGATCCCCCCTAGACCAAATCGCAAAAGATCCAACTCTCCCATGAGGCGGAGGGAGTCACCCCATCATCGTCAAAGGGGGAGACGCTCTCCGACCGGCCGACCCGCCCCACGAGACCACCGAGAGCAAGAGGCACCGATCATAAGGGCGGAGTTCCAACAGTTTCAAGAAGCAGTCCTGAGAGCCCTCAATGTTGTTCCCGACCACGATCAGTGGGCGCCCAGTCCTCAACCTGCCCCAAGCAATCGGCGCGGTACTCCCAGTCCTCAACCTGCCCCAAGCTATCACCGTCGCACTCCCAGTCCCCTTCCGCATGAGAACGAGTCCCGGGACTGAGCAAGCTATGACCGAAGGGAAGATTCGGTCTATCGCCGTCTCCACGAGATGGAAAGGCGCATCGACTGACTTGACAGATAAGGAACAACGAGCGAGGAATTTCAGCCCCAGCAGGCCTCCGTTCTCCCAAACCCTAATGGAAGCACCAGTCCCAGAGAACTTCAAGCCCCCTCATTTTGAGTCATACAACGGGGAGTCCAACCCCGCTGACCACATCGAGAGTTTTAAAACTCTCATGATGATCCACCAGGCGTCGGATGCGCTTCTTTGCAAAACTTTCCCAGCCACGCTGAAGGGGCCAGCAAAAGATTGGTACTCACGACTAGCCCCGGCCTCCATCTTCTCCTTCGATCAATTAGAATGGCTCTTCCTTACTTCGTGAGTAGCCGCCGCGCTGAAAAGACAAGCACCTCTTTACTGTTACTCCATCAAAGGAAGGACGAGCGGCTAAGGGACTATGTTAAGCATTTCACCTCCGAGGCCCGGTCCATCGCCTTCCTAGACCAATCGGTGGCCTCTGCTGCTTTCCAATCAAACGTCACCAACGACAACCTCAGGGCATCCCTTGCTAAGAAGCCTTATCGGGATTTCTCAGAACTCCTGCTTAGGAGTGAGAAATACATCCAAGCAGAAGAGGCTCTCACCTGCCCCACTCTTGGGGGATCGTCCTTCGGAAACAAACAGAAGGGCACTGAAGAAAGAGCTAAGAAGCTCCAGAAAGATAATGGAGGTCAGCGTCGCCCTCCTCCCCGCTTCGAGAAGTTCACTCCACTCAACGCGAATGTCTCAGCCATCATGATGGAGGTCGGGAAGGAAGAACTCCCACCAACTCCGAAGATGAACACACCGGAAAAAAAGAGAAACAGGGACAAATGGTGCCGCTTCCACAGGGACTACAGCCACGACACGTATGACTGTCGGACCCTAAAAGATGAGATCGAGGCCCTTATTCAGAGAGGACAACTTTCCAAGTTCGTAAGAAAGAGCAGGGCAGATCCTCCTCCGTCCCCCGGGGGGGCTAATAAGCGAACCGAGCGGCATGCGGAGACCCCGGACTCCGAAGCTGAAGTCGTCCTACATCTCATACACGGAGGCTCAATGGGGGGAGATTCGAACTCCTCCCGAAAAGCCTTCGTCGAGAGGTGAACTCCGTGCAGAACCGTCCTCCCCCAAGGGCCTTGGAGTTCCTGTTACTCTTTCGAATAAAGATTTAGAAGGCGTCCGAACGGCCCATTGTGATGCTCTGGTGATCAACCTTCATATGGCCAACTTCGACGTACGCCGGGTACTGGTCGACAACGACAGTTCGGTCAACATCCTTTTTCTAAAAGCCTTCCAGGGTCTTAAGCTGTCCAGAGATCGACTCAAGCCTGCCGACTATACTCTCCACGGGTTCACCGGGGTGCCAGTGACGATCGAGGGTGTCATAACTCTCAACGTAACCGCTGGTAAATCCCCGACACCCGAACCGAGCCGATGGATTTCATGGTGGTGGATGTGAAGGCAGCTTACAATGTTATTCTGGGCTGACCCGGCCTAGCAACTCTCCAGGCTGTGCCCTCAGCCTACCACCTTAAGATGAAGTTCCCCACTATAGCAGGAGTGGGAGAAGTCAGAGGGAGCCAGGAGGCGGCCCGTATATGCTACATGACTTCGGTAGGAGGGTCGGTCCTCTCCCTCGAAGCTCTTGAACTCCCTCAAGGGAGTAGTCAACCTATATCAGAGCCGGTCGACGACCTGGAAGAGGTGGCCTTCTCAAAAGGGGATCCGACCAAGACATTCCAGATTAGTAAAACCCTTCCCCCTCCCGTCAGAACCGACATTATTCAGTGTATAAGGGAAAATCGCGATCTATTCGCCTAGACTGCGACTGACATGTCTGAAATATCCGAAGAACTCCTCATGCATCACCTTAGTGTTGACTCTGAGGCCAAACCCGTTCAACAAAAGCGATGCAAATTCGCTCCCGAATGCCAGCAAGCAATTAAAGAAGAGATGGAGGAACTCTTGAATGCCCGGTTCATACAAGAAGTCAACTATCCCGAATGGCTGTCCAATGTCGTGATGGTCAAAAAAGCCAACGGGAGCTGGAGGATCTGCATTGACTTCACGAATCTAAACAAAGTCTGCCTCAAAGATCTGTTCCCACTCCCGAGCATTGATGCCCTGATTGATGCGACCTTAAGCCATGAGCTCTTAAGTTTCATTGATGCATTTTCCGGATACAACCAGATCAGGATGTTCCCTCCAGATATCACGAAGACCTCTTTCGTAACCGACCAGGATCTATACTGCTACTGGGTTATAACCTTCGGGCTCAAGAACGTCGGTGCCACCTATTAACACCTTGTTAACAAGGTCTTTAAGGAACAGATCGGTCGGAACATGGAAGTCTACGTAGACCACATGTCAGTAAAGAGAGTCAGCAAATCAGATCATGTTTCCAATCTCCAGGAGGCCTTTGATGTGCTGAAGAGGCACAACATAAGACTGAACCCGAACAAATGTGCTTTCGGCATCTCATCCGGTAAATTCCTCGGGTTCATGGTCAGCCAAAGAGACATAGAGGCCAACCCGGAAAAGATTCAAGCCATTCTGAATATGGCTCCTCCTTCAAGTGTCAAAGACATACAGATGCTCACGAGACGCCTGGCGGCCATAGGGCGTTTCCTCTCCAAGTCAGGAGAAAAATGTCTCCCATTCTTCAAGGCCTTCAGAGGGGTTAAAGGCTTTGAGTGGAGGCAACAATAGCAAGTCCTTCGACCAGCTCAAGCCTATCTAGTCAACCCCCACTCTTGAGCAAGCCAAAGCCCGGGGAAATCCTCTACATATACCTCGACACTTCGGAGCACTCTCAGCGTTGTTCTGGTAAGAGAAGAAAATAAGCCGCAGAAGCCAATCTATTATGTGAGTAAGGTCCTCAGGGACGCCGAACTCTGTTATCCAAAGATAGAAAAGATGGCTTATGCGTTAATCATGGCAGCCCGAAAACTCCGCCCCTACTTCCAGTCTCACTCGGTGGTCGTTCTTACCGACCAGCCGCTCAAATAAGCTCTCTACAAACCTGAGACCTCGAGGCGCCTTATGAAGTGGTACATAGAGCTGAGCCAACATGATATCAGCTATCAACGCCGAACCGCTATCAAGGCCTAAACCCTAGCAGAGTTCATAGTAGAGAGCACAAGCTCTGACGCCAGCAAAGCGATGGAGGAACCCCCGTTCTAGACCGTATGTTGATGGGTCCTCGTGCGCCGATGGGATCAGAGCTGGGTCATCCTGACCGGCCTCGATGATTTCGTCCTCCAATACTCACTCTGTATCAACTTTCAGGCGTCCAACAACGAGGCTGAATATGAAGCCCTTATAGCCGACCCGTGTATGGCTCGCAAGGCCGAGGCCAAACGCGTCAAGATATTCAGTGACTCACAGCTAGTAGTGAACCAGGTATCAGGGGAATACGAAGCGCGAGATGGTCGCATAGCCAAATACTTGGCCAAGGTCAAAGAACTGCTGGTATCTTTCGAAGATGCACAACTCCAGCGATTCTCCCGAGAAGAGAATGCGCAGGCGAATGCCCTCTCAAAGCTAGCTTCCTCTTCCCTCCAGGGACTCGAACAAACCGTCTTAATAGAAGTTCTCCTGAGACCTAGTATCGAGGAAGAAGATCCCGAACCGATAGAGACGATGCCCCTGGAACACGGAAAAAATTGGATGAGGCCCCTGCTCGAGTTCCTCAAAGATGGGATCCTCCCTTTAGACCCTAAAGAGGCTCGAAAGGTTAGAACCAGAGCCGAGCGGTACACACTCATCGAGGGGGTCCTGTACAAACGCTCTTACACTCAAGTGGACGGCAGCATCTTGAGGTGTCTCTCCCCTGAGGAAGGAGGTCCATGAAGGGATGTGTAGCGCTCACTTGGGAGCAAGGTCCCTCGCCGGCAAAGTCCTGAATTACGGATACTTCTGGCCCACTCTCCTTAGCGATGTTGAATAACACGTTCGCCAATGCAGCCCCTGCCAAAAATTCTCAACGATCCACCGCTTACCACAAGCCCAGCTCTCCTCTTTATCCAGTCCAACCCCTTTTGCAATGTGGAAAATGGACTTGCTCAGACCTTTCCCTCCAGTGTTGGGCCAGCTGCAGTTCCTTGTAGTGACAATCGACCATTTCTCTAAATGGATCGAAACCGAGCCTCTTGCGACGATCACAGAGAACAGAGTCCGGAGCTTCTTCTGGAAGAACGTTGTCTGCAGATTCGGTGTGCTTCGAATCTTGGTAACGGACAATGGGATTCAATTTATGGGGGCAACCTTTCGCACTTTTTGTACAATCTTGGTATCCAGCAACGATTCTCCTCGATCTCCCACCCACAGTCCAACGGTCAAGTAGAGAACGCCAATCGGCAAATTCTCTCCGGCCTGAAAAAGAGGCTGGATAAGTCTGCTAAGGGTTTATGGGTCGAACAGCTCCCCAATATGCTCTGGAGCTATCGCACTACTAAGAAGACCCCAAAGGAGAATCTCCCTTCAACCTCACTTACGGCTCCGAAGCCGTCATCCCACTAGAGGTCGGTCTACCTTCCCCCTGCTTGATTGCCTACAATGAAGAGCAAAACGCGAACGAGCTTCGCGGTAACTTGGACCTCATCGACGAGATCCGAGAGAGATCCTCCATCCAGCAAGAAATCTATCGATGTAGGATTGAGCAGTCCTACAACAAGAGAGTCCACCCTACTAATCTCAAAAAGGGAGATCTAGTGCTCAGAAAGCTATCAATTTCTTTTCCAAGCAAGAATGGCGAGCTAGCGCCCAATTGGGAGGGACCATATAGGGTCTCCAAGGTTGTCCGGCCTGGTGCTTATCAACTTGAAGACCCGGGGGGCAAGAGAGTACAGAGAACATGGAACGCAGAACACTTGTTGAAGTACCAAGAGGGTGTTTGAACACCGCTCCAAGCAACTTCAACTTCTAGTGCGTTCTTGAAGCATTTCTAAAGTTGTCTTTTTTATTTAGTTGATTTTTTGAAGTGTAATAATGGCTTGCAACTTAGAAGCAGCCACTTAGTTGTTTCAATAAAAGCAATTTCCTTTCTCAGAAAGTTCATTGTCTTGATATTCTGGTTGTCTCACCCCGAAACGTACACTAAGTACAAAAAGCTCTCTTAACGACAAGTTCGGAGTCCAACACTTGGTTCGATGCCGCTTTAGCTACTTGCGAACGAGTAAGAACAAAATAGCTCACCATTCGAAATTGCTCCCACAACTGTTGAAACTCTTTTAACGACAAATTCGGAGTCCAATACTTGGTTCGATGCCGCTTTAGCTACTTGCGAACGAGTAAGTATAAAGTAGCTCATCATTCAAATTGCTCCCACAACAGTTGAAACTCTTTTAACGACAAGTTCAGAGTCCAACACTTGGTTCGATGCTGCTTTAGCTACTTGCGAACAAGCAAGTACAAAGTAGCTCACTATTCGGAATTGCTCCCACAATTGTTGAAGTTCTCTTGCGAAAGTTAGCAAAACACAAATTCTTCGAAGAATGCGGCATATTATTCCATCAAAATTGAAAATACAAATCTTATTCAAGACCAAGAAGTCATACAAGACCCAAAGGTCATACAAGACAAAAAGATTCAACAAAATTGGAGATACAAGCCTTATACAAGCCTTATTCTAGCCCTAACTTCTTCTAGGAAGGGGGACGTTCCTATTGATTGATACACGAGGACGGCGAGCGCCGTGCTGATCTTGCCTCGTCTCCACAAAGGTCTCTAAGCTAGTGAGCCGAGTCGCGCCGTCGGCACCCAATGTAATACCCCGATTTTTCTTAATACATAAAGACTAGTTATTTTCATATGGTATGCTTGTGTAGCATGTGACTATTATTTTCTCCACATGATAAATAAAGTGTATTATTTCCTATAAAGCATTTTCTTAAAGCCCAATGTTGATTTACTTATTTTCCTTTTTTTTTAAAAAAAATTATTTATTTGGCCCAAATGAACTTAAGCCCATGAATTCAACCTTTTATTTTCCTACAACTTATTTTGTGTAACACTTTTTATATGAAATGAAACTTATTATATTTTTGTACAATTTTATTAGTGTGAGTTGTGCATGCACGTGCATTTTGCATACACGTGCATTGAGCACACTCTTTGGCCGGATTGAGGGTAGGGTAGTGGGATCATGGGCGGTTGGATTGGGTGAGTGTGGGTAGTTTCTCAACCCCCTAATGCATCTCAACCATTGATCTTGTAACTCCCCAATAGATCTTAGCCCTCTATTATATTTATCTCCTAGTATAAATACCCCTCCCATCTCTCTATCTCTCTTACACTAAGATTTTCTAAGAGTAAGTGAGAGTATTTGTGAGTTGTGTGTGTGTGCCGTGCTGAGGAGGCCGAGTAGCATCTGAAGGTTCGGTGTGGAGCAAAGGAGCAAGGTGCAAGGAGCAAGAAGGCGTTCACTATCTTGAGGAGCTTTTTGCGGGATTTTCGATTATTTCTTCATATAAGGTGGGTGTTTCTCAGGACTTCTAATGTAGGAATGATACCATAATTATTATGATTGCTATCATGTTATAAAAAGTAAATTGAATGTAGTAGAAATTGTTTGATCATGCTATTAATATCGAGAACGGAACTGTCGGTACAGTCGACTGCCATGTGAGCCAGCCGACTGGTACGAGACACTATTTTCATAATGTGTTGATAAACATGTGTGCAAATAGACTTGGTGGTGTGATTACTAAATTGATATTTTTCCCTATGACACATATGATGGAGGGAAGGTAAATGAATGAAAAGAGCTAGTGATGATTAATAACTTAGAATTGTCGGAGCAGTCGACTGATGATGTGTTAAGTCGACTGGTACTTCAATCTGATTGTGACTATTTGGAAGTTCCATAAATTAAGATATTCCAGTATGTAGACCCAGCATGATGACTTGAAATTTATATCTTTATCTTCGTAAGGAAGTTATGAATACGTGTGAATGCATGTGTAAGAGATTTCCCTTGAGGAAGAGACAACATTCGTAACTTGAAGTTTCGTGATTTTAACATTACTGAACAAGAGAACTCTGTTTATGAAACATGAATTTATGTATACTGTAAATTGATATCATGATACAAGTACATGTAAGAACTGTAAAATAATTCTTTAATTTGAAAAGTGGATCTGTCCAGTCGACCGAATGCGTGTAGCAAGTCGACTGATCTGGACTTGGAATTGTGCTGTTGAAATCCCAGGACAGACGACTAGTGGATGAACAGTCGACTGTCATGTGGACAATATTGTGAACATGAAAGTTGCGGGACAGGCGACTGGTTGTGTACAACAGTCGACTATCCCGAGCAGTTATGAAGAATCTGTATGTGACTGTATGAGTCGACTGGTGTTCTTCCAAGTCGACTGTACAGAGTGGACTTTGATATACTTGAATTCATATTATTTACTGTTGGTAATTGTGAACTTTATGAATTAAGTCGATGGACTCTGTTTATGGCTGTATGAATTATGTGAAATGAATCATAATTGAGAATTGAGAATTAAATGAAAATATAAAAAGCTAAGATCATGATGAGAAAGTCTGTGAGACTCTAAAATGAATTATGAGCTGATGATGCTCAATTGGATATTGTGAAGTTGAAATCGAACGAAAGAGTAGCTAAGTCTCCCCGGCAGTGAAATGAAATGATATTGAAAAATAGACCAGGTTGGTCATGTGAAATGAAATGATAAGTCCGGTTGATGGAGAGGCTAACTCTAGAGCTTGATTTTTATTCATGATTCTAATGTAACTTTAATACATAGTGTGGAGGTGATGAAGGTGAGAGAAAAATATGAGTATGAGAGCTAGGGTACGGTGCGGGTGTGTGAGCCGCAGAATGCATGCTTGATGAGTCAAGACATGGCGCGGGCACAACTCAGTAATGATCGGACTTTAGTCACGCTTATGGGATGTTTTGGTGACTGCAAGATGATTATGTTCAGGGAGGAGGCTGAATTGTCGCAGAATGCATGCTTGACGAGTCAAGACATGGCGCGAAATTCTACTCCAGGGACCAGGATACATGCTTGTACTCATAGAATCATCTAGGATACTCACTGAAATTACAGAAGTAGAGTAAGTCATGGCGGGGGATTGAACCCTACAAAAATGAAGAACGATTAAGAGGCTTGCTCTCGAACCTATGTAGTATGGGATGCATAGAATTCGAACAAGTGCGCATTAGTGTCATGTTAATTAAATAAATTGCATTAAGGATTAAGTGCACAATCACGACACGACATCTTTAAAAGTTCCCTTTTGTCTTTACATGCTTATTATGAACAAATCGTGATTTTGTTAAGAAATGAGATTCATTATACTGTTTCTGGCATAGAGAGGATGGCCATGTATAATTATCGTCGGTTGAATAAACTGACGTACCCACAGTTTTGTATGCAGGATAAATTACATGTAAAGAGGAATGGATGCATAAAGATCTCATTATGTTGTTGTTCATTTATGTAAATGTTGTATATTTTGCTTCCGCTGTGTAAATTTAAATGTAAGATGTTGTAACTCTGATGTAAAAAGAAAAGTTTGAATTTCCTTGTAAAATTGTACAAAGAAAGTAAAAAGATCCTGAAGAACATCTCGAATTCAGTGATTTGGAATTCGGGGCGTTACACCCAAGGGTCTAACGGTCGCCCCGACGGATGCCCCACTCGACGAGCCGGCCACTCCACTTTGCGCATCACCTGGATTCCGCAAAACAGGAGGCGCACGAAGTGCTAACTCGTGGAACGACCTTCCCTGAGCATACTCACCCCAAGGGCAGGAAGTGCTTCTAACGTTGCTCCCCTCAGAAAGTCATCGCAGACGAAGATTCTCCGCCTCTAGCTCGACGACACGCTCTTTCAGGGAGTCATTCGTCACTTTGATCTTCAAACGAGGCAATCGTCCCGAACTACTCCCTTGCGAAACCTCAGAGATAGCCCTTCGAAGATGTGCCGACTCCAGACTCTTCTCGAGCACCACGTTCTTCAATTTGTCTCTCTTGGATCTCACCTCGAATAGAGAGTGACGAAGAAATTTGAGTCTTAAACCTTGGCTGACGGGAGGGGCATGACTCCTCGCCTTCGGGTGCCACTTCGCGAGTTCTCTCCTCAAGGCGCCTTATCTCGATGCCTCGACGAGCCAGGGTCACTCTTAAATGACCCACCTCCCGCTCTGCTCTATAGAACAACTCTCGAGACCGAGCTAGCCCCAACTTGACGACGCCTAGCTCAGAACGGAGACGTGGCACCTCGCTAAACTGGGAAGTCGACCAAAAGAAAGCGTAAATCACTAAGATTGAGAAGCCACGTGATGGTGCTACTATGGAGTGATCCGAAAGCAAACAAGCCCACAACTATTTCGAAACTTCCGAACACTTGTTCAAAAAAAAAATCATTCAACTTCATCAAAAAGATGAACTTCAATTTACACCCTTAGGCTATCTAAGGCATATAAAACAAGATGAACAGTTCATATTTTTCATGGGGGGTTCATATCAATGTGAACACGTGCGAGGCCTCAAAATAAGGGGTGAAGTAGGATTTTAAGGGATCACAAACCCCTATATATATATATATATATATATATATATATATATATATATATATATATATATATATAAAGACGGGGGGGAGAGAGTTTAACCCGTTAAGGGAAGAACTATATGAAAAATGTCAAATACTAAAGCTTTCTAGCATATGCACGAATAAAAACAAATATGATAGTTCATAAGTTCATTGTAATGGTGTGGTTCATTAAGGGAACTTGCAAAGTATAGCAGGTCGGGTTCGATATATAAGTAATGGTGTGGTTTTTAATAGAATTATTTAATAAAAATTCAAAATCAAAGCCCAAAAGCGTTTTTTTCAATTTAAAAAACAATTTAAACCTGAACCTGTTTAGTGCTCGACATCCATTTTAACCAGTTTTTTAACAAAAATGAAGGAACCCGTTTTTAACCACCGTTTTTCTCATAAACAAAACGGTAGGCTCAAAATTCATTTAAACAAAGTTTTTACCCTTTTTAGAACTATAGAATGGAGGAACAACCATCACTTAGTTCCAGTGTTGGATTAAAAAATAAATCAAAACCCAAACTAAACTCCATATCAATACCCCCTCCACACCATATTTATTTATAAAGATTAATCTAACATGGAACTTAGTAATGTGAGTTCCTCCATTCTATAGAATGTATTAGAAGAGGCAATTTGGTCAAGAATTATCCATGGGTTAAACTCTAACTATACTTAAAACATGACTACTTATTGGTGTCTCACATTGTTAGGGTCTTTAGACAAATAATCAATTTATCGAGGGTGCGTAGATAGATAATCCTTTTTTTTGGGGGGGGGGGGGGGGGGGGGGGGGGGGGGTAGTGTTTAGGCAAATACAAGATTGTGAGGGGTGAAAACACAATATTAACATTTATAAACATAACTCAACCCTCACCATTACTTCGAAGTTTGGTCTAGTGACATTGACACTTTCGTATAGATCATTGTTATAAATGTTATGAAGAAAAACATAGTTTAACCGGGAATCACGGAAGCTTCCTCATAGTTTTTGGTATTTGGTTAACAAGAGATAAAGTAGTTATTAAGGATCAGAGGACAACTTTCCAATTCAAATTTAGTATTATCCCATAAAGTTATAACATATTTTCCTGAGCATCATAAGCTATCCTTTTCATCCTTTAGCCAGCCAGCCATAATGCTGCAACCAAAAATGTGTTCATTTATGCATTAACCAACACATAAACAAAATGTGATGCACATACATGCAACGCATATAAATAAATTTCACATTTAGAAAAGAAAATAGGCACATCATCAAATAGGTAAATTTGCAAAATATAGTATCCTTAATCACATACATAACATAGAAATTCGTATGCTTTTCCCCTTCTCAATACCATAAGCCACATGAACATTCGAGGGAGCAAATTATCTATTAATGCATAGAAATGCATACCACATGAACATTCGAGGGAGCAAATTATCTATTAATGCATAGAAATGTATATCAATTATATGGCTAACATGTCCAATTTGGTAATATGTCAAACGGAGCAAGGACATCCACAAGCTTGACATATCTTTAACAGACCAAGGATATCTACAAGCTGAACATAATCTCTAGTAGAAAAATAACCCATCTGATAATCTACTTCGTACTAAACACTACCATTAACCTCAAATGAGATGTTAAACAATGGAACACAACTACAATACCAAGGAAGCCTTTATCGAAACCTTACGGGGCAATTTGTACACAGTAATCTACAAGTGAATATAGAATTTCCTTGCAAATTACCTTAACTGGTATAGATACAAGTATAGTTTCTGAAGTAACCTACATTCTCATGGAAATGAAATTTACACCCCCCCCCCCCCCCCCCCCCCCCCCCCCCCCCCCCCCCCCCCCCCCCCCCCCCCCCCCCCCCCCGATTAGGTAATCTGGATTTTTCATGAATCAAAGTATGAAACACTGATATATATCCACCTATCTCTACCCACCACCCCTTTGCCCACCACCACTATTATCACCTCCGCCGCCACCTCCATGTTCACCACTCCATTGCCACCACCATCACCACCAACTCCACCACTTCTACCACCACCACAACAACAACCTCCACTGCAGCCACCGCTAGTTGCCCACTACTACCTTTCACCAGTCTCTTGCACAGTTTGTTCAACCACCATCAGAAGGGATCTTTAGTAAAATTTCAAAAACAACATAGTGATTCCAAAGAATTGAGTGTGCCATACCAAACATAGTTAAGAAGGTTTCCCAGGAATCCCATGTCAGTTTGTTCAACCACCATCACAAGGGATCCTTAGTAAAGTCCAAAAACAACATAGTGATTCCAAAAAATGAGTGTCATACCAAACATAGTTATGAAATTGAAGGATTCCCAGGAATCCCATGTTCCTAGGGATTACTCACTCCTGTGAATCTTCCATTCTGCACATTTCGTCCAATAAGTTATATTATAGGTCATCATCATTCTTGGAAGTTCATTTTGAGTATCAATCTGGCCTAGTTTTTTTTATGATCAACTTCTCCCTAACCCTAACGCAAACCTCCTTTAACCTTCCTTGAAATAGGCAGTAAATGCAATAAGAACACGCCTTTCTAATAGTTTTGGCGAGAGTATGTACCACAATGTAGCAGAGAATCATGCATCATTTTTTTGGAAACTAATTGCAATAACGATAGTGAACTTTTTTTAAGAAATAAATAAAGATAATGATTGAAATGGGTAAAGATGCAGAACAAAAATAAAGCATCTCGACGCGTGTTGAGAATCATGTAACTCCTTGACAAAATTTTCATGGTTCCCCTTTACATTCCTTGTCTTGGATAATTCTAGAAAGCTCAGGGGCTATTAGGACGGGCTAGCATTGGAGAATTTTTTGGTTTCGGCAAATTTAGAATAACTTTTTGTCTTCTCATGGAGAACCAGGTCCGATTAGACCCCAAAAAAACTCACCAAATTTATGGGCATGCTACATAGGATTTTTGTTGTCAGAATTTTTCAGACCAAACGATCTGTGAATTTCCTTTCCTTTATTTTCACCCGATTATTAAAAGATTTGCCAGGGCCCTTCTTGGGAAAATGGAAAAGGAGGGAACACATGGTTTACCCACCTTGTATCTTCATTTCGAACTCTTGCCCTCTCTATGCTCAGTCTCCATCTTCAACCTTCATTCTCTCCTTATTTCATCTACTCAGCCACAACTCTAACCTTTTCGGAAGGAGAAAATAGTGGGTTTTGGTTAGATTGACTGGATTATACATTACCCTCACGAAATTTGCGATTAGGTGGTTTTTCCTTCTCCAACAGCATAGCAATGGCTTCATTGGCAGGTTCACAAAAGAGGGCTCACGTCGGGCCTCTAATGGGGGAATGCAGGCAACCAGCAGAGAAGGGGACTTTTCATCATCATCAAAAGGGGGCTCTTTTTCCTCTCTCTATATTCTTAGTGAGTGGAGCATGTTGTATTTAAATCAAGGTTTTAAATGTCGAATATCGGTGTTGTGTCAGCCTAGGAACTTTTGTGTATATCGGGATATATCGGGGATATATCAGAATATCTAAATATACAGGGTGTTATGTAGGATAGAAAAAAAAATATCCTCAATATAACCTACATAACATGTACATACATTGCATTCTAACAGTTATCACATAAATAACACAAATAATACAAAATTAAACGAATTAATAACACACATGCATTATGCACACATTGCACATTAGTTATATACACTATATCATATGATGTCAAACATACATATACATGAACTAAAATATAGCATAATGAAATTGAAAAAATAATCAAAATAATCAAAAAATATAGATTTTAGAAATAGAAACATTCACAAAGTTCGGCATATCTAATTCGAAACAAAAGAAAAGAACTTATAGGAATCCAAACAAACTTATGATGTTTAGCTGAGTTTGCATGGATAATGGTTTCGGGTTTGATTTGATTCAAACCCATAAAACCAAAAACATTTTTGAACAGCTATCACTAACCCATTTTGGAAAAATATTGGGTGATATATCGGCCAATATCAGATATCTCGCTGACATATTCCCCACAAGAACATATTTGTATAAGTATATCGTGTCAATTTACTCTTCAACCGGATATATCGAAGATATTTATAACATTGCTTTAAATGTGTTGGGATATTGTTATTTATTTTTGTCTATGTTGTTGGTGTTGCTATTTGACATTAGGTGGACAATATTTTTTATGTTATATTAGAGTTTGGGTGAACTTGGGGGCGGTCTTATTGTAGGTGTTGTTATCCTATGGGATGCACTTCCTAGTTATGTTTTAAATATCGGATATCGCTCTTGTAAATATTCATATTGGATACGATATTCAAAAAATGTCTTGTTCACATATTGAATGAAAATATATATCCTAAATGTGATTTAGATCATGTTGACACATTATATATTACAAATACAAAGAACCTAACGTAAGTTATAATAGCTATAACAAAGATATATAATCGCCAACATGAAATTTGTACATAAAAGAAAAATATCTACCGATTAAAGAATACTTGAAGAAAAGTCGAAAGATCTCTTTGTTCACTCCATATAAACAATCAACTCATCCTACTTTAAAATAATGTTTTACTTTATTATTTACTAACTATGGGGATGCTTATGGTTCTTGTAACCCCTGTTTTCATTAATATGTATTTTTAAAAGTATTTTCCGTATTTAAATTTTCAGTACCTTATAACTATTTTTCTCTAATTGATTTTATTATTCAAACTATTTTGGAGTCCAATTGTTTAGTATAATCCCAAGTTTGCATTTGTATTTTTATTAACTATTAATGTGAGCCCAGTTGTTATTTAAGCCCAATTCCACATTCTGATTTTACTTTATTAGTTTATTTTATATTTAATCTGAACCCAAAAATTCAGCCCAACAACCTAATTGTTTTGTTTAAATATTTTTAAGCCCAAGCCCATATCCACCTCCTATTGGATCTCTCACCCAAACCCAATAACCCAAATCAACCCCCAATCTCTCCCTAACAGCTAATCCCTATGATTTCTCCTAATCACTCCCCCACAATCCCCATGATCTGTAACTCCCACAATTTGAATAACTAAATCCCTACTATTAAGCCCTCTAATCTCTCCCATTACTAATTCAACCTAATAACCCCCGTATCCTCTCTCCTTCTCTGTTCAAACACAAAACAAACAAAACAACTCAACCATCTCCTTCCTCCATATCCCGTTCTCTCTCTCCCTCTGTTTCTAACCCAAACACAGAGAACCCATTTCCCTTCCTCTTCCACTCTCCGTTCGCCAGCGCCAAGTCACACCAGGCCGCCGCTTCACCCCCCCTTGGTTGCGACGCCGTCAGCCTGCAACACCCTCATCATCTCGTCACCCTCTTGCCCTCGCGACTTCAGACGTGTCGCAGGCCAGCACCCCGCAGCGCCTTACCGACGATCCCCGTTGCTGCCTCCTTCCCGCAATACCAGCGTCACCCCAGTCTGCAGCCACCGCGACAACGCATCCTCGCGGTGCCCCAGTGCAGCAGCAGCCTGTGCTCCTTCCTCTCGTCGCGCCGTAGCAGCAACATCGCGACGCTGCACCCCGACATCCTGTCTCCCTGTGCCGCCGTCTGCCGAGTCGATCCCCTCACATCAGTCCGCCACCCGCCGACGACCGTCGCCTGAGACTCCCCCTGCGTTGCGCCCTGCCGGTGCTGCACCTCTCTCTCGCTCTCTGTTACCGTGAAGGAGAGGAGGGTGGGAGATTTAATCTCGGCCGTTGGATTCGATCAAGATCTAATCTTGATCAGATCTGATCTTTTCGGCCAGATCAGATCTCATCGGTCCATCCGATCGTGATCCTCAACTCTGATCTAAACAGATCCAGCCGTCCGATCGTCCTGATCTTGATCTTCCATCAAGATCCGCTCTGGATCCGATCTTGTGTGGGTGTTTGTACGTGTCTCGTACGTGCGCGTGTCCGTGCTAGTGCCTCGTCTCTCGGGATTTGCATCCCGTATTGGTTCGTGTTCGGATTCTTCGTCAAAAAAGCAAGTCATTTCTTATCGAATATTTATTGTATCATATTCGATATTTTTATTGAATTCCGCAAGTGGATCCTATTGAATATCGTAAAATGTTATTGTATCTATCGTTGAGATGCCACGGATTTACACGAGCAAATCCAAGTGGTAATCTCGACTTCGTGCCTTCTTTTTGCCTCTAATGTATAAGGATCTTACATACATCTATGTAGTTATAGTTATTGAATATAAGAATAAGAAATTATTGTCACATTTCGTATCATGACATTAAAGACAGCTATTGTGGATTGTATATTAGGATTGTTTGTTAATGTGATTGCTATTGGTAAATTAGTTGAATTGTAATTAGTAGAATTATGGACATCATCGACCTTAATACCATGTTCACATAAGATTGGTTCGCTGTGATTATGATTAGTAAACTCCAATTTATTATTCTTAACTTTTACCGTTTTATTCAAAATGGACATGTTGACTATTCTGGAAATCACGCCAGCCTGAACCTTGCTGTGCTGTTTCGACCTAAATAACTTCATTAAAATCAGAAACTCCATGAAGATGAAACGTAGTCCTATTTGTCTAGATGTCAATAGACACCAGAATTTCCGAATTCTGATTTATATCGCCCGAGTTATGACCCTTTTGCTACAGCTGCGCTGCAAATTCAGATTCATGTACATACCATGTTAGGCTAATAAATTAAGTGGACTAATGATCAGATATAGCCAAGATAAATTCCAGATTTGTAGATAACATGCTTATGGTGTTAAAAATTATTTTTACTGATTTTTGTAATGACTATTTACTGCCTTTATAACTGAAATTAGTCAACATCGACACCTAGCCAGAAACTAAGATCTATAAAGATTACTAAATTTTACCTAGCTACCGTTGTCGAAATATAGACTTTAAGTATGCGTTGGAACCAGGCGGGAGCCTAGTTTCTAGACCACCTGACGGATCCACATTTGATGTCCTGTAGCAACGGAAATTCTGATTTTGGTGCAGCAACCTACTGCTGTCCAGAATTGGGATTCTATGTTTTATAATGTACCATTGTGTTTATAATGTTATATTTAGTGTATTAATTGTATAGAGTATATTGCATGATCCTAGGGTTGTTTGTCACCTTCTCTAGCGTCCCTTATTAATTGCATTATTGTGTGTTAATTGAATAAAGGAAATAAATCAAAGCCGGGGTTAAGGGTTGATTAGGATAGTTGACAATATAGTACGTGTACTCGGATGATGGCCAGTGAATATTATTGTTATCGGCATCTTGTAAGAAATTACACATGTCCAGTATTTTTATCGTTATCGGCATCGTGTAAGAAATTACACATGTCCAGTGTTATTATCGTTATCGTTATCGTCATCATACCCCGTACATGAACTATAGAATCTACCACCTTAATCTAAACGAAATTGATTGTATGCATCGAACATGTGGTACGGCACACATGGGACACAGTAGTACGTGCATTAGCTAGGATTAAAAATAAATAATAGACCTAAAGCTCTCATCACATTATCATTGCATATTGTTATCTTATTGAACGGTGTTATCGTTATCATTGCCATTATTGATATTGTTTATCGTTATCGCGATAAATCACAGTTATTGCATATTATACTATTATTGCTTTGTCACTGTTCAACACTATTGATTTCAACGTTTATCGAATTCATTGATATACCACTATTGCCATTGTTTCTCTGTTTCTCCACTTGCATGTCCACGACTTGCTCTAAGGACTTTCTTTTTCCTCTCTTTAGATGAGCAACTTACAGGTATCCAAGGAGATCTACCTGACGGAATCGGTAAGCAGACGTTCTCGACCTTGCTTGGGAAAATCTTTCTTTAATCATTTTGTTTTGTAATTGAGTTATTTCATTTGTTGTTGCTTAAGACATGTAACGGGCTGATGTTCCCGAGTTTTACCTTTTATTCCAGACATTGAAAATATTTTGGATATTATTAATGTTTAAATTGTTTTCTGTTGCTTAATAAATTATTCATGCATGCTTGGTTGTATATATATCTTGTTATATCCCTGTTGTGATGCTGAGTCGATCCTACAGCTTATGGATGATGTAAAAATCATTCGCCGGGCTTCGTCACGCACTCGTATTCCATGTTTTTGCGAAGCGGGGCATGACAGTTCTCTTTGTATATACACTCATAGAAGTAATTAGCCTAATAAAGAACGGACATATTGAACATTAAACCAAATTTGTACTTTTGCACGGAAAGACAGAGATTTGAATGAATATAATGTGTTTTTGTCATATCTCAATGATCATGTATAGTTTATCTCGTCTTTCTATAATGTACAATTACAAAAAGCAACACTGTCCATTATAATTTGCAATTAAGAGTGAGTCACTTATTTGCATGTTCAATAGATAAAAATGTAGGTCCACATCTCCTATTTGTTTGTGTGCACAGTAAGTAAAGTAAGTAAAAATGAGAGGAGTGATGGTGTGGTGAATTTTTGGGAAAGCAAGCAATGCTGATGAGAAAATTTAAGGTTTTTTAGTTGTTCTTTTCACCTCTTCTCTCCTTAAGTTAGGGCCCAATTGGGTTTGTGTTTGAACCCTAACCCAAATGTCTATGTTGAATCGAGTATAAATATAAGAACAATAAACAACTAGTATCGGTAACATTAGCCTGTCCAAAATGTCACAATGGCAAGCATAGCCTTGTTCGATTTGGGATATCGATCTGCCATTTTGTGCTCGGATTTTGTCGAGACAAACTTGTACGAAACACTTCCATAAAGATCTAGTATTTTCTACATTTCAATTTAGGATTCTTGTACTAGTATTCTCTTTTGTATTGCACTGATTTGATTCCTTATATTACTTGTTGGCATATTCAATTTGTATGGCATCTATAATTTCTTTTTTCATGTCGTTTTGAAACCCAGTAGATGAGTTCCAAATTTCAGGTTTTTTGCTGCTAAGTGAGTGGTAACTTGTATTTTAAAGTAACCTAGGATTTTCATACTATAATTTTTCAATTGAAATAACTCATAAACAATGTACTTTGCCCCTTTAATTTCCACATTTCATTTGGAAATTTCATATACAAAGTAAACCATTGTGGGCCAATTAATCACATCAATAGTTGTGTTGCCAAATGCATTTTTCCGCAATTTGGAATAAATTTTTGTGGCATTTGAACAAATTTACAGCCCTTTAATGGCAAGTTGGAGCTGAAGGCCTTAGAGAACAAACACAAAGTTTTTTTCGGGAATTTTTTTTTTGAATAATGTAATAAAATCTGAATGTAATAGAAAAATCCATCACTAAGGGGGTGTTCGGTATTTGCATTTTTAAAGGAAATGCAAATTTTGGCAAATTTACACTTGTTCATTTGCATAAAAGCCTTTCGCTTTTGCAACAAAATTGATGTGGGCCCTCACCTCCATCTCAGCCCAGGCCCACATCAAAAAGGTATTTTTTGAATGTCAGGGACACAAAATTTGGGGCTTTTGATGTGGGCCCCACTGAGGTGGAGGTGAGGGCCCACATCAAATTTGCTACAAACTTTTGCAATTGCCAAGGACAATTGGTGCAATTCATTTTGTGCAAATATGAGTAAATTTGCAATTTCCTTTACAAAATCAAATCCAAACACCCCCCAACATAAAAAAATGTAAGTAAATTCTTAACGATGAAGCATTAAAGCATTAATATAAGACGAAAAATCTTGTAGTAGGGAAGACACCTCTTCTGAAAAGCAGAGGCTAGATAAGAACCAGCATTTTACAATTACAACAGAATCATTAAAAACTAAATTAAATTTAAACAGGAAAGTAAAAGAGATATATACAATGCATAAACATCTTAAAAACTGCCCATACGTAACACTACAAACACTACAAATCTTCTGCAAGTGCCATTATGGTCTAGTACCAACTACTAACTAGTAAGCCTCTCAGATAGGGAGAAAGTGGTTGTGAGTAAGCCTCTCAGATAGGGAGAAAGTGGTTGTGAGTTCGTGTCCACTTTCAATTAGAGCATTTATAGTCGTTGGCTATTTTTCCATTTTTTCCAAAAAAATGAGAAAAAAAAGCGCTGCAGTCGTTGGCCAAAAACCCACAATTTAGGTTCTTGGTGAACAAGAGACTGCCAAAAATGGCAGAAGAAATTTGGGATTTTGGAAAATATAGCAATCGGAAGATGATTTATCGTATGTTGCATCGGACGGAGAGAAAAATTCGTCAGAGTTTTTTTACAATTCTGAAAAGTATCGGACGAAAATTAATTCCCCCCCCCCCCCCCAAGAAAAAAAAAATCGAACGACAGGAAAAGATTTCCCGTCCGATCAAAAAATTTAAATTAAAAAAACCTCATTCCTAGGACGTGGTAAGGTTTCCCGTCTCATTATTTTTTTTTTTTTTTATTTGGATGGATGGAGAAAGAATTCTCGTGCGTTCCAATATTTTATTTTTAAAAAAATACTTCTAACGAAAATTCGTCTTTCGTATGAGATTTTGAAATTTTCAAATACCCATTTTTTGGCAATCAACGACTACAGAGCAAAGCCAATTTTTCCATTTCCATTTGCCAAATACCCAAAATTTGCATCAAGACGACTACATATGCTCTTACAATCCGAATATGGGGTGAGATTGAGTGTGTGTACCTACGGTCGTACGAGCTTGTTCTAAAAGTGAATTAAAAAATTCCTCCAACCAAAACCTCATCTAGAAACAACCAAATTCAAGACATCAACATTCAACTCCAAGCATATCGCAAGTAGCAAGTCACAAACAAAACTACATAATTAATTTAGTGACAGCATCCAAACTCTATCTATTATCTTCTTTTGATATTCATAATTGGACAATCCTGATAATATTACACCCAGCCCAAATGTCTAGAGAGTAATTTCGAACGGTGTAGAAACTAGGTTATATCATAACTATCACCCTAAAGGGAGTGTTTCAAGATAGAGGAGGATATGGAAAGTAGGTGTGTACTTTAACATCATTGATACAATATCCAACATTGCATCAAAGAGAAGAGAAGGGCATGTAACTGAACTTTATTATACAATATCAAAACTTCCGGTGAAGTACTGCCCAAAATTTTCAGGTTTGGCCAAATGAATCCATTTTTCACCATTCAACTCCATTAGGTGTCATCTATTACAATCACACTCATTATTTGTATCTCAAATTTTAAGAAAAAATGATTTTGGTGTTCGTAAGTGGTCTCTGACACAGCCAACCAAACATCATTAACCTTAGGGATTGCAAACTAACCGCTTCCAAATTACATTAACCAGCTCTAAAAATTAAGGAGGCTTTTTTATTGGCATTACATGTAGCCCCAAACATGAGGAAACAACCTGCCTCATGTGGGAATCAATCCTTGGTCACCAACATAGGAGCACATATAGGATTGTTTCTTTTTAACCAGCGACATGGAGCGTACATGAAGTTTTGAACAATCAAGAACAAGTTTAGATCAATACAAAAAAGAAATCCGATAAGTAAATCATGACCTAACATAAAAATAAGCAAAACTCATAACCACACATTGTATTGGTGAAAATCTCAAAGACAACTAGAACATTTTAGAAGACGTAATAAATAGGCAGCTTCCATTTTACTTACCAGGTCTTCCCAAAAACGGCCAGAAACCACCTTTTTGAACCGTATTATCCACTTCCCACCATTGCAATTTGCTGAATCCTGGTAGAACAGCAACATGTTTAGTCACATTAAAGCTAAAAATCTAATGTACTTTACAAAGTAAGAAATTAATATTCACTGTTCCTTTTTTCTCTTTTTGTTTCTTGCATATCATTAAAGAATATAGAAACAGATAGCACAAAAGTTACTAAAAAACCATACCTCCCACAGAGGTCGAATGCCGTCTTTGAAAAGATGTAAATCAGTTGGACTCGGCAGGGATGAAGGACGAGCTAGATGGCAATAGCAAACCCAGAAACCTTCAACCTATCGATATCACAATCATAATGTGTTTCAGGTTCAAACAAATCAAGTATGTCCTTTTTAAAGAAATTTAAAATGGGTAATGCTATACCTACAACCTTTTCTTACAACCTTTCTTTTACAACCTTAGGTGGCATAATTTCATTGGAATGTATTGTAGAGTAGGTTGTAGTGGGTTGTACACATCTCCAATGAGATTGCGCCACCTAAGGTTGTAAGGTTGTAAAGGTTGTAGGTGTAGCATTACCCATTTAAAATATATCATACCGTACTGAATTCCACAATTTTCTTTATATTGTCTTCATAAGATGTCTGTGTTCTTACTCCAGGCATTCGACGAGTATACCAAAATACAAATTTATGCTGAAAAGTCAGAAATTAGGGAATTTCAACTTGTGACAACATTAATAAATTACAAGTACAAAGCTTTATTGTTTTAACTAATAATATTAGCAAATGCAACAGTTAATGCACAAACCAAAGGGAAGTTCACATCAGTAACAGAGATATTTAGTAAAAGAAAAATTGTTTGGTGAAACACGAGGTTATTATGAGTTCAACTAATAATGAAAATTAAGTTAAATGAAGGCAGAAAAAATATATTAGATTATTTGCTAAAGGCAATTTGCATTAGATGAACCACTTTGTCATCTCTAGGGCGACAAAATATTTTTTGGCATTAAGTGATCTGTGAAAAACTGTTGCAATCTTTAAAATATACTGGAAAGTTGAGAACTCGTGGAAGTGGATCCAACTAATTCAGCCAAGTGGATCCAACTAATTCTGCCACTGAACAATAATGGTGTACCTCAGTTATGACAACTCGTGTTCAAGATGCTGAAGATTGTTTGATTGCTAATACATGCTTCCTACTATGTGGTGAACAAAATGGGAAAGGAAAATGTGATAGTTCACATATAATCCTTTAGAGAGAAGGTTCAATAGAATATTATAGTTTCTATGCAAGCTGACGCAGAACATGTGAATTGGAAGAGAAAAAACATAAGAATGCTATCAACTGCAAGGAATGTAAGGAGGGAAAAAATCTGAAATAAATCCTAGCAACAAAGAGTAAATATACTTCCAGGAGAGAGGTTAAAAAAATCAGCACTCCCATCCCAAGAACTTCTACTACATAATCTTTTATCAAGACATCAAGAAATTTCCTTAGTTGATCATTGATAGTAATGGTATGATAAAAAAAAAGCATACAACAAAAGAAAGATGTGGGGTTTTAAATATGATGACTTTACCCATGAAGGTTGAACACCTTAGTTGGATAATATAGGATATGTGGGAATGTGAGGTATTCATTTCTAATTTGCAAGGAAAAGTTTAAGTTCATCAATTGATTGCATAGATAAGCTTCTTGGATATGTAAGTATATACAATTAGGGTTAAGACCTAGGACAGTTAGTATTAAATTAAAAAAATGACAATAGATTACTAAAATTAAGGCAGTGGCAAGATGAATTAAGTAGAATCATCCCTGATGAGGACATCGGTTCTGTTTTGTTTTATTTTGAGATTTAGCCATATGTAATAGTTTTGCAATTTGCACCCTTTATTTTATGCATTAGCATATTTTGGAGATTTGTATTGAGATTTGTTCCTATATAGGCCTTGAGAATAATGAGATCATATGTTATTCTTGAATAAAAAAATTATTGTGTTGAGTTATTGTTCTGCATTTTTTTTCTTGTGCGTGTGAAACCATAAAAAATTATTAGGGATTGTGCGAAATCCTAAGAAAGTATTAGAGTTTGTGAGAAGCTCTAATTACACCCCAAGTCCCCAAATCAATTCAACCCAAAATCCTAATCCCCAAATCCAACTCAAAGTCAAACCCTAACACCTTCTCCTTCTTCTTCTCCATTGCATCCAAACCCAAACCCTAGCTCTCCTCTCTCCTATCCCAACGGCCAACCCTGTCGTCGGCCTTCGACGCCTCCCAATGCCAGCGTCGCTCTCCCCTGTGCCTCGCGACACCGCAGCCTCACTCTCTCCATCCAAACTCCATCGACCTCTCCCCATCAACCTCCTCCTTCACCCGCACACACCACCACTACCCCGTCCACAACCACCCCCCATTCTTGTCCTACCCTTACCGCCACTGCCACCACCCAATGCCGACCGCCTCTCCCTCTTCAGTCGTCGTCGTCGACTCTCTCGCCATCGTCGACCCCCACCGGCGCAGCCACCGTCAACCACCAGCGCACCCCGTCGCTAACTACAGCTGCCATCGATCTCCATCCTCCTTGCTGCACAGCCATCCCGAGCACCACCGTCAGCTCTGTTTCCATGCCATCACGACTCGTTCATCGAACCCGATAACTTCTTTCCATTCTCCATTTATTTGTGTTACCATCTATCGTCTCTATAATATTATTTGATTTATCTGGCGTCTATAAATATTGAGAGTGTGTGGTTCTACTTGTTAATTAGAGTACGAATCTTTATTGAATATTTTAGTTGTTAAGAATGCTTAGGTATATAATTATTGATTGTTATAATTGAATCTTTAATTGGACTTGCTAAACTATTTCATATCTTGAAAATCCAACAAACCAATTGACTATTTTAATTCCTAACTTAATCTGTGTTACTTGTTGGTAAACTTACTCTTTTAATATTCTTAAAAATTCTCTACTTAGGGTTAAGTTTACATCAATTCCCATTCTTAGCTTCTCCCAATAGGAAATCGGTTAGGTGGGCAGGCGCAGTGGGCAGGGGAGAAATAAGGATCCACTGCACACAAAAGAAAGAAACAAAAAGGAAAGAATGAGGGGATTGAAGAGGATTTTTGCAACTTTATAATAATAGTTCCAAAAAAAGGTTAAAACCCCGTTTATACAAATTTGGAGCATATTCTTCCATATGTTGGGAAAATGGTGGTTGAAAACATGTTTCCTCCATTTTTGTTTAAAAACTAGTAAAAATGGGTTTAAATGGGTTAATCTGGCACTAAACAGGTTTTTAAAAAATATTTTTTTGGCTAGGATTCTGAACTTATCAAATAATTCTAATAAAATTAGATCATTACCTATATAACGAACCTGGCCTGTTAACACTTTGCAAGTTTTCTTAATTTTATAATGAACTTATGAACTATTAAATTTAATTTTTATTTGTGCATAAGAACTTTTGTGTGATGAATGCTTTAATATTTGACATTTTCCATAATTTTTTCGATTTGTTTCTGGATTTTTATATATTTTCCCTTATGTTTCCTATTTATAAAATATTGTTACACTAGAAATAGAAAACTAGTTTCTCCCGTTTAAACCCAGTTTAACGAGAAAAACCCGAACAACCGTTTTGATCCCGTTTTCGTTTTTTATAACCTTGTTTATAACAGATAAAAAAAGAGAAAATACCAAGCTCTTCAAGGATGTTAAGTGATCCTTTGCTCCATTAAATTTATGATTCTATTTTCATTTGCTTTTATTCCCTAAATCCGGAGTCTTTTATTTATCAAATAAAATAGGAGAAAATACCAACCACTTCAAGGATGTTAAGTGATCCTTTGCTCAATTAAATTTATGACTCTATTATCATTTGCTTTTATTCCCTAAATCCGAATTTTCATTTATCTTTTACTAAAATAAGCAAGTTACATAGAGATTTGATTTGAGTCGTATGGTTCGGTCATAGATGGAATGGAAGCTACACATTCATGTCGAAGATTATTTTTATAAAATTCATAAAAGCATTTTGATTCTCGAAAATTGGGTTGACATCACTAATTGGTATTATACTCAAAGCTGTTTTGTATTTCAACTTATGAACATAGTAACAAATGACCCTATACATCTCTACTAGTGTTATGAAATTTGGTTGTTTCTCACTGAAGCAGGGTTCGGGTGCAATAAAATCTTGTTCAATGAATATTAGTGACCCCTGCGGGAAACTGATGGGGTATAATCGTCAATGGATATCAGTGACCCATGCAAGAAGCTGAAGGAGTATGCTAGCAGATGTATGGTGACCCATGCGGGAACCGATGGTGTACACTAGATAGTGGACATTAGTGAGCGGGCAATTTAGGGATTATTGTAGCCAACAGATATTACTATATTAGTAATTCATAGTTTCATACAGAAATGAGTATAGCGGAGATGAGAATGCTAAGATGGATCTATGATAAAACAAGGAAGGATAGAATTAGAAACGAGCATATACGAGACATGCTAAGGGTAGCTCCAATCCAAGATAAGTTAAGAGAGAATCGCCTCAGCTGGTTTGGACATGTCACACATAGACCTAGTAGTGCCCCCGTTAAAAAAAGTAATTTGATAAGTATTGAGGGTAGAGTTAGGGATAGAGGAAGACATAAACTAACTTGGGTGGAAACGGCGAAAAAAGATATGATAGCTTGTGATCTTACAGAAGATATTGCGCTAAACCGAGCATAATGGAAACCGGAATTCATGTAGCCGACCCCAGTTGGGAAAAAGACTTTGTTGTTGTTGTTATAGTAATTTCATACAGAAATTGATAGGGTATTATGACTGTGAACCTTTGCCTGGTTGTGATGGTCATAACCATGAATATGAGCAACAAGTTCGAAGATTTTCCAATGGGATATTAGTGACTAGTCATTTTAACAATTGAATATAACTGACCCACAGAAAGATATTCGACTAGGGCACTGGTAGGGTATGAGTGACCCTATGTGAATAATATTTACAATGGTCCTAACAATGATTCCAATAAGGGTGATGATACACTGGCTTGTAGACATATATGTTTGAAGATGGCTCTTAACATTATTGTTTATCTATGGAAGCACATATAGTTCCCCCATAATTTCTAGAAAAAAATTGAAATGTTAAAACTTTTCATCGACTTAGTATCTTCAATCGTGTAGCACAATATATCTTTCTGACAAGCCTTGTAAGAGTTAAAAACTAATTGTGTATGAAGCTGAGTGGATAAAACTTACAATGATCCTTAGACCTTAACACTGATTCCAATAATGGTGATGATACATTGGCTCGTAGTAGTAGCCATATAAGTTTGAAGCTGCTTTTTAACAGTATTGTTAAACTATGGAAGCTTATAGAGCACCCTATGAATTTCTACAAAATATTTGAAATGTTAAGGCATTTCATCAACTTGGTATCTTCAATCATGTAGCATAACATAGTTCTCTTCGACACTACTTGTAAGAGTTGTAAGTATGTCCCTAAGCTGCTACAAAATTGAGCACAACAAATATGATATATTTCCTTTTAAATTGTCTATCATTTACTAAGTAAATTAACTTATGATAGGCATTTGAGTTAACAGCAAGTAACCAAGAACTGCTCTTTGTGAGTTTCTTGGTTAGTCCGCAAGATTTTCATACTTGTTGTCGAGCAAACGGGTATCCAGATTGATACAAAATATTGGAAAATAAGTTTTCATTGCTCATTTTTATGTTGAATAGAGATACAAAGAGGATGGAGAAGGACGCATTTATGTGATATAACGACGAAAGACAAATGCTAACTACTTTTTTGTTAACAATTTTTTATCCTCTTTCAACTTCTCCAACTAACTTGTCCACCAGCAAACCAAGAACCAGTACAAGATATTTTTTCACTATAAGCAACCAAACAAGATTAAAGAAAAAAAAAGTTTCCTAAAAAACATTTTCAACTACATCTAACAAAGATTCGCAAAAATCAGCTGATAAACCCTAATTCCATAAAAAAGGGAAAGCGAGCGCGAGAGAAAAAGAAGAAACCTTCAGGGGATGGAGACCAGCCTTGAGCTCGCGAGCATGGCGTTCGTCCGCCGTATCGCCGCCGCCCTCGGTTTCGCCGGCGGAGGAGGGTGATGATGATTTGATCTCTAGTTCCTTCTTCTCGGCTGCTGTAATCTCCATTGGTTCGAGGGTTTCTGATTTCTCGATCGATTCGACCGCCTCCCCTTTTTACTTAATTATTGTTTTTTTCTTCCCTTTTTTTCTTCCTTTTTTCCCCCCGATCAATCGAGGGTTTTAATGTGGGGGAGGGGGGAAACTGGGTAAGGATGGAAGAAAGTTAAGCTATCACTATCAGTGGTTGTGATAGGGCAATGAAGTGGATCGGGTCTGATCCAAAACTGACCCGCCCAAAAATCCAATTTCGGGTTTGGATTGGCCCGATTGGGTATCCATTTCCTTTTCTTTTTCTCCCATTAGAATTTTAATGCAAGTGTCGCTGTGGTCTAGTGGTACGTTTTTTAGATAGTGAGCAAGAGGTCAATTATGTTTCCATCATTTCTTTATTATGAAATTATTGTGACAGTGTGTATGCAGTGTGACTGTGCGGTTACAACCTTATTCGCAAAAAAGTTCACTAATTAATCCAGACTAATATTGAAATTGAACATCTGACATTTTACATAAGTGTTTGGTTTAATTTGAAAAAATAGGTCGTATATATTGATGTGGCTCAATATCCATCAACCTTTGTCAAACACTTGTAGTACACTAGGCATGATTTTTCACTCTTATGTGAGATGTCGTAGGTATGATCCGATCTTAGACGGAACTAATTAGGAATGTTGGAAAATCTCTCCATTTTCGATGTGGGGGTGTCTACAACCCGATTGCCAACAATATATATATATATAAAATAAAATAAAACACAATGAAAGCTATCAAGTGGTTCTCCTTCAATCCCGTCAAAAATTAAAGGCCCGGATCTAATCTCACAAAACATATTTTTTCCTCAAAAATTTCCTCCAAAACTCAAATTCAAATTCCCCACCCAAGACAACTCCTATATTTATTTATTTATTTATTTTTCTCTCTCTCTCTCTCTCCCTCCCTGTTTTATTCAAAAAATTAAGAAAATAAAATTTTTTAAATTTTTTTTAAAATAAAAATTTTAAAAACTAAAAAAATTAAAAATTTAAAAGCTTTAAAAATAGTTCAAAAAAATCATATAATATGTTTTTTGCTGGATCCGAAAAGTTTCTCATATAATATATTTGCTACTTCAATTAATTTGCTCGACCTCCAAAACTATTTTATATGATCAAATAAGGTGCACCGTTTCGAAGACGTGCCGTGGACACGTGTCAACGGGCAAACCTAGTATATATATATATCCATCAACCTTTGATATCAAATTCGTTATTCACTAGTCACTGTTCACGTTATCAAGTTCCAGCAAGAAAAAACAAAGAATAAATAAAAAGTAAAATTAAATGAAAAGTAAAATAGAAGAAGAAATACGCAAATCAAGCATAACCAAAAAAAGAGTGAAAGAAGCTACAGGGGCTGGCAATTCCCCAAGCAGCAACACCAACCAGACAGACTAGCAACAACACCAAAGAACTAAATAATATAAAGCATCCATCTGATTCCATGAATCACATTAAGTAATTCACATAGTAGATCCCAACAAATAAAGTCAACACTAACAAGCAGTTCGATGATATGTTTGAGAACAAAGTTAAGTTAGGATAGCTCGTAGTTTTAAAGTTATTTACCAAAACAAAATTTCCTTAAATTTGCAGTGTTTAGGAACACATTTAGAGTTATCTCAGCTCGGCTCAAGCTTAATTTATCTTAACTTTAATTGGTTTGCAAAACACACGTAAAATGAGTTAGTTTACCTCCATTTAAAAATAAACTTTGATTAACGCTACTTTGTTTTCAAACACAATGCCTTAACAAGTTTCTACCTCAAAACAACATAATGTAGAGAAACTACGGCGGATCCCAACCCTTAGGATGAAAAACATCCACACCCTACCAACAATTAATGCTGCCCGGCCATCTTCGCCCCAGCATCTTATGAAAATGTTTTATTTTTGTGATGGATTGGTTAAACTCAATAGAACTCCTAATATTATTAGCGAAAATCAAGTTCCTGGTATTTTGAATATCAAAAATAATTTATGTTTAGCATAATAGACATGGTCATGTAATATTAGGAGAATGATGCATACATATTTACTGTCTAAGTTTGACTTGAACCAAAGTCATAAGTATGAAATATGTGCACTGTTGGGGTTTGTAAATCCAATACACGATAATGAGTTGAAGAAGATAGATGAAAATGAGAGACGAAGTGGGAGCTACAGGTCAAGAGTAGCAAGTGCTACAACAGAGTTGCGGTCGACCGCACCCCCGACTGCCCAGGCAAGTCGACCGGCCCGTCCTCTGACTCATTTCTGTATCTTGAAGGAAAGACCGGTCGACCGTGCAGTCGACCGACCCGCTCTCTGTTGGATTTCGTGCAGTCGAGGGAGAAGACTGGTCGACCGTCAAGATGGACCGGTCGACCGTCCTGACGCTGAATAGATGAACGACTGAGATTAGAGATGTGGAATCCTATATATATTGTATTGTGTACGATTTTAGGGTTAACTGAAACAAAGCCAAAAGAAAAGAGAGATCTATCAGCCGTCATAAAGAGAAAGGGAGATAGAGAGAAACCCTACACCTTGGTGGTGAGTTCTTGAAAAATTTGTAAATCTAATCCTTATTTATAGCAGAAATTGCAGGAGTGCCTCTGCACGTGGAAGTAGCCATTGTTTAGGTGAACCTCGATAAAAATCTTGTGTGTTCTTGTGTGTTGCTTTTGCTTCTTTTTTGCTCTCTTGTTTTGATTCTATAATTCTTGCATCTTGTCGTCGTTGTTAAGTTTATTTCGCAGTTAGAATTCAACAAAGTGGTATCAGAGCTATAGGTTGGTAGTATTGATTGAGGTGGGGGACAAGAGTAGAATCAAGGAGTTTGATGGAACGGATTTCACAATATGGAAGATCCAAATGATTGCGTATCTCTGACAGAAGGATCTAGATGATCTGCTGTTTGGTGTGAAGCCAGAAGGAGCGGAGGTCGATCTAGTTGCGTTGGTGAGCTGGAATAGATTGCATCAGAAAGCGCTTGGGCAGATTCAGTTGTCGCTGAGCATGAAGGCGCTATTTCATATTGAGAAGGCAAGAACTGCAAAGGAGACAATGGAGATTTTGACAGACATATTTGAGAAGCCGAATGCAGCGAACTAGATCTTACACCTACAGAAGCTGGTTAACTTGAAGTTTTCGGAAAGGGGTTCGGTTGCTGAGCACATCAACAATTTCTGTATAATTTACAATCAAATGGAATCGTGGGGTTTAAAGTTTGAGGAGATGACACAATCGTTGTTGTTGCTATCCAATCTTTCCGACAGCTACGGCACAGCAGAGCATACTATTACTAGTACCATGACTGATATGACATCCTTAAAGAATGTTATAAGCAGCATCATGAATGGAGATGCAAGAAGGAAGAGACATGGAGAGACTTCGGTGTCATATCCTAGCAATACCGCGCTGTCAGTTGATAACCGTGGTAGAAGTAACAACAGAGGGAGGTCACAGAGCAGGAATCATAGGTCCAAGTCAAGAACAGGACAACGCAAAGGTGAGTGTTGGTACTGCAAGAAGCCAGGACACAAGAGAGACCAATGCGAGGAGTATAAGAAAGCACAAGCAGGATCACAAGTAGCCAATGTGGTAAGTATTGAACCCCGTTTAGATGAATTGTGTTTATCTACTGGATTTAATATTTTGCAAGATGATTGGTGTGTAGACTCAGGTGCGTCTTATCATTGTACCCCATGAGGGATGTTTTTGAGGATTACAGGACAGGTAATTTTGGTGCAGTTTCAGTTGGTAATGGGCAGATATGTCCAGTTGCGAGTAGAGGCACTGTGAGAGTGAAGGCTCGCAATGGTGGGCAATTGGTCTTGTATGACACAAGACATATTTCGAGCTTGAAGAAAAACTTGATCTCGAATAGCAAACTAGACGAAGAATGATTTACAACAACTTTTGGGCATGGAGAATGGAAGGTGACTACATGTGCCAGGTTGGTGGCAAAAGAAAAGCATGGTGACACGTTGTACTTACTCAGAGGAGGTGATTCAGGTGATATCATTGCTACAACATAAGTAGGTAGTTCATCTTCAATTCTATGGCATGTCAGGTTGGGACACCTTGGTGAAAAGGGTGTCAAACAGCTTTGTTCTAGATATCTTCTGCCGGGGCTGAAGAAGGTTGAGATGGATTTTTTGAGAATTGCGTGATGGACAAACAGAAGTCAGTTAGTTTTCAGTTGGGTGGACGTGAGAAGAAGCTTGCAAAGCTAAAGTTGGTATATACAGATGTGTGGGGTCCAGCTCAGGAATTCTCTTATGGTGGTAAGAGATACTTCGTCACATTCATAGATGATGCTACTAGAAAGGTTTGGGTTTATGCAATTCATGAAAAATCAGAAGTTTTTGAGGCATTCAGAGCTTGGAAGTCCAGGGTTGAGAATGAGATGGGTTGCAAGTTGAAAGCAATCAAGTCAGACAACGGAGGTGAGTACACAAGCAAAGAGTTTGTTAACTATCTAGCAAAGGAGAAGGTATCAAAGGAATCAAGACAGTTTCTAAGACTCCACAGGAGAATGGTGTAGCAGAAAGGATAAACCGCACGATACTCGAAAGGAAGAGATGCATGAGACTTCATGCGGGTCTTCCCGTCCATCTTTGGGCCGCTACAGTTGATACGGCAGTGTACCTAATTAACTGTTGCCTATCTAGTGCCCTTGGTGGGACCATTCCAGAAGAACTATAGTCAGGTAAAGCTATTAATTATTCGCATTTGAAAGTTTATGGTTGTATGGCATATGCACTAATTGATAGGGAAGAAAGAAAGAAGTTGGACTCTAAGTCCAGGAAGTGTGTCTTCATTGGCTACAGTGGCAATGAGCAGGGCCGGCCCTGGGCCTGTGCAACCTGTGCGGTTGCACAGGGCCCAGTTAAAATGAAGGTCCAATTTTTTTTTTTCCATTCTTTGTTTTTGAAAAAATTGCCCAATTATAATAAAGGCCCAATTATAATAAAAGCTCAAAAATTTGCTTTAACTGAAAAATCTTTTGATCTACTCAAAAAAACCTTTTCATCTTCCACCAGTACCAAAGGTGAATACTTTGTCTCTCACCACCTCTGTCAGTGGCTTTACATTCTGCTCTTTTGTTCTTCTGCCACCAGCAATAAAGGCCAAGGCGTTGTTTCTCAGTTGCGCTGTCACTACAAGCAGCAACAACAAAATTTCAAACTGAATCCTTCTCCCCATATCTTTCCCTATTGCTTGCTTTCACTCTTTTGATGTCTCTCTTACTAACCACTAGGGTCTCATTTTATAGCAGGATTTGTAGAAGGATAAGAATTGTGGATCTTCCAGTTCACACTGCAATCAGCACCCATTCCAGGTCTTTTCACATGGACACGTGGTATGATTTCCTTCAAAAGCTCACATTCATGAAGACTTTTGACTGCCTCAGATTGATATTCTTTTGGGTTTCTATTGAATATCAGGTTCTTTCAGCGGCATGAAGACTGGAGAAAGGGGCCAAAAGGCTGGAATGGCTGAAGACCGGAGAGAGCTCATCCATCAGTTTGGTAAGTTGCTTTGAAATTTGAATGCTCCTTCTGGTCACTATATGGCAAGCTTCCTGATTTTGAGGTTTGGGTTTCATCAGATGTGATGCACATAGAGTTATCTTTGGAAGTTGGAGTAAGAGTATCAG
This sequence comes from Hemerocallis citrina, assembly GCA_017893485.1. NCBI lineage: Eukaryota > Viridiplantae > Streptophyta > Magnoliopsida > Asparagales > Asphodelaceae > Hemerocallis > Hemerocallis citrina. The sequence continues at coordinate 310,150,072 of CM030360.1, forward strand.
GGCAGTAGGAGTTGGTGAACTGGGGGACTATGTAGCGATCGAGCTCGAAAGAGATCACAAGGGAATCTAAGTTAGGGGTTGAATCGATAGATAGAGGTTAGCATACAATAGTTGCACTTGATTACTGGCAAACTGTTGTATGAAAGCACAATATTTTTTTGGAGTAGTAAATCGTATTTATACATTGTTTGCTATGGAAATTATATAAAATTATGATTGATATGGAATGCACGCTACTTATATTTTTCAATTGAATTCATATAATATATATAAGTATATATACATGACATCGAAACCAATTTAATACTAAAATTAGTACTGGAATATGTAAAGAAGGCCCAATTTATTTTTTTGCACAAGGCCCTAAAAATCTTAGGACCGGCCCTGGCGATGAGTATGGTTACAGGCTTTGGGATTTTGTGTATAACAAAGTCATTCGTAGCAGGAATGTAGTGTTCAATGAAAAGGTCCTATACAAGGACAGGCACACAAGTCAAGACAGTACAACCAGTTCAGAATCAGATTGGGGTTCAGATTCAGATTCTGAATGCGGCCCTAGTGGTGGGGCCCTATAGTGTAGTAGCAGTACCAGGAACAGGTACCACATGCAGCACAGGAGGCTCATGGTGAGCCTATTGGGAATGAGCAGGTTATCCAAGACGAACAGGTACAGCCAGAATAGTTCAAGGAACCTGAACCGGTCGGTAAACCGGTATCCACATTAAGGAGATCGATACGAGAGAGGAGGCCAACCAGAATATTTGATCCAACAGCTAGTGTTGTTCACGAGCATGTTTAGTACATGGATTCGGGGAGGCCAGAGACTCATGAGGAGGCTTTAAGGGATGAGGCTCGAATTCAGTAGGAGTCAGCCATGAAGGACGAGATGAACTTCTTGGAACAGAACCAAACTTGAAGTTGACCAAGTTACCTACATGGAAGTGCGCTCTTATGAACAAATGGATTTTTAGAATCAAAGATGAGGCAGATGGCAGTAAGAGGTACAAGACCAGGCTTGTTGTAAAAGGATTCTCTCAAAGGGAAGGCATCGATTATAGTGAGATCTTTGTACCAGTTGTGAAGATGCCTTCTATTAGGGTTCTGCTCAGTATTGTGGCAGTTGAAGACTTGCACTTAGAGCCGTTGGATGTGAAGACAGCATTTCTCCATGGTGATGTCGAAGAAGAGCTGTACATGAGACAATCCACAGGTTTCGGAGCTAAAGGAAAGGAAGACATGGTGTGTCGATTGAAGAAGAGTTTTTATGGGCTCAAACAAGCACCACGACAATGGTACTTGAAGTTTGATTGTTTTATGAGAGAAAAAGGTTTCGATGGGTGCGAAACGGATCATTGTGTGTATGTTCGTAGATATGAGGACAACGATACAGTTACCTTGGTGTTGTATTTGGACGGCATGCTGTTGGCTGCAGGTTCATCTATGGAAAAGATCAAGAAAGTGAAAAAGATGCTAGCTTCAGAGTTTTCAATGAAGGACTTGGGTGAAGCAAAGCAAATCCTCGGTATGAAGATCAGTAGAGACAGGAGAAGCAAGAAGCTTTGGTTATCTCAAGCGGACTATGTAAAGAAGGTGTTGAAGAGATTCAATATGGATAGCGCGAGGCCAGTCACTTGTCCCTTGATTGATCACTTCAAGTTATCAATGGACTTGTGTCCTAAGACGGAGGCGGAGATGGAGGAAATGACTGCTATTCCTTATGCCTCAGCCGTTGGGAGTTTGATGTATGTGATGGTGTCTACAAGACCGGACATTGCACAAGTAGTGGGAGTTGTCAGCCGTTATATGAAGAATCCAGGTAAACAGCATTAGGATGCAGTAAGGTGGATTCTTAGGTATCTAGCACGTACTTCAGATCACTCTCTTTGTTTTAGGGAAAATTCTTTGCATATACATGGTTATGTAGATGCAGATTTTTGGGCAATCGTGATGGTTGCAAAAGTACTACAGGGTATGTATTTATAGTTGGTGGAACAGCTGTTAGTTAGGCTTTGCAGTTACAAAAGGTTGTAGCGCAGTTAACCACAGAGTCAGAGCATATGGCACTTACAAAAGCGACGAAAGATATGGTGTGGATTTCGGAGCTTTTGAAATAGTTGGGCAGGAAGCAACCCATAGGTGAACTATGGTGTGATAGTCAAAGTGAAGTTTTCTTGGCGAAAAACTCGGCATATCACTCTAGGACTCGGCACATTTAAATGAGGCATCATTTTGTCAGAATGGCGATTGAGAAGAAATAGTTGAAGCTAACTAAGATTCTTGGTACTAAGAATCTGACGGACATGCTCACTAAGGTGGTGGATAGCAAGAAACATCAGTTTTGTTATATCGCTATCGGATTGTCTCCAGATTAATTGTTGAGGAGACTCGCAGAGGCACAAGCCTAGACTAGGCCAATGGAAGAATGAAGAATAGGTTAGAGACTTCGTGTATATGTCTCCAAGTGGGAGATTGTTGGGTTTTATGGATCCAATACACGATAATGAGTTGAAGAAGATAGATGGGAAGGAGGGACGAAGTGGGAGTCACAGGTCAAGAGTAGCAAGTGTTACAGCAGAGTTGCGGCCGACCGCACCCCCGACCGCCCAGGCAAGTCGACCGGTCGATCGTGCAGTCGATCGGCCCATCCACTGACTCAATTCTGTATCTTGAAGGAAAGACCGGTTGACCGCGCAGTCGACCGACCCGCTTTCTGTTGGATTTCGTGCAGTTGAGAGAGAAGACCGATCGACCGTCAAGATGGACCGGTCGACCGTCCCGACACTGAATAGATGAATGGCTGAGATTAGATATGTGGAATCCTATATATATTGTACTGTGTACGATTTTAGGGTTAACTGAAACAAAGCCAAAAGAAAAGAGAGATCTACCAGCTATCATAAAGAGAGAGGGAGATAGAGAGAAACCCTACACCTTGGTGGTGAGTTCTTGAGAGGTTGGTAAACCTAGTCTCTGTATTTCTAGTGAAAATCGTAGGAGTGCCTCTGCGAGGGGAAGTAGCCATTGTTTGGATGAACCTCGATAAAAATCTTGTGTGTTCCTATGTGTTGCTTTTGCTTGTTCTTTGTTCTCTTGTTTTAATTCTATAGTTATTGCATCTCGTCGTCATTGTTGAGTTAATTCCGCAGTTAGAATTCAACATGCACAATCTTAACACACTAGAAAATCATTTCCTAACATTGTTAACTATTATGATCCACTTGAACTTATGCATATTGATGTGTGTGATTTGAAACTACAGTCATTTTAGTATGCCAATAATACATATGTATCCACGATTCATAATCAGTTAAACTAAATTAGTTAATATTGTATTTCCTATACATAACATGGCATACTATATTTGGATTTGGATTTGGTAGATTAAAAAAGTCGAAAGATATATGTCTATGCTATGTTACATTCTAGTTTTGCTATCTGAAACCGATTTAATTACGTATCACTTTTACGAATGCATAAATTATCATTCCATTCTATCCAAATCAATTGGAATTATAAATTGATAGAATAACACAGATATGGGCACGTGTAAGTAGGAACAAAAAAATATATATTCTAGTTTTATCATCAGCTATGAGTTCGAATCTAAGATAAATTCTAGATAATGTTTGTTACCCTGAAATTTCCGTGTCTTTCTCATATGATAAGGAGAAAGGAAAAGAAAAAAAAATTTGCTCAGAAGAAAATGCTATTTTGGAGTTGTATCAACAATTTGCTTTCATAAATGACTATTCTAAATATTGATATATTGATTTGCTTAAGATTAAAGATGAAGCGCTACAACACTTTAAAATATATAAAGCTGAAATTAAAAGTCAACTTGAAAAGAAAACAAAAATTCTCAGATCAGACCGATGAGGAGAATATACTTCAAAAGAAGTAATTCAGTTTTGTGAAGAACATGGGATCACAAGGTGACTGCTTCGTATACTCCTCAGTCAACTGATACTGCTGAAAGAAATAATAGAATATTAATGGACACAGTGAATTCTATGTTTGTTAGTTCTGGCGCTACTAGTAATTTGTGGGATGAAGCCGTTATGATTACTTATAATATTTTGAATATGATTCTCCATAAGACAATCAATAAAATTCCTTATAAGTAATGGAAAACTAGACATTTTGGCATTATTCATCTAAGAGATTTGGGATTGTTTAGCCAAAGTAGGTATTCCCAGACCTAAGAAAAAGAAATTGTTGGAGCACAAGGACAAAATCAAGGATTATATTTGACAACGGAGAATTGAAACTTTTACACGTTAAAAGAAGTGAAAGGCCAAACCACCAAACTACGAAAGATAAAAGGGCGAGAGGTATATTTCAAGCTCACCCCCTAGTCGACGTGATCAAGAATACCAACCAGCCCCTTTGAACAGAAAAAGAGAGATAGTAAGCAGTACCACCCACTTGTCCATTGGATTGGCAACGAATGCCTCTATGACGAACATGCTGGGATCTACTTGGGGCAGCCAGGGTCGGCCCCCACCTTGATGTCAGTGAGGCAGCAGCCTCAGGCCCCCAAATTTTTTGCACTTTTAAGAGCCCCAAATTTGTATTCTCCTTGTAAATATGAGTACGTATTTTGCACGTAAAAAATTATATTGTAATTAAGGGACCTAAAAAATAATTATTTGGGCCTTTCGCCTTGGGCCCCTGGAAACTCAGGATCAGCTCGGGGGGCAGCATAACAACAGCTACGACTGTTGCTATGCAAGACTGGACTGCATCTCTTTCTTTGGTGAATTATAAGAAGTCTTTTTCTCTTTTCCTTGGTGAAAGTCTAATAAGTGTTGGACTGCCTTCTATTTATAGAGAAGTCCAGGTCAGCCCAACACATAATTAGCCTACTTAGTTCACCGATTGATGGTTGGATCTGGAACATGTCATATTGATGGCTAGATCTGTAACATGTCATCCATTCAGTATGCCCATTAATAGGTTGATTGTTTCTGAATGTCATAACAACCCTATAGTCAATATGACCTTTAATGGCCTGACTTATGATTGTTATAAGAAGCACATTACTATCTCAATTAATAACTTTAATCTTATTGGTGGGTCCAACAGTTACAAACTTTATTGGCCTAACAGCCCAACAGTCATTTTTTCACTTATTAATCCAGTCCAGCTACATGCACATGTAACTGAAGCCCACATATTACTGCCAAACTCGTGCACATGTGCATACACATATACATGTAACACGTGCATGTATAGTTTACTAGTAGGGGAATTTAAAATTAATTAATTAATTATTGCCTACTTGAACCCATTACATTTGGGATTATCCTAAAATCTCTACTACTATAATGGGAGAAGGCCTTAGTGTAATTTGTCCTTAACCCAACCCGTGCAATGCACGTGCTGGTAGATTTTTTTTTTCTTTTTGCCCTCTTCATCCCCCAATTTTCTCCTTTCTCCACGTGCACAACACGTGTATAATACTAGTATACTTAACCAATCAGTTATTAATCACTTTTTTCATAAATAAATGTTTTAATTAATTAATAAACTTGGTTAAAACTTTGTCCATTAGGTTTTGAGTAAATTAAGCATATTTTCCAAAGATCAATTTATTTAGGCAAATTGTCAGAAATATACAAAACCTCTAACGTAAGTTAGGATCCAAAACTTGTTCGGTTGTTCATCATATAAGTGTGTGCTTTGTGTGCTTTGATCTACTAGTTTGGTTGTTCATCGGATCGGTTCTTACTTCTCACTACTAAAGCTCCAGCTTCGCTGC